>OZ038488.1:97262231-97472231 GCA_964036315.1 Acanthosepion esculentum | reverse complement strand
CCTTTTTCTGCAGGTACTTGATAACACAACGATGCCAAATATTGTCTATTTTCAAGAGAAGTCACTACTTGTTACTTTCATGTCTTCTTTGAACAGTCAAAAAATAAAAGACCAATGCATTTATTTATGAGATTTGAAATTAATCCATGCAAGATGTCACAGCTCTAGCATCACGCCTTCATGGTCAGCCTAAGAACTTTTCAGCCACCGTATAAATCGTAATATACGAGATTTTTTATTTCATATGCGAAAAAGAAAACAAATAAAAGGTGTGATTATATTCGTTTCCTCTGCATGAATGTTGGATTTACATCACTTACACAACAAATGACAAACGCCTTCATTGTTGCATGCGATTTGGTCGTCATTTACTTTCTGAATGTTGCCGCAACGTCGCAGAGGAAATCGATAAAGATAGTGGCATGTCCTACGGTCCCCAGCAAAACTTTAACAGCGGATACTACTGAACCCGATATAATTTTACCTGCTTTAACCATGATACTACCGAACTGGTTATAATTTTGCTGACCACAATCGCGAATAGTACCGAAAAGTATATTTTTCCTCGTAACCGCGTCTAATACCGAACCAGATAGATTTTTTCAAACCATAACCTTGGATAGCACCGAACTTATATAATTTTACTCAACAAGACTATGGATAGTACAGAGCATTGTATAAAATCACGCGCGCGCACACAGACATAGATAGATAGATAGATAGATAGATAGATAGATAGATAGATAGATAGATAGATAATGAACACAGATAGATAGATAGATAGATAGATAGATAGATAGATAGATAGATAGATAATGAAGAAAGATAGATAGATAGATAGATAGATAAGGAAGAAAGATAGATAGATAGATAGATAGATAGATAGATAGATAGATAGATAGATAGATAGATAATGAACATAGATAGATAGATAGATAGATAATGAACAAAGATAGATAGATAGATAGATAGATAGATAGATAGATAGATAGATAGATAATGAAGAAAGATAGATAGATAGATAATGAACAACGATAGATAGATAGATAGATAGATAGATAGATAGATAATGAACAAAGATAGATAGACAATGAACATAGATAGATAGATAGATAGATAGATAGATAGATAGAATTAACATAGCTAGATAGATAGATAGATAGATAGATAGATAGTTAGATAGATATATAAGTAATTAATGGATTTTTAATCCAACATTGATTATTATGACAATAACCGTTTTATTTAATATGTACAAATTTTGGGTAGATATATCTATTTTCATAAACAGTAAAATTAATATCTATAGGACCGCATGGCCTGAATGTGTTTTCTGAGATTAAAAAGAGAAAACGATGCAATTCCTGTCTGGCAGCACATTTTCTTTAATAAGCATTTCGATCTGAAAACCAGTAGAAATTAGTTTCACTGTTTAAAAACTGGGATATCTAATCAAACACGTGTAAACAGTAAATATAGCTTTTATAGTAAAAGGAAATAATGTAATAATACTGAACACGTGAGCAAGATAGGCAAAGGGCCACCCAAAAGGGCAAATTTACTAAAGACTTTTGAAATGCTTGGCAGAAAAAGGGGTTAAGAGAGATAGCATAAAGAAAAGATTTATTAATATATAAAAAGAACAGGAAATAGTGGAGATTTATGATCACCCACGGCGTGAAGGGACACGGGACATAGAATAACATATATATATATATATATATATATATATATATATATATATATATACATACATATATATATAGATATATATATGTGTGTGTGTGTGTGTGTGTGTGTGTGTGTTTTGTGTGTTGTTTTTTATTGATCCTTTCAATAGCCATGAAATTATTTGTAGAAAAAACAGATTGTCTCATCAGTAAATATGAAGAAACTAATTAGACTACTTGAAAAGATCAATATAAAATAAAACGAGCTACAGTGGAGTAATGGATGGCGGCTCGGATTGAGGAATTGGAGAGCCGAGTTCGAATTCCAGTCGAATCCATTACATTCACTAATACCCTTGAGAAAGATATGGGTAAATAGCAGGACAGTCTTGTTCTATAGCCTTGGATGGCAACTGGTCTACCGCAGAAAGAAATGGCAAACTACTGCGGCAAAAAAAAGAAAATCTTGCCTAACCGTATATATATATATATATATATATATATATATATATATATATATATATATATATATATATATATATATATATATATATATATATAAGCGACAAATTGTAGACAGCCCATTGTTGCCAAACTATCTCCAACTGGATCAGGGTGATATTTTTGTAATTCAGTTGAAAAGAAATCTACAATACCCGAAAATATTGAACAAGACGAGCAATCAACGATTGATTCTTCAAATCCGATATTACTTCAACCGCGGTCTCCTGAGTGGTATCAACGCTAAGTATCTGTTCCCCGCATTTCGCGTGGGATAAAGCGTCCTTTCCCAGGGATCCACCCCTGAGACAGCGGGTTTCTTGTTGCAGCACGCGTGAATTAGAATGCAACATCTATTCTGACAAAATTCAACACTTTATTTAGTTTCTGGAATGCATCTTTCGTTGGTCCTATGCACCTTTGGCTTTCTGTGCCATATTTACCGTTTTTCTGTAACTACACTACCACTATTTCATTACTTGCTTTATTTCAACGTTGTCAATACGTATCAAACACCTTTGGCCGTCTCGTTTGTCGACAACCTTACGTTATGTCTTCGGACAGTTACGAGTCCATTCTTATTACTTTTTTTACTTCCTTATCTAAGAGTACTTTCATATATTTTTTTTCTGTGTCTCTTATCTGCCGATATATATTTACGAGTGCAAATATACTTTTCGGTGTTACTTTCACTCTTAATTATTTAAGTTTATCTAAGGGCATATTCTTGGTACTTTTTTTAGTACAGGCGTTATGGAAAATGTCAGATCCGCTCGTTTTTAATGTCAATAGCATTTCGTCCTCCGTCGTATCAGCTCTAATCAATAATTAAGCAAATATTGCCATAAGCATCCCGCCTGGCAACGTAACATTCTAATTTTAATGGGACCGTTCTTCCCCTGACAATGTCGAGCCCTGCACATTCTGCGGATTAGTCGTGGGTCTTGTTAGTGATCTTGCAGAACATTTGCACATTTGTCCGGCAATTATCTTGATTAGGAGATATCCTGTTCTCAGTCTTGAACATGTATCCGTTTGAATCCGAAATCAGTTCATATTTAGTTGGAATTATTGATTGAAAGGGTCACCGATGTGCCACGTACTCCCAGATGATTTCTTTGGATAAATGTCACCTTGATGATCATCAGACGATTAAGGAAAAGGTCGATAAAGTCACACAGAATAACCGGAAATTCACGCTAATCCCGTTTTGTTATCCTTTTCTTAAGGTATTTATAATAATCCTCTTCAAGTCAATTATATTTAATATCTTTTCACTATGTCTCTATCTCTCTTTTGATATACGTATATATTTGTTTTAAGATATTTTTTATGTTTATACGTTCTTTTGATAGATACAAATATTTAAGTAAATGCTCTGTTTATAATAAACAGTATTAACGACATTTACCGGCCTGAATATCCGAGAAATTTTCATAGAAAATATGCGTCCTCCGACAGGATTCGAACCTGTATCCTATACGGAACCGTCATATAGCCTGACGTGCTTTTACCGATTGGGCCACATAGAAGCGTTTCGGTTAGCAAGGTCGATTTTACAGTTTTTAAACCACAATTCTCCATGATTTTCTCTCGTACATTCATATCTGCTCGATGCGTATCCAAATGTAAACAAATGATGTCATATATTATGAAATGGACAAAGATCGACGATTATTTTAAGACATTTCTATGAAAGTTTCTCGGACATTATAAACAGAGCATATACTTATATATTTATATCTATAAAAAGAATGTATAAACATAAAATGTCTTAAAATAATAGTCGGACTTAGACAATTTCATAATGTATGACGTATATTTGTCTATATTTCTGAGATGAGGTATTGTGACTATTTACATATTACGAACTTTTGCCCTCATCTTTATTTTCAAACTCCCGACGTTTCGGTCGTTGTACGCTCCGGCCTTATTCAGGTGACATTTGTTGGAATTTCTAACCGAATCCTCTATTTAATAAGGAATTTGGCAACCACGGGCTGTTTACAATTGATCGCATTCTATCTAAGATTCACCGACACCACACACAGTTCATGCAGATAGATGTGAGTTCAATCCCTGGCCTCAGCGGAGACAACAAAAAATTATCAAAGCTTATTAACTGAAAACTGAGATATCCAAAGTCATGGTACGTGAAATTAAAACAATCTAGCCGCGTGTATTAAATAAAGGGTTCAGTTCGAAATTTCAATAAATATCACCTGAAGATGGACGAAACGTACAACGGTCGAAAAGTTGTAAATGAGACAATAAAGATGAGGACAATAATTTGAACAATAGATACAGCTTAAATATGTATATATTTCATTATAATAAATGATAAGGTACTTCTGTTAGGTGTTTATTGTATTTTTCTTGTCTACGAAATATTTCTTTCACGTACTTTATCTCGCTATATTTATATATGCATATATTTCATAGGGGATATTATGGAATAATGAATTGCAGGTCGGATTGAGGAATCGGAGAACTGAGTTCAAATTATAGTCGAGTTCATTATATTCACTTACGTTGGTAAAGGTATAAATTCATGGTAAATAGCAGGACAGACTGTATCCTTGGCTGTAAAACGGTCTAGGCTGAAGAGTGTTGGGCTCCGTCAGGCTATCATGCATTTTTTAATAACTTTATCTTCAACAATTAGATCCTTCCGGTAGACTAAATATCTTGTGACGTGAAAAACAACTCTTTGAGTTGTTCACATACATTTTTTCGCCATGTCTAGCAAGCAATATTTGTATTCCAATTAAGAATATTAACGAACACTGTTTATTTTCTTTAAACTTTACCTTAATTAGTTAATAAATTGGATGGTATCTGGACAAGGCGTGGAGCTGCAGATAGCCTTGCGACTATGGCAGTTTAATAGGTTATCAGTTATGGGTGTGTTATTTATATTACGACAACCCAGATTCCTGTTCATAACACTTTCCGTTCATATACAAGGTATCTTCCACTTGAGTGCATTTTGACCTTGCTTAATGATTAAAGGAAATGTGCAAAGCGTCGAAAAATACAAAATAAATCTGTGTATGTGTCATGAAATAATAATATAGAAGGACGTGTAAAATCCTGGTGCATACGAGAAATAGAAAGTGTCCGGGTGAATATATATATATATGTATATATATATATATATATATCTTTTCCCTGTGAGCATGTTTTCGTAGCGCCGCCCACGCGACGCCAGCGTATCCGACTCCAAGAAAAAATACTCAGACTTTAGAATTTCAGTTTTTCTGTTTCTGACCAGTCCTGTATATATAGTCTCTTCATCTAACTTAAATCTAATATAAATATGTCTCCATTAACCATGTCCTGAAGAAGGTCTATTTGACCGAAACGTCTGACGTCGACAGAATAACAAAAACAAAAACAAAATAAAAAAAAAACAGTAAACTCACATATTCGGATTTTGCTTTGTCTTTTCCACATTTTCATCATATATATATATATATGTGTGTGTGTGTGTGTGTGTGTGTGTGTGTGTGTGTGTGTGTGTGTGTGTGTGTGTGTGTGTGTGTGTGTGTGTGAAAATATATAAAAAATAGGAAAGAACTCGTTAGGTAAATAATCCGAAGTTCCTTAGTATTTTTTATTTTTAAGGAAAGCCCTACACTGTGCACTGCCCATTTATAAACATAGATGAGATGAGATGGGCACTGACTACTCAAGAATTCTGTACTACACCCTAAACGATCCCACCGATACAAAACAACGATTCTGCTTTCCTTCTTGAGGCCAATGTACTAATGATGATGCGGATATGCTGATGACATAGGTATTCAAAATTTAGAAAAGAATGGTCTTGAGCAGAAAATCAGCATTCTCTACTAAGTATTCCAAGAAATAGGACGCAAGATTAAACTTTCCAAACTATGAGAATTGGAATGAAAAGAGTTATGGCGCCTATCCTGAACCCATGATAAAAATTCAGGATGTAGAATCAGAATCACAAGCAAAGAACTGTACCAAATAACAAAACCCGCATCACTTGAGGACTACCAACAACAGCAACAACTAAACTGGATAACACTGGTAACCTGAAGTGAAAATAATATCATACTAAACTACTTCAATACCAGAAAGAGCAATAACAGCTACTGGACTTGGGAACCATGTTTTACTGGAAAACAAATGTTTTAAGAAAAAATATTTTATAAATTTCAAATTATAAGTAGTAGTTGTTCGGTCAATGAATGCATTTATTTCCTTATAGGGAAACGGCTTATATTACCATTACCTTTACAATATTATGGTGTTTGCCCTGAAATGAGGTGAAGTCATTATATTGAATCAATTACTAGTTCTACTGCTACGAATGTTGGTTCAATGTGTCGTTCCAGAAATGTTTCTCCTCAGAATCTATCTTGCACAGTTATATATCTGCCATTCGTCCGTTCATTGAATACCGTTCCATTATGTTGTCTGTTGCGCCTACCTATATATCTCGAGATTCTTGAAAAAATCAAAAAAGTGTCTGTAATGTAGTCGATCCTAACTCGGAATCTCGATATCAGTCTCGTTTTCACCTACTGGATGTTGCTTCCCTCTGTCATTTCTAGAAATATTTTCATGGCAATTGTTCTGATTAGCTTTTCTCTTTGGTGCCTCGATTGCATTCTACTAGATTGCCAATTAGGTCTAGCCGTTTTACTGTTGAACTAACTAGATGCAACCGTCTCCTTTATTCTAATACTTTCTTTTCTCTCCCTTCTCCCCAGTGGGATTCACTCGCGATTTATTGCTTCCCTACGACCTACAATCGTAAAAAAAATTAAATGCAACCTCAATCGCCATCTTTTGTCTTTTTAAACCCTTTCTTTTATTGGCCTTTTCCTCAGTTCTCCTCTCTATACTATTCTCATTCTATTTCATTCCCTGTAACGCCCTTGAATCCTACTGGTATCATCGTCTTAGTTTAGGTGAAATGATTTTAAGAAAATAGATCAGAATCGGCTAAATTTGAGCCACACTAAAAAAAAAAAATTAAAAGGGGACAAAGGTCGAATCAGTCAATCAATCTGAAAGTAAGTTTCTTTCGATCTAAAGTAGAAAGAGGTTTGTTATATGACGAACGGCGACGGGGCCACCGAAGACGACGAACCTACGTTTAAGATTGCACTGATTGTAGATTGAATAGAAATGAACTAATAGAATAACAGTTGAAAAGATAGGCTGGCAGCCAGCGGACGGACCGAAAACAAACGTTCTTTAACGTACACATGCCACTGAAAAATAGCAACACCCGACGCAGACGACCGTAATTCGAATTTAATTGGCCCGATAATGACGACCCGTCTCGGTCTTGAAATAAGCGATTCCCCGGTGCGTAAGCAAGAAACACAGGATACTTGGGCGATACTGCGACGTCTTGGGGCTGAAAGCCAGACTAAGGTCAGCGATAAGCTTGACGGAAAATATAAACGGAAAGAACGGAAAACAATTCTATGCAAAGTGTGACTGAAACACTACGATTTAAAAGACTGCTGTTAATAGGACACGGGTGGAGAAGAGCCGTTAAGTAAAGTATTTCGGTGGGTCCATTAACACGGCCATCGTAAGAATGGCAGGACTAATGAATATCATGGAAGACAGAGAACATAAATAAAAATAGTTAATGATGTTTTTGTGAAATCTAAGTTAAAAGAAAACATAGATACCAGCGCACTATAGAAGAATTTTATTTAGACAGTGTTTCAAGCTGCAAAAAGTACTCGTCTCAATTAGACCAATTTAAAAACTGCAACCAATGAAAAATATCCGGAAGTAGTTAAAGAATTATGGGTAATATTCAATCCGAAACCGCATTTTTCCTGATATCGGTCAGTCAGTTACGTGTCATACACAAGACACGCTTGGGCGATCACGTCTCTTTCATGTCATGACAAACTAGACAGATTTTCCCCGCAGTGGGTTGTCATTTCTATCGGCGTTAGAGTGGCTGTAAACCAAGTCAAACGTTACAGCTGCATAATATATGTTAACTGAGCCAACAAAATCCGTAGACATAGACTACAATATTCAAATATACACGTGTTTAAGTAAATAAATATATGCATTCACCTATCCACGCGGATAAAATGACTACTAAAAGTGTGATGTTATTTCCTCTTAGATATATAGCCACCTGACACTACAGTAGCTCCGTGACGTGATAGTATAAAACCAGCGCTGAATCCAATTATTCGGCTGGCAATGTCATTTAATGTAATGTACTCAATTCCCAATAGACCATCTCTCCAGGTGATTCTTCTTCTTGACCCATGATCATCATGTGGCCACTGAGGCGTCTCTACAAGTGAAAATGCCGAAGAGACTTGGGTAATATTTGTCTCTAGTTCTTGCACTTTAAATTCAACCTTTTCTAACATTCCTCTCGAGTAGGCTTACAAATACCTCTTCCTTCAGACCTCCGCACAGTGAACAATTCTTGTCAACAGTGATAATGGTAATAGTAATAATTATCCGTTTCCTTATAAGAAAACTATCATTGACCGAGCAGCCAGTGCTGCTGTCAATTGAAATTTATAAAACATATCCAGAGACGGATATGCAATGTAATTGGCCCTGATCTGTCATCCCGTCTGCAGTCGCTCTCTCACAGACGCGACGTTGCCTCGCTCTGTCATTTTTACAAATACTTTCACGGTAATTGCTCCCATGAGCTGCTTCCGCTGGTTCCCAGGCCTCATGAATTTAAACGTCCTACGAGGCTGGCATCCCGTTCCCACCCCTTCACCGTTGAAACTGTTAGATGTAGACGTCTCTTCTACTCCAATAGCTTCATGTCTCGCACATCTCGCCTGTGGAACTCCCTGTTTCCCTGACAAATATAATCTCCAACTAAGTGTAACGTCAATCGACATCTCCAGTTGCCTTGATCTATCCACTTCCCTTCTCCACATCCTTTCACCTTTCATTCCTATCTGCTCTCGCTCCAAATCTTCTGTAACCCCCTTGCCTTGATCGATCCACTATCTTTCTCCACATCCTCTCTTTTACCACTCCTACCTGCTCTTCCTCCAAACCTTCTGTTACCCCTTGCGTGCTAGTGGCTTCCAGCCTTGCTTGGGGTGATAAGCTTAAAAAAAAATATATTAAAACATTTTTTTTAGAAAAATGGATTTCTCAGATTCATTAACGGTTATCTCTCGTTCTAGTACTGATGGAGTTTCCTTCCTAGCGTTTAATTTGAAGCAGTATAAAAAGTCAACATCTTTATTATGTCATTATTTTCTCTTCGAATTACATGTGCTATCCATTTTAGTTGTTGCTGCCGTTGAAAGTCTTCAAGCCATATGATGTATATTATTTGATACAATTCTTTGCTTGTGATTCCGTAGCACCAGACCACTTGACTCGAAGAAGCATGACCCTCTATAAAGCCGAGAGGCTTCATTCGCCCACGAACCCACGTCGGATTTAATTTCGGTAATTTTCTTTCTACCTCCTTTTAACACAAACACATACCCACACATTACGCACCCTTTGAAATATTTGATGTTAGTGGCATTAGAACAATGGTCAATTTGGTTACGCTTTGTTTTCGATGTCTTTCTTTTATGTTTCGGATATCCTTTTTTTTTGTGTTTACTTTAACATGCTTAAATCGTAATAAGAGAAATTAAAATGATATGAAATTTTGGTCAAGCTACCATCTCTTCTATTTACAGCATTGGTCGGATGGCCCTCATCCACGACCTATCCTTCCTAATACCTGACTATCGCCATCGGGTTGATGGTGTTATAATGTTTGAACAGGGAATATTGATAATATCACCTCCGTTCATCAGTCAGCAAATATTGAAATTTCTGATAATTTCAAAATATCTACTCTAACAGAACCGAAGTAGAGGAAAGATATTCTTCTGATTTCAGATCTTTTGAGCTGACAGATTGTGAACAAGCCAACACGCCTTCCCAATACAGCTGACCTCATGTTAACCTTTTTTTATCTCTGGCCAATGATACATTTTCCGCTGTGGCGGTAATTCCATTGGATAACCGAGTAAATTCATTGATCTATGTCAAGTTTAGATGTGCTATTTTATTCTCATAGACCACTCTACCAATACATAGCGGGTTGTGACAGCTTCAGATCTTACATTGCAAATGCATTTCTCTCAGCTTTCTTAAAAAATCGACAATTTATAACAGGCACCATCACTTCCAAGTGCATTCTCTCCAGCATAAATAGTTTTGTCCCTCACAAAAATACCAAAAAATGAAGCCAAATAACTTCATTCGGAACTGCTTGTAATCACTGGAAGAGAGTCCTGGAAAATTTCAAGAGTAGTTATACACAAGCAATCCACCACAAAGTAGAAACAAAATACTTGGATTTCTCGACTTCTGGAAAATCGCAAACGTAATTTTTAATAGAGTCCCATCGTCAGCACCCAACTTTACAAATGACCATGCGGTTATCGCATCCTCGTCAGATATAGTTAAGACCTTTGTAATGAACTTTGGTACTAACTATAAGCTCGACGACAAGGGTCATCGTTTACCTAACTTCCCGGAACACAAGTTTTGCAACCTCTCTATCTTAGATTCCAGACTTATTAAAACCTTGACTCTAAGAAGGCTACCGGTCTGCATAAAATACATGTAGTTGTTCTCAAGAACCGTGTGCCAGACATATATCCAATCATTGAAAAATCTTTTAGCGGTGGCCTGAAGGAGAAATGTTTCCCGCACCTTTGAAACATGTCTCTTGTGTACAATAATGACGCTGAACCTTCGTCCTCGTCGTAACATCGCCTCTTCAGCACCTTAGACTCATCAGAAAACCTTTTGAAGCTATCGTCAACAAAACTCCTGAGAGAAAAACAGTATGGTTTTCTTTCCTCTAGGTCAATTGCTGATGTCTTAACTATAATTACGCATAGTATCAAGGAAGCGCTTGATGATAAACACATCTCGGAAGTGATCACCTCAGATATGGCGAAGGCCTTTGACAAGTTGTGGCATAGAAATTGCGACACAAACTCGCTAGTGATGAAAAGCTCGCCAGCTATAAAAGTTATTGTTAATAGTCAGTCTTTGAGGTACATAGGGCCAATGTTAAGGTCTATCAAGGCCCTTTCTTCTGTACTACCCTTTGTCCGATTTATATTAACGATACGCTTAAGAATATTCTCAGATATTTGGTGACCATATATGCAGATGATACCTCGGTGTGTGGATGCATCGCTATGTATTTCCTCTGACCTAACTCAATGGAGAAAAGACTGGGTTGTTTCATTTAATATCTACAAAACAAAGCTCAACACTGAACGCCTACTGAGTCTAAATCTCATTCCAGACATCAAATGGAACCGGGAGGGAACATTTCTTCATCGCCGACTCAATACCACCGACTCACCACCGGCCAACCGTTGTTGGATGTCATAGTGTGCATATCTGTTAGATCCGCTTTGAAAGTTTGGCAAGACTCTAGGTGCAATGCAAGGATTCATACTTCATACAAGTTTAGAGCAGTTATCAAGAAAGTAAACAAGCATTCCCACAATTCATCAACCGCCTTTTTAGAAGTGGCTAAAATGTGCACAGCCTTGAAACGCCGTGCCGAGGACAGTGTTGAAAAACCAAGCGCAGTAATAAATGAAATACTAGCAAATGTATCTCAAGTTACAGTGGAATCATTACCAGATTCTCCAGCCACGAGGAAAACGATTAAACGCAAAGGGAATAGCCATAGTTTACATGTCGTTGAGCTGGCAATGTTGAATCGGTGTTGTTGAGTCAGCGGCGTTGAGTTAGCGGTGATGAGTCGACCTGCAATCGAATAGAACTCACGTATTCGTGCCATCGTGGTCCGTTCGCTGTATCGCTCAAGAAAATACCCAATTTCGACTATCAGGCTCTATCTTTACAATGGTCAGATCAGATCAAGAATGAAGGATGCTTGCTATATCTGAAGTGCCAGTACCCGCGCCCTCTAGCCACGATAGAGTTCAAATGCATTTACGCCGTCATGTTGGTGAATTATTTTTCACTTTGAAACCCCTTATCTCACAGATGAAACGTTGCTGGCCTCTAACTAGTCTATTGATATTACTAGGTTAAATCTACTAATGTGTTGCATTCCTAAACCCACTAGTGTAGAGCTTCACAGCGAATACTTGCCATGACATGTCCACGGTGGAAAATCATCCTCATTTCTTTCAAGTTGATCTGGTAAGGAGTAAGTTCCAGAAAACTGTTACTTTGCGGAACAGACTCCTGACCATTACAGTCTTAACTTATAAAAACTCACGATAATCCTCTACATTGAGTTGGCCTTGTATTGGGGAAACTAAAATAAATAAAAAATCAAGTGTAAATATTTAACGATCTGCGAAGTGTAGAAGCAGACAATGGAAAGCTAATCAGAGAAATCTAAACGTGTATTGGAATAGGAAAAGATAAACTAAGCAAAGTATTAAGGAAATGCCCTTAAAAACCAAGGAAAGAGTGATAAGGTGTTATGTAATACCTAATTTCCTATATCACAATGAATGTTAGGCAGTCGCCTCACGAGCAAAAAAGAAACAGAGACGTGGTTCCACCAACGAAAGGTGAACATATCATCAACACATTATGTGAGTTATGAGGAAGTTTTAAGAAAAATAAGAACTGGTACTTAAAATTAGTAAGAAACAGCTAACATTTCTGGTTCATCTAATGAGGAAAGAAGATCTGGAGAATTTAACACATAGAGGACATAGTGAAGGCAAGACAAACGAGGAAAACAGCGAATAATCGAGCTAATACAAAATCGGCATCGTGCTTCCAAGAGGGCATGTTTTCAGCAATCATTTAAAAATCCTTGAAACTATTTTCATTAATTCAAGATAAACTACTTTAGGTAAACAGAAGCAATTGTTTGTTAGAATTGAATATGATGTTTATAACAAATATATCTCAATATATTATTGATATGCATGTACATTTGTATCTCATGTTTTAGCCGGTTGTGCACTACAATTTTACTTTTCTTAGTCGAGTTCTTTTGAGGGAGGAGCGATAACCGGCTAGCCCATTCTTTTCTTTGCTTATTAACTTTTCTTTTTTTTGCATTACCAATTAACGTAGTTCTTTTCCCTTTTAACTGTATCCATTATTTTTGCTATGACTACAAATCTGTTGGATTTTCTGTCCGTAATTTTAAGATAGCTGCTAAATATGTCACATCAAACATAGGTACCAGGAAAAAAACAATGTGTCAGAATTACGACTTTTCTCTTGACACTGCTATTACTGTATACTACAAGTTATTTTGTTGGTACATTGTCAAATTTGCCGAATTATTCTTGTTAATTATTATTAACATTCTTGTCGGCAATACTCAAGAAAAAAATATAAATTCAGATGCCTTCAAACTATTTTAGTGGATTTGTGGTAACAGCAAATGAAGAAAAACCTTATAGAAAAGGTTTACAATAGGTACCTGGAAAAAAACAGTTTTAGAAAAATCTTTTTTTCTTGAGACTGCTAATGATAGAAATGCCAGATAGTTCTCTGCAGATCAGATCCTATCATTAAAATGTCTTTGGAATTATTTTCATTAAATCAATGCATACTTATGTATACAGAAGGGATGATTGTTTGGACTGAATGATAGCAATGACTCAGAAACTAGTCTGTTACCTTATCGTTAATGCCATGGATTTTTAAAATACCTTTAGGATATAATCCCTCGTGACTATTCACATATTTCTTTTCTTTATTATCTATGAATTAGCAACAGAATGAGCAACTGTTTATGCCGACTCACTCATCAGGAGGAATTGTTGTTTGGACAGAATGTGATTAGTTTATAAAAAACATATCGTTCAATATATTATTAATCAGCGTGTATATCCTTTTCACATAAAATGTTGTCGATCGAGTGCTGACGAGCGTGTAGCTCATGCTATTTTTCTCTTTTATTTTACCTCATTTTTTATTTCCAATTTCGTATTGCCAACTACGGTAGCCATGTTCCTTTTTATCTCTGTCGATCATATCAGATTTTGTTACTTTCATCAAACTTTGTACCTCTAATCAGCTTAGGCTTTCGATACATGACTGACGAGGCAGATTTTTTCCCGCAATAGGTTGCCATTTCTTTCTGCGATAGACCAGTTGCGATCCAAGGTTTGTCCTTGCTATTTACCCATAGCTAGGTGGTGAAAAAGCAGATTTATACCTTTCCCAAGGGTATTAGCACGTAAGTGAATATAATGGATTTGACTGGAATTCGAACTCGGCTCCCCGATTCATCAATCTGAGCCGCTATCCATTACTCCACCGTGCCTCCTGTACCGCTGATAGGATTATTAAATACCTAAATGTGTGAATGTATAACTAAAAGAAAAAGAGGAATGTTAAAGAAAACTCAATTAGAGCAACTAATGATGGGAAGTTGTGAAGAGTCATGATCGAACACGTAATGAAAACACATAGCACACAAACGAAGACCAAATGTCTGCTGTCTTTTCTCGCAATAATAAAAGGTTGTAAAAAGACGAATTAAGAAGTTGATCGAAAGGTGGGGAGGTAGCAACGGAACAGATACACTGTGTTGTAAAATAAGGTTAATATTGAATTAAAAAATGACTTCTAATAAATCAAATTGATCTAATGAGATTTTTTGTGAGAATCCATTGGGAGATTGCAACATTATACATCACCCTGCCGCCGGTCGGTAGGGATAGGTATTCAGTGATTAAATCAAACAGAATGTCACATCAATGGCGGTTCATTTTTCAGTTGTTGCTGAATTCGATTATTACACTCCGGTATGAAATCAATCAAGAGATGAGTGTTTAGCGATGCCTTTCTAGTCGAATGATTAAGTTCACAGCATTGAAAAAGACGGCGAGAAATAATAATAATAATAATTACGATAAGATATGAGACTGTCACTATCAATATTTAGAAAACCCTAAAACCTGAATAGAAAAAAGGGACAATAAAAATGAAAATTCACGCATCTAAAAAGTAAACAGGGAGATCACTTGTTTTATTAGCAATAAAACGATTTGTAATTTTACAAATGATACGCAACGAACATTAATGCAAATCGAATAAGACATTTCTTTCAATTCTCCCGATACGGCAGTTTCAGGCTCTCAAATATTTTGCTTCATCTTTGTCTGCTTGAATGGTTAGCCGTCACAAGAGTTCAACACATCGAACATTGCATTGTGTGTTTCTTTTAACCAAATCCGGAATTATAGTATTATTATGCAACTTTATGAGCGTAAAACTCCTGCATATTGATAGAACAGATTTTAATAGACACGATTATGAAAAAAAATATATTTTCAAGAACATATATAAAAATTATTGCTTCAATATTAACCAAATAAACTCTAAACTCTCAGCTATTACCTAAGCCCAATGGTGAAAAAAAGCCTTTGTGTGATTAAAGCCTGGGTGTATTGGAAAAGGTCCTCCTTCTTTGAACCTTGTGCACTGGCGCTACAGAATCACAAAGAAAGAAGCGTACCGAATGACAGAAACCCCTTCACTTGGGAACTACCAACAGCAGCAACAACTAAAATGGATAGCACATGTAAATCAAATAGAAAATGATTACATAATCAAAATGTTGACATTCCTCACTACTTCAAATAAAAGACTTAGGAAGAAATCTCCCATCAATAATAGAAAGAGCAGTAACTACTACTGAACTTGAGAAACCTGTTTTCCTGAAAAACAAATGTTTTAAGTGAAAGATTTTATATCAACCGAAAACAGTGCCAGTTACTTGGTCAATGAATGACAAATGTTTCTTTATACGGAAGCTAGTATTTCCATTACTATTGCCAAGTGACGATGCATCATCACCGATCAGATCCTGAATTTTCACCTATCGTTGAAAGGGTGTTCTTTCAGAGAGGCCTCGTGTCTTGAGCGCCTATTGGGATTTAAATTCACACCAAACGTTGTACATACGATCCATTGCTAAAGGTAATGGGAAAAGGATCAGTTCCCTGTACCGATCCAGTACCAGACACCTCCTGCTCTGCTCTATTTTTTACAAGAGCCATGTCAGGCCGAATGTGGAGTGCAGTTGCCGTATATGGCCAGGGATTACTCAGTCTTCACTTTTCAGTCTCTATGGAATCAAAAAGCATCTCTGTGTCCTTATGAGTGATTAAAAATTTTCCAGCCTACAACCGCCTTCCCACAGACGAAATGTCAGAAGCCTCTTCCTGCTGTTTCCATGGAAAGTGCTCAGACGAACTGCATTGATCAGTTCCACCTGTTCTAACGTTCTAACCCAACATTCCACACACATTGTGAGTTCCACTTAAAAAGCTTCTTCCTTTGAACCACTGCGTGTTTCAAGATGATGTTTTCCCGATGAATACAATCTTAACCTGCGCAGGTTTAGCGTCAGCAGATATCTTCCCCATAACTTTACCTCTTACAATGTAACCCACTACATTAAATGGCTCTTGGTCTTTGTGTATGGTGAACACCGTTATAAAAAGTTAATAAGTAAAAACATACGCATATACAAATAGAATTATGAGAGGAGCGTCCTTCATGGGGCACTTCTCCCATTCTGTTAAAAGAAAGACTTTTATGGTCACTTCCGGATATTTCAGCTAAACCCATATTTGCTAATGGCTTGTACAGTTTTTGTCTATTAAACCTGGTTTTGTATCATATTCCTTTCCACACACACACACACACACACACACACAGATATATATATATATATATATATATATATATATATATATATATATATATATATATCAAGTATGTGGTTCAGTTCAATTTACATTACATGAATCATTCATACAAAAAGCAGATAGTGAAGTTAATGATATAAATAGCAAGAATCACCCTCGCAAACAATTTTTAACAACATACATTAACATCGAATCTGTAAATGAATTTTATGATCCCTGTTTATAAATTTTTTTACTACAAGCTTTCGATTGTGCATACAATCATCCTCAGGTATGGAAATAGATATGTCTTTTTTACATCCAGGTAATAACAGGACAACGAAAGCACACACATACACACACACACACAGACACACAGACACACACACACACACACACATATATATATATATATATATATATATATATATATATATATATATATATATATATATAAATTGCATTTTTTGTTTTTCCATGCTCATTGCTGAGGATCGGGGACCATGGACAATTGTATCAATGCAGTTCACAGTCTCCACTCCCTTGTAAACTCTAGAAAAGAACTATCACTTTTGTGCCTCAATGCTAGTCCCAAACATTACTCCATCTAGTGTCTATTGACTCTGAAGCCATGTTGGTTGGTTACATCCATGAGGCTGCCAATGTATAACACAACCATCACGTCTATCCAATGTATCGCTATATTCACCTGTAAAAATTAATCGATTTCCACTTTTAATCATTCGCCATTTTTTTCGTTTTGTAATGCTTACTTAAAGTTGGTAGTTGTTTGTTTCCATGTTTTTATCCATTTTTTTTTATCCATTCATGTTGATGTGGTTAGAACGTTCGCATTCTGACCATGAGATTCAAGTTCGAATCTCACTTCCAGATGTTATCGGACTGGAGGGGGTCGATCCCACCGTGCGGCACCTTTGGAAAGTGCCTGAAAAAAAGTGCCTGAAAAAAAGTGCCCGAAAAAAAGTGCCTGAAAATCATACCTCGAGTTGTCCCAAGTGAGTGAAATTGGGTAGACGGAACTCGACGGCTGTTCTAGCAGAAAATTACAAGTCTTCGTGGCCGAGGGCTTGAACATACAGGCCTTGTTCAAGTTGTTGATCACGCTAGATAACACGTTCACTCCCAGAAACTGTAACTAAGGTCTGCTCAGCATAGTTGCAGTATAAACCACAGGTTGGCTCTGTGGGTGTTGGGTAAACACAAATGCGCCTGAGCATGCATCTGCAATAGGGATTGGCTAGCCGCCCTAGTAGACGGGTATCTTTGAATACGGGTGGCCAGCTATTTTGAATTATTGGATTAAGTAGACCACGTGACCATAGCGGAAACGCATGAGTAGGAAGTAGCGTAAAGTCTAATCGATCGTTATTTCTACCCTATCCTCTATTACTATACGTACCGGTTTTCTCTATACTATTTCACTATACGGATTATTATTCGAGTGTTTATATTAGTGTGAGTGTTATTCGAAGGCGTCTGACACCAGCATTGTTCAACGGCGTACTATAGTTGTATCTGCGATTACAAAGTCTCTACTACAACGAGCATTACGAAAGTGACAACGAGTATTCGTTGCTATCACAAAATTGCCAAACGAATGTTAGTTGATATCACAAAACCATTTTGTAACACTCTGTATCTTTCAATTGATTTTATATTCGCTGCACCGGCTTCTTCAACTATTGCCTCGTTTAATCTTTTTTGTGGCATAAAATGTCAATATTTTTGTTTTTCTTGCTAATGTTTTCAGATTCGTTTTTTTTTCTGTGGTGTCTGTCTAAACTTTTCCCAATTTCCAACATTGTGTGTGCTTCCTTCACTCAATAACTTAACAATATTTTGTTTCTTGTGTTGATCTTTTGTAGTTCAGAATCAAGAGAAGTCGGATCTTTCAACGAACGACCTACTGAAATCAAGGAGTCAGATGCCGTTAGAGGCAACAGACGGTCGAGAGTTGAGAACCATGGCCATTTTAATCTAAAGACGAAAGGATATGGCTGTCTTTCTCCTGCGAGCAGATAAGTAGGCTCTTTCATTTATATAGTCTTTGAACAGACTTTTCCCTCTATCCTTGAAAGAGGCTTTTTTTATGTAAACGTATTTCAAGTCTTATACATAACTGTTGATGTAACTTTCATTGTTCTTTGGATTTAGTCTTTGTATTCTTTTTGGTTCACACACGCATGCGCCAACATGTTGAACACGAACAACAAATATGTCTGGATAGTTTAAGATGACGACTATTGTGACACAGACACAGACGGGGTTATATTAAAATTCTGAACATTTTAATAACATATAATCGAATGAGTTTGAAAGGAAATAATGCTTTAAAATATCAAAGCGCACAATATTGAAAAAAGATCAATTGAATTAGATGGAAAGCGATTTAACAAGAACTTTTCTAACTTCCAATTCCCCGATTAGTTATTCGGAAGCTGATGTAAATTGAATCGTCTTACATTTGAACGGGCGATCGAAAATAAACTGAGACTAACTAAACAGAAGCACTCTACGATGTTGCAAGTGTATGTCCTTATTTAGGCAGTATAAACTCTCTATCAAAATATTTGAACTCCATGAAGTTAAAACTTTCTAAACGGACAGTGAATATGGAAATAGTCACAGAGTTATTTGTTTGTGGATTGTCAAAATAAATACCAATTGATAATTAGTAGTAGATCGGCAACGAGGTCCCATCATTTTATTGTTGAAATTGTTTAATGTAAGTACTATTCAAATAGCTTCTTTACTCGCACTTCTCGACTGTGGAACCCAATTCTAGCTTCTTGACACCGGTTCTCGTTCGATCACCGAAGTTTAGCCCTGTTAGTATTGTAAGCAAAGGCCCATGATCAAAAACATGTTTCGGTCTGAAATGACCACAAAAGGCTTGAGAAGCCGTAAAAATCAAACCACACAGTCCAAAGTCTTGATTTCCTGTCAACTGTAATTTACAAAGATTTAAATCCAATGTCATTCATCATCTCTCTGCTTTAATCCTACTCTCTTTATTATCCTTTCTCCTCAGTAATGTTTTTTCTATTTTCTTCACTTTATTGTTTTCATCTTCAGTAATCCCCTGCAGCTTATGAGAAAATCATGTTGAAACACCTGTTCCCGTACGGTCACTAAAGTTAGGCAACGCCAATCCTGGTCAATACTGAGATGGGTAACCGCTTGGAAATATCAAATGCTCTAAGCTTGGATGTGCGGTTGATGCAATGGATAACGGCACGGAATTGTTGCTTGTACAGCCGAGTTCCAATTCCAGTCAGGTTCGTTATATTCCCATGCGAACAAATGCCCTTGGGATATGTATGAATTCACCTCATCTTCCCAGCTATGAGTTAATTAGTAAGACTTGTATTACTAAACGATTACTATCTCAAAAGTTTATTACAATCTAAACATGTTTTCTGGCTTTAAATAACCTGCAAGGGTTGATAAGCTGTAAAAAAACAAACAAATCAACTAACTGTAACAAAAAACTAAGGCATCATGAAATATTTGCTGAATCTGGTAATATAAAAAATATTTGTACGGTTTTTTTAATATTGGATGTACACTTTTTAGGTAAGGTTAGGAGGCAATTTTAGTTGGCTTGCAGATATATCACGTTGTAACAACGGTTCTTACCGATTTCCGATTAAGTTGAGCAACATTGAGAGCTGTCAGTACCTAGATAGGTGACTGCTTTGGAAGATAAGGTACTGTATGCCTCTCCCAACACGCAATCGGCCAGCGCGGTAGGGTAATAGTCCATTCCTCCGATAAAAGTTCTGGGCAAGGCCGACGACCAACGAAGGACTTTCACAAGTAAGAAATCATTCTAGGTGAGTCTATGCAAATTCTCCCGTTTCAATCTTATTTTGGGCTAAACACGGTTACGGAAGTTAAGCAACTTCGAACCTGGCCAGTGACTAGATGGGTGACCACTTGGGAATACCAGGTGCTGCAAGTTTGGATTTGCGGTTGGTGCAATGGATAATGTCTCGGAAATGTTAATCACAGAGCTTCCAATTACGGTTGGGTTCGTTATATTTACTTACGCGCAAAATACTCTTGAGAAAAGTATAAATCTACCTCTTCCCCCAGCTATAGGTTAATTAGTAAGGCGTGTACAACTAAGAGATTAATACCTCCCAAAATAAAATAAATCATGCGTACAAAATATTCATATTTCGGCATGAAACTATCCATAGATGTTGTTAAACAAAACAAATAAAGAAGTCCATCTTATTTCATGCTTAGAATAACATTGTAATGAAAGACATTTCAGTTGTCTTTTCATAATTTGGAGGGGGTAACATTGTTGCGGGGAGCGTGATCACAATAGTTAGGTTGTTCTTTGGAAGAATAGATTAAGTTGATGTGATATACACTTGAGAAAATTTTAAATTTTTAGGTTCTGCTTACATTTTGTTCATCATTCTACTGTTCGAAAAATAAAATAAATTCGAATTCTGTAATCAAAGATTTTGAGTGTAAAGAGCAGGAAGAAAGGTAAAGTTTTTACTTTAAAATAAAATAGTCTCAAAAATTCTGACGTCGTTCATGCTTAATAAATTAGCGTTAGCAAACTCAATTCACGTTTCAGGTTTAAAATATGTTCCATCGGACGAATCGGAACTCAAAATAGAATTAATTATTGGGCTAATCTTGACTTAAAATAGGCATAATTACTGTAGTAATCTGAACTTAAAATAGAATTAATTATTGGGCTAATCTTGACTTAAAATAGGCATAATTACTGTAGTAATCTGAACTTAAAATAGAATTAATTATTGGGCTAATCTTGACTTAAAATAGGCATAATTACTGTAGTAATCTGAACTTAAAATAGAATTAATTATTGGGCTAATCTTGACTTAAAATAGGCATAATTACTGTAGTAATCTGAACTTAAAATAGAATTAATTATTGGGCTAATCTTGACTTAAAATAGGCATAATTACTGTAGTAATCTGAACTTAAAATAGAATTAATTATTGGGCTAATCTTGACTTAAAATAGGCATAATTACTGTAGTAATCTGAACTTAAAATAGAATTAATTATTGAGCTAATCTTGACTTAAAATAGGCATAATTACTGTAGTAATCTGAATTAAAATAGAATTAATTAATTTTTTTTTTACTCCTGTTGCAGTTGAGACTTCAGGGGTTATTGGCCCTGGTTCTATGGCGTTCCTTTGGAGGATTGGCGCGATTGCGTCTCGATTAAGGAACGAACTTCGCGAAAAGGAGTGGCTCTTGCAGTGTGTCTCACTGGCGACGGTTCGAGGTAATGCTTTCTCGATCATAGCGGCTGGCAGAAGATAGAAAAAATTGTTTATAGTTACGTTATTCTGGAATTGTCATCATTGGTCGACTGAACTTGCTTTGTTTCAATGACTTTTGTTTTGTTATTATTAGTTACTTTGTTCAATAAATACGTTAATTTATTTACTCAAATAAAAAATTAAAAATTAAAAATAAAAAACATTATTCGGCTAATCTTGACTTAAAATAGGCATAATTACTGTAGTAATCTGAAGTGAAAATAGTCTTAATTAATGAACTAATATCACTCTTAAAGTAGGCTTAATTATTGGGCTAGACTTAAAATAGGCTTATTTATTAGACTAATATGTAGTTAAAAAGCTTATTTATACGACTAATTTTAAGTAGTCTTAATTATTCGACTAATCTTAACTTAACGTAGGGCTTAATAATTGATCTAGTCTAAACATAAGTTTAATTATTAGACTAATCTGAACTTAATATAGGCTTAATTGTTGGCCTAATCTGAACACTGTCATGCTTATAAGTTTCAAGTTAATTAAAAATCCAACATAAGTATCAACTACCAACCAGGCATACCTCGTCGTTGATATTAACTCTATATTGTATTAAAACGTTAAGATCATAGATATCTCCTGATATCTCCATGGACTACTTTACAGAAGCTCATGTGAAAATGACGTTTATTTGTACATACTGTTAATTCAAATTAAATTCTCTGTCATCGCTGTATGCAAAATCTCTTTGCTACAAGAATGTCGCTTAACAGTCAACAAGCAGTTAATTTTAGATTGTCTTAAACCTGAAGCTTAAGCAATCAGAGCGTAAATAGCGAACAAATATTCGCCATAGGGGAAAATATTATTTTGCCTAACATTGTTCAGCTAAATAAAAGTTTATAGTTTTAAGGCATGCTATATTTATGAGTTAAAGTGCTCAATATCAGGAACAGAGCGTATGTAAATATAAAAGATAAAAGTGAACATTGAGGTTCACAACCAGAGGTGACAGTCTGTTTCATGCTTAAACTCAATTTTTAGGCCAAGCGACACACACATATATATATATATATATATATATATATATATATATATATATATATATATATATATATATATATATAGTTTTAAGGTGTGCTATATTTATGGGATAAAGTGCTCAATATCATAGAGAGAGCGTATGTAGATATAAATATAAAAGTGAACATTGAAGTCAACACTCAGAGGCGACAGACTGTTTCATGCTTTGATAAAGTCCATCATAGTAAGAAATGCGCCGGCTAAGATGAGTTTTCATTATGTCTATCTATCTATCTATCTATCTATATATATATATATATATATATATATATATATATATATATATAAAAGTGAACATTGAAGTCAATACTCAGAGGTGACATGCTGTTTCATGTTGGATGCAATCGTCAGGCCGCCTGACGATTGCGTCTAGCATGAAACAGCCTGTCGCCTTTGAGTATTGACTTCATTGTTCACTTTCTTATATGTATATATATATATATATATATATATATATATATATATATATATATATATATACACGAAGGTCATTCAATAAATAAGGTGAATTTTTTTATGTAAGGACTTCTAATACAGATAGAAGCTTACTTTTTGTTTTATTTTTCAACGTAGTCTCCCAGCACTGTCACATATTTTTCCCATCTGTGCACAAGCTTCCGTATTCCATCAGCGTAAAAATCTTTGGACTGATGTCTCAGCCAGTCGATCACAACACTTTTGACTTCATCGTCACTTTTAAACTTCGTGCCTCTCGTGAAAGCTATCAAGGGACCAAACAGGTGAAAGTCTGAAGGAGCAAGGTCTGGGCTGTAAGGGGGATGAGGGAGCAGTTCCCAGACCAGCTCGTTGATGGTCTGCACCGTTTGGGCTGCTGTGTGAGGCATTGCGTTGTCATGATGCAAGATGACTCCTTCTGACTGATGACCCCTGCGTTTGTCCCAACAGATAAGCTCAAAGGCCTTGCAATGTCATCCACTGTCATCCTTCCGTCAGACTTAATGAGGTCATTGACTGATTCGATCACCTCAGGAGACCTCACTTCTGTAGGCCTCCCAGGCCTGTCTTCATCCTCAACACTGCTCCGTCCTTCTTTAAACAATTTAGCCCACTTATAGACATTTTTGGCGGAAACTGTGGCACCTTACACTGTTGACATTCTCCTATGAATTTCAACTGGTTTTCACCCTTCATCAACCAAAAACTTGATAACTGACCGCTGTTCAATCCTGGAGCATGCTTCTTGGTCGGCCATCTTTGTTAATTGACAAAACTCTCAAAGTATTTTTTTAATCTGCAAAAGAAATTAAATCCTTGTAAAAAAGAAGTAAAACAAAAAAATAAAAAAAAGTAAGTTTCTATCTGTATTAGAATTCCTTATACCGATAAATTCACCTTATTTATTGAATGACCCTCGTATATATATATATATATATATATATATATATATATATATATATATATATATATATATATATATATATATATGTATTTACACACGCTCTATCTCTGATATTGAACATTTTATCCCATAAATATAGCACATCTTAAGACTATATTTCTTCTTTATATATATATATATATATATATATATATATATATATGTGTGTGTGTGTGTGTGTGTGTGTGTGTGTGTGTGTGTGTGTAAACTTCATTTTATATATATATGTGTGTATGTGTGTCTTTGGAATTTCATACATAATGCTTCTTTCTGATTTTGTTTTCATTTGAATAATTATATTTTCACCTGTGTAAATGTTCTATGTCTATAATTTGATTAAAATATTAGGCTAATGAAACGATTCCAGGTATTTTAATGAAATCATTTATAATTATAAATCCATGGTATCTTGCGCCAAGCATCACAGATTTATCTTCCCTAAATTTATATGGGTCCCTGCCAACTTTGCAACACAAGGACATCATTCCCTTGCAATGAGCTCTCTGTTCGATTATTCTATCCAAATAAAGCTCTCCTTTCTCTTTCTGCGTGCCATTTAAAAGAGCCTATTTACCCCTAATAGATTCTATTTAGGTTGAAATGATGAAGGTTGTCGCTATCTACCTATTTCCTTTATTTTGTACCTTCGCAATAAATGCGTTTGCCAACGCCAGTAACTGTCTTGCCTAAAATAACGTTTTTTTCCTCATCGGGATAGAAAAGAAATCGATATCTCTTTGAGTATTTCTAATGGAGCCCAATTTCTTAGGTTCATTATTTTGCGTAAAATAAAAAAAATAATAATAATAATAAACGGAATCCGAGAGCTGATCGATTACACAATGAAGTACTAAACAAAACTCTTTGAAATTAACAGAGTTTTGGTCCGTTCACTGCGTTGCATTATGGGATATTCCAGAAGTTTGCCTGAATATCTTCTGCTTAATCTTTCCTTTTTTACGTTTGCATTTTCACAATAAATACTGTAAAGAATTTTTAAAGTTTTATTTTCCTAAACCTCGACATAAAATCAAATACATCTCCAACGTTCATCTCATCAATCATATAGCTCGCGCAGGGTGTTAAATCATCAACACGCACCGCAAAATAATGACCTTGTGCCAATCTAAACAAAAATAAGATATACCAAATCTATCTTCCACATTTATAAGTCTATCGTGCATTGAATATTGCTGTCACATCTGATCTGGTTCTTCTACTTTGTATTTTGAGTGTCTTGATAAAGTAGAAAAAAAATTCTGCTATGTTATTGGTCTTGAGCTGGCATAACTGTTACAGTCACTATCCCACCGTCGTCAGATAGCTTCCTCGTGACCTTTATATAAATAATTCCACTGAAATTGTTTTGTAGTTGGTTTTTATCATCCACGCACGGACAAATTCTACATATAGGAACTAGTTAGGATTACTTAAAGACGTGAGGTATTACGGTGGCTGTAGTAGGAATAGTAAGTAAACGTGTTGTTTTGGTTTAAGGAATAATGTGGGATGTTTGGGTAAGTAATCATGGCTAGATAAATTTAAGGTAAGACAGATTGAAGACCATCCTTCTACTATCACCCTTTTTGGCCTTGTACCATATTTTTCTATTATTCAATATTAATATCACTTTCGTGTAGACTTAATTAATTTAAGCGCAGCGCTAGATTGGAGGCAAGGTCTCGTTACTTTTACAGTTTAAATGGATTGATGTAACCGTAAGTTCGATGCTAACAGTTTATTCTATCGTACTTCTCGCTTGTCGAAATAGTTTTAGCTTCTTGCTTTCCAGTCAACTTTGATCTTCAAAATTAAAAATGCAATGTCAATTGTTATCTTTTGTCTTCTTAATTCCTGTTCTTTTATTGTTCTCTCTCTTTAGCATACTTTTCTCATATTTTTTATCACTCAGTAAACCTTAGTAGCTTTATTCCCTTGGGGTGAAAGGATTTTAAAAAATGAGGACCCCAAAATTAAAAACACTGTGCCAATCTAATCAAATAATAGATACGCTAAATAAGAAGCCATTTTGTACACAATGTTTGCTGGAATCTTATCCAGTAGGACTCTATTTATACTCATATACGTTTGTGTGCGCGTTTTTCTACCCTGGCTAACAAGATTTATTGACGTTACAGTTCGTTACCTCCGCCTGTATTTATAAACATCCACACCTATGGAGGCGAAGGTATTAATATGCAGGAAAATATTTACCCAGTATTTTCCGCTCGGCATTATAACATTGTATTCTTGATAGACGAGTTTAGGAAAATATTTAACCAAACGACTGCGCTTGGAAACGCACCAAGTGAAACAAATGCTGCATAACAGCCGGCGTCTTCGAGAAATCTCAGATCATTTGCTGTAATCTCGAAATTCTAAATGTCAGCCACAAAGTTGAATTGTTTAAATGTTAGGTCAATTTTCACGCACAGGAACTGATTCAATGTATTTGAATATTGGAGGATTAGGTTAGTGTTTGTGGGATAGCGGAAATAACAAAAAGAAAAATAGATCTACTGATTCCAAATAAACAATAAAAGTGTTGTTAGTTTGATAGACAGAAATCATATTGTTGGAACTGTCCTTTGTGTGATTATATAAACAGACACTTACTAATCTGCATAATATTTCTAAGACCGACGATAGAGATTTTCTGTACCGAGTCCTGACAAATGCGCTTGTACGAACCTTCTACATTTATCCTCGTTGATTTAGGGTGAATATAACGTGTACCCGGGAAAATGTTAACAAAAGACATGTTTTATATCACTGGAAGCTGGATTTTATATCCTGCAAGAAAATAAAAAACTCTGCTCTCTTGCAACTTGGAGATTTTTTATGGCCGGTTTTCTGATCACCACCGTCCTGGGTATGACGATAAACTACATCTGCGTCCTGGGTAAGACGATAAACTACTTCCAACAGCAAGGCCTCTGATCAGGAAGTTTTTAGAAGCGAGGAACCACCTCTTAATTGCTGATGTTCCCAGGTCCACCTTGACCCGGGGTGGTAGCACTTGTTAAAGTCCCAGCTATGAGCAAATAGTTAACCCCCAAAACTGGTGTCAAAACACTATGAACGCGTACAAATAGGTTTTAATACCAGAAATACTTTGTAAAAAAAAGTATTACCAGCAATACATTATTATCAGCAATATGTTTTAGGTAAAAAAAATAAATTTACCAGCAAAACTTTTTTGAAAAAAATATTATCAGAAATAGATTTTTTGAAGGAAAAACATTACTCGCAATACATGTTTGAAAATAAATATTACCAGCAATAAAAAATTTGTCGGCATTAAATAAGCCATTGAGGTTGATATGTCATAAAACAAACCAAACCAACAACCAAAAATATCTGATCATCATTTTAAAAAAAAAAAAAACAAGTGCTATAAGGTGGAACATGTTTGTATATGATGAAAAACATGCTATGTGTTCTGAGCTACTAGATTAGTTGACAATTGTAAGTAGTTTTCATGCACAGGTCATTTCGAATGTATCTTACGAGATATCCGAACATTATTATGTCAATTTCTAATGTTTAGTAGTTGAGTTTATGTTTCCCTATTGTGCAATAAAATCTTTAACTGCTTCATATTATAAATCAAATAGTATCAGCGAATAGATAGCATTCAAGTGATAGAGACCTATTTGAACGTGGACTTTATTTGGACTGTTCTGAATCAGCGAAGTGAAAGATCAACTAATAGTGAACAACCCAGGAATACAGCAATGCCGTTTAATACCTGACTTTTAACATTTCTTCTTGATTTCTGTGGATGAAAACGTTTCACGTTATATTATTTCTGATGTATTATTATTTATGTTGTATTTATGTTGTATTATTTATGTTGTATTTATGCTGTATTTATGTTGTATTATTTCGAAAAGGACCTTCAATCGGTTGTGAACTGGGGCAAGAATTGGCTGGTTAACTTTAACGCCTCAAAAATAAAACTACTCTATTAATCACCACAGGGATCCTTCCCTGCATCCCATTAGAATGTCTGAAACCTGCGGCTGCTCGGTCTCACGCTGACTGCTGACCTGAGATGGAACAAATACATTGAATCAATTGCTTCATCCGCCGCAAGCAAAGTTGGCTCCCTGTGCCAGACCAGGAAATTTTTCTCCCCGGAGTCCATCCTTCAAATCTACAAATCAACCATTCGCCCTTGCATGGAGTATTGCTGCCATATATGGTCTGGAGCCCCTTCTGTTTGGCTCGGGGTTCTTGATAAGATCCAGAGACGGATTTGCAAAGCGGTTGGCTCTGATCTGGCATCTCGTCTGCAGTCGCTTTCTCACAGGCGCGCCGTGGCCTCTCTCTGTCTTTTTTATAAATACTTTCACGGTAATTGCTCCGATGAGCTGCTTTCGCTGGTTCACAGACTCCATGAATTCAAGCGTCCTACGAGGCTGGCATCCCGCTCCCAACCTTTCACTGTTGAAACTGTTAAATGTAGCCGTCTCTTCTACTCCAATAGCTTCATGTCTCGCACCTCTCGCCTGTGGAAATCCCTTCCTTATTCCTGTTTCCCTGACAACTATAATCTCCAACTATTTAAATGTAATGTCAATCGACACCTCCAGTTGCCTTGATCTATCCACTATCCTTCTCCACTTCCTTTTTTCTATCACTCCTATCTACTCTCGCTCCAAATCTTCTGTAACCCCTTGCTAGTGGCTTCCCGCCTTGCTTGGGGTGAAATGCTTATAAAAAAATGTATAATTTATGTTGTATTTATGTTGTATTATTTATATTAATTATTTATGTTGTATTATTTATATTAATTATTTATGTTGTATTATTTATATTAATTATTTATGTTGTATTATTTATTCTCCAGATATATGCGTTTTGTGTTGTTAGGGTTCTAAGAGGAATGCTGTTCTGAAATACAAGTTTAAGAAAACTGAATATCCATATTGCTCTTGTATTCCTAATCGCTGGTTTCTTGCTAGGGTGTAGGAGAACGCTATATCCTTGGACGCTACGACACGTTTAATAGCATTATATGTACGTAATAGAAATGGAAAGAAGTTCTTATGGTGTGTGTAAGTAATTCACATCCATGCACTTACAAGTTATATATATATATGTTTTCACAATCTTTCCTGGAATAAGAAACTAGGTTCAGGCTTGTTTCAATGAGTTCTTCATAACAAAACTTCTCCTTCCGGTAAGGAATTGTCTTATGATTGGCGCTGGGTTTTAGGAGTTACTGACTACCATCTCCGGGGAAACCTCGGTGTCACACATTCTTTCCGGAAAAGTTGTCTCGAGAGATTTACTAGCACATTTCTTTGTACATGCAGCCTTGATCAGCAAACTTATCATTGCTGTGCTTCCAGAAGATACTGACCACTTTATTTCTCAGCTATCGGACTCAGTTGTTTTAACAGAGGCGGATGAGGGTGAGGTTAATTTCGGCATAGAAGAGGAGTTTACTTCTGTGGATAATGAAGCTGATTTTCTAGATATTGAAGGAACTCTTGAGAGCAGTATACCTGATGTGTTTCAAGATAGTTTCCATGATGTGGTGCAAGGCTATTTGCTTGTAAAACTAGAACAGTCTGATGTGAATGAAATAAACGGTTTGTATGATAACCGTCTCAGGGCATGAGATCAATACTGATGACATTGGCAAATCTTGAGCCCTCATGAAACTGCAGAGTGTGCTGGATACTCGGATGCATGAAATCAAGAGTAAATCAAGAACAGCCAAGTTATGCTTAAGCTGTTTATTCGTGCCGAACAAAACAGGGGATTGAAATTTGCATTTCATGTCGATGGGGAGGATGCTAAATTTATTTGCAGCAAGAGGGCATTTCACCTATTCAAGATTGTACCTACAATGGATGCTAGAATTACCTTAAAAACATACGTGGCTCTCAGTTCTCTGAATACAGGTTTCATTCTGTTCGAGCAGTGACCGTTACTGGGCCGGCTTGTAAACTGATCTCATTATTAAGCAAGAGATCGTGAAATCCATAAGAGAATATGTGGACTAACTAGGGCACGAGGGTTTACGGAATCAGTGAGATCGATGTGGTTGTATAGCATGCACACCTGCGTCCAAATTCATGATGCCATGACAACCTTGACCGGTCGTTCCCAGATAACCAGCGAGCAACACGTAGAGCTGACTAGCACACGTCGGAAGAGAGATCTTGTTGAGATTGACCGTGTCCTCAATTTGATCTCAAAACCTTTGACCCAAGCCAGCCTGAACTATGATCAGTATCATCTGGTTTGACAGCATCCGATGAGGCTGGAATCAATTGTGACATCGTCGAGGAGATTGGTCACTCTATCCAGAAGCTTGATAACGCTAACGTTTTAGAGAGCTCACTGAAAAGAAATCCTCCATCCAGTGTGTACGCTTGTTGTGTTGGTTTAGTTCGGTTTGGTTTGTTTTACGTCATATCAACCTCAGTAGGTTATTTAATGCCGACAATTTTTATTGCTGGTAATATTTTTTCCTTCAAAAATCTATTCCTTGTCTGGTAATATTTTTTTCCTTTAAAAAATCTATTTCTGGTAATATTTTTTCTGCAAAATGTATCGCTGGTAATATTTTTTTCAAAAGTGTATAGCTGGTAATATTTTTTTCAAAAATTTATTGATGGGATTAATGTATTGCTGGTGATAATTCTTTTCTTTAAAAATTATTGCTCGTAATATTTTTTGCAAAATATTTCTGGTATTAAAACCAATTTTTACGCTTTCATAGTGTTTTGACCCCAGTTTGGTGTGGGGTTAACTATTTACCCCCCTAACAGGTGCTACCACCTCGGGTCAAGGTAAACCTGGGAACACCAGGAATTAAGACGTAGTTCTACGTTCCCCAAACCTCTTGATCAGAAACCTTGCTGTTGGGCGTAGTTTATCGTTTTACCCAGGACGCGGATGTAGTTTCTCGTCATACACAGGACCGTTGTTGAATTGGAAAAAAATGTGTAAAGATTGATGGTCAGAATATTCATGTTGACCTTTAATACTCTGTTTTGAAGGTTGTTTGTTGTGCTGGAAAAATGCGAAAATGTGACTCCATTCTTTAAGTTCGGAAACCCGTGCTGAAACATCATCTCACCACTGATGTACCTGAATCTCAAGCACCAACTGACATAATGGAGGTGTTCTCTTCCATCGAGTGAAATGGTTGCCTAGGATGACATACAGCGACGTAGTTACACAGTACCTGAGGTACTTGAAGGATAAGTACAGGCCATCAAGCATCATTTTTATGGTTATGCAGGAGAAGAGCAGCTCGGACTTATACTAACATACAAACCGAAGATGGATTTCAAGTTACTGCTCATCAAATGCTTTTTCTCTCAAAGGAGAACAAAGATCAGTTTGTCAAAAAGTTATGTCGTTCCTTGGAAGCAGACGATCATCGGGTGGTCTAAAGTGATTGAACGAAGTCAGACACAGACCTTGTTTCTGAAATGCTTAAACTAGCTACTGAAGAAAATTTAGTGACTGTAATAGCTGATGACACAGACATCCTTGTGCTTTCACTTTCCCCTTTTTCCCCACACATGGCTAACATCTATACGCGTTGCGAGCGAAAAAAGTTTCGGGGATAGAAGAAGAAGCTGCACAGCATCTATGAAATCACAGAGAAGACAAAATCCTACATTCTGCAAAACCTGCCAGTCAGCAACGCATGTGACTCAATTACAGCTGTATTTCGGCATAAGGAAATGTAATTAGGCTAATTTATAATGGTCCAGTCTTGTTGAGCGACTTTAGCTGATGCAAGTGCTTCTCCTGCTCAAGTTGCATCTGCGTGGTCGCAGATTTTTGTCAAGTTCCATGGCGGAAAACCCGGCGATACATCGGACTCCATCAGGTCTAACAATTATATGTACTATGCTGCAACAAAGAAGTTACAGCCTGAAAGACTGCCTCCAATTCAACGGTCAGCTTTGTTCCTCAGTGTCAGTGTCCATTTTCAAGCTATCATTTGGAATGCCAATTTGATCTTTTCAGCTGAGATTGGGAAAAGAGAAACGATACTTTACCTATAGGTCTTACCGATCTAGATCCTGTTACCGAGGAACTACTGATGTCTGTGCGTTGTAAGTGCAAGATTTTGTCCAAAAGTCCTTGCAGCACAAACATCTGCTCTTGTCGGAAACATGGGTTCACGCGCGTAACAGCATGCGGTGATTGTAGGGTCACCGATTGCAACATAATTAGTCTGGATGTACAAGAAGAGGACGAATGGAAAGACGATTCTAATTTACTTAAACGTTTATTTATTATGTTATATCAGGCGATTTACATTGGTCTGTTTTTTTGTGGGTTTTTTTGTGGTGGAGTTGGAAAGAATTCAATATTCGTTTGCGGTTTCTTATAACTATTTTTGATGGAGGGTTATTTTCTGGGCAATGTATTTTACGATAGTGTTTGAATTTCAAATTTCAAATTCCATAATTTTTCTGGGATTATTTTGTACCAAGGATCACAGTTTTGGAAGACATCAAAAAGATGTGCTCACGTTTTTAATAAGCACCTCTATTGTCAGGGTGAGCCATCAATTTGTTTATCAAAACAGAACTTTCAGGCATCAAGTTGCTTAGACGATTGCTTGATGTAAGTTATTTCTGTGTATTTGTTTTCTTCATTCTCTATTCATACATTTTTGCCTGTAACACACAAGACTGTCATATCTTCTTCGAATAGGTCCTGTTTTACTGACCAGTCTGCCAAAAAAAGAAGAGGTCAAAGTGAAGATAAAATTATGCGCCCAATTTGTCTCTATTAACAACACTTATAACCAGGCAAAGTTTCATGTTCTCAGCCTCAGTGCTTCCTGAGATGTAAAACGTCCTTACTGCAATATATACAAATATCACGTGATCATCTTGGAAGCTCCCCACAGTGAGAGCAACGTCTGAGAGCAAACATATGGGTTAATCGGAATTATTGTAAAATATTTATCCGACTGTCTCTTTCTGTCTCTTTCTGAATCTCCCTGCAGACTGTTTTATTTGTAAAATTCAATTTGACAAACCAATTATTAAGCTGTAAAATGTGGGAGTTTCGTCTGTATTTTATTAACTAAGATTTACATAGAGCTGGTACTTCTTTTTTAGGTGTTAGTTTTTTTTTATTATCTCCTGATTTGCTGCTATATACATGGCTACTGATGTATGTCAGCTGATAATGGTGAAATACGACCACGTTTTACTTCAGCTTCATTATTCTAGTTCTGGTTTGCATATTATTCCGCCATAACTATATTTCCCCCAGATGGTCCAAATGAGGACTTTTCAATTTTCAAAGGAGGAAGCCATAACTTTTCTAAAGATACCATATTTAGCTTGGTAACGGTTTTTCTCTAGTGAACATTTATATCCACCAGAGTAATTATTATTCTGGTTTGAATGAACGCTCTCGGCGCCTATCCATACCTAATCAGCGTTCCATTAAACACCATTCGAGTTGAAATCAAAGTGCATTATATATCCTCGGGGGGATGAAGTACAATTTCTTATCATTTTACCCCAAACAAGACGATAATATCACTAAAACGCAGCGTTGATACAGCGAATAAAATTGAAAGAGAATTATAAGACTGAAAACGGTAAGGATGGCGGAAAGGACAAAAAAGAACTGATTTAAAGAAAACCAAATATGGTGATTGACGTTACATTTATATTGTCGAAGATTGTAGTTAATACAGAAGAAAGAAATCGGAAGACAGTTCCAGAAGGTAGGAAGTGCGAGAAAAGAAACTGTTAGAGTCGAAGTGGCGGTTGTATCTAGCTAGTTCAACAGTAAAACGGTGAGACCTAATTGCCAATCTAGTAGCAAGCTTACATTCATATAGTCGGGGCAGCAGGAAAAAAAAAGCTCATCATAATAATTGTAATTTTGTTTCTGCTTGCGGACGGAGCGCAACTGAAAATATTACGGAAAGCTGGCCGATTTCAGAGAACAGCTTGACGTGTCAGTACGCCTTTCATTGCAGTCTAGAGGTCGGTAGTAATAGCGTTTCCAGCACAAGTGACGGCTGCAGGTGATAATGGCTCTACATTGATTCCTGATTTTGTTGTTCTAGGTAACACCTGTCGCAATATCATTCCACTTTGTTATCGTCTTTATTGCTCTGCCAACTGACCACACAAGAAGGTTACTTTATGTAAGTCTTAAATTATTCAAGCCACATTCTGTGCTCCAGAAATGTCAGCTACTTGTCGATTAGCAGCAGTTTGATTGTGGTTTCTAAACTTAAAACTTCCTTGTCCCTCGCACGCTTAGTCCATGGTTCCTCAAGGAAACCTCTTCTCTGTTGTTTCAAATCTCTTCTTCATTCGTGTGGATTCCATATATGAATGTAGATCTTACTGCCCTCGCGTCGAAGCATAAATAATAAAAACTTTCAAGCTATCCGCTAGACTCTTTTTTGTCTTCCTATTTCTGCTTTTCACTTCGCTAAAACTGTTCGCTTTCTTCTACTCATTTAGTGTTTTGTACGTAATTTGCTTGAGTTTTTTCTTGTATAGTTCTTTGTTTGGCAGGTTTCTACTTTTCACTTCGCTAAAACTGTTCGCTTTCTTCTACTCATTTAGTGTTTTGTACGTAATTTGCTTGAGTTTTTTCTTGTATAGTTCATTGTTTGGCAGGTTTCTACTTTTCACTTCGCTAAAACTGTTCGCTTTCTTCTACTCATTTAGTGTTTTGTACGTAATTTGCTTGAGTTTTTTCTTGTATAGTTCTTTGTTTGGCAGGTTTCTACTTTTCACTTCGCTAAAACTGTTCGCTTCCTTCTACTCATTTAGTGTTTTGTACGTAATTTGCTTGCGTTTTTTCTTGTATAGTTCTTTGTTTGGCAGGTTTCTACTTTTCACTTCGCTAAAACTGTTCGCTTTCTTCTACTCATTTAGTGTTGTGTACGTAATTTGCTTGAGTTTTTTCTTGTATAGTTCTTTGTTTGGCAGGTTTCTACTTTTCACTTCGCTAAAACTGTTCGCTTTCTTCTACTCATTTAGTGTTTTGTACGTAATTTGCTTGAGTTTTTTCTTGTATAGTTCTTTGTTTGGCAGGTTTCTACTTTTCACTTCGCTAAAACTGTTCGCTTTCTTCTACTCATTTAGTGTTTTGTACGTAATTTGCTTGAGTTTTTTCTTGTATAGTTCTTTGTTTTCAGGTTTCTACTTTTCACTTCGCTAAAACTGTTCGCTTTCTTCTACTCATTTAGTGTTTTGTACGTAATTTGCTTGAGTTTTTTCTTGTATAGTTCTTTGTTTGGCAGGTTTCTACTTTTCACTTCGCTAAAACTGTTCGCTTTCTTCTACTCATTTAGTGTTTTGTACGTAATTTGCTTGCGTTTTTTCTTGTATAGTTCTTTGTTTGGCAGGTTTCTACTTTTCACTTCGCTAAAACTGTCCGCTTTCTTCTACTCATTTAGTGTTTTGTACGTAATTTGCTTGAGTTTTTTCTTGTATAGTTCTTTGTTTGGCAGGTTTCTACTTTTCACTTCGCTAAAACTGTTCGCTTTCTTCTATTCATTTAGTGTTGTGTACGTAATTTGCTTGAGTTTTTTCTTGTATAGTTCTTTGTTTGGCAGGTTTCTACTTTTCACTTCGCTAAAACTGTTCGCTTTCTTCTACTCATTTAGTGTTTTGTACGTAATTTGCTTGAGTTTTTTCTTGTATAGTTCTTTGTTTGGCAGGTTTCTACTTTTCACTTTGCTAAAACTGTTCGCTTTCTTCTACTCATTTAGTGTTTTGTACGTAATTTGCTTGAGTTTTTTCTTGTATAGTTCTTTGTTTGGCAGGTTTCTACTTTTCACTTCGCTAAAACTGTTCGCTTTCTTCTACTCATTTAGTGTTTTGTACGTAATTTGCTTGCGTTTTTTCTTGTATAGTTCTTTGTTTGGCAGGTTTCTACTTTTCACTTCGCTAAAACTGTTCGCTTTCTTCTACTCATTTAGTGTTTTGTACGTAATTTGCTTGAGATTTTTCTTGTATAGTTCTTTGTTTGGCAGCTTTCTACTTTTCACTTCGCTAAAACTGTTCGCTTTCTTCTACTCATTTAGTGTTGTGTACGTAATTTGCTTGAGTTTTTTCTTGTATAGTTATTTGTTTGGCAGGTTTCTACTTTTCACTTCGCTAAAACTGTTCGCTTTCTTCTACTCATTTAGTGTTTTGTACGTAATTTGCTTGAGTTTTTTCTTGTATAGTTCTTTGTTTGGCAGGTTTCTACTTTTCACTTTGCTAAAACTGTTCGCTTTCTTCTACTCATTTAGTGTTTTGTACATAATTTGCTTGAGTTTTTTCTTGTATAGTTCTTTGTTTGGCAGGTTTCTACTTTTCACTTTGCTAAAACTGTTCGCTTTCTTCTACTCATTTAGTGTTTTGTACGTAATATGCTTGAGTTTTTTCTTGTATAGTTCTTTGTTTGGCAGGTTTCTACTTTTCACTTCGCTAAAACTGTTCGCTTTCTTCTACTCATTTAGTGTTTTGTACGTAATTTGCTTGAGTTTTTTTCTTGTATAGTTCTTTGTTTGGCAGGTTTCTACTTTTCACTTCGCTAAAACTGTTCGCTTTCTTCTACTCATTTAGTGTTTTGTACGTAATTTGCTTGAGTTTTTTCTTGTATAGTTCATTGTTTGGCAGGTTTCTACTTTTCACTTCGCTAAAACTGTTCGCTTTCTTCTACTCATTTAGTGTTTTGTACGTAATTTGCTTGAGTTTTTTCTTGTATAGTTCTTTGTTTGGCAGGTTTCTACTTTTCACTTCGCTAAAACTGTTCGCTTTCTTCTACTCATTTAGTGTTTTGTACGTAATTTGCTTGCGTTTTTTCTTGTATAGTTCTTTGTTTGGCAGGTTTCTACTTTTCACTTCGCTAAAACTGTTCGCTTTCTTCTACTCATTTAGTGTTTTGTACGTAATTTGCTTGAGTTTTTTCTTGTATAGTTCTTTGTTTGGCAGGTTTCTACTTTTCACTTCGCTAAAACTGTTCGCTTTCTTCTACTCATTTAGTGTTGTGTACGTAATTTGCTTGAGTTTTTTCTTGTATAGTTCTTTGTTTGGCAGGTTTCTACTTTTCACTTCGCTAAAACTGTTCGCTTTCTTCTACTCATTTAGTGTTTTGTACGTAATTTGCTTGAGTTTTTTCTTGTATAGTTCTTTGTTTGGCAGCTTTCTACTTTTCACTTCGCTAAAACTGTTCGCTTTCTTCTACTCATTTAGTGTTGTGTACGTAATTTGCTTGAGTTTTTTCTTGTATAGTTATTTGTTTGGCAGGTTTCTACTTTTCACTTCGCTAAAACTGTTCGCTTTCTTCTACTCATTTAGTGTTTTGTACGTAATTTGCTTGAGTTTTTTCTTGTATAGTTCTTTGTTTGGCAGGTTTCTACTTTTCACTTTGCTAAAACTGTTCGCTTTCTTCTACTCATTTAGTGTTTTGTACATAATTTGCTTGAGTTTTTTCTTGTATAGTTCTTTGTTTGGCAGGTTTCTACTTTTCACTTTGCTAAAACTGTTCGCTTTCTTCTACTCATTTAGTGTTTTGTACGTAATATGCTTGAGTTTTTTCTTGTATAGTTCTTTGTTTGGCAGGTTTCTACTTTTCACTTCGCTAAAACTGTTCGCTTTCTTCTACTCATTTAGTGTTTTGTACGTAATTTGCTTGAGTTTTTTTCTTGTATAGTTCATTGTTTGGCAGGTTTCTACTTTTCACTTCGCTAAAACTGTTCGCTTTCTTCTACTCATTTAGTGTTTTGTACGTAATTTGCTTGAGTTTTTTCTTGTATAGTTCATTGTTTGGCAGGTTTCTACTTTTCACTTCGCTAAAACTGTTCGCTTTCTTCTACTCATTTAGTGTTTTGTACGTAATTTGCTTGAGTTTTTTCTTGTATAGTTCTTTGTTTGGCAGGTTTCTACTTTTCACTTCGCTAAAACTGTTCGCTTTCTTCTACTCATTTAGTGTTTTGTACGTAATTTGCTTGCGTTTTTTCTTGTATAGTTCTTTGTTTGGCAGGTTTCTACTTTTCACTTCGCTAAAACTGTTCGCTTTCTTCTACTCATTTAGTGTTTTGTACGTAATTTGCTTGAGTTTTTTCTTGTATAGTTCTTTGTTTGGCAGGTTTCTACTTTTCACTTCGCTAAAACTGTTCGCTTTCTTCTACTCATTTAGTGTTGTGTACGTAATTTGCTTGAGTTTTTTCTTGTATAGTTCTTTGTTTGGCAGGTTTCTACTTTTCACTTCGCTAAAACTGTTCGCTTTCTTCTACTCATTTAGTGTTTTGTACGTAATTTGCTTGAGTTTTTTCTTGTATAGTTCTTTGTTTGGCAGGTTTCTACTTTTCACTTTGCTAAAACTGTTCGCTTTCTTCTACTCATTCAGTGTTTTGTACGTAATTTGCTTGAGTTTTTTCTTGTATAGTTCTTTGTTTGGCAGGTTTCTACTTTTCACTTCGCTAAAACTGTTCGCTTTCTTCTACTCATTTAGTGTTTTGTACGTAATTTGCTTGCGTTTTTTCTTGTATAGTTCTTTGTTTGGCAGGTTTCTACTTTTCACTTCGCTAAAACTGTTCGCTTTCTTCTACTCATTTAGTGTTTTGTACGTAATTTGCTTGAGATTTTTCTTGTATAGTTCTTTGTTTGGCAGCTTTCTACTTTTCACTTCGCTAAAACTGTTCGCTTTCTTCTACTCATTTAGTGTTGTGTACGTAATTTGCTTGAGTTTTTTCTTGTATAGTTATTTGTTTGGCAGGTTTCTACTTTTCACTTCGCTAAAACTGTTCGCTTTCTTCTACTCATTTAGTGTTTTGTACGTAATTTGCTTGAGTTTTTTCTTGTATAGTTCTTTGTTTGGCAGGTTTCTACTTTTCACTTTGCTAAAACTGTTCGCTTTCTTCTACTCATTTAGTGTTTTGTACGTAATTTGCTTGAGTTTTTTCTTGTGTAGTTCTTTGTTTGGCAGGTTTCTACTTTTCACTTTGCTAAAACTGTTCGCTTTCTTGTACTCATTTAGTGTTTTGTACGTAATATGCTTGAGTTTTTTCTTGTATAGTTCTTTGTTTGGCAGGTTTCTACTTTTCACTTCGCTAAAACTGTTCGCTTTCTTCTACTCATTTAGTGTTTTGTACGTAATTTGCTTGAGTTTTTTTCTTGTATAGTTCTTTGTTTGGCAGGTTTCTACTTTTCACTTCGCTAAAACTGTTCGCTTTCTTCTACTCATTTAGTGTTTTGTACGTAATTTGCTTGAGTTTTTTCTTGTATAGTTCTTTGTTTGGCAGGTTTCTACTTTTCACTTCGCTAAAACTGTTCGCTTTCTTCTACTCATTTAGTGTTGTGTACGTAATTTGCTTGAGTTTTTTCTTGTATAGTTCTTTGTTTGGCAGGATTCTACTTTTCACTTCGCTAAAACTGTTCGCTTTCTTCTACTCATTTAGTGTTGTGTACGTAATTTACTTGAGTTTTTTCTTGTATAGTTCTTTGTTTGGCAGGTTTCTACTTTTCACTTCGCTAAAACTGTTCGCTTTCTTCTACTCATTTAGTGTTTTGTACGTAATTTGCTTGAGTTTTTTCTTGTATAGTTCTTTGTTTGGCAGGTTTCTACTTTTCACTTTGCTAAAACTGTTCGCTTTCTTCTACTCATTTAGTGTTTTGTACGTAATTTGCTTGAGTTTTTTCTTGTATAGTTCTTTGTTTGGCAGGTTTCTACTTTTCACTTCGCTAAAACTGTTCGCTTTCTTCTACTCATTTAGTGTTTTGTACGTAATTTGCTTGAGTTTTTTCTTGTATAGTTCTTTGTTTGGCAGGTTTCTACTTTTCACTTTGCTAAAACTGTTCGCTTTCTTCTACTCATTTAGTGTTTTGTACGTAATTTGCTTGAGTTTTTTCTTGTATAGTTCTTTGTTTGGCAGGTTTCTACTTTTCACTTCGCTAAAACTGTTCGCTTTCTTCTACTCATTTAGTGTTGTGTACGTAATTTGCTTGAGTTTTTTCTTGTATAGTTCTTTGTTTGGCAGGTTTCTACTTTTCACTTCGCTAAAACTGTTCGCTTTCTTCTACTCATTTAGTGTTTTGTACGTAATTTGCTTGAGTTTTTTCTTGTATAGTTCTTGTTTGGCAGGTTTCTACTTTTCACTTTGCTAAAACTGTTCGCTTTCTTCTACTCATTTAGTGTTTTGTACGTAATTTGCTTGAGTTTTTTCTTGTATAGTTCTTTGTTTGGCAGGTTTCTACTTTTCACTTTGCTAAAACTGTTCGCTTTCTTCTACTCATTTAGTGTTTTGTACGTAATTTGCTTGAGTTTTTTCTTGTATAGTTCTTTGTTTGGCAGGTTTCTACTTTTAACTTCGCTAAAACTGTTCGCTTTCTTCTACTCATTTAGTGTTTTGTACGTAATTTGCTTGAGTTTTTTCTTGTATAGTTCTTTGTTTGGCAGGTTTCTACTTTTCACTTCGCTAAAACTGTTCGCTTTCTTCCACTCATTTAGTGTTTTGTACGTAATTTGCTTGAGTTTTTTCTTGTATAGTTCTTTGTTTGGCAGGTTTCTACTTTTCACTTCGCTAAAACTGTTCGCTTTCTTCTACTCATTTAGTGTTTTGTACGTAATTTGCTTGAGTTTTTTTCTTGTATAGTTCTTTGTTTGGCAGGTTTCTACTTTTCACTTCGCTAAAACTGTTCGCTTTCTTCTACTCATTTAGTGTTTTGTACGTAATTTGCTTGAGTTTTTTCTTCTATAGTTCTTTGTTTGGCAGGTTTCTACTTTTCACTTCGCTAAAACTGTTCGCTTTCTTCTACTCATTTAGTGTTTTGTACGTAATTTGCTTGAGTTTTTTCTTGTATAGTTCTTTGTTTGGCAGGTTTCTACTTTTCACTTCGCTAAAACTGTTCGCTTTCTTCTACTCATTTAGTGTTTTGTACGTAATTTGCTTGAGTTTTTTTCTTGTATAGTTCTTTGTTTGGCAGGTTTCTACTTTTCACTTCGCTAAAACTGTTCGCTTTCTTCTACTCATTTAGTGTTTTGTACGTAAATTGCTTGAGTATTTTCTTCTATAGTTCTTTGTTTGGCAGGTTTCTACTTTTCACTTCGCTAAAACTGTTCGCTTTCTTCTACTCATTTAGTGTTTTGTACGTAATTTGCTTGAGTTTTTTCTTGTATAGTTCTTTGTTTGGCAGGTTTCTACTTTTCACTTCGCTAAAACTGTTCGCTTTCTTCTACTCATTTAGTGTTTTGTACGTAATTTGCTTGAGTTTTTTTCTTGTATAGTTCTTTGTTTGGCAGGTTTCTACTTTTCACTTCGCTAAAACTGTTCGCTTTCTTCTACTCATTTAGTGTTTTGTACGTAATTTGCTTGAGTTTTTTCTTCTATAGTTCTTTGTTTGGCAGGTTTCTACTTTTCACTTCGCTAAAACTGTTCGCTTTCTTCTACTCATTTAGTGTTTTGTACGTAATTTGCTTGAGTTTTTTCTTGTATAGTTCTTTGTTTGGCAGGTTTCTACTTTTCACTTCGCTAAAACTGTTCGCTTTCTTCTACTCATTTAGTGTTTTGTACGTAATTTGCTTGAGATTTTTCTTGTATAGTTCTTTGTTTGGCAGGTTTCTACTTTTCACTTCGCTAAAACTGTTCGCTTTCTTCTACTCATTTAGTGTTTTGTACGTAATTTGCTTGCGTTTTTTCTTGTATAGTTCTTTGTTTGGCAGGTTTCTACTTTTCACTTCGCTAAAACTGTTCGCTTTCTTCTACTCATTTAGTGTTGTGTACGTAATTTGCTTGAGTTTTTTCTTGTATAGTTCTTTGTTTGGCAGGTTTCTACTTTTCACTTCGCTAAAACTGTTCGCTTTCTTCTACTCATTTAGTGTTTTGTACGTAATTTGCTTGAGTTTTTTCTTGTATAGTTCTTTGTTTGGCAGGTTTCTACTTTTCACTTCGCTAAAACTGTTCGCTTTCTTCTACTCATTTAGTGTTTTGTACGTAATTTGCTTGAGTTTTTTCTTGTATAGTTCTTTGTTTGGCAGGTTTCTACTTTTCACTTTGCTAAAACTGTTCGCTTTCTTCTACTCATTTAGTGTTTTGTACGTAATTTGCTTGAGTTTTGTCTTGTATAGTTCTTTGTTTGGCAGGTTTCTACTTTTCACTTCGCTAAAACTGTTCGCTTTCTTCTACTCATTTAGTGTTGTGTACGTAATTTGCTTGAGTTTTTTCTTGTATAGTTCTTTGTTTGGCAGGTTTCTACTTTTCACTTCGCTAAAACTGTTCGCTTTCTTCTACTCATTTAGTGTTTTGTACGTAATTTACTTGAGTTTTTTCTTGTATAGTTCTTTGTTTGGCAGGTTTCTACTTTTCACTTCGCTAAAACTGTTCGCTTTCTTCTACTCATTTAGTGTTTTGTACGTAATTTGCTTGCGTTTTTTCTTGTATAGTTCTTTGTTTGGCAGGTTTCTACTTTTCACTTCGCTAAAACTGTTCGCTTTCTTCTACTCATTTAGTGTTGTGTACGTAATTTGCTTGAGTTTTTTCTTGTATAGTTCTTTGTTTGGCAGGTTTCTACTTTTCACTTCGCTAAAACTGTTCGCTTTCTTCTACTCATTTAGTGTTTTGTACGTAATTTGCTTGCGTTTTTTCTTGTATAGTTCTTTGTTTGGCAGGTTTCTACTTTTCACTTCGCTAAAACTGTTCGCTTTCTTCTACTCATTTAGTGTTTTGTACGTAATTTGCTTGAGTTTTTCCATGTATAGTTCTTTGTTTGGCAGGTTTCTACTTTTCACTTCGCTAAAACTGTTCGCTTTCTTCTACTCATTTAGTGTTTTGTACGTAATTTGCTTGAGTTTTTTCTTGTATAGTTCTTTGTTTGGCAGGTTTCTACTTTTCACTTTGCTAAAACTGTTCGCTTTCTTCTACTCATTTAGTGTTTTGTACGTAATTTGCTTGAGTTTTTTCTTGTATAGTTCTTTGTTTGGCAGGTTTCTACTTTTCACTTCGCTAAAACTGTTCGCTTTCTTCTACTCATTTAGTGTTTTGTACGTAATTTGCTTGAGTTTTTTCTTGTATAGTTCTTTGTTTGGCAGGTTTCTACTTTTCACTTCGCTAAAACTGTTCGCTTTCTTCTACTCATTTAGTGTTTTGTACGTAATTTGCTTGAGTTTTTTCTTGTATAGTTCTTTGTTTGGCAGGTTTCTACTTTTCACTTCGCTAAAACTGTTCGCTTTCTTCTACTCATTTAGTGTTTTGTACGTAATTTGCTTGAGTTTTTTTCTTGTATAGTTCTTTGTTTGGCAGGTTTCTACTTTTCACTTCGCTAAAACTGTTCGCTTTCTTCTACTCATTTAGTGTTTTGTACGTAATTTGCTTGAGTTTTTTCTTCTATAGTTCTTTGTTTGGCAGGTTTCTACTTTTCACTTCGCTAAAACTGTTCGCTTTCTTCTACTCATTTAGTGTTTTGTACGTAATTTGCTTGAGTTTTTTCTTGTATAGTTCTTTGTTTGGCAGGTTTCTACTTTTCACTTCGCTAAAACTGTTCGCTTTCTTCTACTCATTTAGTGTTTTGTACGTAATTTGCTTGAGTTTTTTTCTTGTATAGTTCTTTGTTTGGCAGGTTTCTACTTTTCACTTCGCTAAAACTGTTCGCTTTCTTCTACTCATTTAGTGTTTTGTACGTAATTTGCTTGAGTTTTTTCTTCTATAGTTCTTTGTTTGGCAGGTTTCTACTTTTCACTTCGCTAAAACTGTTCGCTTTCTTCTACTCATTTAGTGTTTTGTACGTAATTTGCTTGAGTTTTTTCTTGTATAGTTCTTTGTTTGGCAGGTTTCTACTTTTCACTTCGCTAAAACTGTTCGCTTTCTTCTACTCATTTAGTGTTTTGTACGTAATTTGCTTGAGTTTTTTTCTTGTATAGTTCTTTGTTTGGCAGGTTTCTACTTTTCACTTCGCTAAAACTGTTCGCTTTCTTCTACTCATTTAGTGTTTTGTACGTAATTTGCTTGAGTTTTTTCTTCTATAGTTCTTTGTTTGGCAGGTTTCTACTTTTCACTTCGCTAAAACTGTTCGCTTTCTTCTACTCATTTAGTGTTTTGTACGTAATTTGCTTGAGTTTTTTCTTGTATAGTTCTTTGTTTGGCAGGTTTCTACTTTTCACTTCGCTAAAACTGTTCGCTTTCTTCTACTCATTTAGTGTTTTGTACGTAATTTGCTTGAGTTTTTTTCTTGTATAGTTCTTTGTTTGGCAGGTTTCTACTTTTCACTTCGCTAAAACTGTTCGCTTTCTTCTACTCATTTAGTGTTTTGTACGTAATTTGCTTGAGTTTTTTCTTCTATAGATCTTTGTTTGGCAGGTTTCTACTTTTCACTTCGCTAAAACTGTTCGCTTTCTTCTACTCATTTAGTGTTTTGTACGTAATTTGCTTGAGTTTTTTCTTGTATAGTTCTTTGTTTGGCAGGTTTCTACTTTTCACTTCGCTAAAACTGTTCGCTTTCTTCTACTCATTTAGTGTTTTGTACGTAATTTGCTTGAGATTTTTCTTGTATAGTTCTTTGTTTGGCAGGTTTCTACCTTTCACTTCGCTAAAACTGTTCGCTTTCTTCTACTCATTTAGTGTTTTGTACGTAATTTGCTTGCGTTTTTTCTTGTATAGTTCTTTGTTTGGCAGGTTTCTACTTTTCACTTCGCTAAAACTGTTCGCTTTCTTCTACTCATTTAGTGTTGTGTACGTAATTTGCTTGAGTTTTTTCTTGTATAGTTCTTTGTTTGGCAGGTTTCTACTTTTCACTTCGCTAAAACTGTTCGCTTTCTTCTACTCATTTAGTGTTTTGTACGTAATTTGCTTGAGTTTTTTCTTGTATAGTTCTTTGTTTGGCAGGTTTCTACTTTTCACTTCGCTAAAACTGTTCGCTTTCTTCTACTCATTTAGTGTTTTGTACGTAATTTGCTTGAGTTTTTTCTTGTATAGTTCTTTGTTTGGCAGGTTTCTACTTTTCACTTTGCTAAAACTGTTCGCTTTCTTCTACTCATTTAGTGTTTTGTACGTAATTTGCTTGAGTTTTGTCTTGTATAGTTCTTTGTTTGGCAGGTTTCTACTTTTCACTTCGCTAAAACTGTTCGCTTTCTTCTACTCATTTAGTGTTGTGTACGTAATTTGCTTGAGTTTTTTCTTGTATAGTTCTTTGTTTGGCAGGTTTCTACTTTTCACTTCGCTAAAACTGTTCGCTTTCTTCTACTCATTTAGTGTTTTGTACGTAATTTACTTGAGTTTTTTCTTGTATAGTTCTTTGTTTGGCAGGTTTCTACTTTTCACTTCGCTAAAACTGTTCGCTTTCTTCTACTCATTTAGTGTTTTGTACGTAATTTGCTTGCGTTTTTTCTTGTATAGTTCTTTGTTTGGCAGGTTTCTACTTTTCACTTCGCTAAAACTGTTCGCTTTCTTCTACTCATTTAGTGTTGTGTACGTAATTTGCTTGAGTTTTTTCTTGTATAGTTCTTTGTTTGGCAGGTTTCTACTTTTCACTTCGCTAAAACTGTTCGCTTTCTTCTACTCATTTAGTGTTTTGTACGTAATTTGCTTTCGTTTTTTCTTGTATAGTTCTTTGTTTGGCAGGTTTCTACTTTTCACTTCGCTAAAACTGTTCGCTTTCTTCTACTCATTTAGTGTTTTGTACGTAATTTGCTTGAGTTTTTTCTTGTATAGTTCTTTGTTTGGCAGGTTTCTACTTTTCACTTCGCTAAAACTGTTCGCTTTCTTCTACTCATTTAGTGTTTTGTACGTAATTTGCTTGAGTTTTTTCTTGTATAGTTCTTTGTTTGGCAGGTTTCTACTTTTCACTTCGCTAAAACTGTTCGCTTTCTTCTACTCATTTAGTGTTTTGTACGTAATTTGCTTGCGTTTTTTCTTGTATAGTTCTTTGTTTGGCAGGTTTCTACTTTTCACTTCGCTAAAACTGTTCGCTTTCTTCTACTCATTTAGTGTTGTGTACGTAATTTGCTTGAGTTTTTTCTTGTATAGTTCTTTGTTTGGCAGGTTTCTACTTTTCACTTCGCTAAAACTGTTCGCTTTCTTCTACTCATTTAGTGTTGTGTACGTAATTTGCTTGAGTTTTTTCTTGTATAGTTATTTGTTTGGCAGGTTTCTACTTTTCACTTCGCTAAAACTGTTCGCTTTCTTCTACTCATTTAGTGTTTTGTACGTAATTTGCTTGCGTTTTTTCTTGTATAGTTCTTTGTTTGGCAGGTTTCTACTTTTCACTTCGCTAAAACTGTTCGCTTTCTTCTACTCATTTAGTGTTTTGTACGTAATTTGCTTGAGTTTTTTCTTGTATAGTTCTTTGTTTGGCAGGTTTCTACTTTTCACTTCGCTAAAACTGTTCGCTTTCTTCTACTCATTTAGTGTTTTGTACGTAATTTGCTTGCGTTTTTTCTTGTATAGTTCTTTGTTTGGCAGGTTTCTACTTTTCACTTCGCTAAAACTGTTCGCTTTCTTCTACTCATTTAGTGTTGTGTACGTAATTTGCTTGAGTTTTTTCTTGTATAGTTCTTTGTTTGGCAGGTTTCTACTTTTCACCTCGCTAAAACTGTTCGCTTTCTTCTACTCATTTAGTGTTGTGTACGTAATTTGCTTGAGTTTTTTCTTGTATAGTTATTTGTTTGGCAGGTTTCTACTTTTCACTTCGCTAAAACTGGTCGCTTTCTTCTACTCATTTAGTGTTTTGTACGTAATTTGCTTGCGTTTTTTCTTGTATAGTTCTTTGTTTGGCAGGTTTCTACTTTTCACTTCGCTAAAACTGTTCGCTTTCTTCTACTCATTTAGTGTTGTGTACGTAATTTCCTAGAGTTTTTTCTTGTATAGTTCTTTGTTTGGCAGGTTTCTACTTTTCACTTCGCTAAAACTGTTCGCTTTCTTCTACTCCTTTAGTGTTTTGTACGTAATTTGCTTGAGTTTTTTCTTGTATAGTTCTTTGTTTGGCAGGTTTCTACTTTTCACTTCGCTAAAACTGTTCGCTTTCTTCTACTCATTTAGTGTTTTGTACGTAATTTGTTTGAGTTTTTTCTTGTATAGTTCTTTGTTTGGCAGGTTTCTACTTTTCACTTTGCTAAAACTGTTCGCTTTCTTCTACTCATTTAGTGTTTTGTACGTAATTTGCTTGAGTTTTGTCTTGTATAGTTCTTTGTTTGGCAGGTTTCTACTTTTCACTTCGCTAAAACTGTTCGCTTTCTTCTACTCATTTAGTGTTGTGTACGTAATTTGCTTGAGTTTTTTCTTGTATAGTTCTTTGTTTGGCAGGTTTCTACTTTTCACTTCGCTAAAACTGTTCGCTTTCTTCTACTCATTTAGTGTTTTGTACGTAATTTACTTGAGTTTTTCCATGTATAGTTCTTTGTTTGGCAGGTTTCTACTTTTCACTTCGCTAAAACTGTTCGCTTTCTTCTACTCATTTAGTGTTTTGTACGTAATTTGCTTGAGTTTTTTCTTGTATAGTTCTTTGTTTGGCAGGTTTCTACTTTTCACTTCGCTAAAACTATTCGCTTTCTTTTACTCATTTAGTGTTGTGTACGTAATTTGCTTGAGTTTTTTCTTGTATAGTTATTTGTTTGGCAGGTTTCTACTTTTCACTTCGCTAAAACTGTTCGCTTTCTTCTACTCATTTAGTGTTTTGTACGTAATTTGCTTGAGTTTTTTCTTGTATAGTTCTTTGTTTGGCAGGTTTCTACTTTTACCTTCGCTAAAACTGTTCGCTTTCTTCTACTCATTTAGTGTTTTGTACGTAATTTGCTTGAGTCTTTCTTGTATAATTCTTTGTTTGGCAGGTTTCTACTTTTCACTTCGCTAAAACTGTTCGCTTTCTTCTACTCATTTAGTGTTTTGTACGTAATTTGCTTGAGTTTTTTCTTGTATAGTTCTTTGTTTGGCAGGTTTCTACTTTTCACTTCGCTAAAACTGTTCGCTTTCTTCTACTCATTTAGTGTTTTGTACGTAATTTGCTTGAGTTTTTTCTTCTATAGTTCTTTGTTTGGCAGGTTTCTACTTTTCACTTCGCTAAAACTGTTCGCTTTCTTCTACTCATTTAGTGTTTTGTACGTAATTTGCTTGAGTTTTTTCTTGTATAGTTCTTTGTTTGGCAGGTTTCTACTTTTCACTTCGCTAAAACTGTTCGCTTTCTTCTACTCATTTAGTGTTTTGTACGTAATTTCCTTGAGATTTTTCTTGTATAGTTCTTTGTTTGGCAGGTTTCTACCTTTCACTTCGCTAAAACTGTTCGCTTTCTTCTACTCATTTAGTGTTTTGTACGTAATTTGCTTGCGTTTTTTCTTGTATAGTTCTTTGTTTGGCAGGTTTCTACTTTTCACTTCGCTAAAACTGTTCGCTTTCTTCTACTCATTTAGTGTTGTGTACGTAATTTGCTTGAGTTTTTTCTTGTATAGTTCTTTGTTTGGCAGGTTTCTACTTTTCACTTCGCTAAAACTGTTCGCTTTCTTCTACTCATTTAGTGTTTTGTACGTAATTTGCTTGAGTTTTTTCTTGTATAGTTCTTTGTTTGGCAGGTTTCTACTTTTCACTTCGCTAAAACTGTTCGCTTTCTTCTACTCATTTAGTGTTTTGTACGTAATTTGCTTGAGTTTTTTCTTGTATAGTTCTTTGTTTGGCAGGTTTCTACTTTTCACTTTGCTAAAACTGTTCGCTTTCTTCTACTCATTTAGTGTTTTGTACGTAATTTGCTTGAGTTTTGTCTTGTATAGTTCTTTGTTTGGCAGGTTTCTACTTTTCACTTCGCTAAAACTGTTCGCTTTCTTCTACTCATTTAGTGTTGTGTACGTAATTTGCTTGAGTTTTTTCTTGTATAGTTCTTTGTTTGGCAGGTTTCTACTTTTCACTTCGCTAAAACTGTTCGCTTTCTTCTACTCATTTAGTGTTTTGTACGTAATTTACTTGAGTTTTTTCTTGTATAGTTCTTTGTTTGGCAGGTTTCTACTTTTCACTTCGCTAAAACTGTTCGCTTTCTTCTACTCATTTAGTGTTTTGTACGTAATTTGCTTGCCATTTTTCTTGTATAGTTCTTTGTTTGGCAGGTTTCTACTTTTCACTTCGCTAAAACTGTTCGCTTTCTTCTACTCATTTAGTGTTGTGTACGTAATTTGCTTGAGTTTTTTCTTGTATAGTTCTTTGTTTGGCAGGTTTCTACTTTTCACTTCGCTAAAACTGTTCGCTTTCTTCTACTCATTTAGTGTTTTGTACGTAATTTGCTTTCGTTTTTTCTTGTATAGTTCTTTGTTTGGCAGGTTTCTACTTTTCACTTCGCTAAAACTGTTCGCTTTCTTCTACTCATTTAGTGTTTTGTACGTAATTTGCTTGAGTTTTTTCTTGTATAGTTCTTTGTTTGGCAGGTTTCTACTTTTCACTTCGCTAAAACTGTTCGCTTTCTTCTACTCCTTTAGTGTTTTGTACGTAATTTGCTTGAGTTTTTTCTTGTATAGTTCTTTGTTTGGCAGGTTTCTACTTTTCACTTCGCTAAAACTGTTCGCTTTCTTCTACTCATTTAGTGTTTTGTACGTAATTTGCTTGAGTTTTTTCTTGTATAGTTCTTTGTTTGGCAGGTTTCTACTTTTCACTTTGCTAAAACTGTTCGCTTTCTTCTACTCATTTAGTGTTTTGTACGTAATTTGCTTGAGTTTTGTCTTGTATAGTTCTTTGTTTGGCAGGTTTCTACTTTTCACTTCGCTAAAACTGTTCGCTTTCTTCTACTCATTTAGTGTTGTGTACGTAATTTGCTTGAGTTTTTTCTTGTATAGTTCTTTGTTTGGCAGGTTTCTACTTTTCACTTCGCTAAAACTGTTCGCTTTCTTCTACTCATTTAGTGTTTTGTACGTAATTTACTTGAGTTTTTCCATGTATAGATCTTTGTTTGGCAGGTTTCTACTTTTCACTTCGCTAAAACTGTTCGCTTTCTTCTACTCATTTAGTGTTTTGTACGTAATTTGCTTGAGTTTTTTCTTGTATAGTTCTTTGTTTGGCAGGTTTCTACTTTTCACTTCGCTAAAACTATTCGCTTTCTTTTACTCATTTAGTGTTGTGTACGTAATTTGCTTGAGTTTTTTCTTGTATAGTTATTTGTTTGGCAGGTTTCTACTTTTCACTTCGCTAAAACTGTTCGCTTTCTTCTACTCATTTAGTGTTTTGTACGTAATTTGCTTGAGTTTTTTCTTGTATAGTTCTTTGTTTGGCAGGTTTCTACTTTTACCTTCGCTAAAACTGTTCGCTTTCTTCTACTCATTTAGTGTTTTGTACGTAATTTGCTTGAGTCTTTCTTGTATAATTCTTTGTTTGGCAGGTTTCTACTTTTCACTTCGCTAAAACTGTTCGCTTTCTTCTACTCATTTAGTGTTTTGTACGTAATTTGCTTGAGTTTTTTCTTGTATAGTTCTTTGTTTGGCAGGTTTCTACTTTTCACTTCGCTAAAACTGTTCGCTTTCTTCTACTCATTTAGTGTTTTGTACGTAATTTGCTTGAGTTTTTTCTTCTATAGTTCTTTGTTTGGCAGGTTTCTACTTTTCACTTCGCTAAAACTGTTCGCTTTCTTCTACTCATTTAGTGTTTTGTACGTAATTTGCTTGAGTTTTTTCTTGTATAGTTCTTTGTTTGGCAGGTTTCTACTTTTCACTTCGCTAAAACTGTTCGCTTTCTTCTACTCATTTAGTGTTTTGTACGTAATTTCCTTGAGATTTTTCTTGTATAGTTCTTTGTTTGGCAGGTTTCTACCTTTCACTTCGCTAAAACTGTTCGCTTTCTTCTACTCATTTAGTGTTTTGTACGTAATTTGCTTGCGTTTTTTCTTGTATAGTTCTTTGTTTGGCAGGTTTCTACTTTTCACTTCGCTAAAACTGTTCGCTTTCTTCTACTCATTTAGTGTTGTGTACGTAATTTGCTTGAGTTTTTTCTTGTATAGTTCTTTGTTTGGCAGGTTTCTACTTTTCACTTCGCTAAAACTGTTCGCTTTCTTCTACTCATTTAGTGTTTTGTACGTAATTTGCTTGAGTTTTTTCTTGTATAGTTCTTTGTTTGGCAGGTTTCTACTTTTCACTTCGCTAAAACTGTTCGCTTTCTTCTACTCATTTAGTGTTTTGTACGTAATTTGCTTGAGTTTTTTCTTGTATAGTTCTTTGTTTGGCAGGTTTCTACTTTTCACTTTGCTAAAACTGTTCGCTTTCTTCTACTCATTTAGTGTTTTGTACGTAATTTGCTTGAGTTTTGTCTTGTATAGTTCTTTGTTTGGCAGGTTTCTACTTTTCACTTCGCTAAAACTGTTCGCTTTCTTCTACTCATTTAGTGTTGTGTACGTAATTTGCTTGAGTTTTTTCTTGTATAGTTCTTTGTTTGGCAGGTTTCTACTTTTCACTTCGCTAAAACTGTTCGCTTTCTTCTACTCATTTAGTGTTTTGTACGTAATTTACTTGAGTTTTTTCTTGTATAGTTCTTTGTTTGGCAGGTTTCTACTTTTCACTTCGCTAAAACTGTTCGCTTTCTTCTACTCATTTAGTGTTTTGTACGTAATTTGCTTGCGTTTTTTCTTGTATAGTTCTTTGTTTGGCAGGTTTCTACTTTTCACTTCGCTAAAACTGTTCGCTTTCTTCTACTCATTTAGTGTTGTGTACGTAATTTGCTTGAGTTTTTTCTTGTATAGTTCTTTGTTTGGCAGGTTTCTACTTTTCACTTCGCTAAAACTGTTCGCTTTCTTCTACTCATTTAGTGTTTTGTACGTAATTTGCTTTCGTTTTTTCTTGTATAGTTCTTTGTTTGGCAGGTTTCTACTTTTCACTTCGCTAAAACTGTTCGCTTTCTTCTACTCATTTAGTGTTTTGTACGTAATTTGCTTGAGTTTTTTCTTGTATAGTTCTTTGTTTGGCAGGTTTCTACTTTTCACTTCGCTAAAACTGTTCGCTTTCTTCTACTCATTTAGTGTTTTGTACGTAATTTGCTTGAGTTTTTTCTTGTATAGTTCTTTGTTTGGCAGGTTTCTACTTTTCACTTCGCTAAAACTGTTCGCTTTCTTCTACTCATTTAGTGTTTTGTACGTAATTTGCTTGCGTTTTTTCTTGTATAGTTCTTTGTTTGGCAGGTTTCTACTTTTCACTTCGCTAAAACTGTTCGCTTTCTTCTACTCATTTAGTGTTGTGTACGTAATTTGCTTGAGTTTTTTCTTGTATAGTTCTTTGTTTGGCAGGTTTCTACTTTTCACTTCGCTAAAACTGTTCGCTTTCTTCTACTCATTTAGTGTTGTGTACGTAATTTGCTTGAGTTTTTTCTTGTATAGTTATTTGTTTGGCAGGTTTCTACTTTTCACTTCGCTAAAACTGTTCGCTTTCTTCTACTCATTTAGTGTTTTGTACGTAATTTGCTTGCGTTTTTTCTTGTATAGTTCTTTGTTTGGCAGGTTTCTACTTTTCACTTCGCTAAAACTGTTCGCTTTCTTCTACTCATTTAGTGTTTTGTACGTAATTTGCTTGAGTTTTTTCTTGTATAGTTCTTTGTTTGGCAGGTTTCTACTTTTCACTTCGCTAAAACTGTTCGCTTTCTTCTACTCATTTAGTGTTTTGTACGTAATTTGCTTGCGTTTTTTCTTGTATAGTTCTTTGTTTGGCAGGTTTCTACTTTTCACTTCGCTAAAACTGTTCGCTTTCTTCTACTCATTTAGTGTTGTGTACGTAATTTGCTTGAGTTTTTTCTTGTATAGTTCTTTGTTTGGCAGGTTTCTACTTTTCACCTCGCTAAAACTGTTCGCTTTCTTCTACTCATTTAGTGTTGTGTACGTAATTTGCTTGAGTTTTTTCTTGTATAGTTATTTGTTTGGCAGGTTTCTACTTTTCACTTCGCTAAAACTGGTCGCTTTCTTCTACTCATTTAGTGTTTTGTACGTAATTTGCTTGCGTTTTTTCTTGTATAGTTCTTTGTTTGGCAGGTTTCTACTTTTCACTTCGCTAAAACTGTTCGCTTTCTTCTACTCATTTAGTGTTGTGTACGTAATTTCCTAGAGTTTTTTCTTGTATAGTTCTTTGTTTGGCAGGTTTCTACTTTTCACTTCGCTAAAACTGTTCGCTTTCTTCTACTCCTTTAGTGTTTTGTACGTAATTTGCTTGAGTTTTTTCTTGTATAGTTCTTTGTTTGGCAGGTTTCTACTTTTCACTTCGCTAAAACTGTTCGCTTTCTTCTACTCATTTAGTGTTTTGTACGTAATTTGCTTGAGTTTTGTCTTGTATAGTTCTTTGTTTGGCAGGTTTCTACTTTTCACTTCGCTAAAACTGTTCGCTTTCTTCTACTCATTTAGTGTTGTGTACGTAATTTGCTTGAGTTTTTTCTTGTATAGTTCTTTGTTTGGCAGGTTTCTACTTTTCACTTCGCTAAAACTGTTCGCTTTCTTCTACTCATTTAGTGTTTTGTACGTAATTTACTTGAGTTTTTCCATGTATAGTTCTTTGTTTGGCAGGTTTCTACTTTTCACTTCGCTAAAACTGTTCGCTTTCTTCTACTCATTTAGTGTTTTGTACGTAATTTGCTTGAGTTTTTTCTTGTATAGTTCTTTGTTTGGCAGGTTTCTACTTTTCACTTCGCTAAAACTGTTCGCTTTCTTCTACTCATTTAGTGTTGTGTACGTAATTTGCTTGAGTTTTTTCTTGTATAGTTATTTGTTTGGCAGGTTTCTACTTTTCACTTCGCTAAAACTGTTCGCTTTCTTCTACTCATTTAGTGTTTTGTACGTAATTTGCTTGAGTTTTTTCTTGTATAGTTCTTTGTTTGGCAGGTTTCTACTTTTACCTTCGCTAAAACTGTTCGCTTTCTTCTACTCATTTAGTGTTTTGTACGTAATTTGCTTGAGTCTTTTCTTGTATAATTCTTTGTTTGGCAGGTTTCTACTTTTCACTTCGCTAAAACTGTTCGCTTTCTTCTACTCATTTAGTGTTTTGTACGTAATTTGCTTGAGTTTTTTCTTGTATAGTTCTTTGTTTGGCAGGTTTCTACTTTTCACTTCGCTAAAACTGTTCGCTTTCTTCTACTCATTTAGTGTTTTGTACGTAATTTGCTTGAGTTTTTTCTTGTATAGTTCTTTGTTTGGCAGGTTTCTACTTTTCACTTCGCTAAAACTGTTCGCTTTCTTCTACTCATTTAGTGTTTTGTACGTAATTTGCTTGAGTTTTTTCTTGTATAGTTCTTTGTTTGGCAGGTTTCTACTTTTCACTTCGCTAAAACTGTTCGCTTTCTTCTACTCATTCAGTGTTTTGTACGTAATTTGCTTGAGTTTTTTCTTGTATAGTTCTTTGTTTGGCAGGTTTCTACTTTTCACTTCGCTAAAACTGTTCGCTTTCTTCTACTCATTTAGTGTTTTGTACGTAATTTGCTTGCGTTTTTTCTTGTATAGTTCTTTGTTTGGCAGGTTTCTACTTTTCACTTCGCTAAAACTGTTCGCTTTCTTCTACTCATTTAGTGTTGTGTACGTAATTTGCTTGAGTTTTTTCTTGTATAGTTCTTTGTTTGGCAGGTTTCTACTTTTCACTTCGCTAAAACTGTTCGCTTTCTTCTACTCATTTAGTGTTGTGTACGTAATTTGCTTGAGTTTTTTCTTGTATAGTTATTTGTTTGGCAGGTTTCTACTTTTCACTTCGCTAAAACTGTTCGCTTTCTTCTACTCATTTAGTGTTTTGTACGTAATTTGCTTGCGTTTTTTCTTGTATAGTTCTTTGTTTGGCAGGTTTCTACTTTTCACTTCGCTAAAACTGTTCGCTTTCTTCTACTCATTTAGTGTTGTGTACGTAATTTCCTTGAGTTTTTTCTTGTATAGTTCTTTGTTTGGCAGGTTTCTACTTTTCACTTCGCTAAAACTGTTCGCTTTCTTCTACTCCTTTAGTGTTTTGTACGTAATTTGCTTGAGTTTTTTCTTGTATAGTTCTTTGTTTGGCAGGTTTCTACTTTTCACTTCGCTAAAACTGTTCGCTTTCTTCTACTCATTTAGTGTTTTGTACGTAATTTGCTTGAGTTTTTTCTTGTATAGTTCTTTGTTTGGCAGGTTTCTACTTTTCACTTTGCTAAAACTGTTCGCTTTCTTCTACTCATTTAGTGTTTTGTACGTAATTTGCTTGAGTTTTGTCTTGTATAGTTCTTTGTTTGGCAGGTTTCTACTTTTCTCTTCGCTAAAACTGTTCGCTTTCTTCTACTCATTTAGTGTTGTGTACGTAATTTGCTTGAGTTTTTTCTTGTATAGTTCTTTGTTTGGCAGGTTTCTACTTTTCACTTCGCTAAAACTGTTCGCTTTCTTCTACTCATTTAGTGTTTTGTACGTAATTTGCTTGAGTTTTTTCTTGTATAGTTCTTTGTTTGGCAGGTTTCTACTTTTCACTTCGCTAAAACTGTTCGCTTTCTTCTACTCATTTAGTGTTTTGTACGTAATTTGCTTGAGTTTTTTCTTGTATAATTCTTTGTTTGGCAGGTTTCTACTTTTCACTTCGCTAAAACTGTTCGCTTTCTTCTACTCATTTAGTGTCTTGTACGTAATTTGCTTGAGTCTTTTCTTGTATAATTCTTTGTTTGGCAGGTTTCTACTTTTCACTTCGCTAAAACTGTTCGCTTTCTTCTACTCATTTAGTGTTTTGTACGTAATTTGCTTGAGTTTTTTCTTGTATAGTTCTTTGTTTGGTAGGTTTCTACTTTTCACTTCGCTAAAACTGTTCGCTTTCTTCTACTCATTTAGTGTTTTGTACGTAATTTGCTTGAGTTTTTTCTTGTATAGTTCTTTGTTTGGCAGGTTTCTACTTTTCACTTCGCTAAAACTGTTCGCTTTCTTCTACTCATTTAGTGTTTTGTACGTAATTTGCTTGAGTTTTTTCTTGTATAGTTCTTTGTTTGGCAGGTTTCTACTTTTCACTTCGCTAAAACTGTTCGCTTTCTTCTACTCATTTAGTGTTTTGTACGTAATTTGCTTGAGTTTTTTCTTGTATAGTTCTTTGTTTGGCAGGTTTCTACTTTTCACTTCGCTAAAACTGTTCGCTTTCTTCTACTCATTTAGTGTTTTGTACGTAATTTGCTTGAGTTTTTTCTTGTATAGTTCTTTGTTTGGCAGGTTTCTACTTTTCACTTCGCTAAAACTGTTCGCTTTCTTCTACTCATTTAGTGTTTTGTACGTAATTTGCTTGAGTTTTTTCTTGTATAGTTCTTTGTTTGGCAGGTTTCTACTTTTCACTTCGCTAAAACTGTTCGCTTTCTTCTACTCATTTAGTGTTTTGTACGTAATTTGCTTGAGTTTTTTCTTGTATAGTTCTTTGTTTGGCAGGTTTCTACTTTTCACTTCGCTAAAACTGTTCGCTTTCTTCTACTCATTTAGTGTTTTTTTACGTAATTTGCTTGAGTTTTTTCTTGTATAGTTCTTTGTTTGGCAGGTTTCTACTTTTCACTTCGCTAAAACTGTTCGCTTTCTTCTACTCATTTAGTGTTTTGTACGTAATTTGCTTGAGTTTTTTCTTGTATAATTCTTTGTTTGGCAGGTTTCTACTTTTCACTTCGCTAAAACTGTTCGCTTTCTTCTACTCATTTAGTGTCTTGTACGTAATTTGCTTGAGTCTTTTCTTGTATAATTCTTTGTTTGGCAGGTTTCTACTTTTCACTTCGCTAAAACTGTTCGCTTTCTTCTACTCATTTAGTGTTTTGTACGTAATTTGCTTGAGTTTTTTCTTCTATAGTTCTTTGTTTGGCAGGTTTCTACTTTTCACTTCGCTAAAACTGTTCGCTTTCTTCTACTCATTTAGTGTTTTGTACGTAATTTGCTTGAGTTTTTTCTTGTATAGTTCTTTGTTTGGCAGGTTTCTACTTTTCACTTCGCTAAAACTGTTCGCTTTCTTCTACTCATTTAGTGTCTTGTACGTAATTTGCTTGAGTCTTTTCTTGTATAATTCTTTGTTTGGCAGGTTTCTACTTTTCACTTCGCTAAAACTGTTCGCTTTCTTCTACTCATTTAGTGTTTTGTACGTAATTTGCTTGAGTTTTTTCTTGTATAGTTCTTTGTTTGGCAGGTTTCTACTTTTCACTTCGCTAAAACTGTTCGCTTTCTTCTACTCATTTAGTGTTTTGTACGTAATTTGCTTGAGTTTTTTCTTGTATAGTTCTTTGTTTGGCAGGTTTCTACTTTTCACTTCGCTAAAACTGTTCGCTTTCTTCTACTCATTTAGTGTTTTGTACGTAATTTGCTTGAGTTTTTTCTTGTATAGTTCTTTGTTTGGCAGGTTTCTACTTTTCACTTCGCTAAAACTGTTCGCTTTCTTCTACTCATTTAGTGTTTTGTACGTAATTTGCTTGAGTTTTTTCTTGTATAGTTCTTTGTTTGGCAGGTTTCTACTTTTCACTTCGCTAAAACTGTTCGCTTTCTTCTACTCATTTAGTGTTTTGTACGTAATTTGCTTGAGTTTTTTCTTGTATAGTTCTTTGTTTGGCAGGTTTCTACTTTTCACTTCGCTAAAACTGTTCGCTTTCTTCTACTCATTTAGTGTTTTGTACGTAATTTGCTTGAGTTTTTTCTTGTATAGTTCTTTGTTTGGCAGGTTTCTACTTTTCACTTCGCTAAAACTGTTCGCTTTCTTCTACTCATTTAGTGTTTTGTACGTAATTTGCTTGAGTTTTTTCTTGTATAGTTCTTTGTTTGGCAGGTTTCTACTTTTCACTTCGCTAAAACTGTTCGCTTTCTTCTAATCATTTAGTGTTTTTTTACGTAATTTGCTTGAGTTTTTTCTTGTATAGTTCTTTGTTTGGCAGGTTTCTACTTTTCACTTCGCTAAAACTGTTCGCTTTCTTCTACTCATTTAGTGTTTTGTACGTAATTTGCTTGAGTTTTTTCTTGTATAATTCTTTGTTTGGCAGGTTTCTACTTTTCACTTCGCTAAAACTGTTCGCTTTCTTCTACTCATTTAGTGTCTTGTACGTAATTTGCTTGAGTCTTTTCTTGTATAATTCTTTGTTTGGCAGGTTTCTACTTTTCACTTCGCTAAAACTGTTCGCTTTCTTCTACTCATTTAGTGTTTTGTACGTAATTTGCTTGAGTTTTTTCTTCTATAGTTCTTTGTTTGGCAGGTTTCTACTTTTCACTTCGCTAAAACTGTTCGCTTTCTTCTACTCATTTAGTGTTTTGTACGTAATTTGCTTGAGTTTTTTCTTGTATAGTTCTTTGTTTGGCAGGTTTCTACTTTTCACTTCGCTAAAACTGTTCGCTTTCTTCTACTCATTTAGTGTTTTGTACGTAATTTGCTTGAGTTTTTTCTTGTATAGTTCTTTGTTTGGCAGGTTTCTACTTTTCACTTTGCTAAAACTGTTCGCTTTCTTCTACTCATTTAGTGTTTTGTACGTAATTTGCTTGAGTTTTGTCTTGTATAGTTCTTTGTTTGGCAGGTTTCTACTTTTCACTTCGCTAAAACTGTTCGCTTTCTTCTACTCATTTAGTGTTTTGTACGTAATTTGCTTGAGTTTTTTCTTGTATAGTTCTTTGTTTGGCAGGTTTCTACTTTTCACTTCGCTAAAACTTTTCGCTTTCTTCTACTCATTTAGTGTTTTGTACGTAATTTACTTGAGTTTTTTCTTGTATAGTTCTTTGTTTGGCAGGTTTCTACTTTTCACTTCGCTAAAACTGTTCGCTTTCTTCTACTCATTTAGTGTTTTGTACGTAATTTGCTTGCGTTTTTTCTTGTATAGTTCTTTGTTTGGCAGGTTTCTACTTTTCACTTCGCTAAAACTGTTCGCTTTCTTCTACTCATTTAGGGTTGTGTACGTAATTTGCTTGAGTTTTTTCTTGTATAGTTCTTTGTTTGGCAGGTTTCTACTTTTCACTTCGCTAAAACTGTTCGCTTTCTTCTACTCATTTAGTGTTTTGTACGTAATTTGCTTGAGTTTTTTCTTCTATAGTTCTTTGTTTGGCAGGTTTCTACTTTTCACTTCGCTAAAACTGTTCGCTTTCTTCTACTCATTTAGTGTTTTGTACGTAATTTGCTTGAGTTTTTTCTTGTATAGTTCTTTGTTTGGCAGGTTTCTACTTTTCACTTCGCTAAAACTGTTCGCTTTCTTCTACTCATTTAGTGTTTTGTACGTAATTTGCTTGAGTTTTTTCTTGTATAGTTCTTTGTTTGGCAGGTTTCTACTTTTCACTTCGCTAAAACTGTTCGCTTTCTTCTACTCATTTAGTGTTTTGTACGTAATTTGCTTGAGTTTTTTCTTGTATAGTTCTTTGTTTGGCAGGTTTCTACTTTTCACTTTGCTAAAACTGTTCGCTTTCTTCTACTCATTTAGTGTTTTGTACGTAATTTGCTTGAGTTTTGTCTTGTATAGTTCTTTGTTTGGCAGGTTTCTACTTTTCACTTCGCTAAAACTGTTCGCTTTCTTCTACTCATTTAGTGTTGTGTACGTAATTTGCTTGAGTTTTTTCTTGTATAGTTCTTTGTTTGGCAGGTTTCTACTTTTCACTTCGCTAAAACTGTTCGCTTTCTTCTACTCATTTAGTGTTTTGTACGTAATTTACTTGAGTTTTTTCTTGTATAGTTCTTTGTTTGGCAGGTTTCTACTTTTCACTTCGCTAAAACTGTTCGCTTTCTTCTACTCATTTAGTGTTTTGTACGTAATTTGCTTGCGTTTTTTCTTGTATAGTTCTTTGTTTGGCAGGTTTCTACTTTTCACTTTGCTAAAACTGTTCGCTTTCTTCTATTCATTTAGTGTTTTGTACGTAATTTGCTTGAGTTTTTTCGTGTATAGTTCTTAGTTTGGCAGGTTTCTACTTTTCACTTTGCTAAAACTGTTCGCTTTCTTCTACTCATTTAGTGTTTTGTACGTAATTTGCTTGAGTTTTTTCTTGTATAGTTCTTTGTTTGGCAGGTTTCTACTTTTCACTTTGCTAAAACTGTTCGCTTTCTTCTACTCATTTAGTGTTTTGTACGTAATTTGCTTGAGTTTTTTCGTGTATAGTTCTTAGTTTGACAGGTTTCTACTTTTCACTTTGCTAAAACTGTTCGCTTTCTTCTACTCATTTAGTGTTTTGTACGTAATTTCCTTTAGTTTGTTTTTAATTAGTTCTTTGTTTGGCAGGTTTCTACTTTTCACTTCGCTAAAACTGTTCGCTTTCTTCTACTCATTTAGTGTTTTGTACGTAATTTGCTTGAGTTTTTTCTTGTATAGTTCTTTGTTTGGCAGGTTTCTACTTTTCACTTCGCTAAAACTGTTCGCTTTCTTCTACTCATTTAGTGTTTTGTACGTAATTTGCTTGAGTTTTTTCTTGTATAGTTCTTTGTTTGGCAGGTTTCTACTTTTCACTTCGCTAAAACTGTTCGCGTTCTTCTACTCATTTAGTGTTTTGTACGTAATTTACTTGAGTTTTTTCTTGTATAGTTCTTTGTTTGGCAGGTTTCTACTTTTCACTTCGCTAAAACTGTTCGCTTTCTTCTACTCATTTAGTGTTTTGTACGTAATTTGCTTGCGTTTTTTCTTGTATAGTTCTTTGTTTGGCAGGTTTCTACTTTTCACTTCGCTAAAACTGTTCGCTTTCTTCTACTCATTTAGTGTTTTGTACGTAATTTGCTTGAGTTTTTCCATGTATAGTTCTTTGTTTGGCAGGTTTCTACTTTTCACTTCGCTAAAACTGTTCTCTTTCTTCTACTCATTTAGTGTTTTGTACGTAATTTGCTTGAGTTTTTTCTTAATTAGTTCTTTGTTTGGCAGGTTTCTACTTTTCACTTCGCTAAAACTGTTCACTTTCTTCTACTCATTTAGTGTTTTGTACGTAATTTGCTTGAGTTTTTTCTTGTATAGTTCTTTGTTTGTCAGGTTTCTACTTTTCACTTCGCTAAAACTGTTCGCTTCCTTCTACTCATTTAGTGTTTTTACGTAATTTGCTTGCGTTTTTTCTTGTATAGTTCTTTGTTTGGCAGGTTTCTACTTTTCACTTCGCTAAAACTGTTCGCTTTCTTCTACTCATTTAGTGTTTTGTACGTAATTTGCTTGAGTTTTTTCTTGTATAGTTCTTTGTTTGGCAGGTTTCTACTTTTCACTTCGCTAAAACTGTTCGCTTTCTTCTACTCATTTAGTGTTTTGTACGTAATTTGCTTGCGTTTTTTCTTGTATAGTTCTTTGTTTGGCAGGTTTCTACTTTTCACCTCGCTAAAACTGTTCGCTTTCTTCTACTCATTTAGTGTTTTGTACGTAATTTGCTTGAGTTTTTTCTTGTATAGTTCTTTGTTTGGCAGGTTTCTACTTTTCACTTCGCTAAAACTGTTCGCTTTCTTCTACTCATTTAGTGTTTTGTACGTAATTTGCTTGCGTTTTTTCTTGTATAGTTCTTTGTTTGGCAGGTTTCTACTTTTCACTTCGCTAAAACTGTTCACTTTCTTCTACTCATTTAGTGTTTTGTACGTAATTTGCTTGAGTTTTTTCTTGTATAGTACTTTATTTGGCAGGTTTCTACTTTTTACTTCGCTAAAACTGTTCGCTTTCTTCTACTCATTTAGTGTTTTGTACGTAATTTGCTTGAGTTTTTTCTTGTATAGTACTTTGTTTGGCAGGTTTCTACTTTTCACTTCGCTAAAACTGTTCACTTTCTTCTACTCATTTAGTGTTTTGTACGTAATTTGCTTGAGTTTTTTCTTGTATAGTTCTTTGTTTGGCAGGTTTCTACTTTTCACTTCGCTAAAACTGTTCGCTTTCTTCTACTCATTTAGTGTTTTGTACGTAATTTGCTTGAGTTTTTTCTTGTATAGTTCTTTGTTTGGCAGGTTTCTACTTTTCACTTCGCTAAAACTGTTCGCTTTCTTCTACTCATTTAGTGTTTTGTACGTAATTTGATTGCGTTTTTCTTGTATAGTTCTTTGTTTGGCAGGTTTCTACTTTTCACTTCGCTAAAACTGTTCGCTTTCTTCTACTCATTTAGTGTTTTGTACGTAATTTGCTTGAGTTTTTTCTTGTATAGTACTTTGTTTGGCAGGTTTCTACTTTTCATTTCGCTAAAACTGTTCACTTTCTTCTACTCATTTAGTGTCTTGTACGTAATTTGCTTGAGTTTTTTCTTGTATAGTTCTTTGTTTGGCAGGTTTCTACTTTTCACTTCACTAAAACTGTTCGCTTTCTTCTACTCATTTAGTGTTTTGTACGTAATTTGCTTTTGCTTTTTCTTGTATAGTTCTTTGTTTGGCAGGTTTCTACTTTTCACTTCGCTAAAACTGTTCGCTTTCTTCTACTCATTTAGTGTTTTGTACGTAATTTGCTTGCGTTTTTTCTTGTATAGTTCTTTGTTTGGCAGGTTTCTACTTTTCACTTCGCTAAAACTGTTCGCTTTCTTCTATTCATTTAGTGTTTTGTACGTAATTTGCTTGAGTTTTTTCTTGTATAGTTCTTTGTTTGGCAGGTTTCTACTTTTCACTTCGCTAAAACTGTTCGCTTTCTTCTACTCATTTAGTGTTTTGTACGTAATTTGCTTGAGTTTTTTCTTTTATAATTCTTTGTTTGGCAGGTTTCTACTTTTCACTTCGCTAAAACTGTTCGCTTTCTTCTACTCATTTTGTGTTTTGTACGTAATTTGCTTGAGTTTTTTCTTGTATAGTTCTTTGTTTGGCAGGTTTCTACTTTTCACTTCGCTAAAACTGTTCGCTTTCTTCTACTCATTTAGTGTTTTGTACGTAATTTGCTTGAGTTTTTTCTTTTATAGTTCTTTGTTTGGCAGGTTTCTACTTTTCACTTCGCTAAAACTGTTCGCTTTCTTCTACTCATTTAGTGTTTTGTACGTAATTTGCTTGCGTTTTTTCTTGTATAGTTCTTTGTTTGGCAGGTTTCTACTTTTCACTTCACTAAAACTGTTCGCTTTCTTCTACTCATTTAGTGTTTTGTACGTAATTTGCTTTTGCTTTTTCTTGTACATTTCTTTGTTTGGCAGGTTTCTACTTTTCACTTCGCTAAAACTGTTCGCTTTCTTCTACTCATTTAGTGTTTTGTACATAATTTGCTTGCGTTTTTTCTTGTATAGTTCTTTGTTTGGCAGGTTTCTACTTTTCACTTCGCTAAAACTGTTCGCTTTCTTCTATTCATTTAGTGTTTTGTACGTAATTTGCTTGAGTTTTTTCTTGTATAGTTCTTTGTTTGGCAGGTTTCTACTTTTCACCTCGCTAAAACTGTTCGCTTTCTTCTACTCATTTAGTGTTTTGTACGTAATTTGCTTGAGTTTTTTCTTGTATAGTTCTTTGTTTGGCAGGTTTCTACTTTTCACTTCGCTAAAACTGTTCGCTTTCTTCTACTCATTTAGTGTTTTGTACGTAATTTGCTTGAGTTTTTTCTTGTATGGTACTTTGTTTGGCAGGTTTCTACTTTTCACTTCGCTAAAACTGTTCGCTTTCTTCTACTCATTTAGTGTTTTGTACGTAATTTGCTTGAGTTTTTTCTTGTATAGTTCTTTGTTTGGCAGGTTTCTACTTTTCACTTCGCTAAAACTGTTCGCTTTCTTCTACTCATTTAGTGTTTTGTACGTAATTTTCTTGCGTTTTTTCTTGTATAGTTCTTTGTTTGGCAGGTTTCTACTTTTCACTTCGCTAAAACTGTTCACTTTCTTCTACTCATTTAGTGTTTTGTACGTAATTTGCTTGAGTTTTTTCTTGTATAGTACTTTGTTTGGCAGGTTTCTACTTTTCACTTCGCTAAAACTGTTCACTTTCTTCTACTCATTTAGTGTTTTGTACGTAATTTGCTTGAGTTTTTTCTTGTATAGTACTTTGTTTGGCAGGTTTCTACTTTTCACTTCGCTAAAACTGTTCGCTTTCTTCTACTCATTTAGTGTTTTGTACGTAATTTGCTTGAGTTTTTTCTTGTATAGTTCTTTGTTTGGCAGGTTTCTACTTTTCACTTCGCTAAAACTGTTCGCTTTCTTCTACTCATTTAGTGTTTTGTACGTAATTTGCTTGCGTTTTTTTCTTGTATAGTTCTTTGTTTGGCAGGTTTCTACTTTTCACTTAGCTAAAACTGTTCACTTTCTTCTACTCATTTAGTGTTTTGTACGTAATTTGCTTGAGTTTTTTCTTGTATAGTTCTTTGTTTGGCAGGTTTCTACTTTTCACTTCGCTAAAACTGTTCGCTTTCTTCTACTCATTTAGTGTTTTGTACGTAATTTGATTGCGTTTTTCTTGTATAGTTCTTTGTTTGGCAGGTTTCTACTTTTCACTTCGCTAAAACTGTTCGCTTTCTTCTACTCATTTAGTGTTTTGTACGTAATTTGCTTGAGTTTTTTCTTTTATAGTACTTTGTTTGGCAGGTTTCTACTTTTCATTTCGCTAAAACTGTTCACTTTCTTCTACTCATTTAGTGTTTTGTACGTAATTTGCTTGAGTTTTTTCTTGTATAGTTCTTTGTTTGGCAGGTTTCTACTTTTCACTTCACTAAAACTGTTCGCTTTCTTCTACTCATTTAGTGTTTTGTACGTAATTTGCTTTTGCTTTTTCTTGTATAGTTCTTTGTTTGGCAGGTTTCTACTTTTCACTTCGCTAAAACTGTTCGCTTTCTTCTACTCATTTAGTGTTTTGTACGTAATTTGCTTGCGTTTTTTCTTGTATAGTTCTTTGTTTGGCAGGTTTCTACTTTTCACTTCGCTAAAACTGTTCGCTTTCTTCTATTCATTTAGTGTTTTGTACGTAATTTGCTTGAGTTTTTTCTTGTATAGTTCTTTGTTTGGCAGGTTTCTACTTTTCACTTCGCTAAAACTGTTCGCTTTCTTCTACTCATTTAGTGTTTTGTACGTAATTTGCTTGAGTTTTTTCTTTTATAATTCTTTGTTTGGCAGGTTTCTACTTTTCACTTCGCTAAAACTGTTCGCTTTCTTCTACTCATTTTGTGTTTTGTACGTAATTTGCTTGAGTTTTTTCTTGTATAGTTCTTTGTTTGGCAGGTTTCTACTTTTCACTTCGCTAAAACTGTTCGCTTTCTTCTACTCATTTAGTGTTTTGTACGTAATTTGCTTGAGTTTTTTCTTTTATAGTTCTTTGTTTGGCAGGTTTCTACTTTTCACTTCGCTAAAACTGTTCGCTTTCTTCTACTCATTTAGTGTTTTGTACGTAATTTGCTTGAGTTTTTTCTTTTATAGTTCTTTGTTTGGCAGGTTTCTACTTTTCACTTCGCTAAAACTGTTCGCTTTCTTCTACTCATTTAGTGTTTTGTACGTAATTTGCTTGAGTTTTTTCTATTATAGTTCTTTGTTTGGCAGGTTTCTACTTTTCACTTCGCTAAAACTGTTCGCTTTCTTCTACTCATTTAGTGTTTTGTACGTAATTTGCTTGCGTTTTTTCTTGTATAGTTCTTTGTTTGGCAGGTTTCTACTTTTCACTTCACTAAAACTGTTCGCTTTCTTCTACTCATTTAGTGTTTTGTACGTAATTTGCTTTTGCTTTTTCTTGTATAGTTCTTTGTTTGGCAGGTTTCTACTTTTCACTTCGCTAAAACTGTTCGCTTTCTTCTACTCATTTAGTGTTTTGTACATAATTTGCTTGCGTTTTTTCTTGTATAGTTCTTTGTTTGGCAGGTTTCTACTTTTCACTTCGCTAAAACTGTTCGCTTTCTTCTATTCATTTAGTGTTTTGTACGTAATTTGCTTGAGTTTTTTCTTGTATAGTTCTTTGTTTGGCAGGTTTCTACTTTTCACCTCGCTAAAACTGTTCGCTTTCTTCTACTCATTTAGTGTTTTGTACGTAATTTGCTTGAGTTTTTTCTTGTATAGTTCTTTGTTTGGCAGGTTTCTACTTTTCACTTCGCTAAAACTGTTCGCTTTCTTCTACTCATTTAGTGTTTTGTACGTAATTTGCTTGAGTTTTTTCTTGTATGGTACTTTGTTTGGCAGGTTTCTACTTTTCACTTCGCTAAAACTGTTCGCTTTCTTCTACTCATTTAGTGTTTTGTACGTAATTTGCTTGAGTTTTTTCTTGTATAGTTCTTTGTTTGGCAGGTTTCTACTTTTCACTTCGCTAAAACTGTTCGCTTTCTTCTACTCATTTAGTGTTTTGTACGTAATTTTCTTGCGTTTTTTCTTGTATAGTTCTTTGTTTGGCAGGTTTCTACTTTTCACTTCGCTAAAACTGTTCACTTTCTTCTACTCATTTAGTGTTTTGTACGTAATTTGCTTGAGTTTTTTCTTGTATAGTACTTTGTTTGGCAGGTTTCTACTTTTCACTTCGCTAAAACTGTTCACTTTCTTCTACTCATTTAGTGTTTTGTACGTAATTTGCTTGAGTTTTTTCTTGTATAGTACTTTGTTTGGCAGGTTTCTACTTTTCACTTCGCTAAAACTGTTCGCTTTCTTCTACTCATTTAGTGTTTTGTACGTAATTTGCTTGAGTTTTTTCTTGTATAGTTCTTTGTTTGGCAGGTTTCTACTTTTCACTTCGCTAAAACTGTTCGCTTTCTTCTACTCATTTAGTGTTTTGTACGTAATTTGCTTGCGTTTTTTTCTTGTATAGTTCTTTGTTTGGCAGGTTTCTACTTTTCACTTCGCTAAAACTGTTCACTTTCTTCTACTCATTTAGTGTTTTGTACGTAATTTGCTTGAGTTTTTTCTTGTATAGTACTTTATTTGGCAGGTTTCTACTTTTTACTTCGCTAAAACTGTTCGCTTTCTTCTACTCATTTAGTGTTTTGTACGTAATTTGCTTGAGTTTTTTCTTGTATAGTACTTTGTTTGGCAGGTTTCTACTTTTCACTTCGCTAAAACTGTTCACTTTCTTCTACTCATTTAGTGTTTTGTACGTAATTTGATTGCGTTTTTCTTGTATAGTTCTTTGATTGGCAGGTTTCTACTTTTCACTTCGCTAAAACTGTTCGCTTTCTTCTACTCATTTAGTGTTTTGTACGTAATTTGCTTGAGTTTTTTCTTGTATAGTACTTTGTTTGGCAGGTTTCTACTTTTCATTTCGCTAAAACTGTTCACTTTCTTCTACTCATTTAGTGTTTTGTACGTAATTTGCTTGAGTTTTTTCTTGTATAGTTCTTTGTTTGGCAGGTTTCTACTTTTCACTTCACTAAAACTGTTCGCTTTCTTCTACTCATTTAGTGTTTTGTACGTAATTTGCTTTTGCTTTTTCTTGTATAGTTCTTTGTTTGGCAGGTTTCTACTTTTCACTTCGCTAAAACTGTTCGCTTTCTTCTACTCATTTAGTGTTTTGTACGTAATTTGCTTGCGTTTTTTCTTGTATAGTTCTTTGTTTGGCAGGTTTCTACTTTTCACTTCGCTAAAACTGTTCGCTTTCTTCTATTCATTTAGTGTTTTGTACGTAATTTGCTTGAGTTTTTTCTTGTATAGTTCTTTGTTTGGCAGGTTTCTACTTTTCACTTCACTAAAACTGTTCGCTTTCTTCTACTCATTTAGTGTTTTGTACGTAATTTGCTTTTGCTTTTTCTTGTATAGTTCTTTGTTTGGCAGGTTTCTACTTTTCACTTCGCTAAAACTGTTCGCTTTCTTCTACTCATTTAGTGTTTTGTACATAATTTGCTTGCGTTTTTTCTTGTATAGTTCTTTGTTTGGCAGGTTTCTACTTTTCACTTCGCTAAAACTGTTCGCTTTCTTCTATTCATTTAGTGTTTTGTACGTAATTTGCTTGAGTTTTTTCTTGTATAGTTCTTTGTTTGGCAGGTTTCTACTTTTCACCTCGCTAAAACTGTTCGCTTTCTTCTACTCATTTAGTGTTTTGTACGTAATTTGCTTGAGTTTTTTCTTGTATAGTTCTTTGTTTGGCAGGTTTTTACTTTTCACTTCGCTAAAACTGTTCGCTTTCTTCTACTCATTTAGTGTTTTGTACGTAATTTGCTTGAGTTTTTTCTTGTATGGTACTTTGTTTGGCAGGTTTCTACTTTTCACTTCGCTAAAACTGTTCGCTTTCTTCTACTCATTTAGTGTTTTGTACGTAATTTGCTTGAGTTTTTTCTTGTATAGTTCTTTGTTTGGCAGGTTTCTACTTTTCACTTCGCTAAAACTGTTCGCTTTCTTCTACTCATTTAGTGTTTTGTACGTAATTTTCTTGCGTTTTTTCTTGTATAGTTCTTTGTTTGGCAGGTTTCTACTTTTCACTTCGCTAAAACTGTTCACTTTCTTCTACTCATTTAGTGTTTTGTACGTAATTTGCTTGAGTTTTTTCTTGTATAGTACTTTGTTTGGCAGGTTTCTACTTTTCACTTCGCTAAAACTGTTCACTTTCTTCTACTCATTTAGTGTTTTGTACGTAATTTGCTTGAGTTTTTTCTTGTATAGTACTTTGTTTGGCAGGTTTCTACTTTTCACTTCGCTAAAACTGTTCGCTTTCTTCTACTCATTTAGTGTTTTGTACGTAATTTGCTTGAGTTTTTTCTTGTATAGTTCTTTGTTTGGCAGGTTTCTACTTTTCACTTCGCTAAAACTGTTCGCTTTCTTCTACTCATTTAGTGTTTTGTACGTAATTTGCTTGCGTTTTTTTCTTGTATAGTTCTTTGTTTGGCAGGTTTCTACTTTTCACTTCGCTAAAACTGTTCACTTTCTTCTACTCATTTAGTGTTTTGTACGTAATTTGCTTGAGTTTTTTCTTGTATAGTACTTTATTTGGCAGGTTTCTACTTTTTACTTCGCTAAAACTGTTCGCTTTCTTCTACTCATTTAGTGTTTTGTACGTAATTTGCTTGAGTTTTTTCTTGTATAGTACTTTGTTTGGCAGGTTTCTACTTTTCACTTCGCTAAAACTGTTCACTTTCTTCTACTCATTTAGTGTTTTGTACGTAATTTGATTGCGTTTTTCTTGTATAGTTCTTTGATTGGCAGGTTTCTACTTTTCACTTCGCTAAAACTGTTCGCTTTCTTCTACTCATTTAGTGTTTTGTACGTAATTTGCTTGAGTTTTTTCTTGTATAGTACTTTGTTTGGCAGGTTTCTACTTTTCATTTCGCTAAAACTGTTCACTTTCTTCTACTCATTTAGTGTTTTGTACGTAATTTGCTTGAGTTTTTTCTTGTATAGTTCTTTGTTTGGCAGGTTTCTACTTTTCACTTCACTAAAACTGTTCGCTTTCTTCTACTCATTTAGTGTTTTGTACGTAATTTGCTTTTGCTTTTTCTTGTATAGTTCTTTGTTTGGCAGGTTTCTACTTTTCACTTCGCTAAAACTGTTCGCTTTCTTCTACTCATTTAGTGTTTTGTACGTAATTTGCTTGCGTTTTTTCTTGTATAGTTCTTTGTTTGGCAGGTTTCTACTTTTCACTTCGCTAAAACTGTTCGCTTTCTTCTATTCATTTAGTGTTTTGTACGTAATTTGCTTGAGTTTTTTCTTGTATAGTTCTTTGTTTGGCAGGTTTCTACTTTTCACTTCGCTAAAACTGTTCGCTTTCTTCTACTCATTTAGTGTTTTGTACGTAATTTGCTTGAGTTTTTTCTTTTATAATTCTTTGTTTGGCAGGTTTCTACTTTTCACTTCGCTAAAACTGTTCGCTTTCTTCTACTCATTTTGTGTTTTGTACGTAATTTGCTTGAGTTTTTTCTTGTATAGTTCTTTGTTTGGCAGGTTTCTACTTTTCACTTCGCTAAAACTGTTCGCTTTCTTCTACTCATTTAGTGTTTTGTACGTAATTTGCTTGAGTTTTTTCTTTTATAGTTCTTTGTTTGGCAGGTTTCTACTTTTCACTTCGCTAAAACTGTTCGCTTTCTTCTACTCATTTAGTGTTTTGTACGTAATTTGCTTGCGTTTTTTCTTGTATAGTTCTTTGTTTGGCAGGTTTCTACTTTTCACTTCACTAAAACTGTTCGCTTTCTTCTACTCATTTAGTGTTTTGTACGTAATTTGCTTTTGCTTTTTCTTGTATAGTTCTTTGTTTGGCAGGTTTCTACTTTTCACTTCGCTAAAACTGTTCGCTTTCTTCTACTCATTTAGTGTTTTGTACGTAATTTGCTTGAGTTTTTTCTTTTATAGTTCTTTGTTTGGCAGGTTTCTACTTTTCACTTCGCTAAAACTGTTCGCTTTCTTCTATTCATTTAGTGTTTTGTACGTAATTTGCTTGAGTTTTTTCTTTTATAGTTCTTTGTTTGGCCGGTTTCTACTTTTCACTTCACTAAAACTGTTCGCTTTCTTCTACTCATTTAGTGTTTTGTACGTAATTTGCTTGAGTTTTTTCTTTTATAGTTCTTTGTTTGGCAGGTTTCTACTTTTCACTTCGCTAAAACTGTTCGCTTTCTTCTACTCATTTAGTGTTTTGTACGTAATTTGCTTGCGTTTTTTCTTGTATAGTTCTTTGTTTGGCAGGTTTCTACTTTTCACTTCACTAAAACTGTTCGCTTTCTTCTACTCATTTAGTGTTTTGTACGTAATTTGCTTTTGCTTTTTCTTGTATAGTTCTTTGTTTGGCAGGTTTCTACTTTTCACTTCGCTAAAACTGTTCGCTTTCTTCTACTCATTTAGTGTTTTGTACGTAATTTGCTTGCGTTTTTTCTTTTATAGTTCTTTGTTTGGCAGGTTTCTACTTTTCACTTCACTAAAACTGTTCGCTTTCTTCTACTCATTTAGTGTTTTGTACGTAATTTGCTTGAGTTTTTTCTTTTATAGTTCTTTGTTTGGCAGGTTTCTACTTTTCACTTCGCTAAAACTGTTCGCTTTCTTCTACTCATTTAGTGTTTTGTACGTAATTTGCTTGCGTTTTTTCTTGTATAGTTCTTTGTTTGGCAGGTTTCTACTTTTCACTTCGCTAAAACTGTTCGCTTTCTTCTATTCATTTAGTGTTTTGTACGTAATTTGCTTGAGTTTTTTCTTGTATAGTTCTTTGTTTGGCAGGTTTCTACTTTTCACTTTGCTAAAACTGTTCGCTTTCTTCTACTCATTTAGTGTTTTGTACGTAATTTGCTTGAGTTTTTTCTTTTATAATTCTTTGTTTGGCAGGTTTCTACTTTTCACTTCGCTAAAACTGTTCGCTTTCTTCTACTCATTTTGTGTTTTGTACGTAATTTGCTTGAGTTTTTTCTTGTATAGTTCTTTGTTTGGCAGGTTTCTACTTTTCACTTCGCTAAAACTGTTCGCTTTCTTCTACTCATTTAGTGTTTTGTACGTAATTTGCTTGAGTTTTTTCTTTTATAGTTCTTTGTTTGGCAGGTTTCTACTTTTCACTTCGCTAAAACTGTTCGCTTTCTTCTACTCATTTAGTGTTTTGTACGTAATTTGCTTGCGTTTTTTCTTGTATAGTTCTTTGTTTGGCAGGTTTCTACTTTTCACTTCACTAAAACTGTTCGCTTTCTTCTACTCATTTAGTGTTTTGTACGTAATTTGCTTTTGCTTTTTCTTGTATAGTTCTTTGTTTGGCAGGTTTCTACTTTTCACTTCGCTAAAACTGTTCGCTTTCTTCTACTCATTTAGTGTTTTGTACGTAATTTGCTTGAGTTTTTTCTTTTATAGTTCTTTGTTTGGCAGGTTTCTACTTTTCACTTCGCTAAAACTGTTCGCTTTCTTCTATTCATTTAGTGTTTTGTACGTAATTTGCTTGAGTTTTTTCTTTTATAGTTCTTTGTTTGGCAGGTTTCTACTTTTCACTTCACTAAAACTGTTCGCTTTCTTCTACTCATTTAGTGTTTTGTACGTAATTTGCTTGAGTTTTTTCTTTTATAGTTCTTTGTTTGGCAGGTTTCTACTTTTCACTTCGCTAAAACTGTTCGCTTTCTTCTACTCATTTAGTGTTTTGTACGTAATTTGCTTGCGTTTTTTCTTGTATAGTTCTTTGTTTGGCAGGTTTCTACTTTTCACTTCACTAAAACTGTTCGCTTTCTTCTACTCATTTAGTGTTTTGTACGTAATTTGCTTTTGCTTTTTCTTGTATAGTTCTTTGTTTGGCAGGTTTCTACTTTTCACTTCGCTAAAACTGTTCGCTTTCTTCTACTCATTTAGTGTTTTGTACGTAATTTGCTTGCGTTTTTTCTTTTATAGTTCTTTGTTTGGCAGGTTTCTACTTTTCACTTCACTAAAACTGTTCGCTTTCTTCTACTCATTTAGTGTTTTGTACGTAATTTGCTTGAGTTTTTTCTTTTATAGTTCTTTGTTTGGCAGGTTTCTACTTTTCACTTCGCTAAAACTGTTCGCTTTCTTCTACTCATTTAGTGTTTTGTACGTAATTTGCTTGAGTTTTTTCTTTTATAGTTCTTTGTTTGGCAGGTTTCTACTTTTCACTTCGCTAAAACTGTTCGCTTTCTTCTATTCATTTAGTGTTTTGTACGTAATTTGCTTGAGTTTTTTCTTTTATAGTTCTTTGTTTGGCAGGTTTCTACTTTTCACTTCACTAAAACTGTTCGCTTTCTTCTACTCATTTAGTGTTTTGTACGTAATTTGCTTGAGTTTTTTCTTGTATAGTTCTTTGTTTGGCAGGTTTCTACTTTTCACTTCACTAAAACTGTTCGCTTTCTTCTACTCATTTAGTGTTTTGTACGTAATTTGCTTGAGTTTTTTCTTGTATAGTTCTTTGTTTGGCAGGTTTCTACTTTTCACTTCGCTAAAACTGTCCGCTTTCTTCTACTCATTTAGTGTTTTGTACGTAATTTGCTTGAGTTTTTTCTTTTATAGTTCTTTGTTTGGCAGGTTTCTACTTTTCACTTCGCTAAAACTGTTCGCTTTCTTCTACTCATTTAGTGTTTTGTACGTAATTTGCTTGAGTTTTTTCTTGTATAGTTCTTTGTTTGGCAGGTTTCTACTTTTCACTTCACTAAAACTGTTCGCTTTCTTCTACTCATTTAGTGTTTTGTACGTAATTTGCTTGAGTTTTTTCTTGTATAGTTCTTTGTTTGGCAGGTTTCTACTTTTCACTTCACTAAAACTGTTCGCTTTCTTCTACTCATTTAGTGTTTTGTACGTAATTTGCTTGAGTTTTTTCTTTTATAGTTCTTTGTTTGGCAGGTTTCTACTTTTCACTTCACTAAAACTGTTCGCTTTCTTCTACTCATTTAGTGTTTTGTACGTAATTTGCTTGAGTTTTTTCTTTTATAGTTCTTTGTTTGGCAGGTTTCTACTTTTCACTTCGCTAAAACTGTTCGCTTTCTTCTACTCATTTAGTGTTTTGTACGTAATTTGCTTGAGTTTTTTCTTGTATAGTTCTTTGTTTGGCAGGTTTCTACTTTTCACTTCGCTAAAACTGTTCACTTTCTTCTACTCATTCAGTGTTTTGTACGTAATTTGCTTGAGTTTTTTCTTGTATAGTTCTTTGTTTGGCAGGTTTCTACTTTTCACTTCGCTAAAACTGTTCGCTTTCTTCTACTCATTTAGTGTTTTGTACGTAATTTGCTTGAGTTTTTTCTTGTATAGTTCTTTGTTTGGCAGGTTTCTACTTTTCACTTCACTAAAACTGTTCGCTTTCTTCTACTCATTTAGTGTTTTGTACGTAATTTGCTTGAGTTTTTTCTTTTATAGTTCTTTGTTTGGCAGGTTTCTACTTTTCACTTCACTAAAACTGTTCGCTTTCTTCTACTCATTTAGTGTTTTGTACGTAATTTGCTTGAGTTTTTTCTTTTATAGTTCTTTGTTTGGCAGGTTTCTACTTTTCACTTCGCTAAAACTGTTCGCTTTCTTCTACTCATTTAGTGTTTTGTACGTAATTTGCTTGCGTTTTTTCTTGTATAGTTCTTTGTTTGGCAGGTTTCTACTTTTCACTTCACTAAAACTGTTCGCTTTCTTCTACTCATTTAGTGTTTTGTACGTAATTTGCTTTTGCTTTTTCTTGTATAGTTCTTTGTTTGGCAGGTTTCTACTTTTCACTTCGCTAAAACTGTTCGCTTTCTTCTACTCATTTAGTGTTTTGTACATAATTTGCTTGCGTTTTTTCTTGTATAGTTCTTTGTTTGGCAGGTTTCTACTTTTCACTTCGCTAAAACTGTTCGCTTTCTTCTATTCATTTAGTGTTTTGTACGTAATTTGCTTGAGTTTTTTCTTGTATAGTTCTTTGTTTGGCAGGTTTCTACTTTTCACTTCGCTAAAACTGTTCGCTTTCTTCTACTCATTTAGTGTTTTGTACGTAATTTGCTTGAGTTTTTTCTTGTATAGTTCTTTGTTTGGCAGGTTTCTACTTTTCACTTCGCTAAAACTGTTCGCTTTCTTCTACTCATTTAGTGTTTTGTACGTAATTTGCTTGAGTTTTTTCTTTTATAGTTCTTTGTTTGGCAGGTTTCTACTTTTCACTTCGCTAAAACTGTTCGCTTTCTTCTACTCATTTAGTGTTTTGTACGTAATTTGCTTGAGTTTTTTCTTTTATAGTTCTTTGTTTGGCAGGTTTCTACTTTTCACTTCGCTAAAACTGTTCGCTTTCTTCTACTCATTTAGTGTTTTGTACGTAATTTGCTTGAGTTTTTTCTTTTATAGTTCTTTGTTTGGCAGGTTTCTACTTTTCACTTCGCTAAAACTGTTCGCTTTCTTCTACTCATTTAGTGTTTTGTACGTAATTTGCTTGAGTTTTTTCTTTTATAGTTCTTTGTTTGCAGGTTTCTACTTTTCTCTTCGCTAAAACTGTTCGCTTTCTTCTACTCATTTAGTGTTTTGTACGTAATTTGCTTGCGTTTTTTCTTGTATAGTTCTTTGTTTGGCAGGTTTCTACTTTTCACTTCGCTAAAACTGTTCGCTTTCTTCTACTCATTTAGTGTTCTGTACGTAATTTGCTTGCGTTTTTTCTTGTATAGTTCTTTGTTTGACAGGTTTCTACTTTCCATAGGTGATGTGAATGAAAACCTTAAAACCAAAATGGTTGGCCTGTCCACATATTTCGCCCATATCATGTGACGCTTTGGCATCACAGACTAATCGAATGGAAGCGAGTCGAGGGTCGGCGTGGGATCACAAATTCCCTAATGGCTCAAATGGTGAAAATTGAAAACTATTTTATTGAAAACTGAAACAAAGGCCATAAATCATTTGTCTGTTGAGAATTGAAATAAAGAACATAAATAATTTGTCAGGCGTTATTATTCAATTTCTTTCAATCTCCATTTTCAACAACTCCAATTGCAAATATCGGTTAATGTTTATTTTGTCAACCTAATCTCTATGAGGTTATTGTATTAGTGTTTAGAGTCGCAATTTTCGGGATATTGTTTTACAATATCAGTCAGATGTTAATTCATTTATTTTTTTATTCAACTTCTACTTCTTCATTTTTGACTTTGATACTTCTTTTTCGAAACAGCAACCATAACATTTTTACCGATAGAAACTTTGCAGCTATGTATATAATATTCTTATCTTTGTACATATAATACATGCATATATATATATGTATGGAAATATTATGATATTTTTGTGTACATTTTTATATTTAAAATTATTTATTAGATTTCTATATTTGTATTATAATTATAATTATGTGTAAGTGTATGTATACGTCATTGGGGTTATTATTTTTTAATTATTTTATCTTTTAAGCATCCTAAATTAAAATGAACCTCCCTATTGTCATTAAAGACCGGTATATATATATATATATATATATATATATATATATATATATATATATATATATATATATACATTTAAATTGTGTATATTTAGACAGCAATTTTATCATTAATGCATGTTTCATTAAATAATATAGACAAGTTTTGTCTATTTAATTTAAATAAGTTCCTTTCAAATTGTCTGATAAGCTTAATCACATTGTCGTTGAAAGACGAAAGGAAAACACCATATTGATACATGTTTAAATCCAATCTAAGCTTTCGGCTTACATAAGCCATTATCAAAGATGACAATTTTAATAAATCAAACGACACACAGACGAAATGACAATGATAGTCCGACATTGCGGACAAATGTTTATATGGACATTTGTCCGCAAATCTTTCGGTTTTTAGTTATTGAGTTTAAAGAAAGTTTACTGTAGATGGCACTCTGTCGCCATACAATAGGTTACATTTGTAAATCGTGTATATTTGTGGCTAATCTGTTTTCAACGTTTAAAGTGTGTAATAGTGAGTTAACTGAGATGTGTTTCGTTGAATAATGGCAGGATATTCATATCGTGAGCAGGCAGATATTATTTTTACATACGGCCGCGCGAATGGTAAGGGACGCGAGTCTGCACGTCTTTATCAGATTACGTTTCCAGATCGAAGGCAGCCGATTCATTTAACCTTTACTGTTGTTTATCTCCGCGTTAGTGAGTCAGGAACCGTGGCACCATAAACTCTAGATCGAGGAAGACCGAGAACCGCTTCTATGCCTGACGACGAAGAACACATTCTACGGTCTAACCGACACGATCCAGATATCAGCAAGCGTCAAGTGCCCCTAGCATGTAGTAAATATCATAGTATCTGTAGTAATTGCAACGTGTTCAGGGTCTTTCGCCCTCTGATCACTCACCACGGCAGAATGTTTGCTAGCGTTTTTATGCCCAAACTGCCGATCTGTTGTTTGTCTCTTCAGTCGAGGTGGAATAACAAATTTACCCTACCAACATTTGTGGGGGAATCGGAATCTCTGTGGTAAAATACAGGCTTGTGGGCTGTAATTGTAGGTGACTGTCTTGTAGGTCTATATGTTCTCCCAGCACGTCTTACACGAAGTGTCTACAGGCAAGACGAATATATCGATGGCGAACGAAAAAGCATGGGCTTAATGCTGTATGTTGTGTCAACCGTAAGATCGACAGTGATTCTTATGCCAGGCAAGGGACTTTCATTCTTGGCCGTATCTACAACATATCATACTAGCTCTGTCGCATTCAGTTGACATCTAGGTTATACACGCGTTCAGTTTTTGTGTCACCTCAATAGTCTTGTAAGAGCCTGGCAACTTTTTTACTCTTTCTCACACTTCACGTGTAAAAACTTATGTACTGATAAAATTGTTCTATTCTGTTGGGGGGACATCGTCATGGATTGCAAATAGTTACGAAGGTCTGCATTTGAATGACATATTCTTGACACACGAATTGTGTGACATTTTTTTTCTCGATTCGCCCCCAAGCAAGGCTATAATGCCAATAGAACGCAAATGGTTACATGAAGTGAATGAGAAAACTGAGAATGGAGAGGATTGAGGAATGGACAAAAAAGAAACGGTGTTCAAGAAGTGCGAAGATATCGATTGACGTTGCATTTGTACTTTTGAAGATTGCAGGGAAGCCAGAAATCAGAAGGCAGTTCCAAAGATGGGAGGTGTGAGAAAAGAAATGTTTACAGTATAAGTGACGGTTGAATCTAGCTAGATCAGTATGAAATGGGTGAGACCTAAATACCAATATAGTAGCAAGCTTAAATTCATGTAGTCTGGGCACCATTGAAAAAACTCATCAGAGTAGATGACATGAAAATATTTGTAGAAAATACAGAAGGAAGCTACGTGACATGTAATGGCTCGGGATTGTAAATCGGATAGCAGCGTTCCAATTCCAGTCGGGTTTATTATATTCACTTACGCGCATTTACCCTTGTGAAAGGCAAGAATCCACGTCTTCTCTCTCACCTATGGTTTAATTAGAAGGACTTATATCAGTAAATCAATATCGACAAAAATTCTTCCAATGTAAAAAAGTTTTCCGACTTTTAATAATCTGCAAAAAGGTTGATAAGCCGTCAAAAAATTAAATCAAAAATTGGGATTCTGAAGACATATATATCATTATTTAAGAGTTTATGATTCAGAGTTTGTATATTCAGATGATTTATGTTTTTAATATATTGTTACCTAAGCTGAGGCGAAAATAGTCACTGGTTCGTGGCCAGAACTTTTTTCCCACTCACCGGAGGATTCCTACTCTCATGCCAGGCAATATTGCAAAATATATTTTATTTTTCCTCATTTTCCTCGCTTGGAGAGAGCTTAGAAACGTTCGAAAACAGGGTGTCCTCTTACATAAACACAATTTTCTGTAGATTAATCTTAGTCGGAGTAAATTAATAGCAAATGTCTGCGATTCCGGTGAAAGATTGAGCAAATGATTTTACCAAATGAACTTAAGATATTTAGCAGGAATGTAAGGAATGCTCTGTTGACCAATTCAATTGCATCTCGACTGTTTATCCGAAAATCGTTTAAATACCTGAATTTTAGTTTTAATAAAGGTAAATGCGGTGAATGGGGTGCATCATCAGTGGTAGTATCTTTACAGCGAATCGGTCGGTCCTGCTTTACTCAGGTGAATTAGGATGAAGAACTGTACTGGTCCATGGCCTACATCCAACTCCCATACATAGCTCCAAGTATTCGCATGGGCACTGCGTCGGCCACACCCCAGTCGACGGTATCTACCTGTCAGTTAAACTGTGTGAGGGTAGTCGGAAAGGTTTCTTGACCCGAGCGGTGAAGAAGAACGCATCTCCCCAAACCATCTGTGCCAAGCGGCCATCGGCCAGTCTCCAGCCCGGGTGTAGGAGCTGCGCCTCAGTGGTAAGCGGTGGGCGAAGGAAATTCTGAGAGGAGGGAAGATGTAACCTCAACATCCCTGGTGCAAAAGGAACCGGCAAAGCATTGCACTATTTTTCCTTTTATTGTCACAAAACTGAATAAATGAATGAAAGGAACAAAGACACTGGGGAAAACAGTTAAAATATTTGGTACATGTGAGGAAGGAGAGCTTAGAAAATATAACACTCATAGGGCATATTGACAGGAGGAGGAGGAGCAGATGAAAATGGCGGATAATCTACCTAATATGTCTTTGTGAATGTATGGCAGTGTGGGGATAAATGTGGTGGGTGATAAGAATCAAACGTTGCTTAGAGCTGAAAAGGACAGGAAGTGGCATTGTGGTCGCTTATGTCCTCAAGCAGGACATGCCACATCAAAGAAGAAAAGCACAAAAATTAAGAGGAAACGTTCGAATAAAAATGTCTGAAAAGTAAATAATCGAATAATTTTCGGTTTACTGTGTTTTTTGTTTGTTTGTTTTTTTGCACAACTCAATAATTTATTGTGTCAGAATCCTTCTACTTCTTTATGGGCCGTAGGCGATCATGGCTCTCCACAATTTCATGTACTTTGTAACTCTTAATAAATTTTGACTTTTTGTTATTTCTCTCAAACTTTGTTCAGCCATCCATTTATTCAAACTCACTAAGCAGGTTATGTGTTGTTTTCTTCAGTCTCTTTTATCTCAAATTTGCCCTGTGAGGATCAGATTTTCGAAGCCCTTTTTCCTCATTATATGTCCTATGGATTTTAAATGATGTCAAATATAAATTTCCTTTTTGTTTCCATTTTCACTAAAACATTGTCGCTCATATCTTTGGTCCATGTATCATCAGCATCCTTCTGTAGAACCACATTCCTGTTGCTTTAAATGTCTTATTCACCATTCTGCCATATAGGAGGACAGATATCACGTAACATTCGGTACCCTTTGTTTCTTCAAAAGTCCAAAATTGGTCGTCTGTCGTGTTTGCTTACTCGTGCCGACACAGTAACAGGAGCATTTAGTATATATCCAGGAGCATTTAGTATATATCCAGAAGTTATTTCCAATGAAAGAACATTTTACGCAATTTTAAACGCCAAAAGATACGCATGTTTAGGGTTTGTACTGACATTTCTTAACTTATGTTTTTAATTGTTTCAACGTAAGCAAGACGATAAATGTGTTACCTAGAATGAAAGAAACTTAGAAAATATTACTGGGTACAAATTACAATTAAAAAAACAGGATTCGGGGAGACGAAAGATGACGTTTAGATTTAAGATGACGTTAAGATCGTAACTGACGGGCAAGCAAGAAGCTGAAAGTGAGTTCTACATGTGCGAATTGAGAGAGAAAAATGTATCAGAAAAAAACCTTTCGCTTACAGTTAGCAATTTCAACAGTAAAAGGGTAAAGCTAGCTGTCAATCTGGCCTTCTTTAGATGCCACATTTCTTCAGCTCGTAGCCGATCATGGCTCTCTACAACTTCCTGCCGCTTGTAGCTATTAATAAACTTTGTTTTTCAGTTATTTCTCCCAAGCCATGTTCCGCAATCCATCTACTCATACCTATTAAGCATGTCATGCGTTGTCTTCCTATGTCCATCCTGCCCGTGGGTATAAGATTTTCCAAGCCCTCTTTTCTCACATGCCCCAGAAACCTCAACTGTTTCTTCACAATATTAAGTATTAGTTTCACTTTGTTTCCATTTTCTCTAAAGCTTCGGCGTTAGACCCATGTCCACAGTATACTCAGCATCCTTCTGTAGTACCACATTTCTGTTGCTTCAAGTCTCCTCTTCATCGATGAGGAGATCGTTCAACACTCACTGCCATATAGGAGGACACATATCACTTCAGTCCTCTTTTCCTTGTTTCTTGCGAATGTTTCCTATTTCTTTTCATGTCTCGCACATCTCGCCTGTGGAACTCCCTTCCTTATTCCTGTTTCCCTGACAAATACAATCTCCAACTATTTAAGTGTAACGTCAATCGACATCTCCAGTTGCCTTGATCTATCCACTTCCCTTCTCCACATCCTTTCACCTTTCATTCCTATCTGCTCTCGCTCCAAATCTTCTGTAACCCCCTTGCCTAGATCGATCCACTATCTTTCTCCACATCCTCTCCTTTACCACTCCTATCTGCTCTTCCTCGAAACCTTCTGTAACCCTTGCGTGCTAGTTTGATTTTGTACCACTGATTTGCAATTCACCCTTTGCTAACAACCATGCTTTCTCTCTCCTTGCAGTTGATATTTAATCCTTTCTTTTCTCTTTCTTGCATTTCCTTCTGTAGGAGTTTTTCTAGGTTTCTTTCTTTGTCTGCTATCAACACTGTGTTATCTCCATAGCTTATGTTGTTCTATGTCCAAAATAAAGATAATCTGAATAAGGCAAGATAACTTTTCAAATCTTGTATTGAAGCAATCATCAATGTTAACAGCGGATTCATTTAGATACGTCAAGAAGTGTCTTAAGATTATTCATGTCACCACCGTGTCATCTGCATGCTTTTTATTAAGATTTTGACCGCCAATAATGAATGCTGGCAAGACTACTAGTTCTTTCAGAATCGACTCTCTGTATAAGTTGAATATATCCGGTGAGAAGACACATCCTTGTCTTACACCCCTTTCTCTTATTTACATCTGGTGAAATCATTTTCTATCCGTATGCAGGCAATTTACTACCAGTATAGGTTCTTGATTATTCTTATATTTTTCCTAAATATATCAAGGTTGCTTTCTGGCGTACTTTATTGAACGCCTTCGTGTAATCTATAAAACACAGGTAAACACCCTTCTGGATTTTACTGCACTTAAATTCCTTAAGTATAGATACCAGATAAGTAAGCTCATCAGAACAATTGCCATGGAAATATTTATGGAAAAGGTACAGAGAATCTATGTTGCTACGCTGTGAAATGGATTGAAGCCGATATGCTAAGTCGGTACCGATAATAATTCAGATTCTTAAGAATCTGTTGGGCAGGAATTTTCTTGTGTGAGGCCATATGAGTAAAATATCACTCAGAACAATCATTTGTCACCATTTCGTAATTGTCTTTATTCCCAATCTGATTTATTGCCAGAGTAAAGAAACCAAGACGTTTTTTCTGGCATGGTATCTCGACTTTCACACCCAAGTGGTTATATAACAAGGTAACTTGTTATTAGCAGATATTGTACTTTTAATTTTGAAAGCAACGATTTGGACTGGATTGGTGGGCGTTATTCTACTCTTTATTGATATTCCCAGACATGAATATTTGTCGAGAGGCCAGAATTGGACAAATCAGAAAATGTCGGCCGAATATGTTTTCTGTTTTTTGAGCATTGGCTCTGAATGAGATGAGGCAAAATCAAAGCATAGAATTTTATCCGACTTCACCGACTTTCAACAATGGAAAATTGAGTTATTTCGGCGTATGAACAGTTTGATATGTGGGCGGAGGATTATGTATAAATTCATCACGATTTTGAGGATAGAACAAAGACGCGCTGGAGCGCCAGAGATAGACGGGTCGTCAGACGCACACATAGTTGCACATCCGCACGAAGAAAGGGACCCCACTATTCACTTGAATCTGTGAGGGAACTTTGTTGGATACACACATGAAGATTCCAAGTCACCGCTTTCTAATCTTTTTGTGTCAATAGATGCCAAATATGTTCGATTGTAAATTATTTTATTCACCTTTACTAAATCGTTTATATTTAACCAAAACTGGCATTATTTTTTTTTACGGTGGGAGCCTGACTTTATTTCCAGTCAGCCCAGTCGTCCACAAGAAGTTTACCACGGCTTATTGAGTAAAAGAAGAAAGATAACTTTAAGTAAGAATCACAACACTTGAAGAACCAAGACTGGACGATTGACAACTTATACTGGCACCAATCCCTAAACCTGTTTGGAATCTGTATAACTCTCCTTGAGATATCGGAACAAGCTGGGTCCGAACTGAGTGGATGCACGTGGACTGAAAGCGAGCCAAGACCAATGGAGCTTAGGAGACCTGTACGATAAGAGAGGGCGTTATAGTTAACAATAAGACAATCCGTTGCCAACAGTAGAAACAAATCACGTCACAATATCCAATGTAAAGAAGGAATCATAGTATACACAAAAAATACATTTACATATATATATATCAAATAGAAAAATAAATATTGCTTACGGCCATAATCCGTTGAAACACCGGTTCCCGTATGATTTCCGTAGATAAGGAGGCTAGGTAACTGCTAAAAAATTACCAGGTGCTGTCACCTTGATTGTGGGGGTAATGTGATGGAATTCTAATCCGAGAGCCGAATTCTGATTCCTGTTGGGTTACTTATATTGTCTTACGTGCAAATACCTTTGGGAAAGGTAAGAATCCACCTCTTCTTCATCAGCTATCGGTTAATTAATAAGTTTTGTATCACTAAACAGTTATTAATTCAAAAATATTTCTTACAATCTAAGAATGTTTTCTGGCTTTAAATAACTTGCAATGGTTGATAAGGCTTACAAATTACACTCAATATAGTAAAAAAAATAAACAATCGCATTTTACGACAAATAAATATACTAACAATTTAACTGTGGCTATGACCGATCAATGTTAGACATTTAATTCTATAGAATATCACGAGTCTCGATTTTATAAATTTGATAAAACTGCAAAAAACAACTGAATATTTGATTGTTGATAAAAGAGACAGCACAGATTGGATATACATGGGGGGGCAAAAAACTACAAAATTAACTATATCGTTATTGTCGTAACAAACAATGGAAATGGCGACATTTGAGATGTATCTGAGAAACTAAGTCAAGTATTAAAATATCTGGAAATGTTCCTATCAACAAACGAAATATCATTGAACTGCGGTGGGCTTCATAGTATCTTATTTGGCCGTGATTGTTGTACAATCTCTTCATAGATAAAGAAATGACTTAAAACAAAAGAAATGTGTTTCTGCCAGCGAACGCTTAGAATACTGTGGCCAAAATATATCAGTAACGAAAACAGTTTCAAATAAAATAAAAAAGAAAATTATATTTACAATCAGAACGATACAGTTTAAATTCTTGCAAGGCATAAGCAGCAAAGAGGGCAAAGTTAATTTAACAATGACAGGATATACAAGAGTAGCAGTTGTTATTTGAGGACACGTTGAAAAACAACTACATTTTACAAACAACTAAATTATAACACTTGGTGCACACATGTAATAATTGTTAGATTAGATGATTATTCGATGTAACAGCCTTCAGCCGCAATGATGGCTTCAATGCGAGATTAGAATCTTTGACATGCACTTCCTGACAGGGCCTATACTCATATTGGTGATATTCACGTAATGACGACTTTGAGTGAATCGGTCAAATTTTGTGAAAGTTGATGAACCTCTTGGCTTTTTTTACTCTAGTGTAAACTGGACCTACAGAACGCAATGGATAAATTGTCGTCTAAATTGCGCAAAAGTGAAAATAACACGGACACATAATTTTAACAGATATGTTAACCAAAATTACACATTGAAATACTAAAGAGTAGATTTATTCAATAAAATCGCCATTGGCTTCAACCACGACCTCTAGACGACTTTGGAATCATAGATGAAGAAATGACTTAAAACAAAAGAAATGTGTTTCTATCGGCTTAGAATACTATGGCCAAAATATATCAGTAACGAAAACAGTTTCAAATAAAATAAAAAAGAAAATTATATTTACAATCAGAACGATACAGTTTAAATTCTTGCATGGCATAAGCAGCAAAGAAAGCAAAGTTAATTTAACAATGACAGGGTGTACAAGAGTAGCAGTTGTTATTTGAGGACACGTTGAAGGCCGTAAGAAAAACAACCACATCTTACAAACAACTAAATTATAACACTTGGTGCACACATGTAATAATTGTTAGATTAGATGATTATTCGATGTAGCAGCCTTCAGTCGCAATGATGGCTTCCATGTGGGACTATAATCATTTATATGCCCGCCTGACTGGGTCTGTATTCATACTAGATATTTTCGGGTAATGGCGACTTTCGGGAAATCAGTCACATTTTGGGAAAGTTGATGAACCTCTTGCTCAACAACGCCTCATATGTTATAGTCAAGTGGATTGTGTTCTGACGAGATAGGTGGTCATATTTTTCGTGTGATGGGGTCGTGCAGATTGGAGTCACCACAAGAGCAAAGACCTACTGAAATACATACGGCCTTCCATCACTATCCAGAGCTTCAGCCGACAGCATTCAACCAAAACTTTTGTTAAGCAAACATATTGTTTACTTAACTCACGCTTAGGCAACTGGGGAGAAAAGAGGATTCATACCTTTCCCAAGGGTATTAGCACGTAAGTAAATCTAATGGTTTCGGCTGGAATTCGAATTCGAACTCGGCACTCCGATTCCTCAATCCGAGCCGCTATCCATTACTCCACCGTGCCTCTTTTTCGGTTACTACTTACCATCCCTAAAACCGTCAAAGAAGCGGGAATCTTGGTGTGCATAACATGGGGGGTGTAACAGAAGGATTCTGCCATTTTTCTGATTCACCTTTCGAACCTGGTTGAAATTCTTTTCGTCTGAAAATAAATCCGAACATGCAAGGTTCTAGATGTCCTCATGCACCACATTGAAGGTTGTGTCCGCGGAAGGCTGGAGATCTACGGAGATGTGCCCCATGCCCGTTTCGGGATTCTCATCTCTAATGTTCTGCATCTGCTGTAAAAATTATGTTGTTCCGATACTGTCCGATCGTTTTTGCGCTTCGCTACAGGCGACACATCCCCGCTTGAGACTTCCAGTTCCTTCCAAAACTCTGTGTACGAACGATGTTGCGAGATCCAAAATATATGCAGTCTCAACATCGCTATGCATTGCGTGTATCGCAACAATTACCTCATATCGTTTTATCTCATGCTTAGGGATGATAGTTCGCCATTGATGTTATAAGATAAAAGATCATTATCATATAATTGTAGGGTCACAGTCCCATGTCTTCACATGCCTTACGCATATTGTATTCGAGGTAAGTGAAGCAAATGAGGGAGACCCGAGTTAGGGTGTCTTTATGAATCGATGCTAGAACAGGGACAAAGTGGTCGAGTAATGTGTTCAAATTTCTTCTCCTATGTGATGTGTTCCTTCAAGACATGAACAAACATGGTTATTCACAACTTCCTGTACCTATCAGCGCTTAGTAGTTTTTCCTATATACCCTAGCTACTGTTTTTTCAATCATTTACACAAACTCGCTAGGTAGATTATACACGGCTTTTCTCTGTCGCTCTTACCTTCAGTACATGAGTGACAAATTATCTAAGTCCCCTTTCCTAATTATGTGCCCTAGAAATTTCAACTGTCCCTGGTTCTAATTATAAGTAACTTTTTTGTTTCCATTTTCCCTAAAGCATCGGCATTTCTTACATATCCAGTTTGTGGTATTCTCATCATCCTTCTGTAGAACCACATTTTTGTTGTATCATGTACCGCTTTCATCTCTGATGTGATCTTTCAGCATTCACTTTCACATAGGCGGGTTCTATAACAGCTCAGTACTGTTTTCGCTTTTTCGAACGAAATTTTCCTGTTTCTTAATACTTTGCTTAGGTTTTGGAAGGTTTCTTTCGCTAGGCCAATGTGCCTTTAGATTTGGTGTGTCATTTTCCGTAGATTTTTAAATTTTTATACCTGCTTGTTTTTGGCGTTTGTACCTTGGTCTATTCCTTTTAGTAATGTTTAGTCCTTTCAGAAATTCTGTTCCTCGTCTCCAAAAAATCATATCATTCGACGCTTAAAAATATTCAAGAATCAATTATAAACATTTTCTTATATATTAAGACGGCATTAAATAAATAAATTAAATAGTTGTACTATTAATTAAATTACAAGTGCTGGTTCTTTTTCATTTTCTATCGAATGAAATTATTTATTAGAAATGTATTCTCTGTTTTGATACACATTTACGTCTTAATGAATTTCGTGAGATTTCGAAAAATATTTTTGGTAGAAAAAATGTAAATATGTGTCTATACATTTCATCCTGTATAAGTGACGCTCGAGAATCAGTATACATGTTCGATCCTATGGCTGGGTGTGGGGGGGGGGTATCTAGAGAGCACAAATATCAGAAGTCGGTTTCGGAAATGTTGTAATGAACAAGGATTTCGAATCCTTATTTAGGCGGGCAGGTCCTCGGCGCGAACTGTGGAAACGACGAACCGAGTTCAAACGCCCGCTTAACCTTCAGCATTCAATTTCGCACAAATAGACTCGGGAGCGCAACATGAATCCATCCATTCTCCGCCCTTCCAAGTGGCAATTCACGGCTTAAAAGAAAAGGAATCGGCAGGGAGCGAAAATCGTCTCTATCCAGAATGGGCAAAGAATTAATGAAAAAAGAAATGTCCTTGATTTGTACAAAAACAAAAAAGGATGGAGTAATGGATAAGCGGCTGGAACTGAGGTTGAATTCTAGTCGAGTTCGATACATACGATCGCGTCATTGATAAAAGTATGAATCTGTCTGTCCCTCCAACTCAGCTATGAGCAAATAGCAGGACATACTTGGTCTATAGCCCTGGATAGCAACCAGTCTAGGAGGAGATCAATTCTGAATTCAAACTATCCAACTATGGGATGAGAATGTCCTGGAACAGGGTATTATCTTTTTTAAAGTATCACAATTGCTAGATATTTCCTACTACTTCTAGAAACGTTTATAATGGGCTTCCATACTGTTTTTAAGTATCACAGTTGCTAGATGTCCTACTACTTATAGAATCATTTACAATAGGCTTTCATATTTTTCAAAGTATCACAATTGCTAGATATTTACTACTACTTCTAGAAACGTTTATAATGGGCTTCCATACTGTTTTTAAGTATCACAGTTGCTAGATGTCCTACTACTTATAGAATCATTTACAATAGGCTTTCATATTTTTCAAAGTATCACAATTGCTAGATATTTCCTACTACTTCTAGAAACGTTTATAATGGGCTTCCATACTGTTTTTAAGTATCACAGTTGCTAGATGTCCTACTACTTATAGAATCATTTACAATAGGCTTTCATATTTTTCAAAGTATCACAATTGCTAGATATTTCCTACTACTTCTAGAAACGTTTATAATGGGCTTCCATACTGTTTTTAAGTATCACAATTGCTAGATGTCCTACTACTTATAGAATCATTTACAATAGGCTTTCATATTTTTCAAAGTATCACAATTGCTAGATATTTCCTACTACTTCTAGAAACGTTTATAATGGGCTTCCATACTGTTTTTAAGTATCACAATTGCTAGATGTCCTACTACTTATAGAATCATTTACAATAGGCTTTCATATTTTTCAAAGATATGTCTTACTACTTCCAGAATCTCTTACATTGTAGCAAACCACCTTCATTCCCTCCGTATTCCATCGGCGAGAAGTAAGTTCCACTCGAACATCTTCTGTCCGCGAACCACTGCTCTGTGGAATAGACACCCATGAAGAGGTTTCCCCCGATCACTACACTCTTAACCTGTTCAAACCTAGAGCTAATCGTTATATTCCATGCCTATCAACATAAACTACCCTCTTAACTCTACTTCGAGTGGCACCCGGTCCTTGTCCAGAGTGAAACTTACTGTACAAAATATATATTTTTAATTATTTACTATAGATATGCATTGTAAATTAATTTACCATAGAAAATATTACAGATAAAAATTATTATAGAAAATATTGCAACTAAATTAGTAAACATTATGCATAAATATAGTCAATACGTGTTGTCTATATCTAGTTCTGAATATTGTCTATAGGTTTTGGCTCTATCTCGTTTTTGAATATTATCTATATATGTTGTGTATACTTAGTTTAGTATATTATCTATATGTATTGTCTATATTTAGTTTAAAAATTTGTCTACCTGTTGCCTTTATCGAATTTAGAATATTCTCAATAGGTGTTGTCGGTTTTTAGTTTTGAATATTCTCTATAGGTTTTGGCAATATCTCGTTTAAAATATTATCTATAGGTTCTGTCTATATTTAGCTTTGAATATTGACAACATGTATTGTCTGTAGCTAGTTAAGAATTGTAATGACAAAAGTACGCAGGTGTAGGTTTTAAGAAAGCTTTATTCAACTGCAAATACAAGGTTCGCATAAAGTGTTTTCTATAGTCCCAGTAAACAGAAATAGCTCTCTGAAAGAGGAGAGTAACAAAACAAGGGATATCACTCTTGACTATTCATAACGCTGTAGTAAACATTACAACTAAATTTTTCTATAGTAAACTTTGCTATTAAATTTATTATAGTAACTATTGCAAATAAATTTACTGTAGTAAACTGTAGTGATATGTAACTGACTACCGATTCAGCATAGGTAAGGCATAGAGACTACAAGCAGTAGGGGCAGCAATAGAATAAAATACACAAGTAAAATTTTCTGGTCGGCAAAGGAGCGAAATCCTTTTCCAATATTTTAGTTCAAACTACAAAGGGACATATCTCACCCACCCCCCCAGATAGTACCTCTTCTCCGAAAAATGAACTGGGTCTATTGCCGGTGCCTGGCGCGTCGCAAAATAGGGAAGTGCTGAGGGCACTTCGTGAATTTTTTCGCATTACTTCCGATAAACCCATATGAAACTCCACCTCGTGTTACATTCCGTTTTGTCGTGGGCGTGCGTCTAAACACCGAATACGATACGTGAGATTAATTTCCTTAACCATTAGCATAAATTCCATTCACTGTAGTAAGTAATGTGGAAAAAATTTTTATAGGAGTAACATTGCGACCAAATTTACTATAGTAGACATTGTGTAGACATTATAGTAAATATCGTTGTATAAATTATTATAGGAAACATTGCAACCAAATTTACTACAGAATATATTGAGCATAAATTTTATAGGAATATTGCGACGAAATTTACTATAGTAAATATCGTGGAATAATGTATTATAGGAAACATTGCAACCAAAATTACTACAGGATACATTGAGCATAAATTTTATAGGAATATTGCGACGAAATTTACTATAGTAAACATTTTAAAGTAATTTATAGTTAAAATTGCGACCAAGTTTACTTTTGTAGGGATTATTTATGATCAGATATTAATGCAAAATTTTTACACTATTTAAATTGTTCGAACTGTTGCCCTCATCTTTATTGTAATATTCACAACGTTTTAGCTGTTATATGCTTAGGTGATATACGTTGGAATATACAGAAAAAATGGATACCATGGTAACTATATTAAAGTAAAGGAAGACCCAACAATGAAAACAGAAAGAAAACTGTTGCAGATTCTAATCAAGAATATATATGGAAAGAAAGGGGAGATCACCGCCCCATGTGGGATGAGGTTGAAATTATAGTCAGAGAATATCACTGGAAAATACGAAAACTTAAAGAATCAGAGCATATACGAGGCCACAAAATCTCCTAAGCTGGCCAAGCAGAGACATGAATACAATATGGAGACCAGTAATACAGAGTGCTAGAGAAAAACTACAAATTGTAATATGAGCTCTGGTAAAAAAAAATGATTACTGAGATATTAAGTTTATTAGTCCCTAACATTCAAACACTAATGTCCCCGAGGACACATGGCCCAGTGGATAAAAGCATATGGTGAAGTAATCCAGTCAGATGAGTCAAAGATTTGTGTGTTCAAAACTTAAAGGAAAATAACTGAAACTGAGAAAGCGAGGAAAAGCATGGCACGTGGGACGAGAACAATCTGCACGGTTGAGAGAAATAAAGGATTTGGTTAGAAATTCCAACGGAGCATACAACGGCCGAAACGCTGCGAGAACAAGTCAGAACACTGTAAATAATTACAAGACTTCATCTCAGGTATATAGACAGAGAATACACACTTTTGTGACAGAATATGGTCGTTCTGTATACAATATTTTCATGTTTGGCTTTCATAAAATGCTTTCCATATTTAAAATAAATGAACCAAAAATGAATATAAAGATTTTCTCAAGGGATTTTAATGTATTTTAAAAATCGATATCGTGTTCCAAAATATTCGTTTTCACAAGCAATCGAACCGTTATTTAAATTATAATTACTTTTTATGAAATTTTTGTTTTGTTTTTTATTTTGACGCCATATTTTGTATTATTTTTTACACGAATAATTGCTTACATAGCTCGTTAATTTCATGTTGATAAAAGGATATTAATTCATTTATAAAAAAAGATGTATGATCCTAAATATTTGCACCTTATAAAAGGTCCTCTATTCGACACTGTCTCCCAGTAATTAGAGTCTCTATTGTCCTATCACAAGAGAGAATCTGTTCATTTACTATTAATAACATCTTCATCATTCAGGAGCCACTGTTAAATGTACTCAACCTACGGTCGTGAGGTAATTAAAGATGAGTGATTGCAAATCACAATGCAGTCAACCACAATCAAAGTAAGGTAGTTGAAAAAATTGGCATATAAATATATATATAAATATATGTAACAATGCGTATCCGTTGGGCATCGTTCGATCAGTAATTAAGAAAATTTCGGAATTCAATAGAGTTAAACCGGCTATAGTACAAAAACGTCCTGTGTACCAGCGCCTTACTTGGTTGGGTAGTATCGGTGATAGATATGCTAAGCGAGTTTCTTTAGCGGTCCGACTTTAGTGGTTACTTTGCTGCTAACACTCGTGTAGTCTTTTCCACCAAGCCTGTCTTTCCATCCATGTGGAAAGACGTTCTGCTTCCACATAATAATAGTTCTTTAATTTATTCTTTCAAATGTAGTTTTGGCTCACAATATATAGGAAGAACGACTCAAAGACTGGATGTAAGAATAAAGCAACATGTGCCAACAGAAACCCGAAATCTTAAATATTCTCCGCCAGACATTCAGACCAACACATACGGTCTTCCATCGCAGATTACCTAATAAATAACCATAATTGTGTTGCTAATTTCAGTGTTGACTCATTTAATATTCTTAGCAAGTAACACTCGATTTACAACTTAAAAGAGTTGGAATCCATTTATATTTCGTGCTTGAGACCTTCACTGTGCAAACAGAAGGAATTCGTAGTTGGCCCTCAACTAATTTCCATCTAAGTAATTTTTATACCATGCATATTGTCTTTATCTTTTTATTGATAACTCTGTATTTATTAATCTCGATTTAGCTCTGTTAAGCGAGGTTCGAAACCGGTTAGCTAGCCCGTTGTTTCAGTTTTACCTTTTACTTATTATCATTAGTGGTAATAAATATAAATTTTGTCTTTTCATGGCAGTAATAAAATTTTGTCCTACCAATAATATCTTTGTATATATATATATATATATAGAGAGAGAGAGATAGAGAGAGAGAGAGAAATAGAGAGAGAGATAGATAACATTTGTCAATAAATTATTCAAAAGATGTCGAGTGCAATAATTATTGTAACAAAAATATTCAAAATTCACTATACTTATCAAAGATCGACTCAGGCTTCCGGGAGTCGATCATCATTAAAAATTTTGTAAACTTTTAATATTTTTGAAGCATACACACAAACACATATACATACACACAAACACATACACATCATATACACACACCAACTAAATTTACCAACGGGGGTAATGGCCTAATGCCAAGATGCAAATGCCGAAACTCACAATTATACATATACATACATGCATACAGACACAGACACAGACACAGACACAGACACACACACACACACACACACACACACAAACACACACACACACATATATATATATATATATATATATATATATATATATATATATATATATATATTACCGTCATGAAAAGACTAAATTTATATTTATTACCACTGACCTGAAAATAGTAATACGCCAGCAATGCTTCGTACGTGGGAAAGGGGTCGTAGCGCAGAATTTAATATATCACCCAAAATGCTTTTGAAATCAGTCTTTTCTGGAAAGTGGACATGAAAGCAAGGGAAACTACATTACGGCCATTGGAAAGCAATTGAATCCAAGATGCCAGGTCAAGACCAATAACATTGTAGATTCTTCAATGCATTTTATCAAGAATCTGCAATTACAGACCATGAGCAACAGACCAGATGGTAGACTCATATATATAATAAATTCTGGAGAGAAAAACTTGCGTAGCACGCCATAAAATGTTGATTGTGCTAGACCAGATTTTCTCGCCCGAATCTATATTTTCATATTTATAAGTCTGTCATTCGCTCTTGCTTTGAATACTGCTGCCACATCTTGTCTGGTACTCCTGCTATATTTTTAGAATATCTAGATATGACTCCCACATTGCCTTTCCTGCCTCATCCTTGAAACATAAAGACAACACTTTTGACATGGTGCTCCCAAACAGTTCCGGCTTATAGGAAATACACACCGCACAAAGCAAACATATCGAACTGATCAAAGTCTGATCAAAGTCTGATCAAAGTCTGATCAAAGTCTGGCAACTGACAGACAAATCTGGTACAGATATACTTGATGAGAAATCAAGGAATTTATTTGTCATTATTAATTATTTTCTTTAACCCTTTGAGTCCTGACCACAGCTTTACCGGTGGTAGAGAAAAATGGCGTAATGCCCAGAAACCGGTTAAACAGTGCTAGCGAAAAAAACTTAATGCCCAGCCACCGGTTGAACGGTGAGTAAGCACTTGTAATAACTATTTTTATATTTACTCTGAAACATTGCATACCGATTATTTGAGAATTTTGACTTGGGAGCTCAGGTAGAAGGGTTAAAATTGTTCAGGAATGCAGGGCTCAAAGGGTTAAAATTGTTCAGGAATGGAGGGCTCAAAGGGTTAATGCCCTGCTTTGCTCATTCATTAAGCCGAACTCTTCCTTGGACATGGACCTACTCTGAGGGTATGATGGATTTATTTAACATATAAACTGTGGCGAGATGGACGTTCTTCTGGATTCTTGTGTGATAATATTGGCAATGTTTTTGTTGATGTATTTTCACATCCTTTTCTTGATCAGCAACTATTATCCACTAGTGGTGGTAAGATTTTTCTTTCCTACATTCTGCCAATTTCTTATATTTTCTATTTTTTTTTTCTTATTTGAATTTTTTATTTGTATTTTTCATGGGGGTGTTTCTGTCCGTTCGTATAGACATATCGATGCGATCCCAAGGTCAGTCCCTTTGGGGGTTCAAGTATGTGTCAACACCGATGGTAGTAACACAGAAGACGTTACACACCTCGATCTTTCTTCGTTTCTTTCTTTCTTTTATTTTTTCACTGGAACCAAGTAGCTTTGTGCCACATCTATGCTACGCTTAGAAAAACTCTACTACAATATCAGGTCCCTTAGCGTTAATTTCTTTATCAATTTGGATAAGGATGACCCAGAGCGACATGGATTATTCGTTTTCTGCTAGAGCTGATAGCACATATTTGTAGTATTTGTCATGGATTTTGATGTTATAGTGCTTACAGCATGACCAATAGAGAATGCTTAGTTTTCTCTTTTTTCTGTCTTGGCCAATTCTTATCTTCCAGACACTAGATGGTCTATTTTTCTCGTTGCTTTTGCGCGAAAAAGAATTTTGTATTGGTGGTGGCTTTCAAGTGTTCTTCCGATCGTAATACACTGGTCTTTATCAGCAATCATAAACCCTTCATTCTCAGATTTAAAACCAGATATTCTTAGCCATCCGTTTGCGTGCGCTTAAAGAACATATTTATCATTGGTTCTTTTTGGGCAATAACTGTCCAGACGTTTTCCTCTCCATTTACTCTTACCTGTTATAGGGCTTGATATGTTGGCCTTTTATTTTAATCGTCCGGCTAAGTTGCTGGCTGGTTCGTTTTCCATTATTTCAATTTCTGGTATATTAAGGTCTCTTTTGAAAACGGCAGTTTCATATTTACTTCGTTTTTTCTTTGTCACGAGTGATCACAAGGTCAGTCCTTTTGTGGATAAAAGTATGTGTCAACACCAATGGAAGTAACACAGGAGACGTTAAACAAATCTATCTGTCTTTCTTTCTTTTATTTACTCATTGGAACCAAGTAGCCTTTCTGATATGACTTTTTCGTCTTTCCACGATATCAAGACGGAATAGTCCATTATTTATGAGGTAATGACAGGCGACATTAATCACATCTATCTGTCTTTCTTTCTTTCTTTCTTTCTTTCTTTTATTTTCTCACTGGAACCAAGTAGCCTTTCTAATATGCCTTTTTCGTCTTTCCTCGATATCAAGACAGAATAGTCCATTATTTATGAGGTAATGACAGGGGATGTTTAACACCTCTATCTTTCATTCATTTTTTTTCACTGAAACTAAGTCGCCTTTCTGATATGGTTTTTTTTCGTCTTTCCACGACATCAAGACGGAATAGTCTATTTTTTATGAGGTAATGACAGGAGATATTAAACACCTCCATCTGTCTTTCTATTCTTTTCTCACTAAAACCAAGTAGCCTCTCTGATATATCTTTTCAGTTATTCCACGGCATCAAGACGGAATACTCAATTTATTATGAGGTATTGGCAGATCATAATGGTTGTGCTAAAAGAGGGATAAGCAGAATTATAGTAATATATTACTGTTTCTTGATATCTTTTTAAACCGCACTGATCAGGATCTACAACAAACATCCACTAACAAACAATATAAGAATTCAACAAAAACTAGGAACCAGAATAATTTTAAGTTTTTACTTAAGCACGGCTGAAATCTGTATCTTTCAATAACTACACGACGAAGAAAAATATATTTAAATTTCATTTAAGCTCATCCCAAATCTTATTGATTTGTAATCTATTTAATATATCACAGGAAGATGAAAGCTTGCAAAATCCACAAAAACTGGAAGGAAAATAACCGTAACAAAACTACTTACCATCTACATAAAAAGAATATTCCCAATTTTATAAAATATCATTTTATTAAAAGAACTTCATAAACTATGAGTGGTTTCATCAAAACAAAACAAAAAAGTAATAACAGGATTATACCTGAAGCAGGAATATACGAAAGACATTTCGAAAAATATCCTATCAATTGCTCTGTTGAGATATCTGAAAATTTAAATAAAAGATTGTATGAACACACAATAAAATTTTCTTTTACAAGATAACGCACTCAATTCATTAGTCATTCATTGTTTATATATATATATATGACGATAGTTCAGTCTGAAAATAATACGATTTTGATTAAAAGAGAAATTTCTATAAGAAAATATGCTTTGAAAACGCGCCAATTTCAGACAGTAAATTTGCATGCAGGATCATGAAACATACTTTTCTCATAAAATTATTAATACAAAGTATGCTAAAAAATATTAATAAAAATCATAAAGGCTGAATTCTAATTTAAAATTTAGACAAATGCTCCGTCATCATCATTATCATCATCATCATCAAAACTGTTTCGAATTGAGGTCATGAATTAATATGTTCTCTGATCTTCAGTGACATTGTATACTGATTCGACAATATATTGCCAGCCTTCTCTGCCCCCTGTGAGTTTGCGGATTCGTTATAGATCTTCCTTGATTGTAAACTTCTCCAAAGGAAAAGTGGGATCTTTCTGCCTTGTTCTTTGAATGTCTCGGTTATAGCATTGTTACTATGGTGGTTCTTGGATGACCTCTGAATTTTTTAAAATCAGTTTTTTCAAGTAAAACTCTATGGCTTTTTAGCCGAGCATTCTGGATCCATTCGCCAAATATGTCAAAACAATTTCCATCTTGCTTCAAAATGAGCAAAGACAAATGACATTCTTGACATCTGCTGTACAAGACCGAATATTGTCTTTCTCAATATACAACGTCTTAAGAAGTAGTTACTGCCATTACCTTCTCCGCCCCAATAATAACAATGTTGCGTCTAATGTTAAAATCTAAATTTGAGCAAGTCTTTATCATTAATGTTTTTACTTAAGTTATAGATAGTGTTTATTGTATTATATGTTTTTGCATATTATATGTTATTGATTCCATAACCTCACAAATTGAAGACGTTAATTTCTGAAGGAAACTCGTCATACACAGTTTTCTTCCCAGTCAACATTGCTTTTCCAAAGTTTAAATGCAATGTCAATCGTTATCTTCTGCCTTCTTAATTTTTGTTCTATTATTGTCCTCTCTTCTTAATAGTATTTATCTCATATTCTCTAACCTCTTGCGTCCTAGTCACTTTATTTCTTTGCTTGGGGTGAAATTATTTTATTGTGTGCATGTAATGTGCGTATGTGTGTGTGTGTGTGTGTGTGTGTGTGTGTGTGTGTGTGTGTGAGAGAGAGAGTGTGTGTGTGTGTGTGTGTGTGCAAAGATGGATTAGAAACGGAAGGAATGGCGAATATATAACAACATTTGGATACTTCTATGTTGATTTATTTCGCCGATGAACCGGCACCATGAGTAAAAGACCTTTAGTTTTCAAGAGCATCCTCTGCATATCTCGAAACAAAACGTGGTTAATGTTAAGCGATTCAAAATCCAGTAGGTGTATTGCAGTTTACCGTATTTTCCAGCTTTTTTCTTCCCTAAAATATGCCCTGAAAATACGCCTGCGTCTTCCAAGACGAATGCAAGGCAAGGCCTAGGCTCAAGTAAGCTCGGACAGTCACCTAATTGGGTAGACTGATAGGAACGTGGATCTGTATGTTGTGTCATTACACTATAATGTTAGCTATCTAATTCAGCCTTTTATATGATGTAACCTCAGTACTCAGCTGTTACAATTATTTTTAAGACTATAAATCCCCCCACCGGAGCCACAAGTTTAAACATGCCCTCTTTACTAGCAGCGGCGGTTTGTTGTAGTGATCCTCGTAGAATTGTAACTTTGGAACATTTATCCAAACCGAATTCCATTCCAATGTCATCACTGAAACATTTTATTATTTTTAGAAGACCTTCCAGTTCATTCTCATTCTTAGCATACAACTTTAAGTCATCTATATACAATAGATGGCTTATTTTCTTTTGAGATATCTTATAGCCATATACCGTCCAGTTAAGTTCGCTTGTTAATGCTATTAGGGATATAAAAAATAGTAAGGGTTACAAATAGTAACCTTGAAATTTCCTTTGTTCATATTTATTTCACCATTATTGGGTAGAAGGAAGGTAATTTCTTTGTTTATCCATGCCGGAATTTTAATAGGATCGTTGACCATTTCTCGAAATTCTTTGTGTGCTGTATTTAGATTATAAAGCTAAAAGTTAGGAATTTTATTTATTCCTGGAGACGTCCAGTTGTATGCTTTTTTTCAGTGCACATTCAACTTCCTCTGCTGTGACCTCCGACCATGTTTGTTGTGGTTTATTTTTCATCCGTTGTACCTCTTGCGTAATTAAATCTGTTTCTTTGTTATGTTCTTTAGGACAAGCCCATATTTTTTTCCCCAGAACGGTATGTTGTGAGTGTCGTAATTGTCAATTCAATGTTTTGTTTGCCTATTTCTCTTTAGAATTTCTTCGCAATGGTTTGAAAGATCATGTTCTGTCTGTTGAATTTGGCTCTTTTTTCATAGCGTCTGATTCTTTGAACCTTCAGTTGTATTGTCTACTTTATTTTTCCTTTAACTGATAGTATTTCATTTTCGTTCCTAATATTGTGTTTTCTTTCGACTTTTCTACCTTTTTAAGCCTTTACATTTGTTCCTCTTGCCAGTTCATCGAGTACTGATAATTCATTTGTAAGTTTTTCAATTTCTTTCTCTGTTTTTCTTTTTCCAACGTGGATCTTTATGTCTGCGAGACCGATTTTTTATTTACTTTGACGTCTACTTTTTTTAGTTGCTGCCGGTGTATATATTGATTAGTAGAAACTTATGTGTGGGTCGACTTCATCCAGAAATAATCTGAGTGCTGCATTGTAGAGTTTAATATTTTTGAGGTTATGCGTTGTTGGTTGTAATTAAGGAGTTGTTCTCGTTCTTTCATGTCAATATTTTGTGTCTGACTTATATGCCCCAAGATTTCTTCCTTGGCTTCTTGTATACTATTCTTGTTTCCCGTAAAATAATTCGGATCAATGTGTTTTGGACTCGTTTTATTGTAGGCTTGTGAATGATTAAGACCACTAGTCTTTTACTCTTTTAACCTTTATCTTTGCAATAATTAGTGTGTATCTCACTTTCTTCATTATGGCCTGTGGTTTATGTGACGTTAGTACTTTTTATGTCTATTTCTGGTTCCATTTTATGTTCTGTTGATTCACAGATTCTGGTTGCAGTTATTTTTATTTCTGTAATTTCAGCATCTGTCGAACGGTTATTTCTCATGGTGTACCTTCTTACATTGGCTAGTATATTTTCGTCAGTGTACTTTCTAATTGCTTGACCAACCTTTTCTCTCTAAATGTCATATGTTTGGCGAGTAATGTTTTCTTCTGAGTTTTGTGCAACGCTTCATAGAATGCGGTCATTACGAGTTTGTACTCCCCAGGGAGCCATTTGACCTTTTCTTTCTTTAAATAAATGTTTGTGGGTGTAGTTGAAGAATTCTGAGTGCTATCATTGGGATGATTTCCGTTGTGTGGACCTGAAGATTCATTACTTACGTAGGAGTTTGTTTCTATGACAGATTTTTCGACCTTAGGTAGGTTCCCTCCTGAGGGACGGGCTCCATATTTATCCACTGGAAGAGCCATACTGGACTTTTTGGTTTAACATTTAATTCTCATATTGCTCCCTTTAGTCAGACACGGATCCAAAAGTCCACCCAAATTTGCCCGGCACATTTGACAGACTGGGTTCCGAAGCCTGTAGGGGATCGTTCGCGACCTCATAAAGAGCAGTCATTCACTCCTCGATACGATTAACACCTTGAGTTGCGGGTTGATGTTCGGATGTGTTCTTCTCCTGGTTGGGTTGCCAAGAGACAGAGACGCGCCATTCCTTCCGTTTCTCATCCATCTTTGCACACACACATACACACACACACACACACATACACACACACACACACACATACGCACATTACATGCACACAATAAAATAATTTAAGCCCAAGCAAAGAAATAAAGTGACTAGGGCGCAAGAGGTTAGAGGATATGAGATAAATACTATTAAGAAGAGAGGACAATAATAGAACAAAAAGAAAGACGTTGGAAAAGGATGCTATTCAACGAAACAAAACATTAGTATACTAGAGTATTATGTTTAAATAATACATTAAATATTTACAATTATGAAAAAAAGAGACGATTATATTTGTTGGAAATTCGTTGGAAAACGATGCTATTCAACGAAACAAAACATTATATACTAGAGTATTATGTTTAAATAATACATTAAATATTTACAATTATGAAAAAAAGAGACGATTATATTTGTTGGAAATTCGTTGGAAAACGATGCTATTCAACGAAACAAAACATTATTATACTAGAGTATTATGTTTAAATAATACATTAAATATTTACAATTATGAAAAAAAGAGACGATTATATTTGTTGGAAATTCGTTGGAAAACGATGCTATTCAACGAAACAAAACATTATTATACTAGAGTATTATGTTTAAATAACACATTAAATATTTACAATTATGAAAAAAAGAGACGATTATATTTGTTGGAAATTCGTTGGAAAACGATGCTATTCAACGAAACAAAACATTATTATACTAGAGTATTATGTTTAAATAATACATTAAATATTTACAATTATGAAAAAAGAGACGATTATATTTGTTTTTGTTCATTTATTTATTTTTGCAGTTGTTGCTAATGCTCCTGCTACTCAGATTTGTTGTTAATTAATTAAAAATAGTTCTGTTGTTGCTACCATCACTAGTATCCTTAAGGAAATTGTCATTTTTAATGGAAAAAGAAAAAGTTAACATTCGGTTAATACATTTCAGAATTTATACGAAGGATGATGTATCATTGCTGTAAAATTTTAAAAAATATTAATAATAACGCTTACTATTTTTTAAGATAATGACATTATGTAAAAATACATGTATATTGAACAAAAATATTTTACTTATTGACTAATTTAAAGGAAGAAGTGATATCATTTATCGGGGGATGGTTAAAAAGTATAATGCGTATTTGTTGACATAAAATTATATATATTTATATACAAACTTTATTTATTCATTCATTCATTTGTTCCTCCATCTTTATATTCAGTTATTTATTCACTGAACTCGTCGAAAATACGTTTTTCTAAGAAAAAAACATTTTCAAAATATTTACAACTAATGTCGTAGTCTTTCTAAGTAATATATGAATAATATAGATAAGAAAACTAATTGAATCAATCAGAATCATTAAAAGAGAATCAGATAAATTAAATAAATAAAATAAATGATAATAACAGAAAAAGAAAAATTCATATTTACTTTAAAACAGTAGTAAGAATATTTATTTCATATTTACGTCTTTACAGAAAAAACGTTAAATGTTCAGGGGTTTCGAAATCACGTCATACTCGTTGTAAGTCCAAGTACGTCTATTATTATTATTATTATCATTATTATTATTATTATTATTATTATTATTATTATTATTATTATTTGGAAAGTTACGTTTGCTTCTTTCTATCCTATAAAACCGGGTCCAAACTATGGTCCTTAGGCCCTATAGGAGAATTGTCATTCAACTGATAGCACTTTTCTTAGTATTTGGGATGTTCCTAGTAGGGCGATCTTCTGGGGAACTTTATGGTGATGTTAACTCGAACACTGTTAATAAAATTGGCCATTCCTTTTATCACGATGTCCAGAGCTCCGATTACTATTGGTACAGTCTCAGTCTTCATTCCCTACATCCTGCTAATCTCGTATTTGGTAATCTTTGTATTTGGACAACTTCTCGACAATTTTCATGGAGTTGTTTCTCCAAGATTGTACTGCTATTTCAATAAGCATACACTTCCTCAGGTCTATTGGCTTTTATTTTCATGTCAGTTTGAATTGTCATGTCCCAGGGGATAGTTACATCGTTATTTTGGTTAACTGTGTCTGGTTGGTGCTCATAGTATTCCCCAGTAGTTTTAATTTTGTGCTTATTGCATATCCTCCAGTGGACATATGTCGCTATATTGTTATGTCTGTGGGTATATCAATTTTGTTGCTAGTTATGGACATTCTGAGTTAATATGATCGACAGTTTCATCATATTTTCTGCAGATCCTGTATTTCGGATTAGTTCCATCCTTGATTATGTGACAAACAAAGGATTTAGCTGTTATGGTCCTAAGCTGCTATAATTAGTCCTTTGTCTCAGCTTTCAGACCGGTGTTCCTCATCTACTGATGTGTTTTCTGTTCGTCCACATGTGCTTGTTTCTTTCTTTTTAGGGATTTGCCATGCAACGCCTAGTCCTCGCAGTTGTTTTGCAATTTCATTTGGCTGAGTCGTTTTGCTTTCTGTTTTACTCATTTCGCGTAGATGGTGTTCGCTTCGTTTTTTGTTGGTAGGGTTTCAGGCATATTAAGCTGTTGCTGAGTGCAACTTCGTGGTTGATGCAGTGGATTTGGTGTTTTACTATTTGGAGGAAAGATTCATTTGTTTTTGTGAGGTATGCTTCCAATCCAATTGTTGTAGTTTTTAGAGTTAGTACAAAATGGATTAGATCTCAGCCTCCTAAAGCTTTTGGTACCTACAGCCCGTCAACATCTGATTTCGGGGGGTGCATCCTTATTCGAGCAAGCATTTTTCTGGTTTTGGCGTCCAATCATTTAATGTCATTCAACTTCCATTTAATAATGTTTAAGCTGTATGTTACTACGAATATAGTTAACGTGCTCGTAGCCTTCATTTTATTGGCCCCGTTAAGTTCGCATTATTATTATTATTATTATTATTATTATTATTATTATTATTATTATTGTTATTTTCTTTGATATCTGGCGTTTACACATTTCTTTCCAAGGTTATAAATGGCATCATGACACTTTCCACTGCAAAAAAAAAGAATTACATAGATAAAGCCCTTCGTAAAGTGTGGGCTGTACTTGTCAGAACAATTTTTGTATCTCTTTGAGGCATGGACTTCCAGGGATCCCTTCAATTAGCCTACTGGAATCTTTTCCAACCAGTCCAAGGGCTCCAACTACAACAGGGATTGTTGATGTTCCCATGTGCCACATTTTTAAGGTCCTTGTATTTTGAAAGCTTTTCGAATATCTTCAAAGATACATTGCAGTCTGCAGGGACTTCCATATCAATAAGGTGGCACTTATTTTGTTTGTGGTCTTTAATAACAATGTCTGGGCGGTTGACTTTGATTGTTCTGTCAGTGTGTATTGTGTAGTCCCATAGAATTGTAACAGGTCCCATCTCCGTAACCGGGTCTGGGTGGTGTTCGTACCAGTTTCTTTCAGTTTCCTTCCCGTAGGAGTTGCAAATTTTCCAGTGCAGATATTGGCCCACTCTGTCATGCCGGGTTTTATATTCAGTGGGTGCCAATATCGTGCAACCTGATACAAGCTGATCAATGGTATCTTGATATTTATAACAGTATTTTAGTATATGTGCTTGATAATTCCTAGTTAACATGCATTGGTGGTGGTGGTGGTTCTTCTTCTTCTTCTTCTTCTTCTTCTTCTTCTTCTTCTTCTTCTTCTTCTTCTTCTTCTTCTTCTTCTTCTTCTTCTTCTTTCCAAGTCTATTTGTTGTAATTGTTAAGTTAGAAATTTTTAATTTTGATTACTATAAAAAAATATTTGTCCAGAGCTGCTTTTATTGTATCTGCGATCTTACTGGCCATTTTGGTGACTTGAGTAAGAGAAAGAGAGAGATGTAGGTAAAATATCTTGAAGTCTGTTCTTCAACCTGACTGTAAATTTAACTTGATAATCATATATTCCTTTCTTATTTGATTGACCTCTCAAGTCCACTGAGGACAGGAAAATAGGAGATTTATGCTAACCAAGTAAAATTTAAGAAGCAAAATACAACTAGAAAACAAAAAACTTAAATTATCGATTTCAAAATTTAAGAACACACAGTCTACGAAAATATGATAATACGTAATGTCTGCACAGTCCTTTTCATAAAATGTGGATAGAAAAAACTGTCAGAAAATTCTTCTGATTCTCATGTTTTTAAAAAGCTTAAATAATTCACATTGTTTGCCATTCTTATTTGTCTGTTTAACGTTGCCGAAGACAATCTTTGAATACAGGAATATAGGAATATGTAATAACTGCTTATAGATGAGCAGAAATTAAATATATTATTTATACGTTAAACCAGAAAACACAAGACAAGAATAAAACTTTTCAGTGCTTCTTTAGGGTGTGTTCTACCGATCAGTTCTGCTTTAGTGTCTATCCTATCACCATATATATAATCTACATTATAATCCATCTTCAATTAAGAAGGTAGTGGCAGCACTTTCACTGGAAACACTGTTAGCGTAAAAATGCCGAAAATACATTGTGTATGGGTTAAAAAGTATGAACAAATTATTGAAATGACTAAAATATATTTACAAAGGCTTAATAATGTCAGATATAAATGTGGTGGTAGGATACACTCTAAATCAGAAACTGATGGGTAGGACACACGCTAAAGCGGCACCGACTTTTCATTTTCTCTTTGTCCTTGTTTGTCACGGACATTGATACCCCGTTGCCGAGAAAAAACGTATATTCTGTCAGCAAAATGTGAAGTGTCGGAGAGTTGGACTGTTTTTATTGTTGTTTGGAAAATGATCGAAGGACAATCAGTCGGCCAAATGTTAGCGGGAAACAGAATACGAAATTAACGTTAATGGAGACATGACAATAGCAAGGAAACTGAATTTGCATCCAAGGTTGAAGATGACAAAGAAGAAGAAGATAGAAGGGTTCAAGTTGAAGAAGTGGGAGTAAAAGGAGTTCGTACGAATTGAAGAAGAAGGAAAGAAGGACAATTTGAAGAGAATGGGTCGTATATATATATATATATATATATATATATATATATATATATATATATATATATATATATATATATATATATGTATTTAAGAAGGAGAGAAATAAGGAAAAGTATGAAAGAAGAAAAGGCGAAATGAAAAGAAAAGATTAAGAACAGGAAAGAAAAGGTTAAAGAAATCTTAGAGCGAGGGGCGGGGGTGAAGAAAAGTTGAATTAAAGAAAATATAGGAGGGGGTAAGCTGAAGAGCGAAATCGAAGGGGAGGTGGTCGAGTTGAATAAGAAAGAGGGAAAGAGATTAATGAAGGAAGAAGTGGTTGATTTTGCAAAGAAAAAGAGAAGAGAAATCAGTTTGAAGAAGAAGGTGGGGGGTTATTGATTTAAAGAAGGAGGAGGAGGCCGCTTTGAAGAAGAAATAAGGGAAGTGGGATAACTATTTGAAGGGTGTGGAGTTTTGGTCTGAGTGGACAAAAGTAGACTAGGGGGAGACAGGTATAAAGGAGAAGGCGTAGGTGAGGTAGAAAAATGAAAGAATAGGAGGAAGGGGAGGTTTAGATGACGGAAAGTAGAAAATGTAGAATTGAAGAAGTAAGACAAGAGATAATGGCGCTGAAGGAGGGGGGAAGATCGAAATGGAGAAAGTAAAGTTGAAGAGTCGATGAGGAATTAAGTGATAAAGGACAATTATGAAGGAAAACAAATGGGTTAGCTAGACGATGGAACAACAAGCTGAAAATGAACAAGAAGAAATTCAACTCGAAGACCTCAATCAATGCCAAGTTCTCTCCTCCCATTATCTCACGCTGCATCGAAACAAACAAGCGAAACGGTTGAAAAGGTCTCCGATTAACTTCAGCTTGAACCAGATCGAGCTGCAAACGAACATGTCACCTGAGAATACAATCAGCGCACAGGATTGTTATCTTTTTCTACCATTAATTTCTGTATTGTGAAAAAGGCACATACCACGAATAACCAGGCACGACGATCGTATTTGCTCCCAACGGCCTGTGAGAAAAGCAAATTCGATTCCAGGGCGGAAAATCGTATGCGATTCATTGATCAATTCAAACTACGTGGATTCAAAGTAATATATATATATATATATATATATATATATATATATATATATAGATAGATAGATAGATAGATAGATAGATAGATAGATAGATAGATAGATAGATATCACTATGAATAAGCGCAAAAGTGAGCATTGGAGCATTAAGTATTATAAGATCACAAGTCGGAATTGCAATGGATATCACGCGCTTATTTTTGATGGGAGGATTATGTAAAGAGAAGTTCGCAATAAGAAAAAAAAGGTATCTGGTAGCTCATTTAAAAAGGAATATCGATGCTCGTATATCAGACACACACATACACATACATTTAAAAAAAATCATTTCACCCCAAGGAAGGCGGGAATGTCGCTAGTATGCATGCGGTTATAGGGAAAGAGAAGACTGAGATTAGGAAGGATTGAGGAAAAGAAAAAAGATGAACGGGATTCGAGTGGATAGAAATTACCATTAAAACTTTTGAAGGTTGTAGTTATCAGCAAAGCAAACAAACGGAAGGATGGTCCACAGTTGGGAAGTGCGAGAAAAGAAACTTTTCGAATAGAAGTGGTAGTTGCATTTAGCTATTTTAACAGTAAAAGGCTGGAGCCTATAAGCCAGTCTAGTGGCATACTTAAATTCCTGTAGTCGGGGCACCTGGGAAAGAAGCGCCTCAGAGCAGTTGCCATGGAAATATTTGTAGAAAAGACAGAAGGAAACCACGTTACGTCGGTGAGAAAGTGACTGAAGTTGAGATGTCTGGTCAGGATCGATTACATTACATGGTAGAGGATGTTTATTTATATTTTTGTTCAAGATTTTCTGATACCAACTATCCCTATGTCAATGGGAGAACCTCCCACCCCTCTCCATCAGCATACTGACTCCAGGAGATAAATCAGGGCAAGTTTCCTATTCGCCCATTCGTTTGGGATGCTTTGTGGAATCTTCTTCTGATTTATTTAATCTGGACTCTTCTAATAAATCCGCTTTCAACCACGCTGCCTTATTTAAAGAATTTAGGTTTTCTCCGCGTCAAGTAACAATGCATTCACTATAACAATTTATAGTATGCAAGTCATTTCTTTCACAATAAACTACTCACGAAACTCAGAGGCTAAGGCTGTGTGTTGTGTGTGTGTGTGTGTGTGTGTGTACATTCTTATTTCTGTAAATCTTATTTTTAGTAGTTACACATGTTTGAATTGACTTCCCTGTTTATTTTACTGTATTAATATATATATATATATATATATATATATATATATATATATATATATATATATATATGCAATATAATTTCTCGTGCGATCTAATGTTTTTTCTTTTCAGATGATAAATTATATAAAAACTGTCCGAATGTTCTTTTTATCCGAGCGCTTTCGGCTATACATTTAGCCATTTTAAAGGATTATATTTCGGACAGTTTTATATAATTTATCATCCGAAAAGAAAAACATTATTAGATCGCACGAGAAACTATATAAAAAACTAAATAAAAGCACCTTGTCAGTCGTTTTTAATGAAATGTGCATGAAAGAAGGATTGCTGCCTAACTACACAAATATATATATATATTTAAATAGTCAAAGTTTATGTCGTGAGGGGTAAGATGCTTAACTACTTCAGCATTGAATACTCTGGCGAAACGCGGTAGAAACTAATAATGCTATAGAGGGGTCAGAACGTTCTCAAGAATTCTTAAGAACGGGAACTACAGAGGAGGACTTCCAACAAACTGGAATGTTGGTAGAGTTTGGAGAGAACTGGGGCCAGCTCTGGAGCACATTTCTTTAGGACGACGGCTGTGATCCCTTCACCTTCGCATGCTTTAAGGGAATCTAATTTACTAAAACCTGTTACTGCGTTATGCGCATATCAACAATTAGAGCTTCTGTTTTAGTGGGGAAATCAGATGTGGGTACTCCAAATGAGTCAAGTGTTGAGTTGAAAGAGAATTTCTGAGCAAAGAATACAATCTTGTCTGCTGTAGATGTCAGGACTTCAAATTGATTGAATAGAGGAAAGATTTAGGATTTGCTGTTCAGCACAATCTTGCAGAGTCACCGATAATCTCTAGAACCGAACTTGCGAGATGCTATACGTTGTTTCATTCTATCAGCATACTGCATCTTCGCTTCTTTGGGGACACGTTTGCACTCATTACGAGTAGAGACAAAGAAATCAAAAGTGTCGCTGTGGTACACCCCCAAAAAGTGATTCCTGTGCGCTATAGCGGCCAAGCATGCAGGTGAGAACGAAAGAGAATGAATGCGATTTAACTTGGTATTTCCTTTCTTGAATGAAAGCATCGATGCCGGCTTTCACCCAGGAGTCCTCAGATGCGTATCTTTGAACAGAGTGATTAAAAACTTCATTCCAAAGGACGTCGTGAAGGAAATTACGAAAAGAGTACCAATCCGCTCGTTGATAAGGTCAACGATAGAGATAAAAAAAAAGAAATTCTGAAGAGAAGTATTCCAGAAAGGAAGCAGAAAATGTTGAGACGATGAAATTTGAAATTTTATTTTTATTTTTTTACCGCCATACGAGAACTCGAAAATAAATAAAAAAGGTAAGATAAAGATCACGTAAAAGCTCAAAGGTTTCATGTTCAACATTCAAAAATCATTCTCAAAATCAAACTATCATTATCAGAGTTGGACATTGGGGTTCTGGAGAGAAAAAAAACAGGATCGAATATTGTGAAAAAGGATTGTCAATGGAGTCCCGACCAACCATAAAGAGGTCGAAGGATAATGAGGAATAGCTTTAGATTTCATCTCACGTTCTTCTTTCTTGTTAATCACTAAAACCACTTGAAATTTCGGTGCTTTAAAAAAACACGGAGACAAGGTATAGCTTTTTAACATGGGTGACACTTAACAAGAAAATATACAGGGTGTCCATAAAGTTCGTGTGCACTTTAAAAAATGTATAACTTTATTTGTATTTGCAATAGAAATAATTTGTAAAAAGGATTAGAAAGAAGTAAATCTATATTTTTTAAGGTTTTATTAAGTTTTTTTTTAAGTTTCCACATGTCCTCCATCATTAGCAATACAAAGGGTTATATGATTTTGCAGTTCACGGAAAACATTTACCAAATAATTTACAGTAATGCCTGAAATCACATTAGTTATTTTAGCTATGCTTAAAACTAGGTACATTAAACTTTATAACATTTTATACAGATTATTTCTATCGTAAATATAAATAAAGTTATAAAGTTTTTAAAGTGCACACGAACTTATTGGACACCCTGTATTTTATATGATTATTATATTTTAATTCAATGTATTTTTTAAAATTTTTCCTATGTTATTCTTACTCCGTGACCTTCCATTGTTACGAAGTAAAGCAACATCTTCCTACTGGAGAGTTCAGAGAACTTTCGATTAAAACTTTCATTGACACCTTTCAGCTACTTGACTTATAAATGTGCATTTAATGTTTCATTTCATTTTAAGAACTCTAAATGAAAAATACCCCGACAATCCCACCCGAAGTCCAACATAACCTGACATGAAGCAGAACATCATTTTTCATATTGACGAGGACAGGGCGCATTTCCATCCAACCTTTAAGGACACGTTGCAACTGCTGGATGTATAAATGTGCATTTAGTATTGTGTTTTAAAAACTCTAAATGAACGATACCCCGGTAGTTTCACTTAACCAATTCCCATGAAATGGATTAACTCATTCTCCGTAAAGTTGATTTGTTTTTTTATAGAAGAGAATATTCGGAAAATGTAGAAGAAAGATAATTAAACGATTTAAAAAGAACTAAGCCTTTTTTGATGCAACTGTGCTATGTTCTTCCTAATGATAATGTTTGTTTTTCTTTTCGTACCTAAACGCTGTAGAGCGGCATTCATTTAATTTGATTATAACGTAATATATTATTCTGTCACATTTACCAAATGAGGATTCCCTATGAAATTCAATTAAACAAATTTACTGGCGTTCTTCTGTAGTTCAAGCCCGACACCTTTTAGGCTGAATCCTAAATAATTTCCTGTTTAGTTTATCAAATTTATTCTTTTAAAAATAAAGACATTACATTTTATTCAATTATATATACACCATTATTTTCAATGACATGTTATCACTTATTAAGCAGCTCTTCGAAAAGGTTTGTGTAAATTTACGCAGGTTTTGCTGTGAAAAAGTTTTCAACATACACCTGAATTTGGTTTTCTTTAGCTAAAGTTTTCACGATCGTTGCAGCAATTGAAAAAAGTTAATAATCGGCAAGGTCAGGTGAATATCGGGGCTGGGATGAAAAGGAGAAATGTAATTGCAATTTTTTTAAATTCTTACTGCATGCAGCCTTGTGTTGTTATTTCCCACCTCATGCTCATTGCCTTTACCCCATGGAGCTCAGCTATTGGGGTCGCTTGTGGAGATTTGCCTTTCTTCATCGACTGTCTTTTTCCTTGAACATTGCTGTATGTTAATAGACGTCATATACGTACTTAAGTATTATGTATGATTAATAGTTATGATGACATTCCAGTCATTATAATTAGTTTCCCCACAAAGAAAATTACTTCTGACTCAGCCTAACGCATCTGATATTCTGACCAGGTGTTCTCATAGCCAATTACAAATATTTATATTTTATATAATCTGAATATTTTTTTCCTTTATTATGTAATTTATCTAAATACCTAATCATCTAGAACTATAAAAACTGGACATTACCAATAGCACTTCTAACGTCAACAACACAAAATTCATAATTCTATCCTGTAACACTCTTTCTACAGAAGTTGTAAATAAATTATCCTTAATGCTAGGATCTTTACCATCACGTTCAAGACAATGAATAAATAAAATATATATGTTATATAAAAATAATTAGGAAAAAAATCCAACACCAATTCAGATGTCGGTACTTATGAAATAAACCTCATACAATGTAAAAGCATTTATATCCGAGAGACGTCACGGAATCTAAAAAGCTCGTATCTACGAGCATAAAGTATTTACATTTAGAAACCCATTCAAACTCGCTCGTAATACACAGGAACAAAACTTTGGTTGTACAAACGCTACTCTAATTAAAAAAGAACGTAATTCTTTACGTCGAAAGTATTTCGATAGACAACAAATAACAATATTACCAACTATAAACACAAGTGAAAAACATTCTATTACATCAACTTTATTGAGCCTATTCTTAAGGGGTCTAACGTCAGTTTGTCTGAAACAACTGGTTTGTATGTAAAGAAATATCCTAAATCAATATGCAAAAAATCACCAAACATAATGTATATATATATATATATATATATATATATATATATATATATATATATATATATATATATATATATATATATATACCCCTACCCACATACAAACACTTACACACACTTAAGAATACATCATCATCTGAATCCCAAATAGACAAACTAAAATTACATACATAAACAATATTTACGGTTTTTCAGGTAGACTTGGAATTCATTATTTTCTTGAAATTTCAAATGGACCCATCACCATTCATTGAATTCAGAATTATGAAAATTATACTAACGTTGGTTAAAAAAGTGTTGAATGCAAATGAAGCCTGATTAACAAATGAAATCAAACAACACAAAAGTAAAACTACCAGAATTCCTTCCATCTTTTTCTCCGTATCTCATTCCTTGATGAAGTTTTAATAAAAGTGAAACATGTTAGATTGATAAACGATTTCTGTTTGTACTTTATTTATATATATTATAATTATTTTCTATTTTAAAAAAAAAATGCTTCAATCGCTACACAGGAATTACCATGTTTCAAAACAGAAACTAAAATTTTAAATTTAATTATAAAATTAATTTTAAAATCCATAGCTCAGTTCGATTCCCAAGCGATTTTTGGAATAACCTATTAAGAAATTTACTTCATTTATAAGCACATACAATCTTAATATTTTAAATTGTTAAGGTTACTGAAAATTCCATCATTTTGATTTCCCTAGACAACTAATGTATCAAATAATATTATGTTCTACTGTTCTATATCGAGCACTGTTATATATATATATATATATATATATATATATATATATATATATATATATATATATATATATATATATATATATTATGTCATTCACAGACAGTAATATATATATATATATATATATATATATATATAAAAGTCAACACTTAGAGGCGACAGTCTGTTTCATGCTAGTGCAATCGTCAGGCAACAATATATATATATATATATATATATATATATATATATATATATGCAAATTTCATTAAAAACGACAGACAAGGTACTACAGTTAAGTTTTTTATTTAATTTTTCTTGTGTACGAACAAGAGATTTCTTTGCTAGACAAAAAATAATGGAGGCTTTAAAAAGAAAAAAGAAAAAGCCTACCCGTAACAATATTAACTACAAAGCCACAACGTTCTAACCGTATTTGGAAATTAAAACACCCCTACTACACACTAAGTCATACACATGATGCACACACTCAATTAAGATGAAAAATCAGATCATCCTTGATAATGGCTAAAGATATAGCCGAAAGCGGTCGGAAAAATAAAACATTTGGACAGTTCTTACACACCCTTTGTCCAGCAAAGAAAGCTCTCGTTCGTACACAAGAAGAATTAAATAAAAAACTTAACCGTAGTACCTTGTCTGTCGTTTTTAATGAAACTTGCATGAAAGAAGGATTGCTGCCTAAATATACAACTATACATATATATATATATGTATATACAGTGTAACCCGGCTATAAGAGACCCGGATATAAGAGAAACCCGATATAAGAGAGATTTTCTCTGGTCCCAAATTAGAGCCTGTGTTAATAAAACAAAATAGACCAGACCCGGATATAAGAGAAACCCGGATATAAGAGACTTATTCTCCGGTCCCGGCAACTCTCTTATATCCCGGTTACACTGTATATAGATAGATAGATAGATAGATAGATAGATAGATAGATAGATAGAATCTAATAGTGCAAGTCTCGTACTTAGATTCTGAATTCACTTTTGTTCTTTGTTCATCTCAAGTATTCATAGCAAAAATGTAGATGCCATGTCATTCACTTGACAACTATAGGTCACCGCTGGATTAAACAATAAAGATTTCGAAACCGCTCCCACTGATATTAATTAATGTCAAAAAGAAGTTACCGTCTACATTTCCATGATTCTTAAAGGTTACATTATAATTTAATTCGCGAGTGTAAATATAAAGCGATATATACTGACCTAATGCTATTTTAGTAACATCTGATAAGAATCTTCAATGTGCCGTGACCTTTGAGCACTTTGGCGATCACCGCTCTCCGCAACTTCTTGGGAAGTAAAAATCGTCTGAGTCCACTGAATTCCTCGATCTAATAGAGGAACCGTATCGGTTCACATCATACATGTCTGCCGGAGATACTAATATAGAAATATTTTAAACCTCATCAGGATTACGACAAGGAAAAAATGTGATTCTCACTCTATTTAATCCTTTCCGAGACTATGCTCTGCGCATGTACAAGTACATCTGTGACGAGATGGGCACTGATCCTTTAGACATTCCATACCACATCCGAAACTTCTATATTCATCCCGAGTCCGATTTATTGGTGATGTTAGGATAAATGATAATTTCAGAAATATTCATAGTTGGGATAAGAATCGTCTTGTACAAAAGAAAAAACAACATCCGCTACCAAGCTTCCAAGGAATAGGACTCAAGATAAACCTTTCCAAAACAGAAACTAACTTCTAGAATATAATGTACGAGTTATTAATCTTATGACCACTGGTTTAAAAACGACAGCCGTATGCAGAAAAGGAACTGTGAGCAACAAGTGAGATCTATTAAGTATCAAATTATGTTAGGTTCGAGAACGCTGATCATCGTCACGTTTCCTCCCCAGTTGAGTTTCAAAATGGAGGGAATCGTCCTTTAGAAAAAAAAATATGAACATGAATAAATTAAAACTCAAATGGGATCGTAACAAAGATACCCACAGCCTTTGAAGATTTCGTAATCGACAAGCTCACAAACGTAATAAAGAAAATATACGACAGTGGAAAGATACTGGACATACACCATTTGATCCATCTTCGTGGCATTGCCTAGGAGAGCAGTTGAAAATAAAGGCAAGCTGCATCGGACAATCAGCTTTATGAGCCAAATTAACAAGATAAGGATCCAAATCCTGATAAATAGAACGCGAAGCAGGATTCGAACGGAAATAGGACAAGAACAATGCGACTTTGCCAAGAACACCAGAACAAGAAATTCGATATTCATAATTAGAATGATATCATGGAGATTAATAAAAACGCAGAAGGATGTGCACTTATATTTTATAGATTGTATAGCTGGCCACTCGTATTCTAGGATACCCGCTACTAGGGCGGTTAGCCAATCCCTATTACAGACGCTCGCTCAGGCACATTTTGTGTTTATTCAACACCCACAGAGCCAGCCTGTGGTTTATACTGCAACTAAGCTGAGCAGTCCGTAGTTACAGTTTCTGGGAAAGAGCGTGTTATCTAACGTGATCAACTACTTGAACAAGGCCAGCACGCTCAAGACCTCAGCCACAATGACTTGTGACTTCGTGCTAGCACAGCTAGCTATCTACCCATTTTTACTCTCAAGGCTTGGATCAACCCGTGGTATGCTTTTCAAGCACTTTCTAAAAGTGCCGCACGCTGGGATTGACCCCTCCAGTCCGATGACATCAGGAAGTTTACTTCCTGACATATCGACCATGGTGCGATTCAAACCCTGGTCTCATGGTCAGAATGCAATCTTTTAAGCACTCAGCCACGTGCCCATATTTTTTATAGATTACGCAAAAGCATTTGACAAGGATCTATTTGAACTGTTAGGAAAACTAGGTCTACCTGGAAAGAATGTTTGAATAATCGAGAACTTATACTTGCAGAAAACCGTCTGTATGCGGATATAAAATTAATTAAGTAGATTAAAATATAAAAAGAAGCGTAAGATAACGATGCGTCTTGTTTCTAGATCTGTGCGCCTCTACAGCAAGGCTATCCTAAGGAAGCTGAAGACCCTACCAGGATTTTTTATCGGAGTGACGCGTAATCTTAACAATAGAATTCACCGAGATGACACTGTGGATGGCAGGCACAGAAAGAAATCTATAGAACCGAGACATTTTGCCATTGTAAATAACCGTTTGGGGATATTTTATAATTGATATTGAATTACGTAATTTCGTCATAGCATATCTTGAAGTTTATCACACTACCTTCTGCTCATGCGTGCTTATAGTTGGTACTATTGTGGTCACGTGATCAAAGTTTGTGCTTGATCGCGCCAATTTTCTTGTTGTTGTTACAGTGTAAACATGGCCGCTATGCTAGTAGTGTGCACCAAGGAGAAACAAACAGCATTGTTCCGTATCTGCAGAGAATGGGCTATTTCATCGGTTCCCCATTACCATCTCTAGAACTTGTCGAATGTTCACGTCAGTTGTGGAAGTTGACGGACGTCCTGCTCCATCATCTGGTGTCACTCTTGTCCGACCGGTTTCAAACTTCTCGATCCACTCTGACGCACTTCTACGCGGTAGCGCACTGCCGCCGTATTGTGTGCTAAAAGCTTTCGATGATTTTCAGCCGCTAACACAGGTTCCGTACAGAGAAATCGGTCACTGCTTGTTGTCTCTCCTTCATACACACTGTCAGCGTGACAAAGCTAAAGATACGTTATGGCAAAGGTGCGGATAATTTATGACTAACCCTCATGATAATGACAATTATTAAAATATCCCCAATGATCACATTCACAAAAATTAGACATGTGGGACTAGTGAGAAATTATGGTATTAGATTTGATTAGGATTCTTTCGACTTTCCTTACACCGGCAAATTTGTCAGAATCGAAATTATTGTGATTAGTTTAGGTTATCAGGACTGTTTCACACTCTCAGGTTCGAAACTGTACGTTCGTTCTTATATGCGTACGAGATTTTTAGAACAAGCATATATATATATATATATATATATATATATATATATATATATATATATATATATATAAGACATTTTTTATATTTATACGTTCTTTTTATAGATACAAATATTTAAGTAAATGGTCTGTTTATATATAACTATTTTATATTTAAATATTTGTATCTATAAAAAGAAATTATAAACATAAAAAATGTCTTAAATAATTGTCGGACTTTGTCCATTTCACAATATATATATATATATATATATATATATATATATATAATGTGTATGTATACATATATATATATATATATATATATATATATATATATAAAAGTGAACATAGAAGTCAACACTTAGAAGCGACAGTCTGTTTCGTGCTAGATGCAATCCTCAGGCCTGACGATTGCATCTAGCAAGAAACAGACTGTCGTCTGTAAATGTTGACTTCCATGTTCACTTTTATATTTACACACGCTCTATCTATGATATTGAGCACTTTATCCGGTAAATATAGCACACCTTAAGAATATATTTCTTCATATATATATATATATATATATATATATATATATATATATATATATATATATATATATATATATATAGCAATTTTTTATATATATTTTTCATATATTTTATATGCGCGGTACTTATTGGAAATAGTTCACTATCAGTGATAGAGCTAACATATTTAGTTGGATTGATGTAAGTTTGTGACCCTGGGTTTCACGCTATTTGCGATCGTCAGACACTAACTGATTAATTTTTGGATTTATATATGGTTGCGTATATCGGTGTTTGTATTGTAGTGGGAGGAAAAATTGTCTTCGGAACGCCACTCATACGTACGCAAACATACATACAGGCGCGTTCACTCATTGGAACTCAAACAAATATAAACATATATGAACAGTGTAGGACTGGGCATATATGCGCATACATGTGTCGTTGCGCACATACGCACGCAATTGGTCGCTGTATTCAGTGTTGGATTGTGTAGCAAACATTTTTCGTCAGTTGCAGTGTCAACGCGCAGACCGTTCATCTATTTTGTTAGCTGAATGTTTTCTCGCATACACATATATAGATATGCACACGCGTTCACACATCTGTATAATCGGAAATGGATTAAATCCGACAAATACTTAATATATTTTCTGTTTATACGTTATTCTTTTATGGATACACTTATTTGAGCAAATGCTCTTTTCCTTTAATTAAACAGCATTAATTACATTTACCTGTTTAAAAGCAGTAATTCGAGCTTTGCGTACCCAGCAGTCCTCTGTGTCTGACTGAACGGTTATAGAACACCAGATTTCCGCATAGTATACAGCTTCGATTCCTGTCGAGCAACGCATATTTTCTACGAAATTTTGTCGAAAATAACTTGCGATAACACCCTTAGAAAAATATAAAAAGACACGGACATTATATTTAATAGATAGCGTTTAATCAACGCTGAAAGCAGAATTCTACTGAATAACAGTATTTTTTCAGTGAAATCACTGGTATTGTTCAATAGTTGATATAAAACTGTCAATGAATTATAGTTTTTATAATAATAATTCTCTGGGCTCGCTCTGCTCAACTTTCACTTTTCATCCTTGACATAATTCAAAAGTGTTTACGCAGTATTGGGAACGATGAAGCTTTACAGCTAAGAATGGTCCTTCCATATACAAATAGTCGATTCATTCAAATTCACTTCGTATGTCATTGGCAGGAACGAAGTTCCACTGAGGCAGCTTTTTCTCAAAAGCTGCTACTTTGTGAAACAGGCTCTTAACAGGATGCTTACACGAACACTACAATCTCAGCCTCTTTAAGTCTAGGTTCAACCGTTATCTATCTTACATATCCTCGTTATCAGCCCTTACATCGCCTTCTCTATATCCATAGAACTGCCACATTCAATAAACATCTACGTTTAGGGGAAGAGCTCTTGGGGGTGAACGTTTAAAAAAAAGGAGTTATTAGGAGTCAGTTAGCTATAAAGAAGAGATCTTCCGTTGATTTTAACCTTGATCTTGTAAGATGAAATTTGAAGCTTAAAGGACGCGGCTAAATATTTCTAGTACTGGGTTTAATCAAAAAGTATCGCAATTGTTGCTATGTTAACGGAACTTATTTACCCAGACTAAAGCCACTTGGCACTGCTTGACCTTAAAATCTATTGCATATGCACATTAATTTGTAAAGTTCTTGCTCGCTTCCGTTGATTATAGAATTGTTTGGAATCAAAGGGTGTAAATTGTGATCATCTCACTACTCTACAAAAACTTTTTGGAAACAGTCATAAAAAGAGAAGAGTCGTGGTTCCATGTCTATGACTCCAAAACCAAGGTACAGTTTTCGCAGTGTAATACCCCCAACATCTCCGTGACAAAGGACTTACGAATAAGTCGAAGTAATGTGAAGACACTGTTGTCACTTTTCTTCGACTACGAGAACATTGTTCATCATGAGTATACTCCACGTGGTCAGACATAATTATTCATCATTCATATACAAACAAGGAGTACGACAGTGAAGCGCCGCAACATTTTCGAAATGATGTTCGTCAGAAAGAACAGAATTGCATGCTTCCAGTGAGTGGTAACTCCACCATGACAATGCACCTGCACATTGTGCAGCATTTCTTAGCCAAGAGAAACATTCTCCCAGATCCGACAACCACCATATTCATCAGACTTCGCCTGTTGCAACTTTTTCCTATTTCCAAAAATCAAATCCGATTTGAACGAACAATATTTCAATACGTCAAGCTATTTTAAAAAAAGAATTCCAGGAATTCTTCTATCAATGGAAACGACGCTGGATAACACTTGAGGCTTCAGAAGGAGACTACTTTCAATGCCGAATTGATATTCGTTGAAGTCCCGATAGTTTTTGATCAAACCTCGTAGATTTGAATTATAAGACTTAAGTGATTCTAGAATTAGAATGAATAGGAATCCCATTTTAACTTAAATACTAACTTCATTACGATTCGAAGACACATTTCCAAGTGAACATAGCATTCCCAAGAAGTCCGATTTTTGTAAGTTTTCCGAAGGGAATTGACCAGGAGAATTGGTAACACAGAATTGGAGATGGAGAGAAAAGTCACATAAAAACTAATTTGAGCGCAAAATAACTTCTCCGAAAAGCACGACTCCATCTGGAAAAAGGTTTAGTTTATTATTGGATGTTGCGAAGTGGTAGGTGATATTGATACCTGAAGGTCGATCTCAAGCCGATCGATTTATTCGGCAGTTTCGGAGCTCGGCTTGTGGTTCCTCGCAAAAGGAATGTATTTTAGTAGACGTACGTAAATAAAGCACAGTGAAAGCAGCCAACAATTAATGCATTTGTTTATTTGTTTGTTTGTTTGTTTTACGACATATCAACCTCAATGGGTTATTTAACGCCGACAAAAAAATTTAATACTGGTAATATTTTTTTTTTCAAAAGTCTATTTCTGGGAATATTTTTTTCCTCAAAAATCTGTTTCTGAGAATATTTTTCCTTCAAGAAATCTATAGCTGGTAATGTATTGATTTTTTTCTTTAAATGTAAAGCTGTTTATATTTCAGGTATTTTTTTTAAGTATTGCTGATAATAATTTTTCCTTCAAAAATTATTGTTGGTAATTTTTTTACAAAGTATTTCTGGTATTAAAACCAATTTTTACCCAAGTTTGGTTGTTAACTATTTGCCCATACCTGGGACCCTAACAGGTGCTACCACCCCGGGTCAGGGTGGATCTGGGAACATCAGCAATTAAGAGGTTGTTTCACGCTCCTCAAAACCTCCTGATCAGAGACCTAGCTGTTGGACGTAGTTTATCATCTTACCCAGGATGCGGATGTAGTTTATCGTCATACACAGAGCGGGCAGTGAGAAGACGTTTGTCTTCACTATTATTTCCTATAACCTAACTCGTCACTATCACTGACTCATGCACTTAAAAATTATTGGAAACAGTTAGCATTCATTGGCAGAACAGGCAGTAATGCTTTCGCTTGAAATTAAAAAATATTTCTCTTTTCAGGAAGATATGTTTTTTCAAGTCCAGTAGCTGTTAATGATCTTTTCAGTAATGATGGAGGTTTCCTTCCTAACCTTTTATTTGAAATAGTGTAGAATGTCAACATCTTGATTATGTCATTATTTTCTCTCCTAGTTGCACTTGTCTATTTTAGTTGTTTCGACTGTTGGTAGTCCTCAAGCGACATTGTTTCTGTTATACCCAATTAACAAAATAATCATTTTTTTTACAATGAAAGCGAGGAGAAACGTAATCTTAAGTAACTACGTTTATGTTTGTCCAAACTTCCTACTGTTTAATCCGCTGGCATTTATTAAATGACAGAGATTCCAGTTCTTTAGTAATTTTTTTCTTGTTTTGCCTCCAAGAAGAAGAAGAAATGTAAAAGAAAAGAGATAAAATGTAGAAAAAAGAATTTTCATATTAGAAGTTAGGAATTATTTTTAAGCAGTTGGAGCCAGTTGGATATTAAACGACGAGAGCGGCACTTAAATTAGAATCTTGACATTAGGAATGTACTGAGAAACTGACGCCATTTGTTAGAATCAAGAACATCTGTTCTAAAAAAAAAATACATTCTCAAAAACAGGAACAGAGGCTCCAGATTTCAAGCTTGAGAATTTCAAGTAAGTATATTCAATATGATTTCAATTCCGAATAACTTCGTATTTGGAGGAATTCCAATAATATATATCCAAGTATAGGAGTGATGTATACAGAATAAATTCCAATAAGCAACAAATACTATTTTTAAGAGTACTCAATACAGAGTAGAGCAAATGTAATCATTTGTTCGAAAATTATAACATAAAAATGTTATAAAATACCTACAAAAATAGCTATTTTGTTTCAACACTTCTGGTGACTTCTCAAGTGACAGAAAAAATGATTATATACACACACACACACACACACACACACACACATATATATATATATATATATATATATATATATATATATATATATATATATATATATATATATATATATTAAACTGCTCGTAATACTCGGTTGGAAAAAAAACTCAGATAGTACAAATTGTAAGTCTATCAAAACAAATTGGTACCCGAGGAAAAGATTGGGGAACAAAAGAAAGAACTAGAAGCATCTGAACAGGGCGAAATAACTTGTCCAGTGCCCTAACTTTTTAGTCCAAAGAAATAACCCCAAGCGAGTAATATAGCAATAACGTAGAGTTCTCAATACGCTAAGTAGGGCAGGGATAATGGAATAAATCCTAAAGAGCCAGGAACAACCTACCTAAGTTTCACCTAAACAGATCTTCAGGATAAGCTGGCTAAAGAGGAAATGACATGAAACAGTATATATATATATATATATATATATATATATATATATATATATATATATATTCCTATCATATGCGGAAATATTTTGTGCATAGTTTAATTTTAAGTAGAGTGGGTGTAAGCGTAATTTTGTAAGCGTCATCTTTGTAAGAACAAATCATTCTTACTAAAATCAACCATCGATAATGTGTCAGTATAGTTCTTGAAATGCTGATGGTAATATTAAACGTTTCTCGACAAGGAAACATTTGGATTTCATTGACCGAGCAGCCAGTTCTACTTCCGGTTGAAGTAGAATCTTTCTCTTAAAACAATTTTTCAGGAAAATATTTTTTGAAGTCCAGTACCTGTTATCGCTCTTTCCAGTATTGATGGGTATTTCCTTCTTAACCTCTTATTTGATGTAGTGTGGAATGTCAACATTTTGATTGTGTCACTATTTTCTCTTCGAGTTACATGTGATATCTATTTTATTTTATTTTATTTTTTTTTGTTGCTGGTATTCCTCAAGTGATGTGGTTTCTTTTATATCTAATTAGCATCATTTGTAGGATTTTTTTTACAAAAAACTAGGAGAAACATCGTAAATAATTAATTATTTTTGTCCTCACATTCTTTGGCGTAATCCACCTTCATGTATTAGGTGACAGAGATAACCAGTTCTTTAGAAACGCATAATGTTTTTCGATTTCCGTTTTTTTCCTCATGGATATAAATAAAGTCCTGCATTTTTTCGACTAGATCCTTATTTCTACCGCGATTAAGATAGTTTGAGATTTCTAGTTCGAATAACTTGTTCCTTGGTTTGTTATATAGAGATTTATTCCTTGTACATATTTCGGATAACTTTCTAAAATTTTTTATCATTTTCTACTCCTGTCCAAGAAAGAATTATACCTAAAGGACTATAGTGACTTCTCGGTCTAAATTCTTTCACGTCCGTGAACTGGACCAATTATGTCGAATCAATTCCTAGAAGTGCTGTTGCGAATTTTTGTTCGGTGACTGATACCAGCCAATTTTTCTCGCCAGAATCAATCCTGCATATTTATAAATCTACCATTCGTCCAGGCATTGAATATCGCTGCCATTTAATGTTATGAGTCTTGGACTGGCATCAGTCACTTTAGCACCGTGCAACGTGACGTGCCCTCCCTCTGTCTTTTCTATAAATATTTTCATGACAGTTCTTCTAATGAGATCTCCCCCATAGTACCTCGGCCGCATGAACCATAAGATTTATTTCTCGCACTGCTCACCTGTAGAAATATTTTTATCTTCACTGTCCTCTAAAGTCTTCAAAGATTAAAATGCAAGGTCAATCGTCATCGTTTGTCTTCCTGAAACCTGTTCTTGTATTATCCTTTCTTCTCAGAAAATTTTTCTCGTTATCCTAAACTCCCAGTATCGCTCTTACGTCTTAGTGCGATTATCGCCTTGCTTCGGGTGAAATGATAAAAAAAATATCATAGAGAAATTGTGATATTTTTATGTCCGCAATACGAGGAATAGATGTAAATGCGATGTTTTAGTGAAAGTAAAATTATTGAATGCTTGGTTCAGTGATTCTTCCTAGCTCGGTTAAAAGATAGGACGAGAAAGAGCAGAGATCCCTATTTTTGATCTTGTGCTATGCTTGCCGAGGTACAGAAATAAATGTCGTAAATATAGCCCTATCTCTACAAGAGTCAGATCAGATCAAGAATGCAGCATTTCCGTTCTATCTGCGGAGGTGCTTGCCCATCCTTACTATCCACCCTCGATAAACCTCAAAACGATTGGGCGGCCTTGTAGGACATGAACTATTCTCCACTCTGCACATTTTATCCCGTTATATCCCACATAGAAAACTTTGCCTGCCTCTTACTAATCTATCACTATTACTGACAGATATTCAAATTTGGTTACATTACTTAGTCCCACCCACCCAGGCCTTCACAGCTATTACTCGGCATGTCATATTCACATTGGAAAATCAGCTTTTTGATAAAAAATTCCACTCGGGCAGCTTCTTACACAGAACGGATACTTTGTGGAACAGACTCCAATAGAGGATGCTTTATTGATCATTATTATCTTGACGTCCAGGCAACCGAGAACAATCCAATATGCACATTTAACGACTTGCCCGAGTCTCTTGCAAAAATCTCCCAGTAACACTCTACCTTAAGTGGTCCTTAGGGCTTGTATTAGGTCGACTATAATCGTCTATATTTAGCGCGAAAAAAAAACGTATCTGGAACTTCAGGCTGCCCCGGAACAGAATGATTGTAGTGGAAGATGGGGAGCTGCTGGAGTTCTTGCTACTGGTTGATGTTACATATCATAATTTTCAGACATAGAGTTTCTCGAAACACGGTTATTTTCTGTCGTATGTAAATGAAATATTATAAAATCTCTGCAGCCTACGAACCATTAACATTGTATAGAGTCTTTGTGTAAAGAACAGTCTACAAACTGATTTGGTGACGTTGTAATCGGGAACTTACGTTTGTGTTTAAAGAATTTGTACTAGTGGCATTCCCACCTTGGGTGGGGTGAAATAATTTTGTTTGCATTGGTTTGGTTTGTTTTACGGCATATCAATCTCAATGGGTTATTTAATGCCGACAAGATTTTTATTGCTGGTAATTTTTATTTCTTCAAAAACGTATTGCTGGTAATATTTTTTCCTTCAAAAATTTATTGCAGGTAAACATTTTTTTCCTTAAAAAATGTATTGCTGGTAATATTTTTCCTTAAAAATGTATTGATGATATTTTATTTCCTTAAAAAATGTACTGCTAGTAATATTTTTTCTTTCAAAAATGTAATGATAGTAATATTTTTTTCCTTCAAACATGTACTGCCGTTAATATTTTTGTTTCTTTCAAAAATGTATTGCTGGTAATTTTTTTCCAAAAATGTATTTCTTGTAATAGTTTTCTTTTTACCTTCAAAAATGTATAGCTGGTAATATTTTGTTTTTTTTTCAAAATCCTATTGCTGTTAATAATGTATTCCTGGTAATAATTTTTTCCTTCAAAAATTCATTGCTGGTAATAATGTTTTACAAAAGATGTATTGCCTGTACTAAAACCTATTTTTACGCTTTCATAATGAGTTGACCCCAGTTTGGGGTTAACTCTTTGCCCATAGCTGGGACGCTCAGAGGTGCTATCACCCCAGGTTAGTGTGGATCTGAGAACACCAGCAATTAGAAGGTGGTTCTCCGCTCCTCAAAACCTCCTGATCAGAGGCCTTGCTGTCGGATGCAGTTTATCGTTTTACCCAGGACGATGATATGATTTTAAAAATTTATTTAATTTAATTTATAACAATATACTCTTTATCTATTTTAAAAGTATCTATTAGGAATCTGTTATAGATCTATGTTCTATTTAAGAATATTTATTATACAGCAACTCATTACTTAAAGTTTAGACGAAAGAAAAGAATAGGAGAATGTTGCATATTTAGTAAGATTTGCTTTGTCTGGCATAAGACCCCAAACTGCCTGAAGTACTTTGAGAGTGACCAGTAAGCTAATAAGGGATGGATATAGACGCTAACCTTACCTGGTCTGAATACTAAGAAAACGAGACCTTCAAAGAATCTCATAACTTTTCAGCCATTCTGCCTCAGGCACTCTGTCTACCTGTATCACTTCTAATCAATGTAAAGATCAAAGGCGTTTAGAAGAATTTCTTTGGATGTCATTTGTTCATGTTTTACGGTCTGAAAAATATCTCCCTACACGGAGTGTGAGTTAAGATAACTGTTATCAGCAGAGAAAATGGTGGTAACGAACTAAGTTAGAATTTTGACTGAGGCTGTTTCAGTTCACTTAGCCATAATTTTTTTTTACCATTTCACTCCAAGCAAGGCGATGAAAATCACTAAAGATGTAAGGGTTTAATGAGCGTGAAATAACTTCTAACTTAGTTCGTTACCACCATTTTCTTTGCTGATAACAGTTATCTTAACTCACACTCCGTGTAGGGAGATATTTTTCAGACCGTAAATCAGAACAATTACCATAAAAATATTTGTAGAGTAACTACAGGGAAGCTACGTTACGGTAATGGAAAATTAACTGAACTTGAGGTGACAGGTCAGGACAAATAATGTAGCAGATTTCGCTCCGAACATTGTCAAGAATCTTTGGATATATAGCAGTAGCTCTCAGACAGATGCTGTCCTGGGTATGATGATAAACTACATCAGCGTCCTGGGTAAGACGATAAACTACGTCCAGCAGCAAGGCCTCTGATCAGGAGGTTTTGAGGAGCGTGGAACCACCTCTTAATTGCTGGTGTTCCCATGTCCACTTTGACCCTGGGTGGTAGCACCTGTTAGGGTCCCAGCTATGGGCAAATAGTTAACTCTGAAACTGTGACAGAAACACTATGAAAGTGGTAAAATAGGTTTTAATAGTAGAATTTTTTTTTAATTATTACCAGCAATAAAATTTTGAAGGAAAAAATATTACCAACAATGTTTTTGAACAAAAAATATTACCAACTATACATTTTGGGGGAAAATATTACCAGCAATACATTTTGGGGGAAAAATATTACCAGCAATACATTTTTGAAGGAAAAATATTACTAGAAATAGATTTTTGACAAAACAAAATATTACCAACAATAAAAAAAATTTTCGGCATTAAATAACGCATTGAGGTTGATATGCCGTAAAACAAACCAAACCAAACCAAAATCAGACCAGATGTGACAGCAATGTTCTATGCACGGGTGAAAGCTAGACTTATAGATAAAAAAGTTGTTTTTTTAACACAACATAGTGAACTGGCATTCCTAGGAGAAGACTTAACTGGTGCAAGAAATGGCATGTAGATTTTACCGCTTCCAAAACGAAATTGATATATTTTGATAATAATAGAGAAACATTTTTGCATTCCACCAGAATGGCTGATGTGAACCCCTAGGAGAGAAACGCATGTCACCTTGTTATTTTCATGTTTTCCAATAACGTGGAGCCGAATGATTATATTAACTCAACTGCTACGTCTGCCTCCAGGAAAGGAGGTTCCCTGTGCCAGGCAATTTCTCTGGACAGAATTTATCTTGCATGTTTATTAATCTATTATTCGTCCGTAATTTGATTATTGCTGCCATATCTGGTCTGCTGCTGCCGCTCTATATCTCAGGACACTTAATAAAATCTAAAGAAGGGCCTGTTATGCTATAGGACCTGATCAAAGATTTCGACTTCCGACAATTTCTCATCGCTGTGATGTCTTCCCTCTGACGTTTTTATAAATATTTTCATGGTTATTGTACTGATAAGCTTTCCTCTTGGTACCTAGCTAATTTGTGGAGATACCGCCTTTTTTTCTTCTCTTCTCAGTTTTACTGCATAAACTGTCGTTTTTTTTTTTTTGACAAGCATAAAAATGAAACAAACATATTTATTCATTTGTTTTACCATTCGCTGGAATGCATTTTTCAATCTGATAAGACTTCATTATTGAAATTTTAAACAGTTAAGACAGGAATGGGAGCATTCAGTTAGTGATCCAATTACGAAATGCGAAATCTGCAACATTATTTGTCCTGACATGTCACCTCGGATTCAGTTAATTTATGCGTACTGCTAGATTGACAACAAAGTCTAATCGTTTTATTGTTGAAATATGTAAATAAACCGTAGTAGTTTCTTTTCTCGGACTTCTCGCCTGTGGAACTCTCTACCGATTTCATGATTTCTTGTTATCTACAATCTTCCAAAGTTTAAATTCAACATCAGTCACCATCTTAGGTTCTTCTGATCCCAGTTCTCTTATTATTTTCTCATAATTAACGATTTCTCATATTCTTTCACTGTCTGAAATGCCTTGTGTCTTTGTGGCCTTATTGCCTTGCTTGGAGTGGAATGATTTAAAAATAAATCTTCAAGTGATTTTTTTCTCATACGAAAGAAAGTTTAAGTCTTTAACATGTTTGAAGTTTCAGTGATTAATCTGTATCTCCCTCGGGATCCATTGCAAAGTCTTCCTGCAAAAGATCACTTGAGAATACGCAAACTTCTCGGCAAAGTTACTTAAAATCGAAATTCATCACTGGTTCAGTAGCGACGTATTTTATCTTTTTAACTGGTTAACTTTTGCACCTGAAACTAAAAGATTCACTTTCGCTTTTGGTTGCTTCCGAAAGCTGAGCAACGAGGAAGTTCTAGAGTAAATGAGAACTAGAAAGACACTAACTTAATATGCAAAGAGCACATACTTATATGATATCTTAACGGAAGGAGTGTTAAAAGGAAGTAGCAAGCAATTTACCCAATGATTTTGTGTATAGATGGCAGAGAAAGAACAAGGATGTGTGGTCAACAGTCAAATATCGCTAACGTGAATGGGTCAGTGATTCGTTTTCTATGGGTCATTAATCCTTTGTAGGTTATTTTGAAGCCAGAAAATATTTTTCGATTGTTATTCATTTAGGGTGATAAAATATTTGGCAATCTAATTATCGAATACGTAGTGTCAGGTGACAGATTCAGGACTCGAAATCAGAGAGCCGATTTCGAATTGCACACGATATTCTTACATTGAGCTGAATCTTGTGAGCTACCCATTTTAAGAAATTTATCTTGTTTTCAGGAGTAGACTTATCTAATAACGTCATGATTCTCTTAATTGCAGTTTTATGTTTTTGCTGCACTAGAATTCCTCTCTGAAAGTCACTTTGTTTCTTTAAGGCAATTGGCCTCCACCTTTTTCAACGTTTCAATTAATTTCTAAATAGAGGGATTGGGCAAAATAAAGAAATATTGCAAAGCATGATGCAATCCCTCTAAACCCTTATTAAATATAGACAACTTATTTCTAACTCTCTCTCTCTCGAACATTCGATGACCTCGATAGAAAAAAATCGTTCCATTTTTGTCTCTTTTTTATTTATGGTAAATTCTTTTTGCTTGTTTAGAGTAATTAAAGTTATTTGTCTGCAAATTTCTATATTAAACAACTCTTTAAAATGTATCTTTCTTTCAAAATTCATTTTAACTACATTTTTGCTTGTTTAGAATAATTAAAAGTTGGTTTACAATTAGCAACTCTTAACCCTTTAAGCCCTGATTACCGCTTTACCGGTGGTAGAGAAAAAGGATTAATGCCCAGCCACCGGTTGAACGGTGGTTAAAAATTTGTAACTATTTTTATATCTACCGTGAAACATTACATACGAATTATTTGCGAATTTTGACTCAGGAGCTGAGACAGAAGGATTAAATGTTTTCGCAGGTCTCAACGAGTTAAGAAAACAAGAATGGTAAATTCAAAAGAATTATCAGAGTTACCCAATTATCTAGGGACGCATTTGTCTAGGGATGCAAATGTACAGGGACGCAGTTCCTTGTACGCAAATGTTCGGGGCGGAAATGTCCAGTATGCACCTATCTGTCCACCCTAAGTGAGGTTGGATCGGTTTAACTATGGTCGTAAGAACTGGGCAGTTTTGTCATTTGCCCATATGCATATGTATGGACTCCGTCACATCCTGCTTTAGTGGGGAGGTCGGGTACATATAAACTTACCTGGCAGTTATGCCAGGGAAGCTGAAAATAATATTACCTCAAGCTCCAGGGAAGGGAGCTCCTAGACTTTACCTCTTCTTCGGTGAGTCATTGTCCGCGGTATTACCGTTAAACCCGCTTTAAAATCTCAACCTTGTGTCGCATTTGGTAGCGAAGTATGCGCGCTGAAAAAGCCATTTACCTGGTATTTATGCCGGCAAATTTGAAAGAAATATTCGCTCAAGTCCTAGGGGTCTATCACCCAAGCAGTACCTCTCCTCCAGAAGGATGCTTGGATCCTTACACGGCACCTGAAGCGTTCCGAAAAGAGAAAATGCCGACGAGGTTTTGGCAATTTTTGTGCAACTTTGCCAAAATGCCACATTTAAACACCGACCATATGTCAAATTCTGTTTACGTCGTGGGCGAGCAGATAAATAGCTATATACAACTTACCTTCGATTCAACTAAATTTTCATCAATCTCACTCATCAATGAGGCATAAACAACAAAGATAAAAAATTAATAAAAGGAAAACATATAATTAAACAGCCAGAGTTACTAAATAAGATATGTTCTTGCTGTAGTCGAGAATTCTACTGATTATACCAATTCTACTAATTTGGTTACATGTTTTTGTTAGACCCAAGATATTTAAGAAATTTGAGTATTAATTCTTGCAGTTGGTTATCTGTAAAGGTTCACATCGGAAGGAAGAACACAATAACAAAGTTGCAAAATGGTTTCAAACGTATAAATCATATAAATCTTTAAAAATGTCTCTCCTTCATAAGATGCTCTAAACTGACTCTACGTAATTCGTAACACAGAACAATGCCAAATAAGAAAAACAAAACAAATCACAACAGCAGCAGTAGCAGCAAAAAAATGGATAACACATGTAAACAGGAGAAAAATAATGATAATGTTAACTTTCCACACTATGAAAGACAAAAGGATTGGAAGGAAACTCCTATTTCTTTCTTGCTTTCAAGCTAACTTTGATCTTTAAATACAATACCGAACGTTATCTACTGTCTTTTTTATTACCGTTCTTTTGATACTATAGTATGATATCTACTATTCATTTTCTACTATGTCATATTTACTAACTTTTGGAAGTATAAATTAGCGTTAGGAGTAGGAGTAATGGTTAGAGGTTAGGGCTTGGGTTAGAGGTTAGGGTTAAAAGAAGTGAACAGTGAACTGGTTATGTATTAAAATCATTAACAATTTTTTATGTAATTTTTTTTTTAAATCATCAAATAGTGAGTTTAATGTTTGCAAACTGATTTGATGCATCGTTATTTACGGTAGACCGTAAATGCCACACTATAGTAACACCTTTTATTGTTCTAGCTGTTATTTTTCTTTATCTTTCACTCAAAGTAAACACTTGTGTCTAAGTGGCTTATTTGCATCCTTAAGCTGAAATGATTTTTTTAAAAATCCTCATAAACAGTTATAAAAGTTAAAAACTTTTTACTAACATACTTGATAAATTTTAACCGACAGTAATGCTAACAGTAATGCTAAGTATTACCTGTAGAGAAATGACTAATTTCACTAGTACTATATATAAATATCCAGAATAGTCATATATCTGTGACTTTGGGTAGAGCATTTCTACTGGTAAATTGTTGTCGTATATTCCCAATCAGGACTCCAAATGTGTCGGGACTGGGTACATACTGAATAAAACTCATTAGTGCTTTGGAAGTTTATCGATTCGGCCTTTTAAGTGTGCTGGTTTACGTGAGAGTCGATAGAAAAATAATTAACACATTGAGGTTTAGAAAAACTCTGAGAAGCCCCTCTGCAAATTAATAGATCTTTGGCTTTACATGTTATATATATATATATATATATATATATATATATATATATATATATATATATTATTATTATTATTATTATTATTATTATAAGAGACTATAATAAAAACATGTTGAAATCGCTACACAAAAGCTTTCATATTTCCATACTATGATTGTATTTCTTCAGGCGATTGTAAGTAACTGGTGACTAAATGATTTTTAAGGAAATTTAAAAAGAAAGTTTTACCTCTTTTCCGAAAGTTAAAGTGTTGGGGAACATAAAGTTATAATTAAAATTAGACTTGTGAGCATGCCTTGATTAAGTAATTAAATGTCAGATCTACGCTAAATAGAAAAGTAAGGCCATATGTATATGCGTATGTGTATGCATATACGACATAATCTTAATCTCAAAACCCACATATATATATATATATGTGTGTGTGTGTGTGTGTGTGTGTGTGTGTGTGTGTGTGTGTGTGTGTGTGTGTTTGTGTGTAGGGCATAATGCCCACGCTTTAAAACTATGTCAGGTGTCATTGAATGACGTCCGGGCCATTTCCAGGTTAGACTTTGATCTGTCGCGATGTCATTTCCTGGAGAGACACCTGCACATCGCTGTCCTGTCAGACAGGTTATTACATCACATCTGTTATCGGATAATGAATATTATAATTAAACTTATCCAATGATCTAGCAGATCGTCGGCATACAATGCCGACTCCTTCATGGTATTTCTCGTCAGAATAGGGTTACTTAGCGAAGTTCCCAGACTGGGTCACATCTGAAGAGACATCGGTAATGCATTCTTAATTTTTCTCATTAATAAGCCCAAGTAATTATGGCTTATTTTAAAAGTAATATCCGAAAGTTTCATATTTTAAATTTATGAACATTGGATTCTCAGAATAACGCAATATACTAACCGTGTTATTTCGTGGAGTCTATAAATATCTCCAAATAATATGCAGCACGTTCCACTGGTCTACAAGGAAATAGAAGCAAGAAATATTCCTTGAGGTTGGCATCAGCCATGCTGATTTAAGACAAAAATTATTCGCTATGATAACTAAAAGACACCAGTTTCGTTCAGAAGACGTTAAAGTTTACAAATCACTTTTTGCCTCAGATAACAACTGATCGAATTCTTCGCGATACTTTATACGGACTATCAGACTCCCTATTTCTTTTTTCTTCTCTTTTCTGTGCAGTTAAATTGTATTATTTTAGCAGTTCTTTGCCCGTGGAAAGATATCCATACTAATATATAATTATCATTGTTTATTCCCCTTTTTTCTTTTGTACCCTGTACAATTGAAATCTAACCAGTATGGAGACAGGACAAGTGAAACCAAAGCACTAACTGCGAGTTTCTTATGATAGCACGAATTAACTTGTCTTTGACGACATGCTGACTGAAGAAAAACTACCTTGATTTATAACTCCCACCATTTCAACTAACTTACTTGAAAATATGAACGTAAATGTATTTGTAAATATAAATAGAAACTATAATCGTACATGTATTTGTAAATATGAATAGAATATATAATCGTACATGTATTTGTAAATATATATTGCAAATATGATTGAAAAAGTATTTGTAAATATGAATTGTAAATGTAATCGTTCATGTATTTGTAAATATGAATTGTTAATCTAATCGTTCATCTATTTGTAAATACCAATTGAATATATAATCGTACGTGTATTTGTAAATATGAATTGTTAATGTAATCGTTCATCTATTTGTAAATACCAATTGAATATATAATCGTACGTGTATCTGTAAATATGAATTGTTAATGTAATCGTTCATCTATTTGTAAATACCAATTGAATATATAATCGTACGTGTATTTGTAAATATGAATTGTTAATGTAATCGTTCATCTATTTGTAAATACCAATTGAATATATAATCGTACGTGTATTTGTAAATATGAATTGTTAATGTAATCGTTCATCTATTTGTAAATACCAATTGAATATATAATCGTACGTGTATTTGTAAATATGAATTGTTAATGTAATCGTTCATCTATTTGTAAATACCAATTGAACATATAATCATACGTGTATTTGTAAATATGAATTGTTAATGTAATCGTTCATCTATTTGTAAATACCAATTGAATATATAATCGTACGTGTATTTGTAAATATGAATTGTAAATATGCGATATTAGTTCAGAATTTCATTTAGAACAATGCTTTGGTTTGGTGTTTATTTTAGAAAATTATTCATATGAATCGTTATGGTGAAAGGAGCACTCGATTAAGTCACTGAAAGTGACTAGGTTAGGATAGTGATGCTTTCGTCCTCCTTGATTTTGTCCATTATTTTGTATTGGTACAGAATTATAAAATAGTAATCTTTTGTTACAGAAATTAAAAATAACTGGTAGAATGGCATCCTTTTAAGTTGGAAAATTCCTACCGTGAAAAAGTGAATCAGCAGCATTAAAAAAAAATCAAACTAAAAGCGAACCAATGGCCATACATTCCTTAGCTAAGTCATTCTAAAAGTAAAGATAAAAAACAAGCCCTAGCTCAGAAAATGTCTGTTTGAAAGTTTGCATTTTGAGTTGACTTTCATCTGTTTGTTTCATCTTATTTTAAAGTTTTCTTAAAATTTCCAAATAAGGGATGATACGAAAATTGCTAAATAGTGCTGAACTTTAAAAAAAAAAGTAACCAAATCCGAATACCTTGCTTAGATTTTCGTTGCTTCTCGCAGACTTCTAAAACTAATTTGCAATCAAATATCACGTCTGTAGTGCCAGAACGTGTCTTTACGCATGTCTTCTTAAAACACAAAGTTGAACGGAAAACCAGCCTTGAATTATAAAATCAGAACACATTATATCTTTAACCTGCATTATCAGAAAACATTATATCATTATTATCAGAAAACTTTATCAAAACACATTATATCTTTGACCTGTATTATCCAGAAACATTATATCATTATTATCAGAAAATTTTATCAAAACACATTATATCTTTGACCTGCATTATCAGAAAACATTATATCATTATTATCAGAAAACTTTATCAAAACACATTATATCTTTGACCTGCATTATCAGAAAACATTATATCATTATTATCAGAAAACTTTATCAAAATACATTATATCATTAACCTGCATTATCAGAAAACATTATATGATTAACCTACATGCCAATATTTTATGGTCTCTCCCGTATTCCCAGTTTGAAATTTAATAACATACTGATCATTCGAGACATAAACGCTGCACTCAGTAAAACTAGGAAGTCCTTTCATCACTTGGCTGGTCATATCTCTTCATAGCTTCCTGTCTTTTGTTACTCTATCTGGGAAGTGTTTTAACATAGAATGGAAAGTGCGGTACTGAAGAAGTAGAAACATTTCGCTAGAAACAAGGAATAGATTACTAAACTGGTAGGCATGTCACCCTGGAGTTCGAGCCCAATATTCATTTGACAACTCCCTGCTCTTCTTGGCCAGGGATTTAGGTACATTCCCAATTGAACGTGGGTAGAATGGTTCTTAAATAGGACTGCTCAGTCATTAATATCACTGCCGAACAACTTTCCTGCTTAAATCCAAAAGCTGAGCGACTGAAACGTATACTCACCATTTATCTACCGGTTATTGACTAAGAGCTTCCAGCTATCACTTGCCTGCCCCCGTCACCCTTTCCCGATTGGCACAAGACTTGAATGTTTCGTGATGGACCACAGAAAAAGACGCTTCAGCGTGTGTTTATTTAACGGGTGTTCATTTTTTTCATACCAGGAAACACACTAATCTTCGACCAACTGGATGCAAATGCAAGAACACCAAGGCGTTTGAAGTTGAAAGATATACTGCAGCTCTCAACTGCCTTCACAGCCATTGGGTTTGATAAATACTTCCGTCTCATCCGATGTTGAGGTCTTGTAGGTTTTATCCTGGTTAGTCCGATCTCTCATCCTCGACCTTGCCGACTTGGATGGCTCTACCATAAATTAATCTTCCGACGTCTTCGCTCTCAGAATCATTGAGAGACACAAGCTTCTTCACCACTGCAAGGTGTGAATTGAAGAATATATATATATATATATATATATATATATATATATATATATATATATATATTAGTAATACTCGTATGGAAAAATACTTGGATAGCTCGACTTGTAGATATGTCAAAACAAATCGGTACCCCCGGAAAAAATTGAAAATAAAAAAAGAAAGAACTAAAAAATCAGAACAGGGTAAAACAAATTGTCCAATGCGTTAAGTCTTTAGTCCAAAGAAAAAAATCGCCAAGCGAGTATTAATTCTAAAACGTAGAGTGCTCAATACGCTAAGTAGAGCGGGTATAACTAAAATAAAACCTTAAGAGACAGAAAAACCTATCTAGGTTTCACCTAAACGGATCCGTTTAGGTGAAACCTAGGTGGGTTTTCTTGGCTCATTAGTATTTATTTTAGTCATATATATATATATATATATATATATATATATATATATATAAAAGTGAACACTGAATTCAACACTTAGAGGCGACAGTCTGTTTCATCCTAGATGCAATCATCGGGCCATCTGGCATGAAACAGACTGTCACCTCTAAATGTTGACTTCTATGTTCACTTTTATATTTACACACGCTCTATCTCTGATATTGAGCACTTTATCCCATAAATATAGCACACTTTAATACTATATTTCTTCATATATATATATATATGTATATATATATATATATATCGGCTGTAACAGCAAAATTGTCCAAATCATGTAATAGTATAATTGTCCACACCACAAAATGTTTAATATCTAAAAAAGATCAATAATCTCACAGAGTCTCTTTTTCTTACGTTTTCAGATAAGACATTTAGCCATCTTGACACGATTTGTCGTAAGAATCATCCTTGGAGAAAAGTGAGTTCTAATCCGAGCGGCCTACTACATCAAGCATTTACTGTATATATGGAAACAGTATATAACGGATAAACTCTACACGCATCACAATAATGAAGAGTTTCTTATTCTTAAATCTTTTTTACAATATAGAATCATCACAATGTTAAACGATATATTCAGAATACACTGCCAAAGCATAAACAACTAATTCCAGCTTTTCAGGTAGACAATAAGGAAAGAAGGCTAAGAAAAAGTATTGACACGATTATTTTGTTTATTTTTATAAAACAACACGGCAACCTCACCTTTTAACAGATTTGCATTAATTTCAGTTTTCGTATTAATAAGACTTAATACAATTAACTCGATTATACAGATATACAATGGGAGGAATTTTTTGAGTGGACGGAACCTGTTAGCCAGAGAGCAGTTCATCAACAAGAGGAAAAATTCTGATTTCCAACCTGAGATGCCTTGAAGCGATACGCGATGATGTGAAACGCTTCTGAAGTAAACCCTGAAGATAGAATCTAGGACCAGGATATCCTAGTTGGTTCAGTGTGGCAACTTTTGTCATGACACTTGTTCCAAGCTTTCTCGGCACCTGTCATTGGATAAACATCGTTGGCGTGGGGAGAGAAAACGCGCAGCATAGGCAAATGTCGATATACCACTAAAAAAAAATCTTGATGCCCAGGAGAAGATGATCCAGCATCATCTTATCTGCGCTCGATTGGCAAAACTGACGATGTACCGCCACCACCACGCGATATTTTATAACAAAAAAATTCTCAGCGAAAGACCCCTGGTTGTTTTTTTTATGTTTGCATTTTTTATATATATATATATATATATATATATATATATATATATATATATATATACGAGGGTCATTCAATAAATAAGCTGAAATCTTTGGTATAAGGACTTTTAATACAGATAGAAGCTTACTTTTTTTTCAACGTAGTCTCCCAGCACTGTCACACACATTTCCCATCTGTGCACAAGCTTCCGTAATCCCTCAGCGTAAAAATCTTTGGACTGATGTCTCAGCCAGTCGCTCACAACACTTTTGACTTCATCGTCACTTTTAAACTTCGTGCCTCTCGTGAACGCTTTCAAGGGACCAAACAGGTGAAAGTCTGAAGGGGCAAGGTCTGGGCTGTAAGAGGGATGAGGGAGCAGTTCCCAGCCCAGCTCGTTGATGGTCTGCACTGTTTGGGCTGCTGTGTGAGGCCTTGCGTTGTCATGATGCAAGATGACTCCTTCTGACTGATAATCCCAACAGATAAGCTCAAAGTCCTTGCAATGTCATCCACTGTCACCCTTCTGTCAGACTCAATGAGGTCATTGACTGATTCGATCACCTCAGGAGACCTCGATTCTGTAGGCCTCCCAGGCCTGTCTTCATCCTCAACACTGCTCCGTCCTTCTTTAAACAATTTAGACCACCTGTAGACATTGTTTTGGCTGAAACATGTGGCACCATACACAGTTGACATTCTTCTATGAATTTCAACTGGTTTGCACCCTTCAGCAACCAAAAACTTGATAACTGACCGCTGTTCAATCCTGGAGCAAGCTTCTTGGTCGGCCATCTTTCTTAATCGCCAAAACTCTCAAAGTTTTTTTTTAATCTGCAAAAGAAATTAAATCCATGTGAAAAAGAAGTAAAACAAAATAAAATAAAAAAGAGTAAGCTTCTATCTGTATTAGAAGTCCTTATACAAAAAATCCACCTTATTTATTGAATGACCCTCGTATTTATTTATTTTGTTTAGTGGGATATCAACACCTCTAAGTGTTAACTAATACCGAACTCTAAATATTTTGTATGTGATTTTATGGCTTCAACTAGATATAATTTTATACTTTCAGGGCAAACATGTTTGATATATATAATTTGAAGATAAATCTATTACTGGTGATTTTGCTATAAGATATATCTGTATAATTTACAGCTGTATTGATTGCATTTTTATGTAAAAATGTATTACTAGTGGTTATTTTATATAAATATTTTGCTGGTATTTTTACAATAATGTATTTTTGTACTTTCTTAGTAAACCATCAAATTGATGAGAGGTCGTTGCCAGTCTATTAATGAGCTTGAATTTGGTTTGGGTTGTTTTACGGCATATCACCCTCAATGGGTTATTTAACGCCAACAAGATTTTTTATTGCTGCTAATATTTTTTTCAAAAATGTATTGCTGGTAATAAAACCTACTTTTACACTTTCATTACCCCTGTTGGGATCCCAGCTATGGGTAAATATTTAACCCCCAAACTGGGGTCAAAATACTATGAAAGTGTGAAAATAGGTTAATGCCAGAAATACTTTGTAAAAAATTATGACCAGCAATGCATTTTTGAAAAAAATATATTACCAGCAATAAAAATTTTGTCAGCATTAAATAAGCCATTGAGGTTGAAATGTCATAAAACAAAACAAAGCAAACTATACATTTTTGAAAAAAATTACCAGCGATATAATTTTCGAAAAAAATATTACCAGCGATACATTAAGAAGAAAATATATTGCCAGAAACAGATTTTTAAAGGAAAAAAAAATATTACCAGCAATACATTTCTCAAAAAAAAGAAGTACCACCCATAAAATTGTCGGCATTAAATAACGTATTGTGGTTGATATGCCTTAAAACAAACCAAACCAAAACCGGACAATTCCTATTTAATCATGAAAGATTACGGATGTAAATATCACTTAGAAGCAGTGTTCCGATAGAGTCCGCCATAAAACTGGTTAATAAAATTGCAACCATCGAATTTTTGCATCGATATCATCCTGAAGTTCATCTGTTCATGATTAGATTTTTATGTATTTTTATTATCATCAATTTTTTATAGTGTGGGGCGCGTTTTTGTAGGTCCCCCCTGGTGAGGATGTGGTATTATGGTGTATGGAGGATTGAATGGTGACGGACGAATTCTTATGGTGAATGTGTCAATTGTAATGTATGAATGGGTCGCGAATCTGATTAGCTAGGTATAGGATAGTTAATGAAGACCAGCCTTACCCACCCCTTTTTTGGCCTTGTGCCACAATTTGTATTTTTGTACAAATAAATCTTGATATCATCCTGAAGTTACTGAATTGTCTGCAGTTTATCGATGTAGACGCATTCTTTAAGTTTGGTTTGGTTTGTTGCCTTTTACGGCATATCAACTTCATGGGTTATTTAATGCCGACAACTATTTTCCTGGTAATATTTTGTTTTGTCAAAAATCTATTTCTGGTAATATTATTTCCTCAAAAATGTATAGCTGGTAATATTTTAAAAATGTATTGCTGGTATTTTTTTAAACGTATTGCTGGTAATATTTTTTTTTCCTTGAAACATTTCTGGTAAAATTTTTTTTAATTTTTTTTCTGGCATTACAACCTATTTTTACAATTTCCTAATGCATTTTACCTCAGTTTCGGGGCCAACTATTTACCCATAGCTAGGACTCTAACAGGTGCTACCACCCCAGGGTCAGGGTGGACCTGGAACACTAGCAATTAAGAGGTGGTTCCACGTTCCTCAAAACCTTCTGATCAGAAGCCTTACTGTTGGACGTAGTTTATCGTCTTACCCAGGACGCGGATGTAGTTTATCGTCTTACCCAGGACGCGCATTCTTTAAGGTGCCCCCGAAGAAATCGGGAGGCATTACACAAAAGTGAATTTGGTGACCATAAAATTTCGAAATTAGATGGATTTGTTTAAACGTAAAATATAATTCCCTGATGTTGGTTTATTTGTTCGTTGGTAATTTCCAAATGTACATTTTACTTCTGAAAAAAGACGAGAAATCTGACATGTTACATTTTTAAATAACTATAAGTGACATTTAGGATTACTCTGTGCAAATAACTGGAACCGGTAAAACGATCGAGCTAGCAAAAAATATTGTTTCAATGCATCATTTTGAAAAGCTAACCTTCCGCAAGACAGCTTTCATCAGTCAATGTCAAAATTTAAATGCATGCTGCAATAAAAAAAGAACACTGCAAACAGGCGTGCGGATAAATAGTAACAGGGTTAAGAAGATTAGCGTAGTAATATTTCCTTCTTTGATAAGGAAAATCAGTATTCGATGTCTTCACCTTTCCCTGTTCAGGCAAAACAATTTTGATAATGTTATGACATTCCTAGACATTGTTTATGATACAGTTATGATTTCTAATTAGATTAAATGTTCTTAATTTTTTTTATGGATACATATTTTGATTTTATCCAGTAAGAATGATGCATTTCTTATGTTTCTTAAAGCGAGTTTATTCGATTTGGAATGTTCGTGACTAATTACGATAACCTATACTGAAATCACTGTTATTGCCTCTGAACAACGCCATTGCTTTGTTTGGAAAGAAAAATTTTATTTGACTTTCTACAATGTAGTTTGGAAAACTTTTAACTAGTCTTTCATTTATGTTACTAAATTATTTAAGGAATAGAGACCACGTACGTTCTCGTTAGAAAGCTTTATTTTTATTGTCGATAATTTAAATTAAAGTGGACATTAGAAATTATAATTGAGATGATAGAATTTTTTACTTGAGGGTTTTTTCTATAGTGAAGTTGGGAATCTGATTATATGAGAACGTCGAAGAATAGAGTCTCTTATTCTTATTTAATTCATAAAGAATGTTTTGCTCTATATGCCTAACAAATTTGGGGTTCTTCGTGGGTTTTGAAAACTCTTTAACATGTGACTTAAGTGGAGAAAGTAGGTCAAAGTAAGGGCGCTATTACACTTTCGCGCCCCACCCATAACACTCAACCACATGATGTTTTTTGTCTTCAGTTCTTTTTTAGTTAAAAGAAATATCAAATACGAATAGATTTCCCTTATTTTAATATTTGTTTCATAATTTATGGATTTTAATTGTAAAAAATAATATTTCATTTTTTTTTATCTTTCTGACATTCATTTTAGAAACTTTTGACAGCAGGAAAACATTTACAGAAGCTTTTTAAAACCATTTCTAGTGTTTTGTAATTTAAATTTAATTATTAATAATTGCAACAGTCCAACTACTGTTATTTTAATTTATTTTATGAAGTTAAACTTTTAAAACTTTTTAAAGTAAGTTTTTCATTTTATAAATTCATCTGGGTGTGTTTTACTTTTTAAGGGATGCGGAAAAGTAATAACGCCAAAGTTACCTATAATAACTCCGTTGGATTATATAGTTTATTATCATGGACTTAAAGTAGGGGATGTCCATTGTAAAAGCATGTAGTAGTTGAGAAAATATCAAGTCTGATAAGAGAGGAGGTAGATTTGGCGAGTGTAGAGTTGGAAAAGTTAGTCCTTCATCTGTCGAATGGTCTTTCACATCGAATGATGATAAAATGTCTTACCAATCTGGAGGAATGTATGAGTGGAGATGGCATCATTGAGGCGATTTCATGATAGGTAAACTGAACTTTGAACCTGTGAGATGGTAGTGGGTGCTGGGGTTTATGCATTTTTTATACATTCGCATAGATGCCATTAAGGGGTACAATGGATTAACGGATTAGGGTCTGAGGAATCGCAGAGTAGATTTCGAATTCAGCTCCAGTTTATTACATTCAATTACGTGCTAATATTCCTTGGGAAAGCTATTCATCCATCCCGTCGACTGCTAGCTACGGGTAAATAGGACAGGATCGGTCTTATAGCACTGGGTGCTATAAGAAGGAAAAAATTTAAAACTGGCCAAGAGTAGCAGAAGAAACAATGGCACAGCCGCGGTGAATACAGGGTTCCGTGGTCGTGAATATGATGGTAGTATCCGGGGATTTTGCTAATTTTTATGGATTCTACTTCGGGATTATTTGATATCAATTTTATTCAAGATTTTTTTTTTTTTGTAGTTCCTCAGTTTTTAATTTTTGTAAATTTGGACCCGTCGTCAATTATGGTTTGTCTGCTAGAAACGCGTTTGAGAACATGGTATATATTGTCTTTATCACAGTGTTATGAAGATAGTTTTTTTAGTTTTTTTTTTTTTTTGCTTAATTCTTTGACAGCTAAGTTGTTTTTGTTAGGATACTGTTACAATTGTTGCTGAAAGAATGGTTATAAAAAAAAAACTGACTTTAATTTTTTTTTTTTTTTTTTTTTTATTAATGTATGTTATTTTTTCAGGTTGAGATAGTGACTGGTGTAATATTTCGGTTAGTAATTTGGTCCTAAACTTACATATTCCTTCTGGTGGTCTTCGCTTATGGCCAGAATTGTTACTTTATTGGCATAAAGTTGAAAAATTGTTTTTAGTGAGGTTTTAATTCTCCGTTTTTAATACTAGAGTAACGTACGTATATCTGTATGTTTATGTCGTCCCACTACCACCAGCGATTTCGCTGCTTTGATAGCAGTCTTTCTTGGTTGTTGCTATTTGTCGTAAACTAATTTCCCTCTGAATATTGCGGTGTTTTCATTGTCGGCTGCGGAATCGTTTGTTTATTTGGGCAGCAAAACCTCTAATAAAAGTTCGCGCAATAGATAATGTTCTAGTCTATCTTTCAGGTTTTTCTTGACGGCAGACAAGGTTTTTCTTTTCGGAACCAGAGATAATAGCAAAACAGACATCCCCTCCGTATTCCATCGGCGAGAAGCGAGTCCTACTCGAACAGCATCCCGCAAACCACTGCTCTGTGGAACAGATTCCAATAAGTAGGTCGCCTGAACACTAATCTTAGCCTGTTCAAGGCTAGAGTTAAACGTTATCTTTCTTTCATATCCGCACAAATTGCCTCTTAACGTAATCCTCTACCTTGGGTTACCCCCGGGCCTTGTAAAGAGTAAACTTTACTACAAATAAAAAATAAAGTGGCTTGTAGAGATTAAATTAAACTGAAAAGTCAAAGTAGACCACGGTTAACAGATTAACTGAGGGCGTCCTTGTGTTAACTTTAGTTTGATCTTAATATTAAGAGTACACACGGTAATCGTTACAAAAAAAAAAAAAAAAAAAAAAGTTTGGTCACTTAACAAAAAAAATATCTACAGTATCTGCTTTGAGTGTCAGCTTCACGAGATTAAAACGCTGATCTAAATCTGGACGTAAAGCTTTGCTTTTTCTGGTACTTCCGAGTTTTTTTATAGATAAAAAGTCAGTGCATAAGTAATACTACTTCTAATTTCCTGTAATATATAAAATTATCAACAAAGAAAAAAATATCAAAAGTTAAAGTATCAGCGTATTGGGGTGTGGGTGCCAAATAACCTAACAAATTAAGTGTAAGAATTTTACGTTATCCGGAGAATGCCCGAGAGACAATTAACTCCACATATGAAGACTAAGTCTTGATGATATTGGCAGGAATTTATTCCAGAATAATTTTAATGAAGATTCGAAAAAAAAAAAAAAAAAAAAAAAAAATGGGGATTAAGAATTCATCGTTAGCGAGTTCTGAAAAAGTCCAAAAGAATACAGCTAGGATCTTCCTACGACAAGTGATTCGGAGAAGAGGAACAGGAGACAGCATTTGACTAGATATAGATATATAAACTCAATGGTGAGGCAGGTATACATAGCAGGCCGCTGGAAGGTTATTTTCCCCGGTTTAAAGTGCGGTGTCCTCAGTAACGAGTACTTGTGATGGTTTTATCATCAAATGCTCTTTATGCTTTCGCTTTTTGCAGGACGAACAGATGACAATAATAAGACCAAGTGAAACAAAGAAAATCACGATGCTAGAAAGCACAAATAATGATAGCTTATAGTCACTGTTTCTTGGACTCGGGATCACGGGCCACTTCTTCGTAGGTACAGTTGTGGTAACATTATTGGTAGCAATGGCTGTCAAAAGAGTAAAAGTGCAATTCTGGTCATCAACCTGGTCCATCTCAACAATACCGCCACGACTCGCCATCTGTCTTCAATTACAAATAACTATTGGCCTAAACGATGAAATACCGTATCTTATAAGCAGTAATTAACAGTTCTTGATTAATTAGCATTTCTGTCTCTTCGCTCTCCCTTAGCTAGAAAGACTCTTGATTTCTCTGAAGACAGAATACAATGACCACTCTTATTATTTTGAGGGGTGTACGGCCCCTACTAACATTGTTTTGATTTTGTTTTATCTTTGGTTGACATTTTTTTGAGTTTCAAGTCTGGGTTCAACTCCCGTCCTCATCATTTCATGTTTCATGGGATTTTTTAATTATATATACGAGGCTCATTCAATAAATAAGGTGAATTATTCGGTATAAGGACTTCTAATACAGATAGACGCTTACTTTTTTTAATTTTTCAACGTAGTCTCCCAACACTGTCACACACTTTTCCCATCTGTGCACAAGCTTCCGTATTCCCTCAGCGTAAAAATCTTTGGACTGATGTCTCAGCCAGTCGCTCACAACACTTTTGACTTCATCGTCACTTTTAAACTTCGTGCCGCTCGTGAACGCTTTCAAGGGAGCAAACAGGTGAAAGTCTGAAGGGGCAAGGTCTGGGCTGTAAGGGGGATGAGGGAGCAGTTCCCAGCCCAGCTCGTTGATGGTCTGCACCGTTTGGGCTGCTGTGTGAGGCCTTGCGTTGTCATGATGCAAGACTCCTTTGGGCTGCTGTGCTGTTTGTGCTCTGCAGTAAGCATCTTTGGCACCCACTGGCAGCTGACCTTGTGTGCTGCCCCAACAGATAAGCTCAAAGTCCTTGCAATGTCATCCACTGTCACCCTTCTGTCAGACTGAATGAGGTCATTGACTGATTCGATCACCTCAGGAGACCTCACTTCTGTAGGCCCCCCAGGCCTGTCTTCATCCTCAACACTGCTTCGTCCTTCTTTAAACAATTTAGCCCACTTGTAGACATTTATTTGGCTGAAACATGTGGCACCATACACAGTTGATATTCTCCTATGAATTTCAATTGGTTTGCACCCTTCAGCAACCAGAAACTTGATAACTGACCGCTGTTCAATCCTGGAGCATGCTTCTTGGTCGGCCATCATTGTTAATCGCCAAAACTCTGAAAAACAAATTAAATCCATGTGAAAAAGAAGTAAAACAAAAAAAATTAAAATAAGTAAGTTTCTATTTGTATTAGAAGTCCTTATACCGAAAAATTCACCTTATTTATTGAATGACCCTTGTATAGATATATATATATATGAACATTACAATTTTTTACACCATGGGGTGTTTTTGTAGGACCCTTGTGAATATGTGGTATTGTGAGGTGATGGATGAGTTCTTGTGGTGAATGTGTAATCATAATGAATGACTGGGTCATGGTTGTGGTTAACTAGGAATAGAATAGCTAGAGAAAGACCAGCCTTTCCCCATCCCCATTCGGCCTTGTGCCAAACTTTTGTAATTTTTACAAAATAAATATAAAGACATAACACAGTGGCCACTCTTATTATTTTGAGGGGTGGACGGATCCGGCTAAGATTTATTTTGTTTTAGTTTATTTTGTTACAATCTTTTGTTAGTTTTCTGAGTTCATCTCCACACCCTCATTTTATGATTCATGAAATTTTTATATATTTTTGTGAAAAAAAAAAAGATATTATGAACATTCATGAGATTTTTATATAGTGGAATGTTTTGTAGGTCCCCAGTGAATATGTTGTATTGTGGTATATGCGGTATTAACTCCTTCCTCCCACTTGGATGAGATGTGACAGAAGGTCTTTTTTAGGTGGGGACCCGATCGCGTACGCTTGGGACAAGGACAAAAATTGCCCACAGCCCCTGCAATCGTCGGTTGCGCTGGCCTCTGGTGCAATGGGAGAACGCGGGCTCGGGCTGCTGTTCCCCAGGGCTGGGCACCTCTCAGTATAATTTTCTCATTTGCACATCTGTCCTTTGACAGAGAAGCCCCTGAGCACACTCTGCGTAAAGACAGAGACACGACTGAGAGATGATAAACCATACGTTAGAAACTCCTCCAAGAAGGAATTTTTACGCTATTGTGGTATATGCAGGGTTGAATGATGAGGGATGAGTTGGAAAAATTGTATTGGATGAATGGGTCGTGATTGTGGTTAATTAGCATTTCTATCTGTTCGCTCTCCCTTAGCTAGAGAGAGACTTGATTTTTTCTGAAGACAGAATACAGTGGCCGCTCTTATTATTTTGAGGGGTGAACGGATCCTACTAAGATTTTTGTTTTAGTTTATTTTGTTACAATCTCTTGTTAGTTTTCTGAATTCATCCCCACACCTTCATTTTATGATTCATGAAATTTTATATATTTTTGTGGAAAAAATAACATTATGGACTTTCATGAGATTTTTATACCATGGGATGTTTTGAATATGTAATATATGCAGGATCGAATGGTGATATATGAGTTCTTGTGGTAACTGGATAAATTGTATTGGATGAATATATTGGATATTTCATTATTTAGATTTTTATATATTTGTGTTAAAAAAGAAAAGAAAACAGAAAAATATATTTTGAACATTTATAAAATATTTATATCATGGGGTTTTTGTAAACCCCCCCCCCTGAATAAATGGTATTGTGGTATATGTAGGATTAAGTTCTTGCGGTGACTGAGTATATTGTATTAAATAAATGGGTCGTTATTGTGGTTAACTGGGACTAGGATAGACAGAAAAAAACAGCCTTTCCCCACTTCCCCTTCGGCCATGTGCCACAATTATTGTCGTTTCATAATAATAAATATAGTATCTGTCTATATTTCTGAGATGAGGTTTTATGTACACTATTTACATTATTCGGACTATCTTTGTCGCCATATTTATTACAACGTTTCGGCCGTTGTACGCTCCGCTCCGGCCTTCTTCAACAGCCAGGCTAATTGTGAGTACTCGTTGGCCTGCTCATATTGAATCTTACTCTGCCGCACAATATCACCAGAGTTGAGTCATTCCTTGCTCTGTTATCTAACTTCATTTGATTTTTACTCTATTGCAAAGTTAAAACTGATGCTGCAGCACTCAGAATTTGTGAATTTGTCCATTGCCATTCTGTGCCAGAATTCTGAATAATCATTCCATCTCTTACCACCACCTATGGGTTAAATAATTGGATTTGAAAAAAAATCACTGTTATTCTCAAATACTTGTAAATGCAATATTGAAAAAAAAATAATTGTTCTTACAATCCCCAAATATACCCTGACTTTAAATAACCCTCCAAGGGTTGATAAGCCTTAAAAATGACGCAATCAACAAAAAAAAACAAATAAGCACACGCGCAACTAACATTTATGGTGATAGAACCGACAGGCAGACGCTTAAAATTCAGTTCCACTCTTCGCTTGTATTCAACTTTAATTCAATGAATATCCCTGGGTGTCAGCTGCTTCAGCCTGCTTCTCCTACGAGGAGAGACAGTGGTAGTCACCGCTTAGACGTACAAACACGACTGAAATGTGGAAATGACATAATTTTAAGTGTCTGACGATCTGTCATCTCACAGTAAAACGTATGTTTATCACGCTTTTTAATACAATGCAAAGAACACTATATGGGATACTATCCGCAGGATATTGAACACTGGATTAAGAAAACAACGATGCCCTACATTTAATTCGAAATACATCTTAATTAAAAACTTAATGTCATATAGATAGATAGATGTAAAAGACGATAGGAAAACTGTATTATTAGACGACGTGCATCAAGGCAAAAACGAAATGAATTTATTGAAAACAAAGTAACTATTAACCACAAACAAAATGTCCTTACCAAATTGAAGAATTTAGAAAACGCTATTATATTCATATTGTCAACTGAAAATTACGCCAAGTACTGTCACGTGTGGAAATATTGTTTTTTTATTTTAGTGTTGACGGATTCAACAATTTTCTTTTGATTTCTTGATGTAGTTGTGTACATTGGCTGGCTCAACACAACCATAAAAACGATATTTTCACACGTGATAGTACTTAACGTAATAAATAAAAAAATCATATACAAATAAAAAAAATGAAAAAATTAAATTTATTTATACCTTTAATTAAATAAATAGTTATTTACTCACATGTATGCGTAACTAATCGCTCACATGATCATATCTCTTTATTTAGTTCATATATATATATATATATATATATATATATATATATAAGACATTTTTATGTTTATACATACTTTTTTATAGATACAAATATTTAAGTAAATGCTCTATTTATAATAAACAGTATTAAACAGCATTTACCGGCTTGAATGTCCAAGAAATTTTCATAGAAAATATTCATCCTCCAAATTATAAACTTTGTCCATTTCATTATATATATATATATATATATATATATATATATATATATATATATATATATATATATATATATATCATATAAAATATAAATTATATATAAATATAAAATATTATTTTATAATTACATACATAATTAATATATAAAATATAAATTATATATATATATAATGCAGCAAGAAATCGCTTGTTAATTTGAACGCCCCCAAAACGAAAAAGAACTCTTTTAATCCTCTTAAAGAACTGTTTTGCCTTACATCTGATGCTATTCACCAGGAGCGTAAGTCAATGTAATGAACTCGGCTTGAAACTGAACTCGGCTCTCTGATTTCTCATCCCCAACCGTTATCTATCCGAGTACATACAAGATTACACCACCTTATATTTCCAAGCGTTCATATATATTGGTACTGACAAGGGTCGGTGATCGGATGAGATCCGCTGTTGCAACATCATATAGCTGTGAGCCATCAGGCTTACATCTATATCACGTTTCAACCCAGCGAATCGGAAATAGCTAGTTTTTTTTTTATTTAGGATAGGAAAGATCTAGAGACCACTTGAGGATGATGTTTTTCTTCTATTTTCAAGACTAAGAAACATTGTAAGCAGTTAGTTGTCTTAAAGTCGACCGAATTGAAAAAGAACTTTTTTAAATACATTTTTGTCTCTGACATTCAAACCCGTTTTAAAACATTGCCAAAAGATTCAAGAAGAAACCAGTTTTTTCGAAATCCCGTTTTTGCGGGTACGTATGTTAAACTTTGCCGCATCAAAAACGCCAGGAAAAGATAACCTTCATTAGATGGCTTTAAGTTTCTAGTAAGAGTATATAAACATACTATTTTTAGATCGAATCATCCATCTGCTAAAACCGGTTTTATTATGTGTACCATTCATGAAACATTTTACGTTAAGTTTTTAGTGAAAAAAAAACTCTACGCTGCAATATGAGTCTTCACTAACAAAAAAAAAGTTCTATTCTCTTCCATTTTCGCCACTTTTCATTTACGCTGATAGGAATTCTCATTTTTATTCCCTTATCCTAATAAAAAAAAAATTTCTTTTCAAAATGAGCTCGTTATATTTGGCTCTATTTACTCGCTAATTTTCCCTATTTTGTTTTCGCCAGGGAATGCTGTTATATTTTTCCAAGATCCTTTTTTTTTACTGTTGTTGAGGGAATGCTTTCCGTTAATTTCGAACGTCAAATTATCTCCGCTGAACAACTCCTTCTCGGGAAAATCCACACGTGAGCAAGATTTAATTGATAATGATTAAAATCAAACTTAGAAAATGACGCCAGTTCGTAATTGCAATTTGAATCGGGTATTGATGTAAACAAATGATCAATATTAGATTTGCTCTTTAGTGCATATATTGCAGTGTAAACTGTCGATACGTAATAATTGGATATGAGTGTTTTGGGAAAAAATCTCTCCTATTATCTGCAATTTTCTCTCAATATTTATTTTCAAAAGTTAATACGGTGGAAACCTGAAAAAGGTAAGAGGAGGAAGACCGAAGCGTTGGTTCTATTATATCATCTCTAATAGTGGAGTATATGAAACAAAGAAAGAAAGAAAGAAAGAAAAGAAAGAAATGATTATATCATCTCTCATAGTCAAGTATATGAAAAAAATAAAGAAAAAAATAAAGAAAGAAAAATAAAGAAAGAAAGAAGAGAAAGAAAGAATTATATCATTTCTAATAGTCAAGTATACGAAAGAAAGAAAAAGAAAGAAAAAAGAAAAGAAATGATAAAAAGAAAAAAGAAAAGAAAAAAGAAAAAGAAAATTAATAAAGGAAAAAGAATGAAAAAAATAACGAAAGAAAAGAAAAAAGAAATAAACAAAGAAAGAAAAGAAAAGGAATAAAGAACGAAAAAGAAATAAACAAATAAAGAAAGAAAGATGTTTATGTGTTTAACGTCTACTTCAGTGAGTTGATTCGATTTCATTTGTTTTTTACGCCTTATCAGCCCTATGTAGGTTGTTTAAAGGCATTTTTTAGATTGTGATAATATTTTGCAGATAAGAATGAATTACTGATACAAATCCCACTAATTAATCCATAGTTGTGGGGAGAAGTGGTTGATTCATATCTTTCCTAAGGGTACTTGCGCGTAAGTGACTATGATGAACCCGGCTGAAATTAGAACTCGGATCTCTGCTTTCCAAATCCGAGCCGTTATCCATTACATCTCAAACAAATCCAAGCTTACAGTATTTGGTGTTCCCAAGCGGCCACTCATATAAGTACTGACCAGGCTAGATGCTGCTTAAATCAGGTGACCTTTCAAAAAAAGGAGTTTCAATGTGATATGTCCTTAACCCTGCGTTAGTGAAATGAAGAAAATTGTCAATTCTAAATCTTTTCATATTTTCGGATAATATTTACTAAGTATAGCTTAGGTGTGGCTCAAGGCCGAAAGTGTGGAGTCGTCTTTGATCTCCCGTGACAAGGTTGCCAAAGACTGCATCATGTTGACGTGCCCCACGGATATTATTGGTAATGCCAATTTTTCCTGCTAAAATGAAATTAAAAAAAATACCATATTTACAGCATCGTCCATAACATTTTGACTTCTGCTAGTCAATACAGGGTTCTCTCAACGCTTGCATGAATATCTTAAATTTCGCACGAATTTTTCCCACATTTCGCATGAGCGTCTAGATTCTGTTACCAATTCATAAGATTTTACGGATGAGATTTTAATTTTTAATTGAAACGTTTGAAAATTCTTAAAGTTTTACCATTTGAATACAATGATAATAGTGAGATTAAATGTTTCTTTATAAGGAAAGCTGATCAAACATTTTACGTTATTATCAGTTGAAATTTATCAAAAATCTTTCTCTTAACACAGGTTTCTTTTTTATTTCAAGAAAATAGTTTTCTCAGTTCCACTGTTATTTCGCTTATGTGAACACTAATGTATATGTTCCAACCCTCATAAATACGTTGGACACTATTGTAAGTGAGTGTAATATGGTGTCTAAGTAGTCCACCACTAGCAGTGGTTTACCTACTTCACGCCGCTGGCGAGTATTGTATTTTGTTGATGTTATAAAGATTACCATTTCATTTCAAACCCCCGTTTTGGTTATTCCTCATTCAGTAACCTTATCTAGGTTACAACAATTTGTCTTTCTAATATTGATGAGGGTTTCCTTCCTAATCTTTTGTTTGGAGTAGTGTGGAACCTCAACATCTTAATTATATCTTTATTTCCTATTCGAATTCCATGTGCTACACATTTTCTTGTTACTGCTGATGAAAGTCTTCAAGTGATGAGGCTTCTGTTATATTTTGAAATTCTTTGTGAATCTGTAGCGCCAGTTCATGAGATTTGATAAAAGCTGGGTCTATCTATGACATACAGGGTTAACTGGCTCAAAGCTATTCTTAATTATTGATATGAGAAAATGTTTGTATACAGCGGATATTTTACTTAGACGGCTTGCATTCTATCCGTATGAAAGACTTGATCTAACGTGATTAAGAATTTATCAGGGCATTCCGACGTGGTGTAATGGTTAACAAGCTTGTATCTCTAGATAGTCATAGTCGTAAATAATTTCTGTTTTTGTTTATCTACTTTTCGTCTTTTCAAAGAATAAAGTACAATTACATTTTATTCAATTATATACTGAAAATTATTTAAAATAATGTTTACTTGGTATCGATAAATCTTTGAGTTATCGATAGCAGGTAAACATTATTTTACATAATTTTCATTACATTACATTTTTATTACATTATAATATAAATATAATATATATATTTATATTTATATTCATATAATAATAATAAATAATTTTCATTACATTACAAAATCTGTGAACTCAAATTACATTTGAGTCCACAGATTTTGATATGAAAAACATTTCGACGAAATCTTGAATCTTGTTTATATTAAAGAATGTTCTTCCTCTCAAAGTATTTTACAACGATCGAATAACGTAAGATCAGGTGAATATGGCGTGTAGGAGAAGAACAATGCATCTAAGCTCCAAGAGCTTTTCTTGTATTATTCTTACTCTATGAAGCTTTTATTGACGCTTGCAGGGAGCTCTTCGATCAAACCTTAATGGACACGTTACAGCTGCTGGATGTATAAATGTACATTTATTGTTCCGTTGCATTTTAAGATGTCTAAATCAATGTATGGTTGTTATTAAAAGGATGAGCCCAAAGTGCAAATTGCAAATCGGATGTACCAAAATCAAACGAGTGCGGAAATGTAAAATATCTGTGAAGTGTTTTAACAGCGGACGGAAAAAGTGACACTCTTAACCAAAGAAGCATTTCTAAAACTAAGCGAAGTACTAAGAAAAAGGAAAATTTCACTACAAATAAGAAAAAGTATACTAAACTACTATGTGATATCTGTCCACCAATATGCAAGTGAGTGTTGGACCATCTCCTGAAAGATGAAGAGAAGACTAGCAGCAACAGAAATGTAGTTTTACAGAAAAAGACTGAGAAAACCGGTGAGCGAACAACTGTGTAACGACGAAGTTTGGGAGAAAATTCAAACAAACTTATAAAGGAGTTGAGGCTTATGATGAGGAAGGAGGGCTTGGAAAATCTGATACTCACGGGACAGATAGAGGGCAAGGGGGACAGAGAAAACAACGCATAACGTAGTTAATGAGTATCTCTCTATATTTCTGAGATGAAGTATTCTATTTATATTGTTCTTACCGTTGTTCTCATCTTTTTTGCCATATTCACAACTAGCAAGATCATTCTACGGATAGGGACTTGACTGAGAAATATAGACAAATGTATAAAAGCGTTGGTTGGATCCAGTGACTTGATCAAAAGAATTGTAAGTCCAGTACTTGGCTGCGGCAGTGGTGAAAAAAAAACTTGGAGAGTTAAGTTAAAAAGAGATAACTGAGAGATCCGGCAGAGGTGGACGAAATAAATGGTTCAGTTCGAAATTCCACTCACCTGAAGAAAGCCGTAGCGTCTAACAGCCGAAACGTCGTGAATATGGCAATACAGATGAGGACAACATTCCGAACAATGTAAATAATGTAAATAGTTAATGAGCTTGAGTAAATGGATGGCGGTAGAGGGCGTAAAAGAAACAACAAAAAGACAAAGTTTATTAAGAGTTACAAGGGACAGGAAGTTGTGGAGAGCCTTAATCGCCTATGTCCTGAGGGGATACGGCACATAAAGAAGAAATGAATAATACCTTGACGATCCAACTACATACATATTGTTGTTTGGTTACAAATAGCGATTCTCTCCCTTTCATTGAGATAGTCAAGAGGATCACCTGACGGCCGGTGAATGACATCAGTGATAGATTGACGAGAGCAGTTATGTAGAGCCGAGAAACGAAGGTCATCCTGAGGCCACTGTGGTAGGTCTTACAGGAAAAATCACATGGCCTAACGCAGTTAGTAGAGAAACTGCCGTAGCCCCGGTTTTCCGTTCGAGAAATATAACAACTAAGATTCCCCTTTCTTACACATTGTTTATTGAGGCGTATGTTATAATTTCTATGCGTGGGACACTTGTATATATGGATATATCTAATTTTGTGTACGACGTAGCATTATAAATCTCTCTGTGAACTAAACGTGTGTGCTATTCTTTTTCCGTTCTGTCCGTAAAATATCAGTGTTGTTATATCATGGATATAGCAGTGCCCATAACGAGAGAAACGTTTTAGAGAAAATAAATAGTTTAATCCATGGAGTTAAGCTTTTTGTCTCGGTTGTGTAGGTTTATTCTTGTCAAGTCTTTTGCGTTGAACATTATCGAATGTTGGTGGAGTCCAAATTTATTTGTTAACTGCCACATGTCATAATTATTTAAGATAATCCGTACATTATTACAATTGGTTCCCCAAATCAGAAATTATTTATGACTCAGTATAATACGCTGAAAGCTTGATACGTTTTGTTTTTGTTTTTATTTTTATTTTTTTAAAAAAAACCCAAAAACGGGAAAGCCTGAATATAACATGTCCGGATATATTGCATCTAGTTCATTGTCAGTATTAAGTAATATTTGTTTGGGGAAAAAAACTGAACCCGTTTCACTGGCAGCTTTTGTAATTAAATATCAGTTTGCATAGTCACCGTATGGAATAGAGAAAAGCTCTTCTCCTGTCATCATATGTCGCGTGTGAAGAATCAATGAGAATATCTACGCTGTTAACATTTACAGGTAGCCCAACGGTTATCGTTAAGGAAAGTGAAATCCGGGATTCGATTTCAAATTCTGCCCTCGTCGTTTGCGTATACCGTTGCACTTGAGAAGGATATGAATGCATCTCATTTACCCCAGGTGGGGGTTAAACAGTAGAGAAGACGGATACGACAGGTATAGAAAACGGGATGCTCTTAATTAAAAGCTTATTAATTCAAAATCGCGGAGAAGGCAACAAGAAACTATTCCACCATCTTTTCAAAAAATCTTGGGAATTCCCCAATATTAAAGAAAAGGAAAACTAGTGAGAATCATTATGCCTATATTCTGATTGGGAATTCCCCCATATTAAAGAAAAGGAAAACTAGTGAGAATCATTATGCCTATATTCTGAATTCCCTTATGTATTCTCTTCTACCTGACCAATATTTTTGTATATTGTACAGTATTTACATTAGTCGGACTATTGTCCTCATCTTTGTCGCCATATTTGTCACAACATTTCGGCCGTTGTACGCTCCGGCCTTCTTCAGGTGGTTGGAATGTCAAACCGAACCCTTTATTTCGATCACTGGGGTAGACTGTTCTAGTTCCACGAGCCATGTTTCATGGATGTCAGTTATCAGTTATCTCCTGCTAATTTTCCCTCTGAAAGTTCTCCACTGCCTTAACCGGGTATTGAACTCACACTCTTTGGGTCTGTCACTTTATCCACTGTGCCATGTGTCCTTGAGGAAAAATTAGCAGGAGATAACTGATAACTGGCATCCATCAAACATGGCTCGTGGAACTAGAACAGTCTACCCCAGTGATCGAAATAAAGGGTTCGGTTCGAAATTCCAACCACCTGAAGGCCGGAGCGTACAACGGCCGAAACGTCTGTTGATACAGGCCCCACAAAAATAATTGATCCCTTTATATACAGCCAAGAGGCATCTGTGGTGTTTTCTATATACTTTTATGTGTTCCTTCAGGATATGATCAGTCATGGCTCTCCTCAACGTCCAATCTTTTAACGCTCTAAGTAGCTTTTGACTCTTCTCTATCTATGTGCCTGTTGTGTCATCCATTTAACTCGTTTCCCTTACTTCTCTTGCCTCTAGTCTATCTTGTCAATGTTAAATTCTCCATACCTTCTTCCCTCATGTTAACTATCTCTTTCGGATTGTAAGTATATGTTTGCTCGTAGTTCCTATTTTTCTTAAAACTGACTCGTTCTCCACATGTTCTTTTTATATCATTCCTAGTAATCTTTGGTAAAACCACATGTCTCCATTGATTCAAATCTCTTCTTACCCGTGGGACAAAAGCCACTGTGTTCAAAATCCACTGCCATATAGAAGATGAGATATTACATATAAGGCTTTCTATACTAGTGATATAAATTTATATTTGGTGTGGTCAGAATCATTCATGCACATTTATAAATCTACTATTCGTCTGTGCATTAGATATTGTTGCCATATCTGGTCTGGTGGTCCTGCTATATATCTCATGATTCTTAGCAAAATTTAAAGAAGGGTCTGTAATGTAATCGATCCTGACTTGGCATCTCGACATCAGTCATTTTCTAACCACCGTATTCTGGCTTCTCTCTCTTTGCTGCCAATATTTGTATCACAATTGTTCTGATGAGCTTTTTTTCTTTGGCGCCTCGACTACATGCAATTAATCTTACTACTAGATTGTCAACTGGGTCTCACCGTTTTGTTGTTGAATTATATAAATGCAATTGCATGTTTCCAACAGTTTATTTTCTCGAACTTCTCGCCTGTGGAACTGCCTTCCGATTTCTTGCTTCCTTGACACCTACAATGTTTCAAAAATTTAAATGCGGTGCCAATCGCCATCTTCTTTTACTATCCTTTATCCTCACTGAAGTCTTTTCATTATCTTTTACTCCCGGTAACAGGTGCATTAAATTTTAATAAAATTTCTTGTATGACATAGCGGTACGTTTGTCATTCCTTTCTTTCATCTATTCTGTTCCGCCCTCTGTATTAAATTTACTATATTGTTGATATATTAATGACTCTCATGGGGAAATACAAACTGGAAATATTCTCAATTTAGAATTATCACCATTAGATGCATTCGGAAAGCTAAGCAAAGAACAAGGAAACAGGAAAACGAAACAAAGAAAAGTGCATTGAAATATTATGTTGTATTGCACTCAAGTGAATTCTGGACAGTTTTCTCATAGATGGAGAAAAAACTTGAGGCAACAGAAATGTAGTTCTACAGAAGGATGCTGAGAATAGCATGGATGGCGCGTAAGCAACGAAGAAGTCTTGAATAAAATACAAACATAAAGGGCACTAATAGCCAGAAGCAGCTGCAATTTATTGGGCACATAATGAGAAACAAGGGCTTGATGAATTTGACACTTACAGGGCATTTGGGACAAGGGAAAGTAGCGAACTATTTTAATGACGAGCATTTGTGAATGAATGGTGGAACAAATCACGTTGATGAGACTTTGAAGAAGATAGGAGGCTGTGGAAAGCCGCGATCACCCACGGCGTGAAGGGACACATCTAATAGAAAAAGAACGTTGGTTGGCTTTACGTCTACAGTTCATGCGGGATTTTTTAAATAATGGTTTAACAGGCTATTATTTTTTTTATAAAAGTGTATCTCTGCTCGGACTTCCTCAGTTTGACCTCTGAGGTTAGATACAAGACAAAACAATGGAAGTCGATTTTGATTGGCTGAACGAGCATGAGAATGATAGATAGAGAAAGGGTTTTTCAGTTAGTCGAGTCTTACACGTCGAAAAATGTAGACGTGTTCTTTTCGTGACTGAAAAGTCTCCCAATTGTGGGAGGGCAACGCCACTGTCTAGTTAGAAGATATATACATCAATAAAATAGGTTAGTTTAAAATATCCTTTGTTAAAGTTCTCTTTTATCTCCGAACCGAAACTACTAGCGATTACCGGCCGTGAAAGAAGAATACACTGTCAACATGAGTGAATCGACCCAAGACCAAAACCCCCACCAAGAGGCTTTGCAACAATTTGTTTCGTTTTAAATTCAGTGCAGCGAAAGTCTCCAACCGTAGAAAACATGATAACCGAATTCTCTTAAGCATGTCAGTTTCGCTTGACTGAAATCATGTCGCAGAAGATTCTTGGGAAGTGGTGAGTGAGTGAAAGCGGAGACGTCACGTGTTTTTACTCACAAGACGTCAGGTTGTGATTTTGAAAAGTTTTAAAATAACAGGAGTAGCGTGACTTTTCAGTTAGACAGAAGCAAATTGTCTATATAAAGTTTAAGGAATAGTTTTTTTTTTCAAACAAATTGAAGTTGGTTTTTCATGTAGAAGATTATTGGAACTTTTGAAATTATCTTCAGAGCATGTGCAGGGTCATGATGGCCACTCACTGAAACCAGCAGATGTTTCAATATTTTATTTTTATTTTTCAAAAGCATGCAAAAATACAGGAAACAAGACTAAAAATTTGAGCGGAAAATCTGTTTCTATTCACTATATATTTTCTTTAATTTATTTACTCCCATTGCTGATTCAAAAAATTCTTTCTTTTTTACCGTGTCATCTTCTATCTAATAAATGCCAATGTCAGTGTGTCACACTTTTTCAAATTACTCCTATAGGCCGTATCCCAACACATCTTACAATCTTGGAATCTGGCCGACTCCGTGAGCAAATTAAAAAAAATCCGGCCTGGATCCGGACCCGCGATCCTGAAATTGTGGATTGCCATGTTTCCATTACTGCGATTGTTCTCATGACTTTTTGCGACGATTTTTTTTTTGTACTATAATAAATTTATAACTTGGAAATATATTTGGAAATAATCAAAATTAACTTCGAAATTCAGCGAAAGTCAACCATGAAATAAAAATAATTCTTTGTACGGAAAGTAAGGACTACGTACATTAAATTGTCATTAAATTGGGTGGTGGCAGAATAATTAAAAGGTAAGCTTAAATAGTAATCAGTAAGTTATGTTTTATGCATGATACACGCTTAGGCGATCATATACCTTTCGATAAATGAATAACGAGGCAGATTTTTCCCGCAGTAGCTTTCCATCTTTTTTTACGGTAGACCAGTTGCCATCCAACGCTATAGAATCCGGTCTGTCCTGCTATTTACCCATAGCTGGGAAGAGAATAGGATTCATACCTTTCCCAAGGTAAGTGAATGCAATGGATTCGACTGGAATTCGAACTCAACTCTCCGGTTCCTTAATCCGAGCCGCTATCCATTACTCTAATTTTGAGTTCTTCTGTAGTTTATCGTTGTCTGTCTCATCTACCTCATCTAGTCCTCCCTACTTATTGTGATGAAGGCACAATCGGGAGCGAGTTTAAATGCCGCCCGAGATAGCGGCTTTTAAGCTAGTTTCAAATAAATGGAGAATATTTTAATCGTAAATATGGATCCTTTGTTCGTTTTGATCACCACACCATTTGAATCGTAAACATATGTATTAGAATTTTCCTGTCACATGAAAGACATTCAATAAATTTGAAGTTAAGAAAATGAGGAATGATTATGTACGCCTGTGAGGGGCGCTCTTTAAGTCTATAGAAACCCAATCATATTCTCACTCAGATGTAGACAAAGGTAAAACAAGAATGCTGCCGACGGGGCCCGTTCACTTCCTTGATCCTCTGCTGACGTTTGAACTCTCTCACAAACCCACATACACACACGTGTATCACACACGCTTGTTTCCCAAACATACAGAACAAGCACATTCTTATAGCCAGCTCTAATGTTTTTTTTTCCTTTCTTTTCAGTTGTGTAGGCATGCAATTACTTTTTTCCATACATCCATGTAATTGCCGTGTATTTTTTAATTCATTTTTTGTTGATTCTAATTTTTTATCCGGACTCACCTGTGTCAATATTCTTTGTGGTACAAATGTTCCAGGAATCCATAAATATCTACCTTAAAACGTCCATACCTCGTGACCAAAAAGGTGACAACTCGCTAACACCAGGGCGAGAAATAACTGGGCAAATAAATAGGAAACAAGGTCACCCTACACTTGGACATCAGAGCGAGAATAATGTACCCCCCATAGATTAAATAAAGTGTTCAGTTCCCGATATCGACAGGCATTTGAGGAAGGCCATCAGTAGTAGCTGAAACTTTGTGGTAATAACAAAAATGCAAACGTTAGTCCGAATATAAATAATAATAAACTCCTGATCCTATTAAGGCAGAAAAAAATACAAAATGGCCGGACAACTGAATTTAGCTGATCTAGATGACCATTCGAATAGTAAGGACCTTAATCTTAATCAATCATTAATTTTGTCAATATGCCACATTTTTGAATTTTTATACAAAATTAAATATCCGCCTGAATTTCTAAGATACGGTATTGTAATTATCTACACTTTTGTACCCTCCGGTCTTCGTTAGGTGATTGGAATTTCGATCGAACCCTTTATTTCCATACCTCTTCCTGATATCTCAGTCTCAATTATCTCCCTTTAGTTCAACTCAAGTTTCGTACACCGCTGCTGTAGCAAGGTATTGAACTCTTTTTGGATCAAGTTACTGGACTTAACCAACGCTTTTTTCCACTGGGCCATGTGTCCTTCAGGACGTCAGTGTATGAAATTTTGGGACTTATAAACCTAATTTCTCATTAACCATTTTTATTACCAGCGACTATATTACAATTTTCTGTTATTATTGTTTTTCTCTAGAAGAAGGCCGGAGCGTACAGCAGTCGAAATGTCGTAAATATGAAAACAAAAATGGGGACAGCATTCCGAACAATGTAAATAGTTTAAATAATAATATTAAATATTCCCTTTAATGTTCCTTCTGCTTTAACATTATATTTTGTTTGTCATTACACATGGTTCAATGCGCCTGATTCGCGTGAATTTGGCCAATCTTCCTATTTTAGTCTAATCAGAGCACAATGGGGCAGACTGCGAGCGGACCCGCCTCTAGTTAAGCAAGACTCTTTTTGTTCTCTTAGTTAACGCGAGTCACTGTCGTTCCTGGCTTTCCTCTTTTGTTATGGTCCTTGTCAAAATTCCCGATCTCCCTTGTTTTTCGTCTTCGCTTTTGTTTTTATCCTGACTGGACCAACCTTTTATATTTTCCCACTCCCTTTTCGCTCCTCTCGGCCTCTACCGAGTGGGTGTCTTGATTCTGTAGAATACAGCGGTCACTCTTACGTTTGTGTGTTGGACAGGTCCATATTAACACAGATTTAATTTTCGTTTGAATGTTAGGCGTTTTTTTTGTTTGTTTTTTTTTGTTTTTTTGGTTAATGGGTTCACCCTCGCCTCCATCATTTCATGTGAAAATTTTTATATATTCTTATTAAAAAAAAAAGAGGAAAAAATATTTGTACATATTCAAAAATTTTAATCACTATGTAGCTTTTAGTAAATCTTCTGTAGGATTGTAGCAAATGTTGGAATTGGTAGACAAGGGTTGGTTTTTATGGTGATTGCGCCAATTGATTGCGGACGGGTCAATTGTCGGATTAGCTAGAAGTAGGATAGATGATTTCGACCAGCCTTTCCTCACTTCCTCTTCGTTCTTGTGTCACAAATCATGTATGTTATTAAATCAACATTCATGCTTCAATCATTCAACAGTGACGTTCTATAAAATGTCTAATTCGATTAGACTATTTGCATTCTCGTGAAGCGGTTGGCCCGGTCGATTAAGCAGGTGAGTTATTACACGCTAAAAGGGGTGCCAGCTTACACGTTTTTGCTTTCCCTTTTCAAACTAGCATACCAACCGCCTTTAAAGGAATATGGCACTAGTCCACGTTTAAATTAGGGGCCGTGCGCCTAGAGGAGGCGATGGCCAAAAATTGTTCATTGCCCTATCCTCGTTTTATCAACTCTTGCAGATGACACTGCCAGGTATAAAGTTTAGCCGTTTCCAAAAGGAGAGGTACTAAATTGGGTGACGACCCCTTGGACTCGAGAACATACCTTAAAAAAATGCCGACCGGTTTCTACCAGAAATCACCTGTGTCGGATAATCCCGGGATAGAAAGCTGCCATTATAAACTTTAAGCACTCGCAGTGTTTTCCTGCTCTCTTGTATCGGCAGAATGCAAGTTTTTTTGTTTTTTTTTCTAAGGTAGACACTGGTGACGCACGATCTCGTCCAACAAAAGAGAAAGAAGTTGAAGAAAGACATGTGCATATAGTAAGATTCCTACAGATAATGCTCTAATATTATAACGACACACATTAACAAATACATGAAGAGACTCACGGTCGGCTCTGCTGACGGCTATAAATCCGATAAATAATCTGAAACTATTAAAATGGCGCCTAAAATGCTTCCAATATCTTTGCTTGCCACACTCTAATTTAAGACAGCGCTCCCTGTAGATAAGTAAGTTTCATAAAATCTATTTATTCTAAGGTCATGTTAAGAAACCTGGTATTGTCAGCCGACCGAGTGTCTATTTGAGAAAAAAGATGCCTTGAACGTTTTTAGCTGATCGCATATAATCATTCGCTATATTTACCGTGAATTTTACTTGCTACAGAACTTGAATCAATTACGGCTCTGATTTGATTTCTTGACTTTCACTTCTAGATATTTATTTATCTTTTAATGAAGAGATCCGACCGCAAAATCATTTCTTTCGGATGAGGTAAAAATTGACAAACTGAACTCATTTTCACTCTATAATAATTATTTATTTAAGATGACTGAGCGAGAGAATATCAAATTAGACTTTTTTTTTCTTTTCTTACATTCACTTACTCTTCCTTTGACCAGAAATACAATTCTAGGTGAAAGGACTTCATATAACAATTTTGTGATTCTTTTTAAAATTTAGTACAGTGTAACCCGGATATAAGAGAAACCCGGATATAAGAGAGATTTTCTCTGGTCCAAAATTAGAGCCTGTGTTAATGTATATATAATAGACCAAACCCGGATATAAGATACTTCTTCTCCGATCCCGACAACTCTCTTATATCCGGGTTACACTATATCTCAATCATCAGCGGTAGAAATCCAATATAGTGATTTACAAAGCGCAGCTTAGATATGACACAAGGCTGAAAGTGAAGAGCACCCAGCGTGGATCGAACTCGCTACTCAGTTATAATTGATCTAACGAGACGAGTAGCTTTCTAATCCTTGCACTACACCAAAATGCCAAGAAATTCTATATAATCACTTAACATAGATTAGATGTGGCACAAGGCCAAAAGTAAAGAGCACCAGGTGAGGATCAAACTCACTACTCAGTCATGATTAGTAAGCTAAGCTAAGCTAAGCTTGCTAACCCTTACACTCCGTTCAAGTGCCCAGAAATATAACCTGGTGATTTACTAAGCGTAGCTTAGATGTGGCACAAGGCCGAAAGTAAAGAGTATCCTGTGAGGATCGAACTCACTACTCAGTCGTGATTGATTAGCGAGACAAATTTGCTAACCCTTACGTTACGTCGAAGTACCCAGAAATTCAATATATCGATGATCGGAGAATTGGTGTATCTTTCCTTCTGGGCGAGTCTTTCTCGTGACCATCGACATGTCGTATCACGATAGAACATCATGCTCCTGTAGCGATATCAGTGTCAGCCGATATATTGTTAAATGGAAACATGTGAAAGAGAAAAGGAAGACAAGCCGGTTAGACTGTTCACCTCCACCTCGCCTCGCTTCATCCCTGCCTCGCTCTTCTACAGCAGAAAGCTACAACCGAATACAATTTGTATACTCCTACAATCGGCAAATGGTTTTATGTCATTGGTAATGAAATGGCCAAAGTTGTTGTTTTTAAGCCACAAGAGTTGCACTGAAAGAAGTTGCACCTTGAGAACAAACCTGGTGCGCGGCCTGAGCTGTAGTATGTAGGCATTGGTATGCCTTCTTTTTATTAAAATAAAACCCTGTCTGTACACGCGAAGACATTTCCTCTAAGTAAACATAATAATTGCCAGTAATAATGTCGATATTTCAGCCTCCAGAAGCCTGTCAAGGAAATCTAAAGTGGATGCTGCAAATGTCCGCCATAACAATTTTTGTCTTCATCGATACATATTTCAATAACTGATCGGGCACTTAATATCGACACCCTAGTTTTATTCGGAAAACCATTTCTTTACGCCAACTGTAGCACATTATATTTAAATTTAAGATCGATGTGATTCTGGCAGGAAATTTCTGTACCAGATAATTTCTCTTTGGTTGGTATCCTTCTCCACCAGCTCACTTGTCTCGACAGAGTGTATAATTACAGCGATTTACTAAGCTTGATTAGATATGGTACAAGGGTCCGAAACTATGAAGCGCCCAGTGAGGACTGAACTCAGTAGAGTGCGCAATTATATATATATATTTATATAATGTCAGAAGCTTAGATCAAACAATACGTACCAGCCAACACTCGCAAGGAAACGTGGACGATTTATATAGGTGAGTTAATGTAACAGGTTACGCGATATCTACATATTTTATTAAAAAAACAGCATTCTTCTCCTTGATATAGCCTCGACATGTTCTCAGTGCTGATTTGGGCTAATATTGATTATCTCCTGAAGGTTTTGGAATCAGTATATATTAAGTCTTACCAGCCCTCTGTCTGTAAGTAGAAAGGGTGGTTACCACTGATTTGAGGCCCTTTGCGAGAGCAGCGACCAGTTTAACGAAGTTAAGCAACGTTGAACCTGGTCAGTACCTAGATGGGTAATCGCTTCGGAATACCAGGTGGGTAAGCTTGGATGTGTCAGTAGTATAATGGATAACGGCTAGGAATTGTAAATTAAGAGTTTCACTTTCAATCGGGTTTGTTATATTCACATACGCACAAATACTCTTGGTAAATGTATGACTCGACATCTTCCCCTCCCAACTATGGGTTAATTAGTAGGGCTTGTATCGGTAAATCTAAAAAAGTATTTCCAGCTTTAAATAACCTGCAAAGGGATGATAGGATGTAAAAAAACAATCAATCACTGAAGAACTTAACACATATCCTGGCTATTGTCGAGCATCGCAAATCTGTCCTCCTGGCAATCGGATCGCATAGTACCTGCTGATATTTCTTTTGGGTCGTCTTTTGAGCATTAGACATGAAGCTCCTATTCACAAGACATCTTTTTGGTACCAGCGTATTGATTGGGATTCATTTCGTTATTTTCTTCGGGGTGTCCATTGGAGTGAATTGTGTCACCGACGTTTCTTCTTTGGTTAGTGCCGGCATAGATGTTTTGGGGCCTTCTCGAAAATACCAGGTGAAACCGCAATCTTCTCTTTGGTTCAAACCTGCCTGTTTAGCTGCTATAGCCCACAGGAGTTATTTTTCCAGCTGAAACAACGCTATATTTCCGATCACAACTGGGTCCTCTTTGTGTCTACTCGTAATAATTGTAAACGTGTCCTGAATTGTAAACGTTTTCGGTGACAGGATGAGGTACCGTATAGCCTGTAACAATTTTCGTTGTCGTAAATACTGGTGACTGTGAAATAGGGCATTAAATAAACCTAAGTTTTCTATTTCTTCATTCGTCACTCAGTTTGTGATGTTATTACATTCTGCTGATAAAGCTGGATGTTTTGCTCGTAATTTCTTTTCCAATTATACTCTTGATTCATCTAGAGTATATTTGACTAACTATCTCTTTAGACCTGAATCTACTGTGCGATATACATACTACGTCATTAGGAATTTCCCCCTATCCTTTCTAAACTGGATACTGACAAAGAATGGTATCCCTGCTACAGTCCTTAAGGAATGTGCCCCAGAATTGGATTCGGTTCTCTGTAAATTCTCTAATAAATGCCTTGATGTTTCTTGTGTTGTATACCCACTTCACTTCTGAGGATGTCTTGGCCATTGCACCAAATAAGCAAAATGTTACAGACTCCCTCTCTTCTTGGGGGTGGGGGAGAGGGGTTGACGGAACCGATCATAATAAAGTTGTCTTTTTTCTCTCGGCCGGGTGGTCGCTAGTTTGTTTGTTCGGAGGTAAAATGAGAACTTCAACAAAATGAATATTAAACTTATCTATTTTATTAAACACGTCGATGAGTACATTTTAAATTAGCCAGTGGGGGTCACTCTACCATCCCCTAAGGGGAGCATGTTCCCCGCGATACGAAATAACCACGTCTAATGTGTACGACGTGTAAAAACATAACTCCTTGAAATCACTTTCTATCTGTCTAACAGTCCCACGTTCGGCTCAGCCAATCAAAATCGATATCCCTATTTTGTCTACCATCTGACCTTAAAGGTCAGCAGCTTCAGAAGGTTTGATCAAAAATACACTGCCACTAAAAAAGTAATAGCCCGAAACTATTATTTAACACTTGTTTCCCACTTGTTGGAAAATTACCTGCTGTAGTTGCTATCTTTCAGAACTCAATCTAACCGTCTGATCTTTCTTACTCTATCTCTTTTGGCGAAGTACTCTAATCACATCCGAATCGGTTAACATCTCACCTTTCACAATCAACTCTATTGCGTCTTCGTGGCTTTATTCCCATGTTTGGGGTGAAATGATATAGATAATGTTATCAGTTACAGTGTCTGATTAATGAAGTGGGACTTGTGGATAGTGGCATTCCTATACATAAATCGATATGAAATGGGAGAATAACAATAGAGATGGTCGGGTCTGCTGACAGCTATAAAAAAAACTATAAATAATCAGAAAATAGTAAAATGATGCCTAAAGTGTGTCTAATACCTATTCTTGTCACATAGTCATTTATTTACCTACTTTAAGATTCCTTTTAAAACTCGGTATCCGTGTCTTCTTCTGTCAGTAGATATTCAATATGTCAAAGTGACCAACTCATATTTCCTCCATTTGAGTTCTTTTCATTAAACTGAAACCCTCAAATCCCATCCCAGAAAATTGATCCTCACTCCCCTGTCGTTAGCTCATATGGTCGTGTTTACAGTATTAATTTGTTAAAAATTAACAAAATTCGCCCTCAGCCTGAAACTACAGCCTTCCCCACAAAAAAAACAGGAAATTTGGTACAGTTTATTTAATTATTAGAATTTTGTGTTACAGTTATTTGAAACAAAAGCAAAAGATAGAAATGTACTAACTTAACGCATTACCTACCATGAGCCCCATTTGGGGATCTGTTAAAATTAAACTCACTACATGTTATTCCTTGTATTTACATTGAATTGCTTACATACATTGCATTTGCAGAGGTATATTTTACAACACTTAGCCTTTAAAGTTTTTTATTAATAGCCGTAAGAAGACACTTTCTGTCGTAATTTTCCATTTTACGAGTAGAAAAATAATGACTATTTTGAAAAGTATTTTTTTATTATTTCTAATCAATATTATTTTTTGATGTTTTATATACATACTTGATGTTCTAGTTTCTATAAAAACGACAATGGTAACAACTGAAATTAAACATAAGGAATAAATAAACTCCTAAGACACCTGTCTGGACCAAAAATGCGCATTCAAAAATTTGGCAGTTAATGGGTTAAAACAGAACAAAAACACACATGTTAATTTTTTAATATGTTAATTTTTTTTATATGTTAATTTTTTTATATATGTTAATTTTTTTCTGTTATATTTTTTATATGTTAATTTTTTATGTTATTTTTTTATATGTTAATTTTTTATGTTATATTTTTTATATGTTAATTATTTTATGTTATATTTTTTATATGTTAATTTTTTTATGTTATTTTTTTATATGTTATTTTTTAATATGTCTTTTATATGTTAATTCTTTTTCATCATAGAGTAAATCTAAAATTTCCAGTTTTTTTTTTGGTTATTTTTTTATTTATTTTTTTTTTTTTTTTTTTGTGGGACACCCTGTAGTAGAAATTGACTATACTTCTCTCATCACAATGCTGACATCAATTTAACTAGTCGCAGTTACAAACAACCATTCTACATTGTTCCTTTCCTTATAACAGGGGTCGGCAACCTTTTGGAGAGCGAGAGAGAGGGCCAATGTCTCGGAGGAGGGTAATCATATCATATGTAGTATAATAAATTATCTAGACCTCAGACGGCTCCGTCCAGAAAGTTACCTTGGTCTGGAGTTTTAAAGAAAAAACATAGAAGTTATATCATTTAAACGAGGTTCTTTATGTTTGCAGGAATAACAGGAAACAACTATCACAGACAACAAAAAATGCAAATTCCTTACTACAAACGAAATAGAGTGAGACATGTCAAATTATTTAATGAGACACTTGTTTCTGGTTAACAATTCGATAACTTCTCCACGTCAGGTGAATGTCTTTTCGGGGATAGGAATATCATCCAGGAGGTCATCACCCAACCATGTTCTTAACCGACTCTTAGCATATTTAATTTCCGAAAAGCATATGCACTTCCAAATAATGATGTCATCATTTTCGCATTATTCAATAGTTTTTTTTTTTTTATAGTTTCCACTTGGGAAACATATTTCTTGTAGAAATCAACGGTTGATTCGGGTCGGTTTCGTTATATTCAGTTTCGCGCAAAATATCCTTGGGAAAGTTATGAAACCACTTCTTCTCCCCCGATCTATGGGTCAATTAGTATATCATTATCGATAAAATAACTTTAAAATCTAAAATCTGGGTTAAATGACCTGTAAAATGTTGGTAAACCGTAAAAAACAAATCAATCAAACTTCCAACATTCTAATACGGAAGAAAAAATCACTAATTAAAAAAAAAATAATGTGAAAAAAATGAAGTAAAACTGAATAAGCAAAAGATTTCCATCTCGCTGACATACTTCACTTTGTTATTTAAATGGGAGAAGCCACGCAAAATGTATTCCTTTAGTATTCCTTAGGAGAGATATAAGTTCCACCCGAGCTGCATCTTCCAATGAATCACGGCTTTGTATGCTCCCCCGAGCGCTACAATCTTAACCTGTTCATGACGTTAACCGAAAGAGGTACTCGAAGTAGGGTGTTTCAGAATAAGAGATACATTATATGCGGATATGCGGGGTAGAGAACGCTTAACCCGTTTCGTATTTCCTTGTCCCATTTCCCATCGTCAGTTATAACACTTTCCTGATCTCGATGGCTGCAAACTGCAACGCGATTTGGGGCCGTCTCTCTTGCTAACGGCTATACAGTCTATGTTCTATAATTGTCTATTCCTTTCCTCCTGATCACCCTGGGTATGACGATGAACTATATCCAGCGGCAAGGCCTTTGATCGCCATCTTCTATCTTCTTGAATCCCACTTATCTGTTGTCCCCTCTTCAATCCTCCCTATTCTCAGGCTTTTCTCTCACTCCCTGTTACCTCCTGCGTACTAGGGTCGCCCGGAAACTTCACTCTGATCATTCTCATAAGTAATGAACTCCCGAAGTTGTTGGTGGGGGCCTCAGACGCAACACGGAGGCCTTCATCATGTGCTACCCTGGGTAAAGAGGGTGGCTGCTGGAAGATCCTCTGTCTGGCAACCGGACTCTGCATCATGCCACACATGGAAGAGAACACAATCATAGCTGACAGACAATTTCTGTGACTACATCACCCCCTACATCTGGTCACCTAACTCTTCAGTCTGCAACCGCCATGATTATTATGTGTAGGATTCAGTTGAGTAAGAGTAAAAAAAAATACTTCTAACACAAAAGATAAACTGAAGGTACGTATTATACAAGCATTCACCAACTTAAGGAGACCGCCCAGAAGAGTTGCAGGAGATTCTGAAGTCGTCTGGAAGCCGTAATGGAAGCCGATTTTTTTAAATAAATTTGCTCTTTAGTATTTTAAGATGTTTTTATGTAATTATGGTAAATATATATGTTAAAATGAGATGTCAGTCTTACTTTCATTTTTACGTATTTCTGACGGCAATTTATCCATCGCACCCTGTATTGTCAGTCTCGGAACTCCTGTAAGACGAGATATCGCCTTAATGGTAGAAACAGCATCAAGATACGCAACATTGTTTCTGTTCTTGTTTAATCGTTTTATAAAATGTTTACGTTCTTTTAATCGTCTTGCTATAATAATCCTTCGTCAGAATTTATTCTTTAAAAATACGTTAAATTTCACCGTGTTTGGATGAGTGTAAAACAGAACTACAAAAAATGGTGTAAAATTGAACAAGAGAAAAATGTTTTATATAAAATAAGGTAGAGAATTTAAGAAAAACGGAATCGAGATTTGAATTAAAACTGGAAATAGATAGTATGTCTTTTTCCAAAAAATGACAGCAAAATGAGGCAGACAAGTGTTATCAATGCCTGTCGGAATCGTGATAATTGGAAGTTCATCCAACGAAAACAAGTCATATTGAATTAGGGTGTTGATCTATCAAGTAGTTTGCGCAATAGGTTTTCTCTAAATTTCCCATTCACGTTAGGCAGTATCTATAGGATAAAGCTATTTACTATGCATAACGTGGTTTAGCAGAATGGCAACGACGAATAGGAGTTATAATTACTGAAAAGACTGTTTGCATTTTTCAGAATCTGTACAAACATGGCCTTCTTTCGCCTCCAGCAAAATGATACCGCCCGCCTGTACAGCTTTGATAAAACTTTCATTTCTCGCGGCTAAAAAAAGTTCCTGTTTTTCTTTTCTCCGACGTCTGGACTAAGATGCGTTAAGATTATTTATTTTCCTGCGATTAAATCCTACTTTGCCATGTTTGTGTACAGCTGAAGGAAAGATTCAAGAGAAGGGGGAGGGATTTTGAGCCATGCAGATATACAATGAACTCCCATACATATCGATATCCGTGATTTGGGCACCTCGAGGTGGTGTAATGGTTAGCAAGCTTGTCTCGCTAAAACAATTACGACTGAGTAGTGAGTTCGATCCTCACTGGGTGCCCCATACTTTCGGCCTTGTGCCACATCTAAGCTTCGATTAGAAAATCATTTGGGAACGCCAAGGCCGTGCAATGGTTAGCAAGCTTGTCTCACTAGAACTATTACAACTGAATAATGAGTACGATCCCCACTGGCCCCATACTTTCGGCCTTGTGCCACATCTGAGCTACGCTTAGAAATTCACTCTCGCTATCCGTGATTTCTGTTATCCGTGGTTTACAGTTATCACCAATCAACCTCGGAAATAAAAAAAAAAGTCATGTCTTATTTGATAATGGTCCCAAAGCTGATTGTCCGTCTACACCAAAGAAGAGAGCCTCCATTAAACTAGAAGGGAAATGTTATCGTCTTAATTGACATAAGAATATATTATGAGTCGAGGCGGTGAAGTGGTTAGTGGCTCTGAATAAAGAAACGAGTCAAGTTCGAATTTCAGTTGAGATCGTTGTGTTCACTTTGGTGCAAATAACCTTGGGAACGATATGAATCCATCTCTTCTCCCCAAAGCTATGGGTTAAAAACAGAACAAACTGGACTCCATATTATATATATAACAGCATATGAGAGCAACAACACTGAATTCAAAACCTTATGATCTTGAACTATAACTAAGCTCGTTATAGTTGCAATATAAACCACAGATTGGTTCTGTGCGTGCTGAAAAAACACTAATCGGCCTGAGCAAACGGACAGCCTCTGAAATGAGCAACCATACTGAAGATGAGAAATGACACTAATTTACGATGAATCTTCAAGTCGAAACATCTCTGATGTGCTTGTTACATTAAGAACGAATTTTCTATCCATTACGTAACTTTTATTACAGGATATTGTTATAGTTTTTCTATTTTATTATTAGTTATTTTTGTTAATCTCTTATTGTGCTTCATAATTGGGGGCTCGATACCTTTTTTTTATAAAATATATCCGTTTATTACGATATCCATGCAAATTAGTTTTTATACTTTGTATTACCCCCTCGAATTAGGTGCTATAGTGTAAAGGAGCGGCACCCATTTATTTTGACCTCCACCAAAATAAGGATTCACAATTCTACCGAGAAATTTCTACATGCCTAATTATTTCAACTCCCTCCGAATTATTCGGAAAATTACAGCAATAAGATTTGCACTAAAAATAAAGCTTCTATCCATCGCTATTCCTGAGAATGACGATAAATTATATCCGGCAGCAAGGACTCTGCCCGGGATATTCTATGTTTTAAGGAGCGTGGAACCACCTCTTAATTACTGTTATCGCCAGGTCCACCTGGACAGAGAGTGATAGCACATGTTAGGGTCTCAACTAGTTAACCCGCAAATAAAATTCAACAGTGCATTTTTTGTAATAAAATGAGCAACAACACATTTTTATAGCAAAATGACAATGCAAGACTAACAAAAATATAAAAGTACATATTTAGTTAAAATTACCAAACAATTCTGCCGGGAATTTTTCTTAGTTTAATAAACTGAAGCAAAATAACTATGTAGCCGAAAAAATTATTTGCAAATTAATAAGTAAACAATACTCATTCAGGGTATGACGATAAACTACATCCGGCAGCAAGGTCTCTGATCGGAAGATTGATGGTTTTGAAGAACCTGAAACCACTTCTTAATTACTGTTGTTCCCAGGTTTACCCTTCCCCGGAGTGCTAGCACCTGTTAGGGTTCCATCTATAGGCAAATAGTGACCCCCCAAACAAAAATCAGCAGTACATTTTTATAATAAAATGACCAAAAATACATTTTTATAGCCAAATAACAATCAATGCAATACTAAAAAAATATAAAAATACATTTTATAGTAAAATTATTGATAATATATTTTATGATCTACAAAATATATATTTAAAAAAACATACCTTTACCCTGAGAGTATAAAATTATCTACAAAATATATGTAGTTGAATGCATTAAATTAAATTATTAAATTTAAATTATTTAAAATATTTAGATTTCGACATTAAATAACCCAGAGAGATGTTGATATACCATTAAACAAAATCAACCAAATTTCTATCCATCACTTAAACTTTATTAAAATATTTTAGTATAATTGTTCTATTTTATTAGTGGTTATTGCTATTCTTGTGCCTAAAATATGAATTAAATTTTATTATGGGAATGTAAAGCGGGCGATGGATAAATTGTCGTCTAAATTACGCAAAAATGAAAATGACACTGACATCTCATTTTAACAGATATATTTACCAAAATTACACAAAAATATCTAAAATTACTAAAGAGTAAATTTATTCAATAAAATCGCCATTGGCTTCATCCACAACATCCAGACGACTTCGGAATCTCCTGCAACTCTTCTGGACGGTCTCCTTGTTTAAATTGGTGAATGCTCTCATAATCCTTGCCTTCAGTTCATCTTTGGTTTTACAAGGATTTTTGCTGGTTTCACGATTAACTAACTGCACCCCACACATAATAATCAAGTGGGTGTAGTGTGGGGAGTTAGGCGGCCATATTTAACAGGTTATGTTCTTGCAGAAATTGTCTGACAGTCATGATAGCCATGACAGTGTTCTCCTGCTTGTGTGGCATGTTGCAGTGTCCTGTTACTGGGCATAAGGTCTTCCAGCAGCCATCCACTTGGGCAGCACTACATCCACAAGGCACTTGATGTAGAGCTCCGTGTTCAGTCTGAGGTCGTACGGGAAGATGAATGGAGGCATAACGTCTCCATTACTAGTGAATACACCAAACAACCTCGTAATCACCATTAAACTCATCCAACACATTCCAATTCATCTGCACCGTCCTCAGATTGACACCCAAACACTTAAGTCTTTTTATTGGAGCCTCCGGTGTGAATACCAATCAGTAGAGCATGCCGTTTCCAAATTTCTGGCAGATTGAATTGCTTCATGGACTCTTTTTCTCATGGATGATACCCAACTGTTCCTATTATACTGTTATACTGTGCAGTCGACAAAATCGAAATCAAACAACGTGCATGCGCGAAATTACATATATAAAATGACGACAACTTACCCATCACATCTTACGGGCGCAAACTATAGCGCGACATTGAAGCACGCTAGAAGATGAAAACTGTGACAACGAAATCCAAAAGATCATTGGAATTGTGAAAGAAGCTTTTCAAAAGCTAAGCAATGCATTAAACAAACTAAAGATTTTCATTCGAAACAAAGAAAATATTACTGAATTGTTATGTAATCTCGGTCCTCCTCTATGGCAGGGAATACAAGACAATTTCCTAACATGTAAAGAAGAGACTTGAAACAACAAAAAGGTGTTTCTGCAGAAGAATGGTGAAAACGAGGAGGTTTTAAGAAAAATGTTTTACAATGTTTTTGTTTTAATAAAAACGACGCTTATACTTAAAATCTAAAAGAGCGAGTTGGAATTTCTAGGATGCATGATGAGGAGAAAGAGTCTGGAGAATTAGACACTCACAGTATAGATTGAAAGTAGAACAGAGGAAAGAAGCATGTAACCTACTGTCATATAGGAAGAAAATGAGTAACTAGCGACACCGAGGTTCGAGCGTGACACTCTGGACTTATGAATATATGTTTTTCTCCGCCAAGTTTTTTCTGCTATATATTTTTTATATATGGCAGTGTCAGGCTACTGACTGTAGTGAGTATTGAGTGGAACTATCCAGTCGAATTAGTGTGAATTATTGTGCGTCGTTGATTTGGGGTTTTGAGTTAGGATTTACCGGACGTTATGCCGAGCCGCGCTACTCACAAGGTATTTCCCTGAAATGGTTAATTATCTTCGGCTGACTTTTACTTCTTTGTTCTTATTACGTATTTATTTACGATTGTAATTAAATACTGTTTTATCTTAACATTGAAGTCTTGAGTTATACTTAATTATTAAAGGCCACCTTACGTCACAAAACCTACTTAAGGAGTTTGGATAAAAGGGTGACAGAAAAAGGGAAGGGAAAAACAAGACTTGCTTATTGCTATAAAGGATAGGAATTTGTGGTGAACACTGATCGCCCACAAAGTCTGCAAATGAAGAGGTTCTGGTGTTGTGCAAGTCTTTTTCATTACATACCAGACGTATATTTGATTTTTCAAGAAGTAAGAAGCCATTGTCATTCATAAATCAGTCCATTACAAGACAGGAATTACATTTCATGATAAAGAAAGACTTAAAATAGATAGCGACAATCATTTAAGCGTCTCGCTACGAATTTACGGCAATGAAGCCCAAGAAAAGAAATAGTTTTCAAGTTGGATCTTCAGCCAAAAGTTTGTCGGCCATTTGCAATACTTCCTGAACGAAGACGATTCCTATAATGTTCAAAATGGTTTTTAGAACTATCTACAACGTTTTCAGACAATGGTGAATTCATTCAAGGCTAATTGCAAGTCTATTTGATGTTAATAAATGAAAAGCGTTAAATCCAGTGGTTGAAAATCTTGAATGATTTAAGTTTCTTTAATTATTCCCGCTTGCAGTAAATATTTCTCGAAAGTACTGTTCGAAAACTTTTCACGTACTAGTAAGTACAAGGCATGTATATATGTTGCCGACTCGGACATTGCACGCACATCACACATAACCACCAAAGAAGGCGGGTGTACGAGATGGTGGGCTCGCACCACAGAGCGCAATATTGGAGTGTAAAAGATCTAATGTTCGATATAGTAGATTCAGATCCCATGTGATCATTGTACTGGAAGACATGCACTTCATTACAGACAGAACATCATCGATTTAGACCAGGTGTTGACTGAGCAGACCTTAGACGTAATAATTAGAGGTCTAATATTTATCCTCAGAGCTCCTTCGACTTGAAGGCACACTACAAAACTGCTTTACTCATCTTCAGCTTGGCTGATGGTTTCCAAGTGTGTGCTATATTTCTTCCATATCCACAGTGCAAATGTGTGTTTTTATTATGCGACTATGCAGAGCGGACCTTACATGCAGTTCAAAAATGTACTCCGTCAGGGCAACATATGGTTTTTATTTAGTTCTCTTTTTCCAACACTGGTTGTCAACCACAGCTAAAGAGGCGAGTTTGCCCTGCTAGTTAATCTTTTAGTACCGATTGTTCAGTTGGAGATACATATTTTAGGGCATGCTAGTCAAGCGTTCATTTTGACTATTTTATCAATAATATATACGAAAAAAACTATGGTTTTCTTTTGCTAGTATTTTTGTTATGCAATGAAAGTAAGTCTTAGTGGTGTTAAAATTACTTTGGACACTAACATCTACGACGATGTTCGGGAATCATACCATATATGTTGGAGAGAAAAAGATTGATACCTCCACCAACGATATTTATGGGAAAATGAACAAAGAGATCTCAACCAGAATTCGAAATCGGCACGCTGAATCCCCACTTCTAGCCTCTAATTAATACACCAACTACTCACCCGGCGTTCTACAATTACACATCGAAAATTATTTCTGACGTTTCTGGGGGTGAGGAACAATAAGTAATGTGTAAGAATTGATTATTTTGTTTTGTTTTACAGCTTATCAAACTTTTTAAGATTCTTTAAAGCCAGAAAACATTTTCAGATTGTAAGAATTAGGGGGAGACAATAATGATTCAAGTTACAAGTCTTACTAGTTAACTGATAGCTGGAGGAAGAACAGGTGTGATCTGATACCTTTCCCGGGGTTATTTACCCGTAACGGAATATAACGAACCCGCGTGGAATATGAACATGATTCTCTGATTTACATTTCCGAGGTGTTTTTCATTACACCACCCGCACATCCAAGCTTACAGCACCTGATGTTCCAAAGCGGTCACCCAATTAGGTACTGACTAGCCTCGATATTGCTTAACTTTGGTGATCGTGTTTCAACGTCATATGGGTGTAAGCATGAAAAAGCAAAAAAGATGTCAAGTGTCTTTCAAGTATTTCATAATGTTATTATTTCTCTGTAGGTCTGTTTAAGATTTTCGATTTCGAAACTAATTTTGAAAAGATTCAGTATCATCGCAATTCTCTTTTAAAGAATAAGTGGTTCCTTAGGAGGTCCTTTAGAGGAGTCACCATGGAGTAATGGATAACGGATCGGATTGAGGAATCGGAGACCCGAGTTCGATTTCCAGTCTAATCCATTAGATTCACTTACGTGCTAATACCCTTGGGAAAGGTATAAATCCACTGCTCCTCCACAGGACAGATCATTAGATTGTAACTGGTGTACCGCAGAAAGAAATGGCAACCTACTGCGGGAAATAAATCTGCCTCGTCAGTCATATATCGAAAGATACATAATCGCCTCAGCGTGTATCGCGCATGGCACATAGCTGACTGAATGGTTCCTTTAAGTCATTAATAAAAAAAAAAGTCAGCAATTATGTGTTTCCAATTTTTACTCTGCGTATTCTAATCCATCATTCGTTTCGTTTTTTATGCCCAATGTGAGACAGTCCTGGGTAAGACGATAAACTACATCCGGCAGCAAGACTTCTGATCGGGAGATTGGAGATTTTGAGGAGCGTGGAACCACCTGTTAATTTCTGTTGTTCCCCGATCCATCCTGACCTGAGATGGTAAACCCTGTTAGAATCCCATGGGCAAATAGTGAAACCCTAAAGAAAACAAATCACTATGAAAGCAGAAAAAATACATTTTTATATTGTAAAATTGCCATCAATAAGTGTTTATATTGTAAAAACCCAATAATACTTATTTATAGCAAAATAATCAACAATACATTTTATCTCTAGTTGATGCTATATAATTATGCTTAAAAGATATTTAGTTGAAACCATAAAGCTGGGTACAATATATTTTGATCACGGCATTGAATAGAGTTGGGGTTCTTAACCCTTGGGGGTATGGGAACCAAATGCTGGGGGTATGGCACTCGATTTCTGGGTACTGGTAGTCCCCCGCCCCTGTGTTGTGTTTGACAGTTTTTAATTTTTCTTTTCACAGATTTGGTGCAAAATGTCGTCTGTCAAAAAAGGAAGTGGAATGATTCATATGCAGGTTTTGGCTTCATCTGTATGACAGAACGAGATGGAACAGAAAGACCCCAGTGCATGCTGTGAAATTTGGTAATGAGCAATGCAAATTTGAAGCCATCAGGACTGAGGGAACATTTCGAAAGCAAACACAGTAGTCATGTTGGCACATCGATTGAGGCTTTTAAGTTGAGAAGAGTTTCCTATGATCAGAAAGCAACTCTTTCATTATATGGGTTTATTCTCCAGGAAAACCTCTTCTGGAAGCCTCCTACAACGTTTCGTACATGATTGCCAGAGAAAAGAAGCCCCACATAATAGGGGAGTTCCTCGTGAAACGCTGTGCGCTGGAGATGACAAAAATTGTGCTGGAAGAGGAGGCCGCGAAGCAACTAAGTCAGGTGTCCTTGTCCAACGACACTGTACGCCAGAGAATTAAAGACATGAGTCAGGACGTAACAGCCCAAGTTGTCAACGAGATTAAACAAAGTCCTGCAAAAATCAGTATGCAGATCGATGAATCAACTGACGTGTCAAACCGCAGTCAGTTGCTTGCATTTGTACGATATGAACATGAAAAGAACATCAAGGAAGAGTTTTTATTCTGTGAACGACTCGAAACAACAACCAAAGCAGTTGACATATTCAAGCTGATCCAATCTTTCTTTGATCACCATGAGCTGGCATGGGATTTGATTGGGTTTATTTGTATGGATGGCGCTCCTGCTATGATTGACAAAAAATCTGGATTCATTGCTATGGTCAAGGAGAAAGCTCCACATGTGCTCACCACACACTGTGTTCTACATCGCCAAGCTCTGTCATCCAAAACATTGCCAAAGAAACTTATAGAGGCGATGGGTATAGTTGTGCAAACAGTCAACATTATTCGTGGACGTGCATTGAATCAGCAGCTGTTTAAAAAAATTCTGTGACGAGATTGGAGTGGAACACGAAGTTTTGCTGTACCACACAGAGATGCGTTGGCTGAGTTGTGGCAGTTTTTTCACACGTGTAGTGGAACTCTGGGATGAAATTCTCGAATTTCTCAAGCATCAACAATCCCCTCCAGCAAATCCTTTTGAAGATGAGCATTTTATTGTTAGCCTCGGATATTTGACTGACATTTTCAGTCTTCTCAATGATTTGAACACATCAATGCCGGGAAGGGATGTGGACATCATTCAAGCCAGGGGAAAAGTTGTCGCATTCACAAGGGAATTACCTATCTGGAATCGCCATGTTGAAAACGGAAACCTGGCCATATTTCCAATTCTTTCCAATATCCTTATTAGAGATGTTAATACACTACCTGTAGAAATAATTCAAGAAGTCAAGAGTCATTTGGAGTTTCTAAGTACAAATTTTGAGGGTTACTTTTCAGATATTGATGAACTTAGAATGGATTCGATTTGGAGACAAAACCCTTTCTCATTTGATATATCGAGAATGAGTGATAACGATTTATCAAAGGATGGTTTCATTGAATCCCAAGAGGACCCAAGAAAGAAAGCTGATTCAGAAAGGGCTGGGATGGAGGTCAAGTAGTTTTGGTGTGAATAAATCTCTGCTTACCCAAGTTTGGCAATTAGGGCAATGTATGTTTTGGTTCGCTTCACAATTACGTATCTCTGTGAAACATGATTCTCTGCATTATTAAATCTGATATCAAAGTGGAGAAATCGACTTGATGTGTCAGATGACATGCGAGTAGCTTTGTCAGTAACTGTACCACGATTCCATGCTTTGATTGCACAAAAACAACAGCAAATATCTCACTAGATTAGTCGAGATACTAAAAGAAAACTTGCACATTTATGTTCTCATCATGTTTTCTTGCGTAATAAAACTGAAATATAACTATTTTGCTTTCAGTAAAAAATATAGTAAGGGTATCAATACTTATAGGGTTTTTTTCGTGTTCTATTCTTAGAAATCTATATCTAAAGTACAGTAAATTCAAGCGATTGAAATATTTGGAAGACATACTGGCAAACAATAGGATTGGTGATAATTATTTGGGCAGTCAAGTAAAAGGGGTATAGGACCATATTGGACAATCCATTGGGGGTCTGGAAACATCAAAAGGTTAAGAACCCCTGCCCTAGACCTTGATATGCCACGAAACAGGATGAATCAATTAAGCAAAGAACCAACATGAAAGAAATATTTCATGTCATTAATCCATATAATATCCGATAGTTTCTTAAAGAAATCCCTATTCCTAAATATCACTTCAATAAAACCACAAGATAAAACATGTATCAACCTCTCTTGTAAACATGTTCACACAAACATGTATATACACAAAAGCTGGGTATCACCTACCATGTATTCAGCTGTGAAAGGAGAATAACATATATCTTCATAACATAAAGCTTTGCTTAAAGGAAAAATAATTTTTGACATTAAATGACTCATATGGATTTGATATGCCGTTAAACAAACATACAATCCAATGATAAGTTAACTTTTGTTGAGTCAAATAAAAAAATTGTAAATAATATTATTTGATGGATTGTTTTCAATATCATTCATCGACACCATATTTTCGGGATGGGGTAAATTCTTAAATAGACTTTCATACAAAAATGATGGCATTATGCTATGAAAACATTATTTGGTAGGAGTCTTGGGACAAATAAAATAATACTGAGCAAAAGTGACTAGCGTTGACTTTATCAATATCTCTCACGTATTGAGCTGATATTTCACGTTTATTTGTTGTAAACATTCACATATTTAAATCATAAGCAGCTCATATGAATAAAGTTCCCTGGAATTTGGTTTCGGACGAAAGAAATAGATGTTTCCAGTGTTCAAAATCTTAAAAGAGTAATATTAATCATACAATAGACAGAGTCAGCTAGGCTATATTTAAGCTACAAGTTTTAGATTGTTTTTAATCATATAGAATGTCAGTTAAGAAATAAATATTTGCGAGTTTATTTTTCGATATATAAAATTCTGTGACTTCAGTTAGTCCGTCTGTCCGTCCGTCACACCCTCTAAAATAGCCACGCATTAACCGATCGAAACCAAATTTTGGAAAAACGGGCAAACAGGTAAAGGGGGGTCAAGTACAATTGGTTTTACTAGGGTGCGTAACTGAGTACAATAAATTTTCTTGGAAAAATTAAAAGTTTTATTATTGCCCATACAGAATACTCCCACTATTTTAAAAACAATTTAATGTTTAAAATAAGAAATAAATATTTAATGAAAATAAAATATTGTTTTTTGTATATCTTTTCTTTAAGTTTTTATGTTTTATCGACTGGTGTGCGTAATTGAGGAAACGTAGATTTTTTAAATTTCGACAAAAACATGTTAGCGATAACTTCAACAGTATTAATTACTGTGAGGATTTCAAAAAATTCTAGTTATAATAACGGAACGCTCAAACATCCGGCACCTGGTCCAAATTCAGAATATGGAAGACATTGAGCCGACTTCATCTTTTCACGTATTTTCTAAGAAAAGCTAAAAGACAAACACGTAAAATCAACATATTTGTAAAGTCTCATACATTTAGGGGTAAATATTTGTTTGTGTGGTATTTAATATTAAGATCAAAAAATATGGTACAAGGCCTAAAAATGGGTGGATGGTTATTTCTGTCTTATAATTTAACTTAGCTAATCTAAAACAGACTATTTTATACGATAATTTTCTTTCGTCAAAACTTCACAGAGGCACTACTTATTCATACGACTGTCATCATGTTCGAAACATGCAATGGGCTCCTCACCCAACTTCCCACATATCGGTCAAGAGCTGCCGTATCTACTCTCGTTCACTTAAAAGCGAAAGAGGAAAACGAACGCCACGAGGACTCGAATTCTGTTTACAGTATTTTAGTTGTTTTAATCAGCGTTTCGCTTACTTGGTCTGCGTGAGTACGTGGGTGGGATAACCCCTGCCATTTCAGACGAACGGATCAGGTCATCCCTTTGATACTTCTTCCTACCAACCCTCTGCCCAATCAAAACGACTCGGGACAACACGAACGGGCAGCATGGCAACTACATGGTGGAGACTCTGCCCCCATCCAAGGTCGTGCCAGAACTGGCAACTTCAATGCCAACCATGGCAGTTAATATGCAATAACAACCGGAAACCATCGATACCCGGTTTGTTGTCGCTTGATCTCAAAATAAATTATTTATTCTTTCGTTCACCATCGGTTAAGTGGGAACCACTTAGAAATCCCGAGACACTTAAGATTGAGATAAAATTACACCTTCCTACTCTATTTCAGTCTCTCAATCATTGTGTCACAATGCGAGTTCAGAATAAATTAAATTTATTAGTTAGCCATAAATTAATAGAAACGATTGCGCTGAGAGACGATTTTGCAATTAATTCATTTACAGTTTAATTGAAATTGAGGTTATAAAACCTAGATACAAGGAATCAACCTTGTTACAAGTTGAAGGTTTTACTTCGAGACGTTGATTTCAATTCTATGAGTCAAAACAATGTTCCAAGTTTTACAATGCCACAGTCAAATCTGAATAGTTCATGTGAAACGTTTAACTAATCCCCCCAAAGTTAAATATTTAAAAGTATGATACCAAGAGACTTTTATGGCTTTCTTTGAAAGTTCATGTGCAAAACTTTTATGTGTCGTGACCATTCGCGACATGGATGATTATGACTCTCCATAACTTCCACAATCATTGCTTCGAACTAATTTGTATCTCTAAACAGTATTTGTCTCTTTACAATCAGTCTTACTTCATTTTTATTCATACATTTATACAAGATCATTCAGTATGTTATTCGCTTCCCCTACGCTATAATTCAATATGTCGTGGGTGTTAAATGCTCCAAGTCTTCTTTACTTATTATGTGTCCGAGAAATGTCAACTGTCGCGTTTTGATTATCCTTTTATTTGCATTGTAAACAGAAAATGATAAATAAAACATCAGGCAGCAAATACATTGTTTTTTTTATTCCTTTTGTTTTTGTCTTTCTCTCCTTTAGGCATTTTTATTTTAATGAGTTAGTAATCAGATATTTTTTTTCTTCTTACAAGCAACAATAATTGCAACATTATATATTTGCGTAATTTTTCCATAGAGAAGAACGAGAGAAGACATGATGATAATGAACTTTATCAGACGAACGAGGGGACCATTTTGGCGTATGTATATTTTTCTTCTCTCATAAAACACATGTACACATAAAAGAACAAATTACCATCACAATCTCGGGGTGGGTCGCGAAAGGTTGAGATAATTAGGCCATTGTAAATAATCATCTTCAGTTTAAAAAAATTGTCCCCCTCCACAATTAAGAGTTGATTGATTGTGCTATTGTTCTCCTTTGACCTTTCCAATCGAATTTACCTCGGCAAATCGATTGGCCCGTTACAAAAATAATTTATTTACTATAATGCCCAAAACATTTATAACAGAATACCAAGGCAAAATAGATGCCGCGGCAGTGTATCGGTTAACGATTCGGAAAGAGAAATCGACGATTTGATTTCGAATTTAAATCGAGTTCGTTAAGTTGATTTTCGAACATCATAAACGCATGAATCAACTCTCTTCACCGTGTCCCAATTTATGGATTAAATAGCAGAACTGACTCAGATCTTATTCCTATACCTAGTAACCATAAGAGAAATAAAACTCTGACTTCACACCCAGCCTGATCTTGCCCAAAACACACCTCTGCAGTACATATTGTAATTGATGGGTTACGGATATCGTGACGTGACTAAGGCTCAAGACAGGAGGAAAAAGCTGTCCACAGGAATCATATTTTTCGTTTTTTGTACTGATAATTATGATAAATCATCTCAGAAATCCAAATTTAAAATCCTTCAAATCAATTAGAAATTCTGTCGTTGGAATAACGGACGCGTTTTCTTCGGTCAACCGAAAAGAAACGTTCATTTCTTTTGGTCACCTCAACCTACGACAAGACGCCGGTAGATTAATACACTTCTCGCATTGTTTGAAATGGGATTGAGTCTATATTTAGAATTGTTGTTTTACGGCATATCAACCTCAATGGGTTATTGAATGCCAAGACAAGATTTTTATTTCTGTTAATATTTTTTTTTCCAAAAAAAATGCAATGCTGGTAATATTTTCCCCATGTATTGATGGTAATATTTTTCATCAAAAATGTATTGCTGGTAATATATGTTTATTTTCAAAAATGTATTTCTGGTAATAATATATTGCTGGCAATATTTTTCCCTCAAAAATTTATTGCTAGTAATATTTATTTTCTTCAATAATGTATTGCTAGTAATAATCTATTGCTGGTAATAATGTTTCCTCAAAAAATTTGTTGCTGGTATTAAAAACATATTTTTACACTTTCATGGTGTTTTGACACCAGTTTGGAGGTTAAGTATTTGCCCATAGCTGGGATCCTAACAGGTCCTACCACTCTGGTCTGGGTGGACATGGGAACTCCAGCAATTAAGAGGTGGTTCCACGCTCCTCAAAACCTCCTGATCAAAGGCCTTGTTGCCGGATGTAGTTTATCGTCTTACCTAGGACGGGCTATAATTAGCAGTTACATTATGAGCAGTGCTTCAGGGTGTGGAGTTAAACCAGACGCATGGTTTCTTCAATGTAATTACGGGTAAGAATTCAGTTCTATCTTTAAGAAAATTGATATTTAACGTTTAATATACACATTGCAATGGTTTGTCCAGATTATAACATTTATTTAAGTGAAAGATGTAACCGAAAATTTAAAGAAATCCCGAAATATATTAGAGATAGAATAAATCCCGAAACAGATTAAAAGATAAAAATAGAGCCGTCTTTTTTAGAATTGGGAGAAAACAAAGAAAGAATGAAAAATATGAATATTTGAAGATGTTTTCCTTGTGTAACCTTATGTCGATAAGTTAGAGAAAATGTATTTAAGTAAGAATTATGCTTAGATATAAAAATGAATCTATTTTCTAACTAGCTGACATGAAAAAATATTCCTTAACTAAGAAAGGCCCCCACGTATTTCTAAAATCCGATGTATAAATATCGAATACACTGGGGTTCAGTTTACTTGCCAACCTGCAAGTAATCCTCATTAGAAAAAAATAAACAGTATTTAATTAGTCGAAAACAATGACCCCAATTATCAGAATTAAACCGTTTTTTAAGCATTTCACCCCATGCAAGGCGGGAGTGCCCCTAGCACGTATGCGGTTACAGAAGGTAGAAAACAAGAATAAAGAGGCGTGTTTGGAGAGCGGATAAAGAGAAGGGCGGAGAACAAGATCAATGTATCAGAAGATGTCGATCGACATTACACTTAAATATTTGAAGATTATACGAGGGTCATTCAATAAATAAGGTGAATTTTTCGGTATAAGGACTTCTAATACAGATAGAAGCTTACTTTTTTTTCAACGTAGTCTCCCAGCAGTGCCACACACTTTTCCCATCTGTGCACAAGCTTCCGTATTCCCTCAGCGTAAAAATCTTTGGACCGATGTCTCAGCCAGTCGCTCACAACACTTTTGACTTCATCGTCACTTTTAAACTTCGTGCCTCTCGTGAGCGCTTTCAAGGGACCAAACAGGTGAAAGTCTGAAGGGGCAAGGTCTGGACTATAAGAGGGATGAGAGAGCAGTTCCCAGCCCAGCTCGTTGATGGTCTGTACCGTTTGTGCTGCTGTGGGAGGCCTTGCGTTGTCATGATGCAAGATGACTCCTTCTGACTGATGACCCCTGCGTTTGTCCCAACAGATAAGCTCAAGGTCCTTGCAATGACATCCACTGTTACCCTTCTGTCAGACTGAATGAGTTCATTGACTGATTCGATCACCTCAGGAGACCTCACTTCTGTAGGCCTCCCAGGCCTGTTTTCATCCTTAACACTGCTCCGTCCTTCTTTAAACAATTTAGCCCACTTGTAGACATTTTTGGCTGAAACATGTGGCACCATACACAGTTGACTTTCTTCTATGAATTTCAACTGGTTTGCACCCTTCAGCAAACAAAAACGTGATAACTGACAGCTGTTCAATCCTGGACTATGCTTCTTGGTCGGCCATCTTTGTTAATCGCCAAAACTCTCAAAGTTTTTTTTTAATCTGCAAAAGAAATTAAATCCATGTCAAAAAGAAGTAAAACAAAAAAAATAAAAAAAGAGTAAGCTTCTATCTGTTTTAGAAGTCCTTATACCGAAAAATTCACCTTATTTTTTGAATGGCCCTCGTAGTTATCAGAGAAGCAAATAAGAAGAAGAAACTTCCACAGAGGAGAAGTGCAAGGGAAGAAGCTGTTTGAGTAAAAGGGACAGTTACATTTAACCGTTTCGACAATTAAAGGGTCGGACCGAAATGCCAATCTAGTAGCTCCCTTGGAAAACAGCGAAAGTAACTCGTCGAAACAGTTGCCGTGAAAATACTTATAGAAGAGACAGAGGGAAGCCACGGCACGTCTGTGAGAAAGCGACTGTAGACTAGATGCCAGATCAGGACCTATCACATTGCACATCCGTCTCTGGATTTTGTCAAGGACCTCCAGACGTACAGTGGGGGCACCAGACCATATATGACATCAATATTCCATAGAAAGACGGATGGTTGATTTATAAATTTGAAGGATGAACTCAGACGTGAAAAAATTTCTGGCACGACACAGTGAACCAACTTCCCTTGCGGCAGTTGAAGCTACTGAGTCTATATATTTTTCTACCTCCTATCAGCGGACAGCGTGAGACTAAGCAGGCGTAACGAGGCGCTCTTGTGGAGTTGGGCATGAGCCATTCTGATGGGAGGCAGGGAGGGTTCTCTGTGGTGGGTAAAGAGGGCAGTTTCGTTTTGGAGGCATTGAAGTTTAAAAGCCATTTCCTGTCCGAGTCAGCCACAGATCGGAGGTACTTTTCAAGAACGGCGGCCAGGTTAGCCTTGCCAACGATATCAGATTTACTACTGAGGCAGGAGTAAATAGTAGTGTCGTCCGCGTAGATACCTACTTGGTAACTGATCTTGAGCGATTTTATGAAGTCAACGGACGGCCGCACATCAATATCATAATATAATAATGTTGTAGGAACTGATTCGGGAATTTGCATCGATAATCATAAAAATAAAGGAAAGATAAAAAAAAAACAGGAAGAAAACCGTTTCATTTATTAAAGTATCGGGCCTAAGTGCTTTTTATTCGACCATAATATTCTGAACATAATGTATTATCAATTAGAGAGAGAGGGATTTCCTTATAAAAGGAATTTTTCCCTTACATTTTATAAAAGGTGTTTCTCCCTTACATTTTTCAGTGAGAACTCTTTCCTCTTAACGAACACGCAGGCCTGAAACTAGTAAGGATAAGCAACTAAAAACATTGGGACTCTCTATTTCACTCTTTTCTTTTGACTACTTCACTGATAAGTAGGTAGTAGAAATAGTTCGGATTATTAGTATATCAAGGAATGCTAGTTTGTTGTTGTTTTCTCTCTCCATTGTGAGAAACCGACCGCCCCTTAAGATAAGACAGTGGGAACACCATAAGGCCGTAACACATTAAGAAACAGAAAAATCAGGCATGGCTGACCATATATGGAGGGAAAAGGGAGATTACTGAACTATATAGGATGCATCACTAGAATATACGAAAACTTAACGAATCATCGCATATCCTAGGCTACAAGAAATTCCTAAGCCGGTCAAGCATAGACATGAATAAAATACGGGAAGCAGTAATACGGAGATTAAGAGTAAAGACAACAATAAAAAAAAAAAATTGAAATATGAGCTCTGATAAAAATGTTTATGAGGCATTATGTTTATAATTCCCACTCCTTCATTGACGAGTAGATAGAAGAAATTCACTGCTAAGCACAATAAAAGCGACCAATTCAGATTATATGCAATGTGCTTTTTAAAAGCATGTGAAGAACACTTTCTATCAGTGAAAATATAACTAATTTGATTTTCAGCAAGAGGCAGAGACCGGCCGATATTCGAATACTGGTCCAAAGAAAACAGTGAAAGTGAAACCACTACGGTTCAATTCCGACCGACAATGGTCGCCAAACACTCTTTCGGGCAACAACAAAGATCACCTGTCAGATAACCAACCGTATAAGACTTACCTCGTTTAATCTATTCTGAATGAAAGAATTTTCAACTATAGATCGCGACGACCTTCTAAAGTCACTCGGACTAGCAATATGGAAGAGCTAATGCTTATTGGATCTCTCCAATTCAAGGATTAATAGAAACTAGATTAAGTGGAGATACGAAGACAGTTTCAAATCAGTGGTAGAAGTCACAGAAAGGAAACATGGGAAGATTTGCATATAACTATTTCAGAATCAGTTAGTTTCACTTTTAGAAGTCTTTTTTTGTTTTGAAAGTTGGTACAGTGTAGAAGCAGCGCTGATCCCACAAAAGATATATCTCCTTAACTTTTCTCTCGCGATACAGTCTAACTACAATGAGTTTGTTAGCATGATAAAAAAAAAAAGATCTTTCTATCTCATTCTATCATCTCAACCAAAGACTTAATTTTCACTATTAAATTATGCCAATCTGCCGCAGTGTGCCGGGATGAATTTTTAGAAAGAAATACCATGTTTGTGTAAGTGTAATTCTACTTCTATACTAGATCAGACAATTTAACAAGGCGAATTGAACCAGAAATCCTTTTCTTGATTTCAGGAAAACACAGGAAAGTAGAAGAAACAAAAGGAAAAAAAGACATGGTAATATTTCTTCTTTTTTTAATGTATTGCCGGTAATACTTTTTGATTTATTTAAGTATTGCATGTAAACCTATTTGGATTGTTTTACGTATTGCTGGTAATATTTTTTGTTTTTTTTTAAGTATTGCTTGTAATACTTTTTGTTTTTTTTAAGTATTACTGGTAATACTTTTTGATTTTTTTAATTATTGCTTGTAATACTTTTTGTTTTTTAAGTATTGCTTGTAATACTTTTTGTTTTTTAAGTATTGCTTGTAATACTTTTTGTTTTGTTTTTAAGTATTGATTGTAATACTTTTATCTTTTTATAAAGTATTGCTTGTAATACTTTTTTTAAGTATTTCTTGTAATACTTTTTTAAGTATTGCTTGTAATACTTTTTGTTTTTTTTAAGTATTGCTTGTAATACTTTTTGTTTTTTTAAGTATTGCTTGTAATATTTTTCCCCAAAAATGTAATGCTGGCAGTATAATTTTCCAAAAATGTATTGCCAGAGAAAAGCGATAATAACAACAAAATTGCAATATGAGCTCTGGTAAAAAACAAACATGCGATGAAACAGCAAACATTACCTTATGAGCACTGGTAAAAAAAAATTGTTGAAGACATTAGGTTTATAATACCCAGAAATGCATACAAAAATGTCCTCAAATGGATAAATGCGTTAGTTAGATCCAGTGACAGGACCCAAAGAGTGTGAGTTCAATACACGGTTAAGGCAGTAGAAAAGTTGGAGAGGAGATAACAGATAACTGACATCCATTAAACATGGCACGTGGAACTAGAACAATCTACCCTAATGAGCGAAATAAAGAGTTCATTTCGACATTCCACCCACCTGAAGAGGGCCAGAGCGTACAAGGCCGAAACTGTGTAATAAATATGGCGACAAAGATGAGGACAATAGTCCGAGTAGTGTAATAATTTTTTCCTACAAAAAGGCATTGCTAGTAATAATTTTTAACAAAAAATAATACTGCTATTAGAACCTATTTTTACACTTTCATAGTGTTTTGACTCCAATTTTGGTGGGTCAACTATTTGCCCATAAATGGGACAGTAACGGGAACGCCACCCCGGTTCAGGGTGGACCTAAGAACAACAGCAATTAAGAAATGGTTCCACGATCCTCAAAATATCCTGCTCAGAGGCTTTGCTGCTGGACGTAGTTTATCGTCATATCCAGGACGTGTAATGGAAAGCGAAGTAACGTTAATTGATGTTCATAAATGGCTGAGTATTGTATATACTCGAGTATAGCGCGCGGCTTTATATTCTTTTCTTTTTTTTACAAAACATAGGTGGGCGCACTATATACAGGTACAAGAGATGAAAAATCATGGATTTTCGGTATCCGGTTGTACTATGGAAGGTTAAGTTATTTTTGAAGGGAGGTTAAAATTCATACCCCAAGCAATCAGGGGTCCCATTATACAGGTAGACGGCAGTCACGTGTATAAACTGTATGTCTATCAGTGTCAACAATAAAAAAAAATGAGAAAATTTGGTAAATTTTGAATTGAGTAATGACTAAGAAAAACAGATCGAAAAAAGATTTATTCCGCAGCGTGTAACGGAAATATATAATGTCAGGGCAACCTTCAGGAATGATTCAACACTGCGCAGACATATTTTCCGAGTAGGAGGAGAACATGATTAAGGACTGTGTGTACACCATCCCGTGGCATGACATATGAAAGATAAATAGGCCGCTCCCTTAAGATATCAGGAACACCGTAAGAAGAAATAGAAAAATCGGGCAGGTCTGATTATATATATATGGAGGGAAAAGGGATATTACTGCACTCTGTAAGATGAATATGAAACAATAGACAGGACATCACTGGAAAATACGGAAACTTAAGGCATACGTGTATATGCTAGGCTACAAAAATCTAAGCCAACCAATCATAGACATGAATACAATATGTGAACCAGTAATACAGAGAGCAAGAGAAAAACAACAATAAAAAAAAAATTAATATGAGTTCTGGTAAAATGGTTATGTTTATAAGTCCTAAAAACCAACTCACAGATGATCCCAAAATGACCCAGTGGATAAAAGCGTTGGTTGAGGAATTGGGAAATTCTAAAAGTGATTTGACGCAAAGAGCTGTGACCTGGCCACAATAAAGGGAACAAAAACTGAATTAACCGAAACTGAGGTATCCAAAGGCACGGTACGTGGAATTAGAACAATCTGCCCCCGTGGACTAAATAAAGGGTTTCTTTTCGAAAATTCAACTAATATCACCTGAAGAAGGTCGGAGCGTACAACGGTTGAAAAGTCGTGAAAAATACCAATAAAAATGCGGACAACAGCCCGAACAATGTTAATAGCGCAAATAGTTACAAGACCCCCATCTCAGAAATATAGACAGATCCTGAAGAAGGCCGGAGTGTACAATGGCCGAAACGTCATGAGTGTGATATTAAAGGTGATGACAACAGCGCAAACAATGTAAAGAGCGTAAATAGTTAAAATACCTAATCGCAGAAATGGTGAAAAATGTTGAAGAATTTTTATAGAATCAGAAATAGATACTCGGAAATTTCTATGAGGCATCATGAAGAAATAAGTTGCGGGATATTGACGGTAAGAGTGACAGAGTTCTTAGAAAGAACGTACCTACCTAACGAGCTTGTGACAATGAATGGCAGAATAGGGAGTGAAAGGCATAGCGTAGGAAGTAGTGGAGAGCTATGATTGTCCACTTTCTGAAGGGATACGGTAGAATAGAGGAAATACCGGATGTGTTAAATATTGTGCTTGAATTCTGTTTGTGTGATTTCGGAAGACCGGGTTTGTTTGCAATGCGTCAAATTTCTTGACAATTAATCTTATTGCTGAACTAGAACGGCATGCCACCATAAAATTAATTTCGATTATATTTGAACTAATGTTTTCGGGTTGCAATGAGTTTATTTACTAATAGTTAATTCATGATTCAATTTGGCGCAGATTCAGTAACCTTCCAACCTCTGCGTAATAACCTACTAACGAAAAATAAAAAGAACTAAAAAATATAAACATTTGCAAGACAAAGATTAACAACAGATTTCTTAAAATCTTGTCGCTATTTTGACTCCTTTTGTATAAATAAATATAAGAAACTTACGGAATTTATATTTTTGTAAATGCCTGGACGTCGAGGCAAAGTCAAGGATTCCATGACGAGGAAGATGGTATAAAAGGTTTGGAGACTCTTGTTCTAAACAGACAGGTTTCTCCACATTGTGAATTTTTCTACCCCAATCTTCTGTGGCAATTATCCTTTCAGTTTGGTGCTGTCTAGAATTCAGCGATATATACTCAATACAGAGTGTGTCAACTATAGTACTCAATTCCTGTTTTTAGGCCTATCCGTTGTTGGCAATTTGTTTTACAGTGTGCAAGGAGATAGAAATGAATGAAAGATATACATAGAATCATTTATTTAAGAGAAAATTATTAAGGCACAGTCTTAGTAAAATGCTACGCGGCAGCAATTCGTTGATTCATTAAAAGGTAATTCATTGTTCAAGGTTTGGGTTAGTTTGTTTTACGACAAATCAACCTCAGTGGGTTACTTAATGCCGACAAGATTTTTATTGCTGGTAATATTTTTTTCATCAAAATTGTATTGCTGTTAATATTTTTTTTCAAAAAAGTATTGCTAGTAATAATGTATTACTGGTAATATTTTTTTTCTTCAAAAATTAATTTTTACAAAAACTTATTGCTGGTATTAAAACCTATTTTCATACGTTTTGAGCCCAGTTTGGGGGTTAACTATTTACCCGAAGCTGGGACCCTAACAGGTGCTACCACTCCTAGTGATGGTGGACATGGGAACACCAGCAATTAAGAGGTGGTTCCACACTCCTCAACCCCCCCCCCCGATCAGAGTCTTATGTGAATGTAATTGGGAAAGCTATTAATCCTCTTCCCCCTTCTTCTAAATTGCAGAACAGACTGGGTTCTTGTGCCTTGGTTGGCAACCGGCCTAGGAGAACGAAAACTCTGAATTCAAAACCGGCCTGAATAGCGTTGTGCTCCGTCAGGCTATCTTTCCCAAGAAACACCACTTCTTGTAGTTGTAGTACACATGGTACCTCTAAGACCCGACGGGCCACGGGCTAAAAAAAAAATAATTCAGTAACGGATTGTTCAGGATCATAGCCGTCAAATTCCAGTATTAGTTTTGGGTTAAATCGGTCAGTCATATATGGTGATATATTTGTAACAAATCTGTAGTAATTAGTTTTCACATTCCTCACTTCCACGTCTTTGTCCTTGAACCTCACAGCTGGCCCGTTCAAACTTATTAATCGCCGTCCGTAATCTTTCCCCCACTAATCTAAAAACATCTCCCGACATTTATGTGTTAGCTAGACAGATTTCTTTTCATGCCCACCCACAGGCATTTAATAAGTTTTAAGGCACTAGCTATATTTACATGAACGTGTATGGCACAGGCGATTTTGTGCTTCTTTCGTCGGGGAGTGGTACCATTACAAACACCCATAACGTTTAAGACGTTAATTTTATCGTTATAAATTTAGCTTCATTCGAAAAAGAAAAGTGATTGGAGAAAATTCTAATATAAATTTATCCTCAATTTACTGAACCGAATAATTATTTTTTAGGAAAATTTGTTTATTAAAAAATCCTAAGAAATTAATTGAGAATAAGAATACAGCGAATCTTCAGTAAGGAGATCGTGAAATATATATAGGGAAAGTATCATCATCAGCATTATCAGTCCCATAATCATGGGGTCCCTGCGCAACTGATCACTTGGGTAGTTTCCTCTAGACTCGGAATAAAAGAAAAATTATCTATATATATTTACCAAACATAAATACGTATTTTTTTAACAGATATAATTGGGGAGTCGTTTCGGACAAAAATTTAAATAAAGAAGTATCAACAGAAGTTGTTGAATTTTAAATTTAGAATATATGCTGTTAATATGAAATATATGAAAAAATTACATTAAAACTATATGTAAAATTATCTATATATATTTACCAAACATAAATACGTATTTTTTTAACAGATATAATAAGGGAGTTGTTTCGGACAAAAATTTAAATTAAGAAGTATCAACAAAAGTTGTTGAATTTTAAATTTAGAATATATGCTGTTAATATGAAATATATGAAAAAATTACATTAAATCTATAGAAAATGCATATATAATACCATTTGATAACAACAACAAAGATGAGGTCAATAGACCGCATGTCAAAAATGTAAAGAAGGATAACTGCACACCCCGGAAATCCAGACAGAGTCAGCATTTGCATAAACAACTTTCTTACCAGTACCTTAACTCCTCAGGTAGGTGTAGAAAAAGGCTTTTCACCTTATATTGAAAAGGACAATTTTAATGTGTTATTAGAAACAAAGAATCTCATGACATGTCATAATGACAGTTGTTGGAACATAAAATTATAAAAACTTTTCAGTTACACTTGCGACACTCCTACTTCAATTTATACAAAATCTACCAATGATGTCGGGGCTCCAGATTTAGGAAGATATGATCTATTATAGCGAGGGACTACAATAAAAAAAAGTGTTATGTAACTGAATCAGTGAAAGTGACTAAGTTAATATTGGCCGTGTGAAGACAGGGATCTTCACTTTTCCCCAAACGTACATTCTGCAGTGCAAATTTGCTTTCAGCTGATTGAGAGCCAAAGTCTTTCCGGTTTCTGCTCAAGGCAGTTCAGTTGAAAGTAAATTTACAAAAATAATATTTTTCCTCATATTCAATCAGTCGCGCGAGTTCCACTATATTCGACACACGATTTGTATTAGGTCATCTCATAAGTTCTGTCCGAATTTTAACTTTTTGTTAAAATGAACGAAATTTAAAGAGTATTTTATAATTTCTAATGGAGCTGAACATTATTTTTATGTGTAGATGCATTTAAACTGATCAAATTTAATTTCAGAGAACAATAAAATTAAATTTTGTTTGATTAAAACCCTGCTAATATGGAAGTACCCAAGAATCATTTGAGGCACATAATGCTTTCTGAGTTCAAGAAAGGAAACTCAGCAGCCGAAGCAGCTAGAAACATTCACTCAGTTTATGGAGAGGAATATGTGAATGGTTTGCAAAATTCAGAAGTGGAGATTTCACCCTTGAAGATGAAGATCGAACCGGACGTCCAGTTGAGTTTGATGAAAAGCTTCTTAAAGCAGCCCTTGAAGAAAATATTGCTTTATCAGTTGAGGAATTGGCAGTGGTTCTCAGTTCAAACCATACAACTGTTCATCGTCATCTTCAACAACTTGGAAAAGTTCCTAAACTTGGAAAATGGGTGCCACATGAATTGTCTGAAAACAACTTCAAATCCCGAGTTGACATCTGCTGTTCTCTCCATTCTCGCCAACTTGTTTCACCTTTTTTGGATAGACTTGTAACTGGCCACGAGAAATGGATCTTTCATCGAAATGTTAGGCGTTGTAGACAGTGGCTTGGTAAAGGGGAATGACACCAGCCACAGCCGAGAAGGGAACTTCATAGGCAAAAGGTTCTTCTTTCAATCTGGTGGGATTGCCAAGGAATAATCCACTTTGAATTCTTACCACCTAATGTAACAATTAATGCTCAAATATACTTTCAGCAATTAGAGAGTCTGAACCAAGCTTTGGGGGAAAACACCTGCTCTAGTGAATCGAAAATGGGTGATGTTTCATCAAGACAATGCGCGACCACACACAGCAAGAATCACGTCACAAAAGATCGAAGAACTTGGTTGGGAGAAAATTCCTCATCCACCAATTTTCCCGACCTTGCTCCTTCAGACTACCATTTGTTTTGTAGCTTACAGAATCATTTGGAAGAAACAGCTTTTGTAACACAGGAAGAGGTTAAAACTGACATTTGTGAGTTCTTCGAATCAAAGCCAAAAGAATTTTTCAGTAATGGAATTAGTAAGCTTGTTAATAGATGGAAGGAAGTCATAGATAATCAGTGAAAATACATTGTTGATTGAATCTGTAATTAAATGTAACATTTGGTCACTTGTTTTCTTTATTCAAAATCCGGACAGAACTTATGGGATTACCTGATATCTCCATCAGGAGTTCATATTTCGAAGTCATTGGCCGTTACTTTTGTAACGCTATTGAGGAAAAAAGAAAATTGATTTACTCTGGGATTTGGATCGATAATCACTTGGCAATTACGTCACTAATGAAGGTAAAACTGACCCTCAGCCCTCTGATGTCAGTTGCCTCGCCCTGATTTGTTTTATAGATTAATACTATTGAGTAGACAGTTCGATCTTCATTGAGTGGGAGCTATACTTGTGGCCTAGTTCTCAGTAGTAGTAGGAATTTGCCAGTCTCCATGGAGAATGGAGGCGTCTAGGATTGCTGATTGTTGAATCGGTGCGTCTATTACATTTTGTTCATGCCAGTCGTCGAATCGGTCTTTTCATCAGGTTCCTCTAGTTGTCTGTTGCTATGAATTTCGTTTTGGTGGAGGGGTAAGTTCCGATCATCTTTTTGGATGCGATTTACCTCAATAAGTGCCCCTCCACACGGATATTAGAATCTAAAAAAGTGTCTAAAAAACGAAAAAAAGAAATTTTCTCAAACACTGCTCTACAAATTTAAATACTTTTATTACTGAGTATAAAAATAATCTTTATTTTCTTTAAAGTTGAAAGAGACAACTTACAAAGTTTATCGTAAACAATGTCCAACGAATACAAATGTTTTTCTTTTTATAACACAAAGAATTGGATTGCATTAGTATGAGTGAAAAGATTTATATGAATGCTTAATATAAGGGTACATCTGTGGTATCGAGCAGACAGATCTTCGGGTGGACGGAGGAACTGCAGAAATAGAAGCATAAGAGGCCTCTCTTAGATTCATGCTATAGTTAACGTTATTTGTACTCCTGCTACAATTCGCTTTGTTTATATATCTTGCTCTTATGATTTTGTGTTGTATGCAATACTTTTAAAACGAGAAGATATTTGCAAGGACTTATAATTCAATAAATTATACGAAAGGCTGAGTGATCAGTATAGTTTATATTTTCCGGTCAGTTTATACTGAAGACTAAATTTATTAATTTACGCTACGATATTTATAGGAAAGAATCAGATCGCAAGAAGTTAAAAGTTAGATTTACTAAACTCATAAGTTTTAATGGTTAATAAATTGGTTTCCCACTTGTTAATATGTATCTCGGAAAGAGAAATATTGTTATCGTGAACCTTTTAATATTCGTTGCAGACAACACGAATGTCGTCTGCTTTTTCGAAAGCTTGAACAGCGTTTGAGATAACGCAGTTGATTGTTTAATAAATGCTATTGTGGACATTTGAATTCGAAGCACGTATGGGACTACTTTTACACAAAATTGAGATGAATTCTGTGTTATGTTACTTTTGTACAGAATTGAGATTTTTACTGTTATTATTTAAATACATTGATTTTATCTACAAGATTTGACGTGGTTCCACCAGAATGGACTCCACTTCTTTTTCCACACGAATTCTACAAGTTGGTATCAGAATTTGTATATAAAAAAAATGGACACGTGGATAAGTGGTTAGAACGTTCGCATTCTGACAATGAGACCCGGGTTCGAATTTTGATTTGTTAGAAAAGAGACTTCCTGATGTTATCAGAATGGAGAGGTCGATCCCAGCGTGCAGCACCTTTGGAAAGTGCCTGAAAACCATACCAAGGGTTGACCCAAGTCTTGTGAGTGAAATTGGGTAGACGGAACTCTTAGCTGTGCTAGCACGAATTCATAAGTCATCGTGGCCGAGAACTTGAGTGTGCTGGCCTTGTTCCAATTGTTGATCACGCTAGATAACACGCTCTTTCCCAGAAACTATAATTAATATCTGCTCAGCATTGTTGCATATAAACCACAGGTGGGCTCTGTGGGTGTTGAATAAAACACAAATGCGCCTGGGCAAGTGTCGGCAATAGGGATTGGCTAGCCATCCTTGCAGACAGGTATCCTCGAATACGAGTGACCAAATATAAATATAGAGAATGAAACTTGATTAGAGTTGTGGGGATTTCTCATACTGGTAAACGTTTAATTGATTTCATAATTACTGGGAAAATGTAGAAATGTTACTCATATTATATTTCGGATATTTGTGAAGTGGGTCGCATCGGACACGCACTGTGAGCAGTTCGGCTTGTCAGCGAGCGAGTTACGCTCTTTCTGGACGCCAGCGGCGGATTACCTCAACAACCCTGAGTTTTCGCTTACCTGGCGATTGATTCCGAATGCGCTGCCCCCAACCCCAATGACATGAGTTTCGAGGCGGTTTTGGTAAAAATGCCCAATTGTCATCGTTGTGATCGCCGTTTAGAGGAAACTGCTAAGCGCGTCTTCTTTCGTTGTCCTCTGGTGCGCAAGTCCTGGAAGCAAGTTGGCGAGTTGACGGCTCGTATCGATCCCGAGTATAATGTATCCATCGATCGAGTGTACATATGAATAAATGTATCGCCCACGTGGTCCGGAGTGAAACGGTTGGTGTTTCTCAAGCTACTGGCCGTGGAAAGAATGGCGGTGTGGGCGACGAAAATGTATGGAATCTTACGAGACGAACACTATTGTCATCAGGATCTGATCGGATTCCCTGAGCATCAGCTCAGGATGAAAGTTAGAAAGTGTTTTCCTTCAGCAGATTTCAGTAAAAGGTGGGTGCAAATTCCGAGCATGGTTCGCGTGAATCGGGCCAACCATGATTTCCTTTTCTAAAGTAACAACGGGGCGGATTCCCTGGTTCACTCAGTTAATGTGAGGGTCTATAGTTCCTGGGCTCTTCTCTTTTGTTATGATCATTCTCACGATAGCAGATACCTACCTGTGTTATTTTTTTTTATCCGCGCTTAGTTTATTTTCATTGGACTAGCCTTAATACTTCCTAACTCCCAAATTTATTTCCTTCCCTCCCCGGCTACTAGCGAGTGGGCTTTTTGATTCTGTTTATCGGCAGAATAAAGCGGTCGTTCTTATTTTTGTGTGTTGGATGGGACAAACTAACATATTTTTTTTTTCGTTTGACTGTCTTGTTTGCTTTTATATTTTGGCTATTTGGTACATCTTCTCCCCTCTGATTTCACGTGGAAAGTTTCATATCATTTTGTAATTAATTTTTTTTAAATCTAGGAAAGTATCTGTATATATTATGAATGTTTTTACATCATGGGCGTTTTATTAGGATCCCTGCGAATATGTGGTATATATTGGATTGAATGGAGCTCTTGTAATTGAGGAAATAGATCGAATGGATCGCGAGTAGGGATTAGCTAGATGTGGTTAAAACAGTCTCTCCTCACTTTCCCTTCGGCCTTATGCCACAATTACATGTATACCATGTGGTAAATAAACCCTCCCTCCGTGGTTTTTTTTCAATGTATCTGCTTAAAGATTAGACCCGATACAAATAGTTTTTTTTTGTCAGCGGGTCAGGGAAAGTAGCCAGATTTGTATCCGTGAAAGGAGAAATAATTTACTTTTTTTTTCTAGAAGATAAGGGTTACATGAATGCGGGGTACCTTTAGAAAACTTCCTTTTTTTAAAAAAACTTGTATTCTAAGCTAATAAGTAGGGTTGCCAGACGCCTCTTATATACTGGATATGTCCCGTATTGGATAATTTTGTCACACTGTCCCGTACTGACATTTCAGAGACGCCCCAAACGTCTCGTATTTAGTACCTTTTCAAAGTTTGAAAGAAAATATTTTTACTACCTTCTTACGATACTTATTTGTAATTTTATAAGTAATTATATCTTTTTTTCTCAGATCCTCTTGATAAGAATAACCCAAATATAACAAAGAAATTAGTATTGCTAGAAGTTTACGCGAAACGTATGTATTTGCAACTTGTCCAGTTGCTATGGTTCGCTGAAAACAGCGTTTTCACTTGAACAGAATTTCCGTTTCTTAGCTTGTATTTTCAAATGATTTTTATTTTATTTTCGTCATAACTCATTAAAACCATTGCTTTATGCTTTTATCTTTCCTTTTATATAATATATTGTACTGGTGGTCTAGGCCTCTCTCGCTCTCTCTCTCTATATATATATATATAATGAAGAAATATACTCTTAAGGTGTGCTATATTTATGGGATAAAGTGCTCCATATCAGATATAGAGCGTGTGTAAATATAAAAGTGAACATTGAAGTCAACACTTAGAGGCGACAGGCTGTTTCATGCTAGATGCAATGACGATTGCATCTAGCATAAAACAGCCTGTCGCCTCTAAGTGTTGACTTCAATGTTCACTTATACATATATATATATATATATATATATGAGGGATTTTAAGAGTGTCCCGTATTTCTAATTTTCTAATCAGGCAACCCTACTAATTACTTTCTTTTTTATATTGGCCTTTTAAGAGATTCCAACAAAGATTTACTTTTTGTCCCCGCCCCACCACAATTTCAGCAACTCCACCCATTTATTTTATCTCTAAACCCATCGTAATTATTTTCCTTACCACCCCCCTATCAGCGAGAGGGTCACGTGATTTTTGGGGTTTTTTTTTTTTAGAGAGAGCAGACCTCCTCCCAAGAATACAGTAATTCACTTTTCCGACGATTTCTTTCATTAAAAAATTTGGATATTTTCTCCTAATACAAAAACTTTAATCTTTTCTCTTTTTAGGGGTTAAGTTATTCTCAGAACGAAGTTGTTTTGGGTTTTTTTTTTGGGGGGGGGTCTTCATGATTAAGCATTCTGAAAGTAAAGAATGATTTCATGCGGTAAATTAGAAAAATAAAAAGAATAAGCTTTCGCCATCATTGTGGCTGGCAGAAGATAGCAAAAAATGTAATAAATAAATAAATAAGACTGAGTAGCGAGAGACACGAGTTCAGTGTAGAAGAAATCTGAAAATGCCGACATCTTCCCCGACTGCACTTCCGGCAAGACAATCTTAGCAAGAAATGTCGTAAAATATCGTTTGTTGGTATTCAATATAAACGCAAATATTGATAGTGACAAGCTAAAGTTCGTTCACGAATTAAGAAACATTGTACTTTTCCGACTTTTCCTCACCTTTCAAGTCTTTCAGTGTCTCTAGACACCAAATACCACGTTAAAACTAGACATTGTGCTCTTCGTGGACATTTTGCGTTAATTTGTGCACTGCGTACTCAACGTTAGGGCCAAGTTAACAAGATTATCAGGCGGTGGTCTGAATATTTAGATGTGACGCCGGAATACATTATACAGTTCTGGGTGAGGGTACTAAATACCTTAGATAAATTCATCGATTGCATCAAATCACTGTAATGACGACGTCTAGCAATTAAAGGCTTTGATAGAGTTAAGTAAGAAGAATAATAAAAAAAAAACATTGATAAAAACTGACCGGACAGGAGACAAGGTTGTATCAAACCCCTCCCGCCCCAAAATATATGATTTTTTATCTAACACGGAGATTTATTGTCCTTTTGTAATATTCATTTGCAAGGCGACTGGACTGACAGCTCAAAATTTCATTTTGGTTTGTTTTATGGCAGATCAACGTCAATCGGTTATTTAATGCCAACAAGGTTTTTATTTACATGAATTGTATTATATAAAGTTACGGCACAAGGCCGAAAAGGGGGAATGGGGTGAGGCTGTTCTTCACTGGCTATCTTATACCAAGCTAATCCGATTCACGACCGATTCACTCATCCGACAAGGTTGTTTTTTATTGCTGGTAATAATTTCTCCAAAAATGTATTGCTGGTAATATTTTTTATTTCCTCAAAAATATATTGCTGGTAATATGTTTTTATTTCCGCAAAAATATAATGCTGGTAATGTTTTTATTTCCTCAAAAATATATTGCTGGTAATATTTTTTATTTCCTCAAAAATGTATTGCTGGTAATATGTTTTTATTTCCTCAAAAATATATTGCTGGTAATATGTTTTTATTTCCTCAAAAATGTATTGCTGGTAATAATTTTTAATTTCCTCAAAAATATATTGCTGGTAATATGTTTTTATTTCCGCAAAAATATAATGCTGGTAATGTTTTTATTTCCTCAAAAATATATTGCTGGTAATATTTTTTATTTCCTCAAAAATGTATTGCTGGTAATATGTTTTTATTTCCTCAAAAATATATTGCTGGTAATATGTTTTTATTTCCTCAAAAATGTATTGCTGGTAATAATTTTTAATTTCCTCAAAAATATATTGCTGGTAATATGTTTTTATTGCCTCAAAAATGTATTGCTGGTAATAATTTTTAATTTCCTCAAAAATATATTGCTGGTAATATGTTTTTATTGCCTCAAAAATGTATTGCTGGTAATAATTTTTAATTTCCTCAAAAATATATTGCTGGTAATATGTTTTTATTGCCTCAAAAATGTATTGCTGGTAATAATTTTTAATTTCCTCAAAAATATATTGCTGGTAATATGTTTTTATTGCCTCAAAAATGTATTGCTGGTAATAATTTTTAATTTCCTCAAAAATATATTGCTGGTAATATGTTTTTATTTCCTCAAAAATATATTGCTGGTAATATGTTTTTATTTCCTCAAAAATGTATTGCTGGTAATATGTTTTTATTGCCTCAAAAATGTATTGCTGGTAATAATTTTTTTCTAAAAATGTATTGCTGGTATTAAAACCTATTTTTACACTTTCATGGTGTCTTGACCCGAGTTTGTGGATTAACTATTTGCCCATAGCTGGGACCCTAAAATGTGCTAACACCCCAGTGCAGGGTGGACCTGGGAACACAAACAATTAAGAGGTGGTTCTACGCTCCTCAAAACCTCCTGATCAGAGGCCTTGCTGTCGGATGTAGTTTATCGTCTTATCCAGTACGCAATTCCATTCTGTTTTTCGATGTGCAAGTGTACTCTTTATTAATACATTCACATGTCAAAAACAAAATCAAGCTATATCTGGCGAAAGACCTGTTGATAATTGTTCCACTTTTATCTGGTAAGGGTAAAATCTTCTTTTTTTTTCATTTTTTGTAAGGATTTTAACGCCAGTTCCTTATTCATCCAGGAATTGTTTAGCCTGTGGATCGAGCATCGCCAGGCCGGTTTATTCTCAATGGTTTCTGGAGTAGTGTTATTTAAATACGTAGACTCTTCGAAATTTTTATTTTCTTTAACTATTTATTACATTCAAGATCGACAGTAGGGAACTACGTATTAAACTAAGAACTTCTACGTGTCGTGGCCCTTCACGACGTGGACGATTATGGCTGTCCACAACATCTTCTCCTTTATAACTCTTAGTAAATTTCGTCTTTTCGCTATATCTCCTGATCCCTGTTCTACCAACCATTTAAAGAAGCTCGCTGCGTAGATTATGCGCTCTTTTCCTCTGTTCCTCTTGCCTTCAATATGTCCTGAGTGTTAAATTCTCCAAGCCCTCTTTCCTCATTATGCACCGTAGAAAGTTCAACTGTCCGTCTCTTTGTAATATGTTAGTGTCCTTTTTGTTTCCATTTTCAGTAAAATTCTATCCTTGCTCACATGCTCAGTTCACGGTATTCTCAGCATCCTTCTGTAGAGCCACATTTCTGTTGCCTCAAGTCTCTTCTTCATCTGATCTAAGATGACCAGGCATTCACTGTCATATAGGACAACGGATATTGCATAATTGTTCAGTACACCTTGTTTTCAATGAAATTTCCTTGTTAATACATTGCTTAACCTTGGGAAGACATCTTCGCTATCCCAATGCCACCCCCTAGATTTCGGAGTCATATTTTCTATGCTCTGTTAAAAGCATCATCATCATCATCATTATCATAATAATAATAATAATAATAATAGTAGTGTGTAACCAAGATTTTTATTTTCAAGAGGCCCGTCGTCCCTATTTAAGATCAGAGGGTAGCTGATACTCATAAAATTCGAGAGTTGAAATTCTTTTCTTGTCTCCATCGATTATGCAACAATGAAGTGTTTGGGAGCGTGTGTTGCATGATTGATTTTTAGTGGCATATCAACCTCTACGGGTTATTCAATGCCGAAATCTAAATATTTTGAATACAATTATATGGCTTCGACTACCGATAAAATGCATATAGACAGAATCAAGAAGCACACTCACTAATGGAGTGGTAAGGAAAAAATAAAGGTTGGATTGGGATAAAAACAAAGTCTGATCAAGCCGAGATAAAAAAAAAAGGTGCCCAAAAATGGGGAGGTTGGGAATATCAATATGGATCATAACAAAAGATAGTGCTAGGAACAGGCCGGGAACAAAACTTATTCACATTAACTAGGAAACGTCTAACTTAACCAGGGGAGGGTTCACAAGAAAACCGCCGCGTTGTACTTAGGGGGACTTCAAAGAGAAAATGAAGGCTAGCTAGATACCCACCTTTCACTGAAATCTGTCACCTTCTCGCACCGCTCAAGTGCCTTCCGTACTACCTCAATGTCACTTGTGACAATTGACTGTAAATGCTCAGACAAGGTTCTTAGCCAAAATATTTAACTCTGTTTTTACCAGAATTATGGGCGTATAGTCATCTAATTATCACCCAACAACTTACCTTTTTCAACAGCGTGAACATAGCCCTGGAGGTCCGATCGAGGATGCACACCCCCCCCCCACTGCTGGAACCAGTGGTTGAACTCGATTGTCAAAATCGGAACAAATATGTGCGACTGTCTCAAGTATTGTTTGTAGAGCAGACCATCAAGTCCTGGAAACTTGCCACTGCCGACCCGGTTCAATGCCATGTTCACTTCACCGAACAGATCAACCAAGCTACGATCGCCCGTTGGCTTCCGCTAGCTCACCGGCTACTGCATATTTTGTACTCCAGGGTGACATTCCGGTCCCCATTACGACTAAGCGTGACAAATCGATTAGCAACGGCTTCAACTGACGGAAAAATTCGACACGCTCCCTCTGGTCGTTGGGCACATAAAAAACGCAACGACCTGAAACGAACCATTGCTCACAACAATATCGGTCACGATCAATGGCCCCTCAGGTCGACATGGACAAGGTCCACACTCGCACCCAGAGAACATTTTGTTAACAAGGAAACTCCTCTGGCTAGCTGTTCTACATATGCTGATAGCACACGAGCATCGACATCACAGCCACACCGAAGGACAAGAGATCACGCGATCGGGAGCGGGGAGACATACTCCGATCTCTCAAGACCCTGGCATTCAAGCAAGCTAGCTTGATAGACATTTTTAAATTCTAGATTCCTTCAACTTAGACTGGACGAAAATCTGTGGAGGTCAAGACACCGACAGATTGTCACAGACTCCCGGTGCCTACATCGGGCGAGATTCGTTCTCCTGTGACAATGCCGCCAACATCTGTGGGGATGGTTAACAAGGGTTCTATATAAAGTCGGATGAATCAGAACCGGGAACTTCTCAGTGCAAAATTAAGCTAATTTCTATGGCTCTGGAGACTAGCTGAGCCACTCGGAGATTCGGGAAGGCTTCCTTAGCCCCCGCAAGATGGGAAGTCAACGGAGGTACATTTGAATAGAGGCCTCAAGAGGACCTTCTTCTGAAATGAAAGGTCCCTCTCGAGGGCCTCTCTGTCAATAAAACAAATTTTTCCCCTTTGGGGAAGCGTCCTTTTTTCTTTTCTTGGGAAGGGTTGGGAGAGGGGAAGGAGAAAACGGAGCCTAAGAAGAGGAAGAAGGGAGGCTCCTTGTCTTACCTTATAAGGTATCTTTTTCACTTCTCGCTGGTGAAGCGGGAGCGGGTTGATCCTTGGAAACTACCAGGCGCTTCTCTGCCCTACTCAGACCATACTTCCTTTCCCTTTTATTTTACTTCAGGTCCTCTTCTTACTCTTCGTCCCTCCTTCTTTTCAACGAAGAGGAACGAGGTGGTGGCAATTCCCCCACCTCCATGTATAAGTCTAGTTGTGGTAGGTCCACCTTCTTCTGTCCGGGAGGCTAGTGTTGCTGCAGCTCCTGCTCCTTGTCTTTCGGCTGCCGCTGCAGTTGCAGTTGCTCTGGCTGCTGCTGCTTATGATGTTGCTGTTGCTTGTGTTGTTGCTGGTACTTCATTTGCTCCGGTTTTGCTGTTGCTGTTGTTTCAGCCGCCCCCACTCTCATTGCTGCTCCTTTTATCTTTGTTGCTGCTGCTTCAGCTGCTCCTGTTGCTGCTTTTCGTTGGGGTTCGTAGCAACTTTGCTTAGAACATCCTGCTGGAGAGGATGAGTTAGTGCTCTTCTCCCCCATGGTGGACCTGCGAAAACCAGCAATTAAGAGGCAGTTCAACGCTCCTCAAAACCTCCTGATCAGAAGCCTTGCTCTCAGATTTAATTTATCGTCTTACCCAGGACGCGCGTACATACATCCTAGTTAGGAATAATCTACCTCAAAGTAAAATAAATTTAACAACTATTTTACAGGCGACTTCTGTTAAAGTGACCTTACACATGACAAATATCTGCTCAATACATATCCCACCGAATGATCCAGTAAATGAAACTGAAATTCAGGAAATCATAAGGCAACTCCCTGCATCTTTTTTTTTACTACTAGGGGACTTTAACTGTCACAGCACCAGGTTCGATTGTAAAGACAAAACAAAAGGGAAGGACAAACAATAAATTATAACTTACATAAATCCATTTTCTGGTAGCAACTCGGTAATAGACTTGCCCCTATGTAATCCATCAATGTATATGGATTTCTCTTGGAGGGTACTGGCAGACACATGCTGCCAATCGTCCAACAAAATTCAGAACATAATGACAAAAATTCTCTCCGTTGGAAATTAGGCGTAATCAATTGGGAAGAATTCAAAACCCAATGTTCTGAAAAACTGGTTGAAGGAAGAAACATCAAGGACTAGAAATATTTTTACACAGATCCTCATATCTGTAGCTGAGAAGTGCATTAAAAAATTAATAACAAAACAAAAACCACAACAGACCTTGGCTTCATGATAAATGTCAAGCCATTAGGCTAAAAAGAGCAACTCTGAGAGAATTCAACAAACAAGCTATAACCTCCAATTTGCTGCAATTTAAGCAGTTCCGAGTAAAAGTAAGGACAATAATTAAAGAAATCAAAAATAATGATGGAAAAACGATGTCAACAGACTCACTTCTGCTACAAGAAATAAAATCCGCCTTCAATTTGATAAAGAAAAATTGTAGGCAAATATCAAACAAACATTCAGAAACACCTTGATAAATAACTCTAAAATAACCAGTAAATCGGATATCACTGACAAACTAGCCAAAGCAATCTAAAAATTAGTCTGCCAAGAAATCTAACCAACAATTCTAAAGCTCAAACAAGAAGCGGATAAATAAAAACTAAACTTTAAATCGGATAATACCGGAAGGTATAACTACCATCCACTTTGGAGAAACTAAATGAATCTTTAAAGAAAGTCCAAAATACAAGTGTGGACCCAGATGATATCTACTACGAATTTATAAAACGGTTACCCAACAAATCATTACAACTCTTATTAAAAATTATAAAAACATATAGACAAATGGCAATTTTCCAGAAATGCGGAGACAGTCATTCACCATCCCTTTTCCAAAACCTGGAAAGGATAACAGACATTGAAAACTATAGCATGAACCAGTTGCCTATTGAAGTAGTTTTTAGTTTAAAATTTGTGTTGAAATCGATTCGTATTGAAATTGATTTCAGGTTTTTCATGGTTTTTCGCTAAACGCAGTGGCGCAGAAATAAAAATGAGAAAAGGTAGATAAAATATATCCTGTTTTCATTTTCGAAATAAATGTCTGAACTTTGTCCTCTCAACGTCAGAGAAAAAACAAACAAACATTTACCTAAAAAAAAAAAAAAAAAAAAGAAAGAAATAGAACACGAAATTAAAAAAAAAATTGCTGGGTTAAATGTTTTCAAATGAACAAATGTAAGGTAATATTTTGTAATACTTAACCTATACCTCCTGGTGTCAATTTAAACCCTTTCTATATAGTGATGGTTTACTTTAATTTTTATGTTTTCTTCTTCTTCACCGTGTAAAACATGGTAATTCTACAATAGATTTCAGTGAAAACTTCCAGAATGAGAACAGCGTCAATACATGGACAAAAGAGACGTCAGTTTAAGCTAACGTCAAAGGATATACGTTACCAAATAGCTAAATAAGTCTATTTCCGGCTTTTTTTTTTTAACATTTGCATTTTATGAAACTTACGCCATAATACTTATTCAAATTAATTTAAATTCGGAACAGTAATAGAACAAGAGTCTCATAAATAAATCCTATATGTATAAATAAAATTTAACCTTGAAAATTCAAATAACTTTTAACGTTTCATTGAAACAATAATATCCAATATATACACTCCAATGTGAAATTGAGAGAAACAATATCCAATATATGCACTAATTTCATGCTTAGTTTATGTATACATAACTATGAAACACATGCATTGATTATCTTAATATATATTAAGACAACAGCCGAATGACCTAATCTCATTAATTAAAAGAAAAACTTGTAGTTAAAAAAAAATGATTTCATGGAAATATTTCGACTAGCTGTTGCTAATCTTGTTCACTAGCTAGTCTGAATATTTCCATGAAATATATAATTCATTGGACGTACAAGTTTTTCTTTTAATTATGCAACTACCAACGGAGACAAGCATCCTAACTCATTAATTAATCTTTATACACTTTTGGGATAAGACACTGCAATTTTGTCCGAGTTTCTGTCATGGATTCAAATAGTTAATATTCTTGGCAAAACTTTCCCTTTGAATTTGTGTACAGAAGCAGTCTAATGCTCATTTGTAATCGGTAAACCAGAATATCTACTTCGAATTTCAATATTTTCGATAAGCAATGAAAATTATTTTTCATTGCTTATCGAAAATATTGAAAATCGAAGTAGATATTTTGTTTTATCGATTACAAATGAGCATTAGACTTCGTTCTGTACACAAATTCAAAGGGAAAGTTTTGCCAAGAATATTAACTGTAAATACCGAGTCTTAACTTTAAAATATATTTTGAGAATTATCTAATGTAATTTTTATAAACCTTTTAACAAACTGCAGAAATTTTAATTATCCTATTTGGCAATGATACGCATCGCCAGTTTTCGAAAGGGATTAAAATAACTATTCGAGTACTGAACCGTAGGGCAGACGTTTAAAATCTGAAGAGAAATCAAAGTCCAAATACAGATATTTAAAATTGTGCAAAAAAAAAAAACAAAAAAAAAACACATGTCCCAGGAGTTACCTTTGGTGACGAAAAGATTGCGATTTCTAGGGCAAAATGGTGAGGAAAAGGGCTTGGAAAATTTGACACTCACATGACATCGAGTGAAAGAGAAAAGCTGTGAATAACTTACCTAACGTGGGTGTGTAAATGATCGTTAGACCAGGGAATAGCAAAAACAAAAACCTTACACAGAATTACAAAAGACAGGATGTTTTGTAGAGTCATGATCGCTGATGTTCAGAAGGAAAGAACCTCAGAATAGACATTTATTTGCACGATGATACAAAATGTGGCACAAGGCCAAAAAGGGGATTGGGGAAAGGAGGGTCTTCTGTCTTAATTCTAAACTTAGCTAGCCACAAACATACCAACAATAATCCTACCACCAAAACAACACATTCTCTCCTGCCTTTCTTCCTACATCCACCATAATACCTCAAGGTCTCTATGAAATCCTAACTAGTCCCCATATGCACATTTCAAAGTCTGTGGGGGAGGGGAATAAAAACAACAATTTAAAAAAAAACAAACAATGATTTACAATAGGAATTAAATACTATTTACATGAAAACAAAACAAACTAAGGTTAGTAATAACCCCCCCCACACACACACACACACACACACACAATCTCTAAACGTGGCAGAAATATCATTTTTAACTGGACGAAAAAAATTGCGGGATTATAATATTATAAAAGCAATCATACATCCAAAAAGCACTCACACAAACACGCATTCAACGTCAAATAGAATATATTCTCATGGGGGGAGAGTTTTATTTATTTCATAAATAAGACGCGTTTGAATACGTAACACTAAAAAAATCATATATATTATATATATAATATATATATATATTAGTAATTGCATTCTGATAGTCGGAAACGACGACAACATGGTGCCTTGTTGCAGTTAAAGTTTCCCGGAATGTCGTCGCCAAGAATTTACATTCTTACAGATGAGTTTCTTCATTTTTTGAAACACTGGAAGAATCAGCTTTCTTTTGGTCTTTGAGAGAAGGCGAATATCTGCGAAGAGATTTCCAGCACCAACTCATTAGCCCCATCAATATCCCCAGACTGATGATAAAGAACCAAACATAGAACATGTATTTCAGTAATGGTGAGTTTGTTGACGACGAACTTGTTGTATTGAAATCGTCGCCCATGCTTATTCTTTCGAGATGGACTTGTAGTTAAACAGAACACATGGAATTATTGTAGGGATATAGGAAAAAAATGACCAGTAATTATAGCCAAAATAGTTTTAAATCCAAACAAAAGACGAGCTAAAACAAATAAAATTAGTAGGGATGGTAGGTAGTGTGTTTCAATCTAACTTACCCTAAATCAGCTAGTCATGTTCACTGTACGAATTAAATAATTCCTTTTAGCAAAACCCTTCATTCTTCCTGCATTCGACAAATACACTTCACTTGTACTAGCCAGGGTAATTCGAGATTTAGATTAGCTCAAGCCCTAGAGGTACACCCCCCCAGACAATACCTCTCTATCGTGTTTAAACTCTGGTCTTGTGTCACATTCTGCTGCGATCGGGGCGCGCGGACAAATACCTACTTTTCTGTTGTCATGTGGGAGAAAAATCTTTTTCTCTTTAATCAAGTGAGTACGCTTCCATTGTCGTCCAAAAATTAAAGTCTTTTAGTACACTCAAAATTTAATCTTACCGCTACTTTGTGGAACAAAATCCCGATCACTACAATCTTAACCTCTTCATGATTGATGGATTTGTTTTTTACGGTCCATAAACCCTTTAACGGTTAATTAATTTCACATTGTAAGAATTTTTTCGGATACTAATGATTAACTAATTAACCCATAGCTTGGGGGAGAAGATATCGATTTATACCTTTCTCAAGGTTATTTGCTTGTAAGTAAATATAACGAACCTGACTGGAGTTTGAACTCGGCTCTCCGATTTCCAATTCCGACCCGTTATCCATTACACCACCCGACGCATCCAAGTTTACAGCCCCTAGTATTTCAAAGAGGTCAACCATCTAGGTAATGACTATGCTTGACGTTGCTTAACTTCGGTGATCGTATAAACCTCTTTAACTCTCGGATTAACGGTTATCACTCCTACATAACCCCATAAATTTAATTTCTTACACTTATACAACATACCCCCCACTCCGATGTGGCGTTCTGGGTATGACGATAAACAACATCCGGGTGCAAGGCCTCTTATCAGGAGGTTTTGTTTATTAGGTGGGTTTTCTAGCATATCAACGCTGTGGCATATTTAATGCCAAATCCTGTTCATACACAAACACACACACATATATATATAATTATTCAAATCGCCCTAATAAAATATATACGAACTGAAGGCACTGATTATGGCAGTACTCAACAACTTAAACAAGGAAACCGTCAAAAAGAGTTGCAGGAGATTCCGAAGTCGTCTAGTTGAAGCTAAAGGCGATTTTATTGAATAAATTTATTTCAAGATATTTTTGTATGATTTTAGTAAATATATATGTTAAAATGAGATGTCAGTGTTATTTTCATTTTTGCAACATGTAGACGAC
>OZ038488.1:97229731-97259731 GCA_964036315.1 Acanthosepion esculentum | reverse complement strand
GATCAGCACGACGATCATTTTGTAACGTATCAGAGGGATAACTTTTGTTTTCTCAGTAATAGAGGGACTTCATTTGCTTCTATAGAGAGACTCTGGTGCGAGTTTCAGCCCTTGATGAGGAATTCTTTCAACTTTCTTGAGGTATGAATGTCTTGCGGCCCCATAGATAAAACAACCATAGTCAAGTATTGATCTGATAATTTTCCTGTAATTTTTTAGGAGTGATTTCTTAGCTGGCCAATCAGTGTGGTCTATAACTCTGAGTAGGTTGATTACTTTGTTACATTTTTGTCTTAGGTAATTTATATGGGAGATGAAAGAGAATTTCTTATCAAATATAATGCCCAAAATAATATATCTGTTAATTGTATTTCCCACCCATTTGCGTTAAACATGGATCATTGTACAGATTGTGGAGGTTGCAGAAATGCACATAATCGAAAATAATTTTCTTCAGTTCATTTACTGATCATATTTAAACACATTTGCAATTTGCGCGCTGTGAGATGCATATATTTCGACAGGCAACATATTGGAAAATCATCCACGTACAGTGAGCAATCAATTCTAGAACTGACGCTTTTAATAATGTTATTAATTTTGATATTGAAAAGGGTTACTGACAGAATGCTTCCTTGGGACACACCGTTTCCCATCTCTTAAGTCAGAGAGAGTGGTTCCCACGCGTACATTAAGATCCGATTTTCTATGAAGTTCTGAATAAAAATGGCATTCTTATTTTCAATCTGAGGTCTTGAAAGTCTCTCCCATTGTTCCTTACTTCCATGTGGTGTCATATACCTTTTCCAAGTCAAAGGAAATTGCAATTAGATGCTCTTCTTTAATGAATGCTTCTCTGATAAAGGTCTTTAGTCTAATTAAATAGTCAGTTATACCACGTTGACCTGTCATTGATCCCTTACAAATACATCTTGTTAAAGCTATTGGTCTATGATTTGATGGATTTGACGAATCAGTTTTAGGTTCATGGGCCTTTGTTTCATCATTGGAGTCTTTACTTACTTTGGGTATGCGATTTGTTTCCAACGATTCGGAACTTTTCCATTGACCCATATCTTATATATATCGAGAAGATATTCAGGGGATACTTGAGGTAGTTTCACTAGGAATTCAGAATGAACATCGTCAGTACTGACTGCTATATTGTGTGTTTGGTATGTGATTTGTTAAGTTCTGCTCTTGTTAAGGGTTGCTTATAGCTTTCTGTATTTTTAGAGTTGAAACTGAGTTTTTCTTTTCTTCACTTTTTCTGTCTTTTGTTAATTTTTTCAGTTTGATTATTCGAGGGGGAATTGCGTGGAAAATTATCTGTTAAGATCTTAGCTATATCTTTCTGTTTGTGTTTTTGTTTTCTTTTTTTGTGAAATATTTTATTGCAGTACTTTTCTTTTTCATGTTCCATATATTTTAGTGTTTGAGTTTATATTTTATATATATTTTTCCATGTGGTTCTTCCAGATTCGTTGATAGGATAGCGGCTCAGACTGAGGAATCGGAGAGCCGAGTTCGAATTCCAGTCAAATCCATTCACTTACGTGCTAATACCCTTGGGAAAGGCATGAATCCTTTTCTCCGCCAGTCATGGGTAAATAGCAAGACAGACCAGGTTCTATAGCCTTAGATGGCAACTGGTCTACTGCAGAAAGAAATGGCAACCTACTGTGGACAAAATCTGCCTCGTCAGTCGTTTTTCGAAAAATACATGATCGCCTAAACGTGTATCACGCATGGCACATAACTGACTTAGGTTTTCTTTAGTGGGATTAAATTAAATTTTCTAAGGCAGAAAGGCGTGTCTGGAGAAACTTTAGGCATTCCTTATCAAACCAAGGATTGTATTATTTTATAGGAGGAAATGATTTTGGTATTCTCTCTTCAGTTATAGACATGAGTGCTTTGGTGAACTATGTCAGTTGATCTTCATTTGCTTCTGGTATTAGTTTTGATTTTGAAATTCTATCCAGTTCGCCTTATTTAAATTCCACAGTGGTATTTTCTCAGGTCGAGGACCTGTATTTTCTAAGATGATTGGAAAGTGGTCGCTTACACAAGTATCGTCATGCACTCTGCACGTGTAATCCATGTATATGGTTGAATCACATAGATTCAGATCTACTGCTGAATATGATTCTGTTGCCGGATGTAGATATGCTTTCTTCATGTCGTTGTAGAGCAAAGGTTGTTTTTGTTTATGAGGTTTTCTATAATCTAACCTTTATCGTTTGTCTCTTTGCTTCTCCATATCTCGTTTTGGCAGTTGAAATCTCCCAATAAAATAAAATAAAAAATTGGGGAGATGTTTTATTAACTGATCTATTTCTGATTGGATGATGTGAGTTGGTGGTGTATAAATAGAATAAGTGCTTATTGTTTTGTGTATTGTTGTCAACGCTGTAATTTCCGGCATGTTTGTGTCCAGAGAGATCTGACTTTGTGGAATTTTGGTGTTGATAATTATTGATGTTCCACCTGATGCTCTGTAAGTATTTCTGTTTATGTAATTGTATGAGGTGCAATTTTTTTATGTTTATGTCATTTGTTTGGTTTGTTTTGTTTGTTTCGTTATACGGCATATCAAATTCCATGGGTTATTTAATGCTGACAAAATTTTTATTGCTGGTAATATTTTGTTTTGTCAAAAATCTAGATCTGGTAATATTTCTCCTTCAAAAATAGGTTGCTGGTAATATTACAAGGTAACCGAAAAAGTTATGTCCGTTTTTTGATTAGTCATTGAATGAAGTTGAAATATATACGAAATGCGTGTAGCAATTGTTTTCAAATTGGGTAGCCGGAAGTAGGAACATCAGACGTTATAAAAAAACACGCGCACCGTGCCCGGCCATCAGTTACAAGCCGGACAGCTGTGAAAAGGATGGAAGTGTCTAGAGATCTCGTTCGAGGCTGTTTGCTTTACGACTTCAAAATGGGCTTATCAGCAGCTACATCAAGTCGCCGCATATGTCAAGGGAGATTTGTCTCTCCATGATGATCCTCGCAGTGGACGACCACAGGTCTTGAATGACGGAGTCCTGAAGGCGGCCATTGAAGAGGACAGTAGTCTAACGTGTGGTGAACTTGCAAGACAGTTCAACGTTTCCGATGAAACAGACTGCACCTGCACCGCCTAAGTAAGATGTACAAACGCTGTTGGAAGTCCACAAGGGTCAACGAGTGGCAGCCTGCGTATCGCTGCTTTCTCACAACCGTACCGCATCCTTATTCAATAGAGTGCTCACCAGTGATGAAAAGTGGGTTCTGTACGAAACTCCCAAGCGTTCCAGACATTGGTTGTCTCCTCAGGATGCTGTCCCTCACACCGCAAGACCGCCTATGCACCCACGGAAGATTATGCTATGTGTCTGGTGGACAGGTCGTCAAGTGGTTCATTATGAACTGCTACCAACGGGCCAAACGGTCACTGGAGACCTATACTCGCAGCAATTGAAACGTGTGCAACAGGCATTGCGCCAGAAGGAGCCAGTACTGGCGAATTGCAAAGGTGTGCTTTTCCTCCATGACAACGCCAGGCCGCATGTCGCGCGAGTGGTCAGGGATAGCATTCAGCAACTTGGGTGGGAGACTTTGTGCCATCCACCTTATTCACCTGACCTTGCGCCATCCGATTATCACCTCTTCCGCTCCCTGGATAATCATCTACGTGGGAAATCCTTCACCAATGAAGCAGACCTGCGCAAAGCCCTCACGGACTTCTTTGCGTCAACCCCCCCCCCCCCCCGAGTTCTACCGCAAGGGCATTGAACAGTTGGAGATACGTTGGCAGAAGGTGCTGGATGCCGATGGCGATTACTTCGAAGACTAAATATAAGTTACACATACTGTGAAGCGTTTTCTTTTTTTTCCTTTATAAACGGACAGAACTTTTTTGGTTACCTTGTATTTCCAACAATCTATTGCTGGTAATTATTTTTTCAAAAATGTATTGCTGGTAATATTTTTTTTCAAAAATTTATTGCTCGTAATATATTTTTTTCTTCAAAAGTTATTACTGGTAATATTTTTATACAAGGTATTTCTGGTATTAAAACTTATTTTTACACTTTCATAGTGTTTTAACCCCAGTTTGCGGGTTAACTATTTGCCCATAGCTGGGATCCTAACAGGTGCTACAACCCCGGTCAGGTTCAACGCTCCCCAAAACCTGATCAGAGGCTTTGCTGCTGGACGTAGTTTATCATCTTACCCAGGACGCGGATGTAGTTTATCGTCATACCCAGGACATGTTTATGTCTTTGTTTTCCTTAACAAATAACTGTTGCTAGCATATGACTGCCGGGCATAATATCATAAGAACAGTTAATTTACTGAGATTTGCTTTTGCATATCTAATATTGCACTGTTTATTTTATTAGACATAGTTTTACTTTTATTTTGGTCTGTCAGGTGATTTAACGTCGACGTCCATTTCTTTGAGCCCTTCGAATCTGTTTGTTGTTTCGGTCAAAATAGTTTGTGTGTTCTTGTTTGATATTTATTGTTACTTTGAGGTCGTTTCTTTTGTCGTTTTGTTTTGGGGCTATCCTCCATTGGTCTCGGTAGACGTATAGAGATTTGCTCTTTGTTGGGACATACATAAGAACTTGGCTTATTTGTTGTTTTTTTTTTTTGTTTCATTGGTTTCAGGTTTTGGTTTATTTTTTTGTTTTTTTCTTTAGTTTCATAACAGACGTTTCTTAGGCGGTTTTTTTTTTGTAAGTTTTGCCCCTCGTCAACATTCAACAGCAACAGCCTCTCAACTAGTTCAAGGTATTGGCGTATCTTATACGCATTGTTCGTGTCCTGCGTATTATCAATTGATTATTCTATTCAGTAACCTTCCTAGGTTACAACATATCAGCAATACACTTTTGTAAAGAGGAATATCATCAGCAATGCATTTTCGAAGAAGGAAGTTATTACCAGCAATATATTTCTGAAAAGAATATCAACAATACATGTTTGAAAAATAAAATTAACAGCAATAAAAAAATCTTTAAATAACCTATTGAGTTTGATATGCCGTAAAAGAAAACAAACTAAACCAAAATATATTAACGAAATGAGAATATCAATAAAATCAATTTATCTATAAACTGTGTATCTGAAAAGAATACATCAATGAAACCAGACTTCTCTACAACAATCCTCTTTAGAAAAGTAAATCAATGCAACTTGATCTGCAGTTTCCTTGCGACGAATACATCTTCTATTCATACAAATCTATTGTAAAAATCTTGTCAGCATTAAATAACCCATTGAGGTTGATATGCCGTAAAACAAAGCAAACCAAAAGTCGAAATTATGACTCCACCTAATATTTACAGACAAATTTACCCATGCCGTCACAAATGACGCCATATATGAAATTGATATCTTGAATCCAGACCATTATGCCGTTTTCCTATAAAAGTCTTTTCATATATTTTTCCATTTATTCTATTAATGCACTAATCATGCACAATCGGTCTTTTCGTCTCGCAGGATTGTAAACACCGAACAGTTGTGACAATGTCATAACAAAGACATCACCACCAGGGAGTTTCCGGTGCAAGGCCGATAATTACAGTAAAGCAAACGTTTTTGACAGACATCAAATCTTTCGACTACAATTAGCGTTATGAATAGAGAGACCATGTGACAAAAATTGATAAAGGACCCTATGGATGCAAGATAAGGTCCTCCGTGGGATTTTAAAGGGAAGTCTTTGTTGATGAGAGTCAAAGTTATATCTGGGTTTGTGGGAATGACAAACTCTGCTGGGCAAACTCGTTGGGTATTAAATGTACCATATTGAATTTTATGCGTCGATTCTCACTGGGTGCTCCATACATTCGGCCTTGTGTCACATCTAAACTACGTTTAGAAAATCACCATATTGAATTTTATGGAAATATTTAATTTTATAAACAGTGTTCGAACTACAATTCACTTCTAGAGTCTGCATAGTAGCGAAGTAATATTTTGAATCAGAACAGTCCATCTCAGGCCAGAGACGAACATCTTTTCCAGTTCCAAATCATTTGCTCTTGTACCACATTGGTATATCATTTTTATATTGTAAGGCATTAAGGACATTGTAGGGCATTAAGGAAATTGTAAGGCGTTAAGGAAATTGTAAGGCGTTAAGAGCTTTAACTAAAGTGCTCTCAGTATAGTTTCATTATAAACCTCAGGTTGGTTTTGTGGTGGTTGAAGAATCCCAAATGGGCAGATGAGCATGCTTGGGTACCAGCAGCCGTGTTAAAGATGAGAAATCAGCCTAATTTGCTGCGTGCCTTCAAGTCGAAACAGATCTAACAATAGGCTTACCCGCCCTGGGCATGACGATAAACTACATCCGACAGCTAGGCCTCTGATCAGAAGGTTTTGAGGAGCGTGGAACCACCTCGTAATTGCTGGTGTTCCAAGCTCCACCCTGACATGGGTGTTAGCACATGTTAGGGTCCTAGCTATGAGCAAATAGTTAACCCCTAAACTAGGGTCAAAACTCTATGAAAGTATAAAAGTAGGTTTTAATCTTAGAAATGCTCTTTTGTAAAAAATTATTACCAGCAATTAATTTTTGAAGAAAAAAATTATTACCAGCTATACATTTTTTTTTAAATATATTACAGCAATAGACTTTGAAGAAAACAAATATTACCAGCAATACATTTTTGGTGGGGAAATATTACCAGCAATAAAAATGTTGTCGGCATTATATAACCCATTGAGTTTGATTTACCGTAAAACAAAACCAAACAAACAAATCGGCTTTTGGCCACATCACATTAAAACACCGTTTCCCGTACGATCGCAGATGTTAAGCAACATTGAGCCTAGTCTGTAGCAAGATGGGTGACTGTCTGGGAATGTAAGGTTCTGTAAGCTTGGATGTGCGGATGGTTTAATAATTAATGACTCGAAATTGTTAATCAGGAAGCCGAGTTATAGTCACTTACGCGCTAAATTACCTTCATGTAAGGGTTAACTAGTAAGACTTATATCTCTAAGTTACTATTTTCTAAAAAAAAATTTTACAATATATATCTGGCTTTAAATAACCTGCAATCAGTTGACAAATCGTAGAAAATTAATCAATCAATAAAAAACTCTAATGATGAGGAAAGTAAATAGTGAGGTAGACGGAATGTAACTGCACATTTCAGTGCAAGAAATTATGAGTTAGCTAACCAAAACAGCTCCATAGTTGAATGATAGGAAACTGTGTTTATAAATAATTCATCATCTTTTCTATCCGACAGTGTGGTGTTTATAATGCATTTCAGAATTTAATTGGAAAAAACTTGTGAAGAGAGATTTTGGGTTCATCACGTGGTTTCTCTTGAGAACCAAACACAATCTTCCGCCATCTTCAGTAATCTTTTATCCGGGAAGGCCAACATTTGGTTTTTACATCGCATTCTTATGTCATAAAAATAGGTTTTGCATGTCAACAAAACCCAAAAATATCGGGTGGCATTTAAGCTAGCTCCTGCGTAGGACTCTTTATCATAGTAGGTAAGGAAGAGTAGATACGATAGGTAACTACAGAAGAACACGAAATTGATCACTGCATTTAAGTATTGCATTAATATTTAAGCTTACATTTTAAGAGTTCAACGATAATTCTCCTGCCGCCACTTAATTCAAAGACAATTTGATTTACGTAAATGAGAAGAGTATTTTTTTTCATTTGAAATGAGCTATTAAAAGTTAGAGTTATGTCCCTTTATACCGGAGTGCAACATGGTGGCACACTGACTTTCGCATTTATTATATAGATGAGAAACCAATTGTGACACTAGAACCAGGATTTCATCCACAGGTTTTATTGACTCAAACGTTTATCATAACATTCGATATATCACATATTGATATTAAGATTAGAATCCGTTCAACAATCTTTTTTGTTTTACAATCTTTCTTCTTCTTATTATTATTATTACTACTACCATTATTATTATTATTATTTTATTTTTTCTATTTATTATTATTATTATTATTATTTTATTTTTTCTATTTATTATTATTATTATTATTATTTTATTTTTTCTATTTATTATTATTATTATTATTATTATTTTATTTTTTCTATTTATTATTATTATTATTATTTTATTTTTTCTATTTATTATTATTATAATTATTATTTTATTTTTTCTATTTATTATTATTATTATTTTATTTTTTCTATTTATTATTATTATTATTATTATTTTATTTTTTCTATTTATTATTATTATTATTATTTTATTTTTTCTATTTATTATTATTATAATTATTTTATTTTTTCTATTTATTATTATTATTATTATTGTTTTATTTTTTCTATTTATTATTATTATTATTATTATTTTATTTTTTCTATTTATTATTATTATTATTATTCTAATTACTATTATTCTAATTATTACTACTACTAGTATTATTATTATAATTTTTCTATTATTATACTAATTACTGTTATTCTAATTATTACTACTATTATTATTATTATTATTATAATTTTTCTATTTATTATTATTCTAATTACTATTATTTTAATTATTACTACTACGATTATAATTTTTCTATTCATTATTATTCTAATATTCTTCTTCTTCTTCTCCTTCCCCATAGACCTATGGGAGGAGTATGGGGTAACAACACACAAGAACAGGCTGATGTGGTTTCCATAGCAAGAAAGTTTTTTCAGGCTTACAGTACACGATGTTCCCAAGCTGTTACCCAAGTACTGAAGGAGATTTACACTGCTTAACTTCACTGATCAAACGAGAGACGGTGTTTCAGCATGATTTGATCGTCGTCGCCGGTACCGGCTCTCTTTCGAGAATCGGGATCATCATCTCTCCTCATTCTCTTTCTACTATGAAGAATCGTAAGCAAGAATCACAGAGGAGTGTGGTTGTTGGACGTTGCTGGGCGAATCAGGTCCTACTGACAGCATGTCGCATATCTTCTACATATTGACGGTTGGATTCAAATGTCTCGGTTCACCCCTCGGATGGTCTTACGCTAGGAAGGGCGATTTGCAGCAACGGTTTTCCGGGTCTATCGGTCAATGTTTGCGTGTGTCAGTGATGTTTTCAACTGATCCCTGAAGCGCTGTTTAGGGCCTCCGTATAGCTTCTGGCGAGTTCTACAAACAGGGTGATACGTGGGTGTCCAGTGGGAAGAATTCTGGACATGTAAACACCCCATGGCGATGTTGAAAAACGGTAGCTTCGATGCTGGGGACAGATGTCCGAAAGAGGACCTCGTTGTTCGTGATTTGATCGTAAGCTACATACCAATCAAAAGGAATATATTAAATATTTAGATTCGTATACGCGAGTTCTGTTTCTTTGTTATTTTTATGTTATCGAATACGATTTTTGCAGAACAAAATTGACTTATTGGAAGTCCATAAGTGAAGGGTACATCCACACAAGCCGAAAGTTGGGTTTATTTTACGGCATGGGTTATTTAATGCCAACAATTTTTTTTTATTGCTGGTAATGTTTTTCTTCAAAAATCTATTTCTGGGAATATTTTTCCTTGAAAAAATCTATAGCTGGTCATATTTTTTTCAAAGAATGTATAGCAGTTTGTATTGCTAGTATTTTTTTAAAGTATTGCTGATAATAATTTTTCCTTCAAAAAATATTGCTAGTAATAATTTTTTTACTACAAAGTATTTCTGGTATTAAAACCTATTTTTACACAAGTGTGGGTGTTAACTACTTGCCCATAGCTGGGTCCGTGACAGGTGCTACCACCCCGGGTCAAGGTGGACCTGGGAACACCAGCAATTAAGAGGTGGTTCTACGCTCCTCAAAACCTCCTGATCAGAGGCCTTGCTGCTGTAGTTTATCGTCTTACCCAGGACGTGCATGTACTTTATCGTCATACCCAGGACGGCAAGCCGAAAGTAACAGCACAAACAGCTTAAAGTGGACTGGAAGCCCACGGGTACATGTACTAAGGGGAAAATATTCACCATTTTTTCTCTAGTATTTACATTGTCCATGGACAATGCTTTGCGTGTCACTACTCCACAATCTTCTTGTCGCGTTACTATACTTCCAAGTACATTATTCCAATCGTCTATGATCGTGTTGGCATTCTCAAACACCAGGTAATGATCGAGATCACCCCCACCCTTACTTCTGGGATGACTGCCGCCTGGCCTTTGAGCACATTATATTAAACGACTTACTTAAAAGCAGTCAATAGGCTATATATTTACCCACCTCCCCACTGTAGTAGGATGTGACACAAGGCTGGTTTAATGTGGGGTGCCGTTATGCGTACACACAGGAAAAGAACAAAAGCTCTCCAGCACATGCGACCACTGTCACGCTGGCGTCAGTACACCGCAAAGCCTCCCCCATTTTTTAATCAAATGATGAAGGTGCTGTCACAGGATTAGAATGTCCTGGACCAGACGACTTCTTCATTTATTAATAGGCGTATAGATATCACAAAGTGACCACGCTTTGAAGTCCGAGAAGTTGGCATTTATTCAACTCCCCACGGTCTCAAGTTGTGACACGAGGGCTTTTTAAAGTGGTGCTTTTTAAATTGTCACAGGTTTCGCATCGTCGGAACCAGGAGACTTCTCCCATGAAGTTATGAGTAAACCAAATACTTCACATCGATTCCAAACATAAAGGCTGATAAGAGAGAGACAGCTCATAAGTCTTTTTCTATTTTATTTTTTAATAAAATTGTTCTGTTGAGCTTTCATCTTTGGTACCTTGACTTTATGAATTTAAGTGCAGTACTAGATTGGCAGTTAGGTCTCATCATTTTACAGATGAAGTTACTAGATATAACCGTAAATTCTATGCTAACAGTTTCTTTTGTTGCTTGTGGAATACTCTTCCGACTACTTTCTTTCCAGTCAACTTAGATCTTCAAAAATGTAAATGCAGTGTCAATCGTTTTCTTCTGTCTTAATTCCTGTTCCAACAAACTTTCCTTGTAATTAATTCAATAAAAACTTTCCCCTTCATATATCGGCGCTAAACGTTAACACGAAAAGGTCCAATGAATCACACTACTGGTGGTTAGCATCAGCCATACTGACGAAAAGGTACTCTCAGACGATTAAAAGAGAATAATTTCGTTTTGGAGGCGTTAAAATTAACAAGCCGCTTCTTGCCGCACTTAAAATTTAACACTTAGCTTATAAGTCATTTTTTTTAGATCAGATGCCAATTGGACCTTATCGAACCGATCGGACTTACTACTAAGGCAGACGTAGATAGTAAATCGACCACTCGCCCTTGCGTGGAGTATTGCTGCCATATATGGTTTGGAGCCGCTGCTGTTTGCCTCAGGGTTCTTGATAAGATCCAGAGACGGATATGCAATGTAATTGGCCCTGATCTGTCTGTCATCTCGTCTGCAGTCGCTCTCTCACAGACGCGACGTTGCCTCGCTCTGTCTTTTTTACAAATACTTTCACGGTAATTGCTCCGACGAGCTGCTTTCGCTGGTTCCTAGGCCCCATGAATTTAAACGTCCTACGAGGCTGGCATCCCGTTCCCACCCCTGAAACTGTTAGATGTAGACGTCTCTTCTACTCCAATAGCTTCATGTCTCGCACATCTCGCCTGTGGAACTCCCTGCCTTATTCCTGTTTCCCTGACAAATACAATCTCCAACTATTTAAGTGTAACGTCAATCGACATCTCCAGTTGCCTTGATCTATCCACTTCCCTTCTCCACATCCTTTCACCTTTCATTCCTATCTGCTCTCGCTCCAAATCTTCTGTAACCCCCTTGCCTTGATCGATCCACTATCTTTCTCCACATCCTCTCCTTTACCACTCCTATTTGCTCTTCCTCCAAACCTTCTGAAACCCCTTGCGTGCTAGTGACTTCCAGCCTTGCTTGGGGTGATAAGCTTAAAAATATATATATATATATATATTAAAGCAGGAGTAATTCATATAGTAATACATTTATCTATACAGCAATACTTTGTAACTAAACATTATTCTTCGCACTTTAATCTATTTAATCCATAGAAATCTAGCTTCGTTCAGTGGTTTTCCGGAATGGGAAACGTAAACGAACTGGCAAAAGCTTTAAACTGAAATCAGAAAAGTCTTCAGTTTTGTAAGTTTGAAGCCTTTACTTGTCTGCCTTTCACTTTAAAGATTAATATTTCCAACAAAAGATATTGATCGCTTCAACATGTTTGAACAATCAAAAGGTATTAATTAATGTAATGTTTAAAATCTATGTTACAGCATGACATATCTTGAAACTCAAACACTTCCCCGTCTAAATTCAGATTAATAAAGCAGTAACGCAATTTAGCCGTAGATTTAGAAAACAGTCTGGGCAGCGATTAAATTTTACAAGCCTTTAAACTTGGAGTCCGATATAAAAAGAATGCCTGACCTGAATGTAGGCAAATGAGCTTGTGACGCGAGAACTGTACAGTGTGGAAACTTGAATAGACAAAGAACGCTAAGTCAACTCGCCTAAACAAAAACAATCAACATAAGGCAATTATCTATTCTCGAATATTCACTCATTTTTATGTCGTGATTTCTGTTTATACTAAGCTACTTCTAAATATTTATTATCATAATTTACAATAATTGTAACACGAGGCTAAAAAGGAGGGAGTAGGTTGAGGCTAGTCATTCACGACCTATTCATCTATTACAAGTAATGCGTAATCAAGTAACACGTACAAGTAACAAGTATTTTAATATTCCTGTTTAGATTGTCTGTGACTGACATGATCTGGATAAAATTGTACCCATGCCCTACTTATTAATAAGTAGCACAGGTTCAAGACGAGTGCCATGTTTTTAATGGATGTCAGTTATCCGTTATCTCCTGTTAATTCTCCCTTCCAAGTTCTCCACTGCCTTAACCGGGTATTGAACTCAACTCTTTGGGTCCTATCACGATCTAACCAACGCCTTTAGCCACTGTGCCATGTGTCCTCGACCAAAGAGTGTGAGTTAAATACCTGGTTAGGGCAGTGGAGAACTTGGAGAGGGGAATTAACAGGAGATAACTGACATCCATTAAAAAAAATGGCACGTGGAACTAGAACAGTCTACCCCAGTGAGCGAAGTAAAGGGTTCAGTTCGACATTCCAACCACCTGAAGAAGGCCGGATCGTACAACGGCCGAAACGTAATAAATATGGCGACAAAGATGAGAACAATAGTCCGAATAATGTAAAGTGTGCATAATACCTCATCTCAGAAATATAGACGGATACCGCTGTTATATATGAAGAAGTATTTCCCAGTCCCACTTTTCTAGGTTCGACAGAATCCAAAAGCGTCTCCGCGTCCTTGTGGGTGATGAGATCTTTGCACCTTATAACTGCTTTCCTACAGACGAAACGCTGCAAGCCTCTCACTGCTCTATCGCTATTTCCATAGAAAGTGTCCTGGCTAACTACATTCCTTAGTTCCACCTTCACGGCAAGACCCGCCATTCTACGCGCTTTGTAGCGAACCACCCTCATGCCCTTCGTATGTCCATTGGCGATAAACAAGTTCCACTCGTGTCGCTTCTTTCCACGGACCACTGCTATTTGGAACCGACTCCCAAGAGAATGCTTCCCCGATCACTACAATCTTAACCTGTTCAAGTTTACAGTTATCTAGTATCTTCTCCACATATCCCCATAAACTGTGTCGCCTACTTTGCAACCCTCTACATTGTGTGGCCCTTGGGCCTTGTACAGGCTAAACATTGTTGTCGTTAATGTTACAGGGAGAGTTAACGGCAGGCATATTGTATCATATCAGTCTTTCAAATAAAGAAAAGTATATCTGCCTCAGATATAAGTTTTCTAGATGTCGGCATGTACTGAGCACTGTAAACGTTGAAAAAGTATTTCAACAAAAAGGTAGGGCTAAATTCATCGAGTTCTTTTACGTTCACGTGGGCTATCATGGCTCTCCATAACTTCCTATCCTACGGAGACGTCTTCTTTCTCTCTAGCAATCAATGTTTTCTCATCCATTTCTAAAGAGCTTAATAGGCATGTTACTCAAAGTTTTTAAGAAAAAGTGTAATGTAAAAGTGAGCGTAAAAAAAACAAAAAATAAGAAACATTGCTAAAAGCTATGATGTATACAAAGATTAGGAAAGCCATGACCCCTCATGCCCGGAAAGAGCATGGTACATAGATATGCCTAAAGCTAAGCTTTATAAATATTATCAACTGGGCTATTAGTTTCATCTTGATCCTAATCAATTTACCCGGGCGAGAAAGTTTAATTATTCGATACCTGATTTATGTATAGCTTCCAAGTCCCTTAATCTGAAATTTCAGTTGAAACATTTAGACACCACTGTAAAGAAAGATCTTCCCCCAAAATATTACTACTCTATTATATTGCATGGACTCCCATAGTACATGATGAAATATTATCGTAACAAATAAAGCAATGACTGGTGAACAGACGTTGGAGACACACTGTCATTCCGCCTCACAATTTTCTGCATTCCTTACGCCTCCTTAGAACTAATTTTGCCAACACAATTTCTTAGTGTGCCTGACAGTAAAGTCTTAATATATCTCTTTAGACCAAGGGTCGGCAACCTACAGCCCGCGGGACGGATCCGACCCCCAAAGGTATTTTAACCGGCCCGCGAGCCCGATTACCAATGACTATTTTTAATAATCTCAGTGCACTAAAAATATTAGACTATCTGACAGTTATCTTTCATGAGACTTATTTTACCAAGTTGCGTTGCCTACGTTTAATGTCAAATAATGGATACATATTTGTTATGACCCTTGGCTACATTAAAAGATAACAGAAGCGAAAGGAACGATAAATTGAAAGCGGCCAGGGAGGGGCTGACATGCGAGGTAGCAGAAATCTAGGGACAGTTAAACATACGCGCATTATACATACATGCCTCATGAATGTGTCGATGATACTGCATGTGTACGTACGTAAGTGTATATGTTTGCAACTATTTGTACTCGTATATATGAGTATATGTGCTTCGTTTTTGTTTGATGTGTGTGTGGTTCGTTTGTGGAACAATTTTCAATAACAGTTTCAAACCTACACGTCATAATTTCATCCATTTCACTTCGGTTGATTATTTTCACTTTGAAGTATTTTGACGTTCCTTGAGGAAAAGTAATTTTTGTTAGGTGTTTTTTTATCTTTAGGTTTTCTTTTGTTTTTCTGATTTCTCAATGTTTATTTTCATTACGGTTTTAAATATTTAGGTTGACAGGGGTCTGCATATGTAATTTTCCTTAATGGCTTCGTCCGGCCCGCGACCCGTCATTATAACACGATCCGTCCCGCGGGGTCGAATGAGTTGCCGACCCCTGGTTTAGACAATGCCTGCGACTGACATGATCTGGATAATATATCCTACCTTTGTCACATTTATTAATAAGTAGCACAGGTTCAAGACGACTGCTAATTAATCGAATTCACTAGGTTACTTTGTCAACCAAGCGCAGTTGAATATTGTGTTAAATATTAATAATAGCAGAGACAGTCTGACAGGTTATAAGCCAACGCAAAGTAATTTAAACGTTTGACAACAGCAATAGATTCGTAGTAGAAACAGCTTTAATTTGGATAGATACACATGTACATGAATGAATGAATGAATTACCAGCATCAAATAAGTCATGCTTCTTTTTTCTTTTTTTAAATTACGATTGAGTAGTGAGACTGACGTTAAAGAGAAAATCTCAAATGCATACAAAAAGTACGGTACGATTAAACAGATCTAGAGATTTCTATCGGTAGGCTTTATTGATGTCAGGTTTCCTTTAATCTTTTGCGATTAAAGGCTGGTGTTATTAGAAACTTTTAAAAAAAAAAAAAAAAGAAGCAGCTTCTGGGGATTAACAATATTTGTCCAGATTTCATAAAGGCGTGGAACCCAGATTTTAAACAGGGTCTTTGATATTCCGGTCGAGCGAACGTACAGAAATTAAGACTACACAACTTAATCAGCAGTCTTTTTTTTTTTTTTTTCCATAGTATATTTTTTCAAGCCAAGCCATTCGGATTTCGAATTAAAACATCATGGTTACGTTATGTTCGTGGATTCAGGAAATTCTTTTGAATGTAATGTACACGAGATTATAAGAATAAAAATCGTCCTAAGAAATTTAATGTTTGTGGAAGAAAATATTTCAGATAACCTTTTCAAAGATAAAAGGTTAATGTCACTGATACTGCGTTTTAGGCTTTCACGTTTTTGTCATCACTTGTACGCTATTATCTGCAGATAAAAGGCATAAAAGACTATCCTAAATTAGTAATCTTATTTAAACTAGACAGACCGTAGGTTCTATTCTAATTGTTTTTCCTCACAATTCTCATCAGAAGAACTCCTAAGTTAAAGATTTCTTGCCACCTACGATCTTCAGACATTTAAATGCAACGACAATCGCTAACTTTAGTCTTCCTAATTCCTGTTCCTTCGTCTTCACTAAAATTTTATTCTCTTCATCTAGAAACCGTTTGTGTCTTAGTGGCATTATCGGTTTGCTTGGGGCGCGGGTGTGAAATGATTTTTTTTTTTTTAACTAAAAATTGTGGCCACAAAAATTTGTGTCATTGTTCCCGTTGACTTTTCTAATCTAATCGACCTCGGCAACAATCAATACAATAGCAAGATTGAATTCCTGAATATCGCAAATGTCAAGACAGTGACGGAGACATTAGCAATAATATGCAGATTCTGAAGTTCAATTCACACGATGTAAAAGAATACTAGATCTCTCAGAATTCTGCACGCTGAGAGTTCGCCTTCGATGATACGAATTATAAGAATCCCGAAGAATGTTTGAAATATATTGAAAGATAAATTTTACAATGCAGGTCACGGAGGCAGTAAAAGACCCGATAAGTGTTATAAGAGCCAATTCCGATTATTGCCATGGAGTGTGTTGAGAGATAGAATTATCAAATTCGAGTTCCATTCCTTCAGCGAATTCAGCTCCTGGCTCTAGTTTTATTCCAGCAGACAGTTCGTGCTCAACGGTCTCCGGAGCAAATTCGGATTCAGCAGTTTCTGTGGACTCTTCAGAGTCCGTACTCTCCATGAACTCTTCAAATTCCGTACCCACTAGCGTAATCTGGTTCGGTTGCCAGTAGCGAATGTAGAGCTTTACGCTAAATATGCTTAACGCGACGACTAGCACAATGCCAATAGCGATGAAGAACGTGACTTCGGAACTAAGTCCTACCTCTTGAGGTTCTGAAGATTTCTCAATTATAAGTATGGGCATCATTTTCTACAGTGCTACTTAAGCAATCGATTCTTTTAAAATAAAACTCCGGAACAATGCCGTCCTATTTGCAGCCTAGATTTATTAACAACTCATGTCTCCCCCCACCATCTCTGAAAAATAGGTTGCCATTTGGTTTTGTTGTTTCAGGAGGGAGTAATCAAATGGTTTGGTCGATTGAACGGCTCTATTTTATGATGAGGGGAGAACGTGTATTATACTAAAACTTTGCCATATTCAGGAACTTCTTTCAAATTTACCTAAGAAACTTAAACTATTTTTTTTGTTTTTGTTTTTTTGTTTTTTTACAGGGTTTAATAGGTATCAATAGCAAAAAGGATTTAAGTAAGAATAAAAGATTTGTTCTGCGTTAACTTTCCATATGGATTAGGTCTTTAATCTTTTAAATCGGTATTCGAGCATTTTTTTTTTTTTTTAACTTAACTGAAGCAGAAAAACATCGATTTGTTTCTTTCACATGTCTTTTCATTTCGGGACATACATGACCTCGGTTTTCCACAGCTTCATTCTTCTTTTAACCATTGGTAATTTCTGATTCATTACCACATCTCTTTCTTCTCGCTCTTTTTTCCATTCACTCAAACTCGTTAAATTTTACACTATTTCCGCCTTCCCTTTTTTGCCTTTCATATGTTCTGTGAGCGCCAAATTATCTCGGCCGTCTTTCCTCATTATCCGTCTTGGGTATGACGACAGACTACATCCGCGTCCTGGGTAAGACGATAAACTACGTCCAACAGCAAGGCCTCTGATCAGGAGGTTTTGAGGAGCGTGGAATCACCTCTTAATTGCTGGCGTTCCCAGGTCCACCCTGACCCGGGGTGGTAGCACCTGTTAGGGTGCCAGTTATTGGTAAATAGTTAATCCCCAACTAGGGTTAAAACACTAAGAAAGTGTAAAAATAGATTTTAATACCAGAAATACTCTATATAAAAAAAACTATTACCAGCAATACATTTTTGAAAAACAAATATTACCAGCCATTTTTTTTAAATAAAAATATTACCAGCGATGGAAAATTCTTACCAGAAATAGATTTTTGAAAGAAAAAATATTAACAGAAATAGATTTTAGGAAAAAAATATTACCAACAATGAAAATTTTGTTGGCATTAAATAACCTTTTGAGGTTGATATGCCGTAAAACAAATGCAACCAACAATTATTTTCTGTGTTGCTATGCCAAATAGGTTCACCAAACACAAGTTTTAGTGGAATATATTTGTGACAGCCGGATGGAGGTAAGGTAAAAGGTGTACAATAATTGTTAGACGAGCTTACTCACTTGTTTACAAATCTTTAGTAATAAGTTGCATTTTATACCCGCCATATAAGTTGACCCGTAGTTTTGGAAATATATTTTAGGCTTAAAAACTCGAATTGCACGCAGCAAAGTACGGTATTAATGTCCTCTGTAAAATCCAGTATTAATTATGACAATTAAAATAACCAATATTTATTATATAATAAAAAAATCGAGTCTCTGCCTAGATTCCTCCAATTGACTAAGTACATTAATAAGTTGTATAAACAAGAAAGAGTTAATGTTTAAAACAGGGCTTATAGAATAGGTCATTCACATGACATAGTGAAGGCGAGATGGACATAGGAAAATCTCCAGTAACCTACATAACAAGCTTTTGTAAGTAGTTGGTAGAATAACGAGTCAGAGGGATGGTAAAATGACAAACATTGTTTACAGTTATAAAGAATAGGAAGATGCGGAGATCCATGATCATCCATGTCCTGAAGATAAACCGGTATGCATAAAGACATCGAAATAAATAATAATAAGTTAAATGACTAAGGTGGATAGATAGGCAGGTGGAGGGAAAACATTTAATAGCTTAATACAGATAGATAGATAGATAGATAGATAGATAGATAGATAGATAGATAGATAATTAATAGATTAATTAGACAGACAGATAGATAGATAGATAGATAGATAGATAGATAGATAGATAGATAGATAGATAATGAACAAAGATAGATAGATAGATAGATAGATAGATAGATAGATAGATAGATAGATAGATAGATAGATAGATAGATAGATAGATATGATCAGACTGAGATAGACAGATAGATAGATAAAGGAATCATAATATAGATGAATTTAGATAGATAGAGAGAGAGAAAGAGATAGAGAGATAGAGAGAGAGAGATAGACAAAGTAATAAATAAAGGAATCATAATATAATAGATGGATTAAGATAGATAGATAGATAGATAGATAGACAGGTAAAGGAATCATAATAGATAAAGAGATAGAGAAATTAATATAATAGATGGATTAAGAAAGGAGAGATAGATAGATAGATAGATAGATAGATAGATAGATAGATAGATAGATAGATAGATAAGGACTCATAATAAATAGATATATAAAATCGAAAAAGTAATCATAATATATAAATAGAAAAAAAGAATAGACAGAAAGAGAGAGAGAAATAGAGAAAGCAATCATGTGTAGAAAGGAAGAAGGATAGACAGAGAGAGAAAGAAAGAGTGTGAAAATAGAGTAAAGAATCATAAATAGATCATACAGACATATTTATATAAATCGAAAAGAGACTGACAATTGCAAGTGTTTGGGATTGATCACACACTGCAAAATTATGTCTGTAGCTAATGCAAGATCAAATAAAAAATCTTAAAAAATAAAAAGAAAGATCAACGTGACCTTACATTGTTTCGTCTTTTTTATTATTTCAACTTCAACTGGTATTACTAATTCAGGAACTACGTTCTGCAAGAAGTCACCAGTACGAAACATTACAAACCACTTTCGATACGTTCGATTCTTCACAGAACCTTATCCATAAACTGTACATACCACAAAAATGAGTCTGTAACGTTAAATTAAGTTGCATTGCATCGCATTTTCTTTCCGAACAATCGATTAATAATCTATACTTCTTTGATGCCTTTATACAGAGATCGAGACACAAACAGTATTGCGGAGATGGAAATTCGATCATAAATTCTCCAGTTTTTGTGTGTGCAAATAGATATTTAACAAACTTATCTTATAGTTGAATTGTAATATATAAAACATGAAATGTCGTTTTGAACCGATTTTCTCAGTGTGCAAAGACGAAAACAATTACCAGAAGCACTGTCAATAGAAAGTTCCAAGAAAGATATCCAGCTAGATGAGAACAGGCACAAATGTAGATTATATAGAACCAATATTTATTAAGATTAAAAGACCATATATATACTCACACATATATATATATATATATATATATATATATATATATATATATATATATATATATATATATATATATATATATATATATGTGTGTGTGTGTGTGTGTGTGTGTGTCTGTGTTTGTCTAATAAATTTAATTGAATCCAGTAAGTATTGAAATGAATATTATTGATCAGCTGTTTTTAAAAAAGTGTTAGCTAGATATCAATAGGTAATTTGGGCTTTTAATCTTAATAATTATTGGCTCTATATAATTTTTAGACAAACACACAGACACACACACACACACACACACATATATATATATATATATATATATATATATATATATATATATATATATATATATATATATATATATATATATATAGATATATATATACATATATATATTTATATATATACATATATATATTTATATATATACATATGGATACTTAGGTCAACTCCCAGCGGTAACAGTTTGTTTCCTGCTTGAACAAAATCATTGCACCAAGAAATATAAATATATATATATACATTTTATATCGTTAACTTTACTAATTTACTTTTTGTATGAATGATTCATTGTAATATCAATTGAATTGCACCACATATTTGATTTAAAAGAACTGATCCGACGTGCAAATTTTCGGGATAACAACTGAGACATTACCCTCTTTCTCTCCCTCTCTCTCTCCCTCTCTCTCTCTCTCTCTCTACACACACACACACACACACACATATATATATATATATATATATATATATATATATATATATATATATATATATATATATATATAAATTTAAAATTGCGGCGTACAAGTCAAGTTTCGAACTTAAAAAATGTATTTAAAACTAGGGGTCGACTTAAATATTATATACAAACATTTACTAGCGAGTTGCAAGTAATATTTTAGTTGATGTTGAATTTAATGTGTTTATAAATAGACTTGACAAATTTTAAATTTTCGCTAAGTTATACCGATACAATAAAGGGGAGGTACCGGTATTTGTTGCAGTTTGTTTCTGATATAACACGCACAGAGAAGTAATGCCACTACATGAAGTTTGGACACAGATTACGTACACAGTAGTAGACTTCATTTAAAGATAGGCCTACGTTTTGGGCTACTGGTTGCCTACCGTATGTTTGCAGATCGACCTCTAAGGTATATATATATATATATATAGGTAAGATGGGAACGAACAGAGCACAATTCCAACGTTCCAACACGACTGCAACTGTGTAGCGATTTTTACATGTTTTTTTAATATCCTAAAATAATTTTTTTTTATATATATATATATATCAGATAATGAAACACGCATCGATAGTATATATATATATAAAGTCCGACAATTTATTTAAAGACATTCAGGCCGGTAAATTTTATTTTAAATTTTATTATAAAACAGAGCATTTGCTTAAATACTTGTATCTATAAAAGGAACGTTAAACATATCATAAATGACTTTATTTATATATATATATATATATATATATATATATATATATATATATATATAGTAAAAAGTCGGGGTATTTCTGGAAGATAACGATTTTAAGACAAGCAATCATTGTAACTAAATTGTTCAATATCAAGAGATTTTAACATTGAGAGTAACGAATTCAATTAAATAAATGTCTTTTCTCTAATTTTCTCAAAGATCCCTTCCACTCAACAAAGGTGGTGAAAATTTTACTCAGAAGCGCGACATGACGAGCGGATACATCCTTTCCAAAACTCAGGGTAGTGATTGATAAGTGAACATTAAATATTGTTACTATATATGCATACATAAGCACGTATATACATACAGCAGTAGCGTTGTGATTAGAAATGCATTGGAAAACAAAACAGAAATGATAAATGTATTTCCCAAAAATCATGGCAATTCACAATTTAAAGAAAGCGAATCTGTGAACAGCATTGGCTTTTTTTTCCCTACATAGTGAACGGACGTAGCATTAAAAATTACATGTTGTGAAAGTTAAATGAAAAATACAACGATCGAATCTGCATGTTTCGGTAAGAGACTATTTGCTTGTGAAGTGAGATCGATTTTTGCCGAGACTTTTTAACCAACGCAAGTTAAACTTGAGCTAGTTATAAAAACAGAGAAATCTCGATTGATTTTTAGAGGGTTTGTTTTGCTGACTGTTCTTAAACTTAAAAAAAAAACTTTCCATTCCTTGAACCTTGTGCCAGGCTCTAGATCACCTTAAGAAGCAGATTGACAGATTACGGATTGGAAAGAATAAATGTCCACTTATTAGCTTGTCATTATTTATTTCTGTATTTCGGCGCTGATTACCGGCTGTAACAATTCCTTATATTGTTTTGTGTTTTTTTTTCCCCGGCGACGCTTTTCCCTGAGTCTGCAATCTTTAGTACAATTAGTAACCAGCGATCCAATTCGTATTGTTTCTTTTGCATTTGCAAATCAGACTTGAAACAGTTTTTCATTCCTTCTTTTTTCTACCAACAGCGAATACATTAGCATTGTGAATTCTATAAACGCAAACTTTTTCTTGGGGGCAAATGTATTCTTTCGATTTTGTTGTTTGACATGGAAACTGCTTACATTTTCTTCTTTTTAGTACACTGTCATATATATATATATATATATATATATATATATATATATATATATATATATATGTGTGTATGTGGGTGTAATGTCTGTGTGTGTATGTATGTGTGTTTAGGAAAATGTCTGCAGTAGAAATGTATTGCCATTAACGATGCGAAAATATTTTCTTGATTGTCGTGCAGACGCTAAATATGCCTCATTTACAGTTGATGCGTGACTCCATATACAAAGCCTCGGATATAGCTGCACCGTAATATATTCATCGACATAGCGGAATCAAGGCGGATCAAGTCGCCAATGACGTGATTAAAAAGAAGACAACATACGTCGAGAAAAGATGCTGACGTCGAGTCAGCCAACAGACTACGAACAAAGACCTCGCGCCAACATCATCTTTTAGGCCCACTTTTGTTACTATTCGACAGCCCAGTTCTTAGGAACGAGAATCACTGTAACAAGCGGGGTCGGACGATTTGAAATTAAGAACGTCTGTTTAATAGATTATGCAAAATCGTTTGATAAATTACTTCACAAAGAACCGTTGGGACTGCTAGATAACCTTGATATATTTGGGAAGGATATTGGAAAAATCCAGGACCAATACTAGCCTCCAACCGCCTGCATACGAATAGAAAATTAAACCAATAAATATACAAAAATAGAAAACAGTGTAAGACAAGGATGTGTCCTCTCACCGGACTTATTCAACCGATACAATGAGACGATTATTAGAAGATCGACCAGAATTCATTATAGACGGTCACAATTTTAACAACGTAAGTTATGCAAATGACACAGTATCAATAGCAGACAGAGAAAGGAAACTAAAAAGTCCCTTGCAAAAGGTGGAGAAGTAAACAGAGAAGAAAGAACGAAACACCAATTGAAAGAAGACAGTATATATGGTTATCACCAAACGGAAGGGCCCAACATGAAATTACAAATTAAAAATACGAAAATCAAGCAAGCCTATCTAATTAAATATTAGTGAATTATTTTAAAAGACGCTGAAAAATGTGACACTGCTATCAAAAGGCGCATTGGGATACCAACATACGCCATATAAAAGCGAAGAAAACAGAAAAAATCGTTAGAAACAAAGTAGCAAGTACTGATCTATTATTTAATATCAGTCCTCTTATATGGCAGTGAATGCTGGATAATTTTCTCACAGATGAACAAGAGACTTAAACCAACAGAAATCTGGTTCTACATAAGGGTGCCGAGGATACCATGGATCGGGCAACGAAGTTGTAGAGAAAATGGAAACAAGTTGGACACTTATGTTTAACATCAGTAAGAGACAGTTGACATTTCATGGGCGCACAATGAGGAAAGAAGGCTTGGAAAATTTGATACTCAAAGGACAGATTGAATGCAAGAGGGAGAGAGTAACGCAACGTATAACCTATTTAACAAGCTTGAGTAAATGGATGGCAGATCACGGTTTAGGAGAGATAACAAAAAGAGAAAATTTATGAAGAGCTACAAAGGACCGGAAATTGTGAAGATTCATGATCGCTAACGTTCTGAAGAAGAAGAAGAAGAAGAAGAAGAAGAAGAAGAAGAAGAAGAAGAAGAAGAAGAACAAGAACAAGAAGAAGAAGAAGAAGAAGAACAACAACAACAACAACAACAACAACTGTTATACTACATCATATCTGTCACACCGACAAATTAATAACAAAAATCTTTTGATATCTTTCTAAACGTGATTAGACTGAGCGTTACAAGTGTCGTTATGAAATGAAAATAGTAATAAAATGAATCAAAACTAGGCATCTCTAAAGATTTATCAAAAAGCGCCTACCATAATGAAAAAAGGCCCTAAACTTGATAGAAACAAAGCTTTATCGTAAAAATGTTTATGTTGTTATGAAGAGGAATGATAAATTTTATTATTCATTTAATCCTGTTAAGCAGTTCGAAATGTTGGTTAAAATGTCTGATTAGGTTGGTCAACGATTAGTACTGGATATTTTAATCTCTTTTTTTATGTTAAAAACTACATTGTATTGGAAATTTTAATTTCCTTTTTTGATGTTAAAACTACATTGTATTGGAAATTTTAATCTCTTTTTTTATGTTAAAAACTACATTGTATTTGAAATTTTAATCTCTTTTTTATGTTAAAAACTACATTGGATTGGAAATTTTAATTTCTTTTTTGATGTTAAAAACTACATTGTATGTGAAATTTTCATAATAATTAAAAAATTGTTGAAGTTTAATTAAACTTTCAGGATTTACACACAAATGAATGAAATTAATTTTATAATTAATTTTTTTTTTTAGAAGATTTTAGTAAAAATATTTTTTACATCTGCTACCCTCACTTAATTTTATGAAATTTCGAGAAATTAAAAATTCAGCATCTTCATCTTTAAATTAGTTAAAAGCAGGACTCCTTGGAGACACCATGTTTATATGTGTCAAACAGAAACACTATATGCCTAAAAATGCTCTGAATCGTAAACAAATGCAATAAAACTATGTCATTATCTAATTAGAAAAGTTTTTAATTACTTTTATAAATTATATATATTAAAGAAACTTTAAGATTTCGATGAAAAATGAATTTTACAAGAATTGTTTTCATTTTTTTCAATTTTAATTAGAAAAAATTATTAAGTTTTAAATCTTTTAAAGTTCTGTATTAATTCCAGCTTATTAGATGATATTATTATTAAGTGAAAACTATATTTACTAGTAATAAATTGAAAAACTTAATACAAAGCATCAAACACCAATATTTTTAAAATAATTTTTAATTTTTTCATGTTTATAAACATGCCGATACATGACATTAGCAGATAAGAAGAGCGATAACTATAGTAAATTTAAAGTTAACATTTCTAAAATTCAATAAAACATTACGGTGAATATTTTCTTAGAGCACTTAAAATCATATAAAAAAAGGCGCTCAGGTTTTTTTCTCCAATTATGATTTACAGATAATGTGTCTGTAGAACATTCTCTCTATCATCAGGCGGTCAACAGGTCAAGACAGCTACTTTTAAGCTTAAAGTAAATAATATTTGTTTCAAATCAGATTAATTATACTTTAAATCAGCTAATTTTCTTCAAATAAAGTTTCAGAAAAGTATATTTTATCTTTGCAAGAATTTTAATAAAGAGAATTATATTGCAATGAAAGACGACGAAAAACGGCGGTAATCAGCTATTTTAGAAAAAAAACTTCTTCAGTCAATTTAAATTAGTTTTTGAATACAGCAAATTATTTTTCCTTATTGGAAGTTTAATCTATTAGATTGAAATTGAAACTAAAATAATAGCTTCAAGAAAGATTTTTCATTTTTAAAAGTTCATCTAAATCCTTCGGCATCGCGTTTTTTTGTGGAGGTCCTTAATAAATACTTTAAAAGAACGAAAGACAATATATACACCCATTACCAAAAGTAATAATGAAGATTTTTCAATTATGTGCATTTTTCAGGTCCATTTTTTGGATTTCTATTAAGGCACCAAGGGCAAGAGTATTATCATCCACTTGGGAACAAAAACAACAAATGTTTGTTTGCAAGTGCTGGAATGGTGAACAGAATCTGTTCAGAGGTAAGAATCTGAATTTTATCCTGACAAATGGATGACACTACTCCTGCACTTGGTTTATGATAAACGTTATGAAGAAATAAGGTGTTTTTTGAGTAGAACAAAGAATAGCGAGAAGAGAGGCACACGGATGGAAGTTGTAGGGAGCAAAAAATAACAAACGTTTGTTTGGAAGTGCTGGAAGGGTGAACAAAATCTGTTCGGAATTAAGAACCCGAATTTTGTCCCGACTACAACTTGCATCCTCGTTCCTCCCTTCTCGCTATTCATTGAACTGCCTGTTCTACTCAAAAACACTTCATTTCTTCTTAACGTTTATCATAAAACATTTTATTTTTAGTAGTGATAACTCTCTGGCACGCTTATTCATCTTTGCCAAAAACCTGAAATTAATCCGCTGCTCGTGATTCCTTTCATTCATTTCCGGCCCAAATCTTAACATGAACACATACAACTTCCTCCACTACTCGGCAAGAATGCCCCATCTGGTCTGCGTCACGAGAAAGTTCAAATATGTCCGGAAGTACAGGGTTAAAAATATTTGCCTGAAACATTTTCCAAGCGATACGTTGCCGTTATTCGGATAATTACCTTGTCATACACTGTATATGGGAAAAAAATTATGAAAGCCTTTAAATGTTTTCACTATCGATTTACTATGATATCATATCTTCCATCGAAATGTTGCGTTGACTGTGGGATACTTGATGTCATTTCTGACAGCATAGATAGGGCCCTCTCTGCCCATCCATACGCTCACATATTTGTATTTGGCGATTTTAACGCCCATCACAACCAGTGGCTTAAGAACGCTACTACCGACCTCGCAGGCATTCATACTCTCAACTTTTCAGTCTCTCAATCCCTCACTCAGATAATCGATTTCCCCACGCGTTTTGCCTACAACCGTGACGGTAAGGCCTCACTCCTCGACCTGTGTTTTACCTCCATCCCTGAGTCTTGTAGTGCCACGCAGCTCTGTTCTATCGGTAACTCCGATCAAGCTGTAGTGTCCGTTAGCATCTCCTTCAGCCCCACCCCCTGCAAAGAGCCTCCTACCACCAGAACCACATTCTGCTACCAACGGGCTGACTGGGACGCGTCTGGTGACTTCCTCCGCGATGTCCCCTGGGATGCTGTATTTAAGCTCCCCACTCATGATTGTGCTTCTGAGTTTTCTTCATGGATTAAAGCCGTATCGAAGCTCCAGGAAATTCAAGGTCAAACCTCGCTCCTCCCCCTGGTTCACAGCTGCTTGCTCAGCCGCCATTGCCCATAGGAACCACTTCTTCCACCGTTTTCGAAGTGATATGTCCGACTCCAATAGACGTCTGTTTACCTCTGCCCGCAACGAGTGAAAGCGTATCCTCGACGATGCCAAGTCACTATTTGCTGCTCGGATGAAGGAACGTATTGCATCCCGCAAATTTGGCTCCAAAGATTATTGGCGCCTCTGCAAGAGCGTCCTGAACAATAACAAACCCTCCATTCCTCCCCTGTTCAATTAGTTTGAGGTCCTGACCACCTCTGCTGACAAGGCCGAATGCTTCGCTCGGAAGTTTTCTTCCAATTCTACGCTAGATTCTTCCGGGGTGCCCTTGCCCGATTTCCCTCCCAGAACTGAGGCCCTCCTGGACGGATTGCACATAACCCCGTCGTCGGTATTGGGCATTATTTCAAACTTAGATCACCACAAGGTTACTGGTGGTGACGGAATACCAGCCATTGTCCTAAAGAAATGCGGACCTGAACTGGCGCCTGCCCTCTCTAAATTGTACAACCGCTGCCTCAAGGAGTCCAGTTTTGCTGACTGCTGGAAGTCCTCAACCATTGTCCCTGTCATTAAGAACTCTGGTGACCCCTCCGACCCTTCCAATTACCGTCCTATCAGTCTCCTACCCCTCTTCGGCAAAGTCTTCGAGGCCATTATCAACGCCGAAGTGACTAATCACCTGATATCCCACGATCTGCTTTCAGACAAGCAGTATGGTTTCCGCTTTGCCCGATCTACTGCCGATGTGCTTACGGCCATCACTGAATTTGTCTACCAAGCTATCCATAACAACGGTGAAGCTCGTGCCGTGGCCCTTGACCTCTCCAAAGCATTCGATAGAGTCTGGCATGCCGGCCTTCTCCGCAAGCTCCAGGGTTATGGTATCACAGGTCGATTGTTTGACCTAATACAATCATTCCTGTCACACCGGGATTTGAAGGTTGTTCTTAGTGGATTCATCTCCAGATCCTATCCCGCTAACGCAGGTGTTCCTCAAGGCTCCATCCTAGGCCCTACTCTGTTCCTCATATTTATAAACGACCTTCCTGACGCCATAGACTCCCAAGTCGGCATCTACGCTGACGACACCACTATTTACTCCTGCCTCAAACACAAATCTAGTGAGGCGGACAAAGCTAACTTGGCAGCTCAAATTGAAAAGGACCTCCAATCGGTTGTGATCTGGGGTGTGAAATGGATGGTTAACTTTAACGCCTCTAAAACAAAACTGCTCTCTATCAACCACCACAAGGATCCATCCCTGCATCCCATTAGAATGTCTGATGACCATCTTCTCGAGATCTCCTCCCTGCGGCTGCTCGGTCTCACGCTGTCTGCTGATCTGAGATGGAACAAATACATCGAGTCAGTTGCATCAGCCACCGCAAAGAAAGTTGGTTCTCTGTGCCGAGCCAGGAAATTTTTCTCCCCGGAATCGATCCTTCAAGTCTATAAATCGACCATTCGCCCTTGCATGGAGTATTGCTGCAATATATGGTCTGGGGCCCCTGCTGTTTGCCTCGGGGTTCTTGATAAGATCCAGAGACGGATAGGCAACGTGATTGGCCCTGATCTGTCATCTCGTCTGCAGTCGCTCTCTCACAGACGCGATGTTGCCTCGCTCTGCCTTTTTTACAAGTACTTCCACGGTAATTGCTCTGAGGAGTTGCGGTCGATTGTCCCCAGGCCTCGTGAATTTAAACGCCCCACCAGGCTGGCATCCCGCTCCCACCCCTACACCGTTGAAACTGTTAGATGTAGACGTCTCTTCTACTCCAATAGCTTCATGTCTCGCACATCTCGCCTATGGAACACCCTTCCCTATTACTGTTTCCCTGACAAATACAATCTCCAACGGTTTAGTGTAGCGTCAATCGACATCTCCAGTTACCTTGATCTATCCACTTCCCTTCTCCACATCCTTTCATTTTTCATTCCTATCTGCTCTCGCTCCGGATCTTTTGTGGCCCCCTTGCCTTGATCGACTCACTGTCTTTCTCTTTCTCCACATCCTCTCCCTTGCCACTCCTATCTGCTCTTCCTCCAACCCTTCAATAACTCCTTGCGTGATAGTGGC
>OZ038488.1:97184731-97227231 GCA_964036315.1 Acanthosepion esculentum | reverse complement strand
TATATATATATATATATATATATATATATATAATATATATATATATATATATATATATATATGGTATTATTGTAACATATATCATACATTATAATAATGTTATAATATATTATAATAATGTGTATGTAGTTATAATGTTATTATAACTACATACGCAAAAAAACAAATACATGAAGATATTACGCTGTATGGTGATCTACAGGGTGATTGAAAAGTAACTCCTGACTTAACCTTCTGACTTTTTTCTTTGGGTTTGGTTAAAGGAGCAAGTCTATTATACCAAACTAAGACTTTGTAAGAATTCGAAGGACGAATACAAGATGTTATGTCTTTCATACTACAAGAGTTCCTGGTGAAATCATTTGACGCGATTTCTGGGCGGCTCGAGAAACTGGTAGCGAGATCTGGTGCCCATATCAAATTTGAAATAAAACCTCATGCTAAACTCTTTCTTCTCATATCCATTTCTTGTAAAATCATAGTTAATAAATAAATTATATATTAAAATGGGGAGTTACTTTTAAGTCACCATGTAGATTATAAAACTAGAAATAAATGTTTCATGCCTTTTTTTAAAGGATGAGAAGATAACCATTAAGAAAAACCAAAACGGAAATAGTTAACCAGTGCCATTGAACCAGTTTTCCATCTTGTTACAATTCTTTGTATGTCCACCTCAAGAACAATGAAGTTAAAAACATATGGCAAATAGTTTTAATTGAGTTTTATTTTCACAGTTAATCTTGACAGTGACAAACCAACGTAGAAAAAAAGATCGATCCTTTAATTGGTAATAAACGTCAATTGGATTGCCATTATTCGGAATGTCCGCTTCATTCGGTTTCCGGCTAATACCGGTAACATTTTCAAGGGAGGCAATCAAAACTGGAATTATTTTATCTGTCGCTTTATTTTTTTAATGTTATTTGTATTCAACTGGCGTTTATTACGGAGATTAACAGGGTTTCCATGCTAATATTGTTTGCCTTCGATGATTTCAAAGTTTTCAAACAATTTGAGTTACTCTTTTATATCATTGCACAGTTTCCGGAGTAGTCGCTGTTTTTATTTCATTCTTAAGCATGTCACGAACTAAAAAGAATATCCCATTAATTTTCTCATAAGTTTAAAATTGCGCGTCGCTCTGTGCATCTTCAGCTGTGCCTGGACATTTTTGTATTGTTTATTTAAAAAACAAAGAGAGAGTAGGGTAGAATATATCTTCATATACTTTCCAAAATGGAATCTATTTACCCCGATCAATAAATAGCTTGAAAGAAAACGGTGCAGATAGCTCAACAGGCGGATATATATATATATATATATATATATATATATATATATATATATATATATATATATATATATATATATATATATATATATATATATATAAAACAAGAGAAGAGTGGTGAACGGCCATGAAATATCAATCATCCTATATGGCAATGAATAATGGATAATTTTCTCACAAATGATGCGAAGATTGTAGGCAACACAGATGCGGTAAGCTTACGGCCACATCACGTTGAAACATTGGTTCCCGTAGGATCATTGAAGTTAAGCAGCGTTCAGCCTGGTCAGTACCTAGATGGGTGATTGTGAATACCAGGTGCCGTAAGCGTGGATGTCGGGTGGTGTTATTGATAATGGCTCTGAATTTTTAATCAGAGAGCTGACTTCCGAGAGACTTTCGATTCGTTATATTCACTTACAAGCAAATACTCACGGGAAAGGTATGAATCTACCTCTTCTCCCCAACTATGGGTTAAATAGTAAGACTTGTATCACCAAGGCATTATGATCCTTACAATCTAAATCTAGCTTTAAATAACTTGTTGATAAGCCGTAGAAAATGACTGAATGAATGAACGAATGAATGAATGAATCACGTGACGTGCTTTTATGGAAATATGCTAAGATTACCATGGGCGGAGTATGGATCTAACGAATGATTTTTAAGAAAATAGAACTATAAAGGAGAATTATGGATAAAATTATATCATTTTGCGCTTAATGAGAAAAGAAACCCTAGTAAATTTAAAACTCACAGGACATAGTGAAGGCAATATTGACAGAAGGGAACATTTAGTAACCTACCTAACGTGCTTGTGTGGTTGTATGTCAGAACGAGGAAAAAGGGGATAATAAAACAGATATTTCTATGAGTTACGAATAATTCAGTGTTGGCCTATTCTCTGCCTGCTTGGTTGAATTATTAATTCGACACGGAATTCTGACCGTTTCTTCATCGTGTCGATTTGAATATTCTCCACAAGTAGCATGCCAGCCAGGCCCATGGCCGAGGTGAGAGGGTCGCCTCCTTGCCCCCCCCCCCGCTTCCCAGCACTGCGTTCATTATAACTTGTTGCTTGGCATGAGATAGGTAAGCCTTAAATTCTCGACTTTGTTTTGTATAGATTATCGTCGTGAAACGAGCATTTTTCTCGGTCCATTTAAGTATAAACCCACCCCATATTTGATTCCGTGTTCCTTGTGTATGTATATGTAATTTTTTAATTTATTTCAAAAATTTTTATTTTAATTCTTTTTTTTTTTCTTTTTTTTTAAATTTGTATTTTTGTTTTTTTTGCTTTTTGTTAACCGGCACTATTGGACCCTCTAACATATGTTATTTTAGAACTAACTATTCTAACCTAACTCGTAATATTACATTTTTTTTTTAAATATAGGTCAATGGGACTTAAACTAAGTTAAAACTTAGTATTGTACACATTCACTCCTCCCCACTCTATTGGACACGATTAGAAGCCCAAACCTTGTTTCGTGTTTAGGAAGGGGTTCCCGGATCTCTCTCTCTCTCTCTCTCTCTCTCTCTCTCTCTCTCTCTCTGGCGTCTGTACTGATGCCGCTGTATTTCTCCCGTGATGCGTGTAGTCTGTGGCATTGCCTGTTCATTCTGAGGGTACACGGTTGACAGTTCCCTGGTTGCTGTTTCCGACTGGTAGTTAGGAGCCCTAACTCTTGCGTAGCGTCTTGAGCGGCCGCTCTGATAAACAGTTGCATAATATTGGGGTGTCTGTAGTGCCATGTCGCGCATGGATAGGTGTCCCTGCAGTCATCTCCGGTGGGCAACACTGAGGCCACATTATGATTCAGGCTGTGCCAAAACCCCTCTCTGCCCGCGTCATGGGTGATAACCGTCGGCTTTTTTTAACTCAGGCCTTCTCTTTTTCCAACACCAATTACCCACATGAATTACAAAAACCAGAGATATAAACCTAAACCAGCCTTCCAAAAATCACCCAAACCTTTAAATATCTCCTTCTCCAACCTCCGTGGCATTAGAACCAACTTCTGCAGCGTTGAGTCTTTCTTCATTGCTAAGTGCCCGGATATACTGGCCCTGTGTGAGACCAATCTTGACTCCTCTATCCCTTCCTCTGATCTCTCGATGTCTGGATATCTTCCTCTCCTCAGAAAAGACTCTCAAACCCACATGCATGGCGTGGGTGTCTACGTCAAGGACCATCTCCCTCTAGCTAGAGAGTGCTCTCTCGAATCGCCACGCGGACGGATTGCACATAACCCCGTCGTCGGTATTGGGTATTATTTCTAACTTAGATCACCACAAGGCTACTGGTGGTGACGGGATACCAGCCATTGTCCTGAAGAAATGCGCACCGAACTGGCGCATGCCCTCTCTAAATTATACAACCGCTGCCTCAAGGAGTCCTGTTTTCCTGACTGCTGGAAGTCCTCAACCATTGTTCCTGTCTTTAAGAACTCTGGTGACCCCTCCGACCCTTCCAATTACCGTCCTATCAGTCTCCTACCCCTCTTCGGCAAAGTCTTCGAGGCCATTATCAACACCGAAGTGATTAATCATCTGATATCCCATGATCTGCTCTCAGACAAGCAGTATGGTTTCCGCTTTGCCCGATCTACTGCCGATGTGCTTACGGCCATCACTGAATTTGTCTACCAAGCTATCCATAATAACGGTGAAGCTCGTGCCGAGGCCCTTGACATCTCTAAAGCATTTGTTAGAGTTTGGCACGCCGGCCTTCTTCGCAAGCTCCAGGGTTATGGTATCACAGGTCGATTGTTTGACCTAATACAATCATTCCTGTCAAACCGGGAATTGAAGGTCGTTCTCATTGGATTCATCTCCAGCTCCTATCCCACTAACGCAGGTGTTCCTCAAGGCTCCATCCTAGGCCCTACTCTGTTCCTCATATTTATAAACGACCTTCCTGACGCCATAGACTCCCAAGTCGGAATCTACGCTGACGACACCACAATTTACTCCTGCCTCAAACACAAATCTAGTGATGCTGACAAAGTTAACCTGGCAGCTCAAATTGTGAACTGGGGCGATAAATGGATGGGAAACTTTAACGCCTCTAAAACAAAACTGCTCTCTATTAACCACCACAAGGATCCATCCCTGCATCCCATTAGAATGTTTGAAGACCAACTTCTCGAGAGCTCCTCCCTGCGGCTGCTCGGTCTCACGCTGATCTGAGATGGAACAAATACATCGAGTCAGTTGCATCATCCACCGCAAGGAAAGTTGGTTCCCTGTGCCGAGCCAGGAAATTCGTCCTTGCATGGAGTATTGCTGCCATATATGGTCTGGTGCCCCTGCTGTTTGCCTCAGGGTCCTTGATAAGATCCAGAGACGGATATGCAATGTGATTGGCCCTGATCTGTCATCTCGTCTGCAGTCGCTCTCTCACAGACGCGATGTTGCCTCGCTCTGCCTTTTTTACAAGTACTTCCACGGTAATTGCTCTGAGGAGCTGCTTTCGCTTGTCCCTAGGCCTCGTAAATTTAAACGTCCTACGAGGCTGGCATCCCGTTCCCACCCCTACACCGTTGAAACTGTTAGATGTAGACGTCTCTTCTACTCCAATAGCTTCATGTCTCGCACATCTCGCCTATGGAACTCCCTTCCCTATTACTGTTTCCCTGACAAATACAATCTCCAACTATTTAAGTGTAACGTCAATCGACATCTCCAGTTGCCTTGATCTATCCACTTCCCTTCTCCACATTCTTTCACCTTTCATTCCTATCTGCTCTCGCTCCAAATCTTCTGTAACCCCCTTGCCTTGATCGATCCACTGTCTTTCTCTTTCTCCACATCCTCTCCTTTACCACTCCTATCTGCTCTTCCGCCAACCCTTCTATAACCCCTTGCGTGATAGTGGCCTCCATCCTTGCTTGGGGTAATACGCTTAAAACAAAAAAAGAAGTTCGATGGAGCCCTGATCGCCCAGGTCCTAAGAAATTTAATACATAAAACCAAGAATATTTTCAAAAGTAATAGAAGTGACACTTCGGTTTATTGTTCTAACATTTCAGTAAATATTCACATAACAACCATTAAAATCTTTCTTTATGCCTGGATGCCCTACACGCAAGCCGGCGAGTCACCGCTGGACTTCTAGCGGTCCGCCAGTGGTAACATTGCCGAGAGGAACACGCCGGCGGACCGACAGTGGGCCACCAGCAGTAAATGCTAGTTGAATGACATCCAATACCAGATTGGTGCCTTGCGTGTAGGGTATATATATACATACAGATATATATATATATATATATATATATATATATATATATATATATATATATATATATATATATATATGTATGTATATATTGGCTCCTGAAAAATTAATTTCGGTTGAGCTCTTTGGTTTGAGGTGTGGGTCTGTAAACAGTGACTATTTAAGCTAATATTGCACGACTCTTCGGCATAATTTAGTCATTGTCAGTCACTGTGTGTTTATCTAAATCTAAAAAAAATAAACACGCTAAAATTCACCTTCATTCCTGCCGTGCGCCAACGGCTTAGTGGTAGAAGTTCCGACTGACGCAAATTCAGTCGGGTTTCGAGCTAGAGGCAACCGGACGTCTAGCCACACTAATGAGCTGCGAAACAGTCTGTCTGTGGATGACAAATATATATATATATATATATATATATATATATATATATATATATATATATACCCTACACGCAAGGCACCAATCTGGCATTGGATGTCATTCAACTAGCATTTACTGCTGGTGGTCCACTGTCGGTATATATATATATATATATATATATATATATATATAGAGAGAGAGAGAGAGAGAGAGAGAGAAAGAGAGAGAGAGAGAGTGCATTGGTTCATCTGAATTTCTTCCTTTATAATTTATCTTTCAAGTATTTTTAACAACAATGAAAAAAATACCCTATTTACAATTTTTCGGACTATCATTGTCACCATATGTATCACAACGTTTCGGATGTTGTACGCCCCAGCCTTCTTCAGGTGATTGGAATGTCGAACTGAACTCTTTATTTTGCTCGCTGGAGTAGACTGTCCTAGTTCCACGTGCAATGTCTAATGGATGTCAGTTATCAGTTATCTCCTGTTAAATCCCCTCTCCAAGTTCTTCACCGCCTTAACGGGATATTGAACTCACACTCTTTGGGTCCTGTCACTGGATCTAACTAACGCCTTTATCCACTGTGCCATGTGTCCTCGAGGACTGATAACTGACATCTATTAGACATGGCACGTGGAACTAGAACAGTCTACCCCAGCGAGTGAAATAATGGGTTCAGTTCGACATTCCAATCATCTGAAAAAAACGGGAGCGTACAACGGCCGAAACGTTGTGATAAATTTAGCAACAAAGATGAGGATGATAGTCCGAACAATGTAAATAGTGTACATAATACCTCATCTCATAAATATAGACAGATAATAAAAAATATTCTTATATATTTTATAATTTCAGACTTTTAATATAGTTTTATTTAGTGTTTGGTTTCTAAAGATACATTTGCTGACGCACTGTTTAATTCGGCATTCTGTATAAAATATATGTGTTTATGCGTATATGTTTCTATGTGCGTACTTCTGGTGGTTGCTCCTTGTCATGGTGGAGGAGTTTGCGTGGTGCAATAACTCTGAGAGCGTAAGAACTGGTGAAAAAAAAGAAAAGAATGATGCTCCTCCGGATGTTTGTCATGGAAAAAATGATATATAAATCGATAGACTTGCAACTTTGTGTATGTTGGGAAAATACTGCAGAGCGGGGAATAAGTTTTCCGCCATAAAACCTGTGAATTAATTTGAACCATATCGAGGCTCGAATGTGAGCATTGAGCAGCTCCAGCCTAGATATAACAACAATTATCTATTTTTGGTCTAATCTGACCCTTATACAGATAGAGCATCGCAGGTAAGTACTGTCTGCGGGAGGGGAAGAATGAGCCGGCTATTTTCTAACACCTTTAGCAATGGATCGTATGTTTGCGTTCCGCTTGAGATCTGGACTGTAATTGAGTGCAAATAAAGGTTCAGATCATGGAGCATAGTTGAAAATACCATTGTTTATTGGGACCGGGAAAAACTCAGGGTTTGAACAGAGATAACGAAACGATGCTCGATTTATATTTTTAGGTATTGAAAGTTAGAAACCAGTTTTTTTTTTCGATTGCAATGAAGTCAGAAGACAGTCCAGGTGTAAGGATTCGATGACCTTGATTTTGTGAACTAGTTCCATAGAGTGTAGCGTCCTGGGTAAGACGATAAACTACATCCGACAGCAAGGCCTCTGATCAGGAGGTTTTGAGGAGCGTGGAACCACCTCTTAATTGATGGTGTTTCAAAGTCCAACTTGACCCGGGGGTGGTAGCATCTGTTAGGTTCCCAGCTATGGGCAAATAGTTAACCCCCAACGTAAAAATAGTTTTTAATACCAGCAATAAATTTTTGTAAAAAATTATTACCAGCAATGAATTTTGAAGAAAAAGTTATTACCAGCAACACATTATTATCGGCAATACATTTTTATAAAAAAAATATTACCAGCAACACTTTATTATCGGAAATATTTTTTTATAAAAAAAATATTACCAGCAATGTATTTTGAAGATAAAGTTATTACCAGCAACCGATTATGACCAGCAATACATTTTTGTAAAAAGATATTACCAGGAATGAATTTTGAAGAAAAAATTGTTTCCAGCAAAACATTATTACCAGCAATACATTTGTGAAAAGTATTACCAGCAATAAAAAAAAATGTCGGCATTAAATAACTAACTGAAGTTGATATGCCGTAAAAGAAAACAAACAAAATATTGGACTGTAGTAACATCTGCATAACTATTACTGATTAGCAAAGTCCAAAATTGAATTTGTTTCTCACTTAAAATTTCAATAGACTTTTTTATTGACGCAAAAGCAACTATTTGGTGTTTGACAAGGAATTCTTTTCCGTTTTTACCTGCATTATGCTAATGTCATTTGTAAATCTAAGAAACCGACGCGAAAAAAAACATGAGTATGAAAACTTTTTCATCGTAATTAATTAAAAATCAAAACGAATGAGAAAGAACGTATTATTTTTTAAATGTTCCATTGCCCGCCAAAATAATTTTTTATTAACTTTTAATTGGGAATGAACATCCTGTCCGTGATAAGAGTGGCACTTTGAAATAATTAAAAACTTCTGCATGAGAACATGATGAAGAAGAATAATTGCACCAAATACCTCTATGGTCACAGAATATTATCGAGTAAAGAAACAAAACCTGATATCAGAAAAAGCGAGGTTGATTAGTGCTGTTGTAATACGCTGTCTACTACAATATTTAAGCTTTACTATATTTTCTTGTGGGATATTCCCAAGAATTTAGGTCATCAGGTTCCCAATGAAACATTTGCACTGAGTAAAGCACCCACCTAGATTGGAGTGAATAAAAATATATTATAAATAATGAAATTTCTTGAGTAAACGGGTGCAGACATTCGGGAAATAGAATTCTCATGGCTGAATGCCAAACTCGGAAATTGGTGAAAAAAGTGTCGGTGGAAATATTACAATATCAATGCTAATATTTTTGCTGGAAAATGTAAAGATAAATGAAAGCAATGTGACCATTACCAATTTACAAAATGGAAAACTGTTTACAAGCCTTAATATCTTAAATAGCTATTACTGATTTTAATATTTTTTTAATAATTTTAATAAATAAGTGTAATTTTTCCGTCTATATATCTAAGATGAGGCATTATGATTACATACATTATTTACACTACACAGTTATCTTCATCTTCATTGCCCGTACCGATCCTTCAATATCTGAGATGAGAGATTATGATTACTTACATTATTTACATTATTCTGACTGTTGTCCTCATCTTCATTGCCAGGTACCGTTCCTTCAATATCTGAGATGAGGTATTATGATTACTAGCATTATTTATATTATTCGGACTGTTATCCTCATCTTCATTGCCAGGTACCGATCCTTCAATATCTGAGATGAGGTATTATGATTACTTACATTATTTACATTATTCGAACTGTTATCCTCATCTTCATTGCCCGTACCGATGCTTAAATATCTGCCTATATCTCTTAGATGAGATATTATGATTATTTACATTATTTACATTAGTCGAACTGTTATTCTCATTTTCATTGCTCGTGCCGATCCTTCAATATCTGTCCATATCTCTGAGATAAGGTATTATGATTACTTGGATTATTTACACTATTCGTATTGTTATCCTCATCTTCATTGCCATATACCGATCCTTCAATATCTGTCTATATCTCTGAGATGAGGTCTTATGATTACTTATTTACCTTATTTATTGCCATATTCACAACGTTTTTGCCATTGTATGTTCCGGCCTGATTCAGTGATTTGAATTTCAAATCGAACCCTTTATTTCGTCCACCGGGGTAGTTTGTTCTAGTTCCACGTGCCATGCCTCCTCTGGATATCTCTGTTGTTTATCTTTAATTCAACTCTCCACGTTTTTGGTTCACCACTGATGTAGCCTGATATTGAACTAACAACACTGTGCGTCTAGTCACTTGATCTAACCAACGCCTTTATGCCCTGGGTCTTGTGAATATGCCAATTAAGTTGAACATAATAATAGTCCGAATAAGTTATATAATGTAAGTGTAAATTTGTAATAAAATTTTATTTTGTACTAAATTTTAATTCCTTGGCACAATTTCGAACGATGCTGTGATGATCACTGTATTAGAAACAATGTGTTTTACTGCATACTACAAGAAAAATATTTGGCAGAGTGTATACGAAAAATAGCAACGTTTGATCTCTGTAGGGTTATCTCTCTATAAATCACGATTCAATGTTTAGCAGATTAAGAAATTCGTTGTTTGACATTTATTGCTTTGTGGCATATGGGTTATTTACCGCCGGAATCGAAATATCTTAAACACAATTAACGATTTTTGTGTGAGGGTTGATTTATTAATGGTTTATTGATGCAAGTCTTAATAATTAACCCATAGCTGGCAGGATGACGAGATGTGAATTCATACCTTTCCCAAGGGTAATTTACGTGTAAGGGAATATAACGAACCCAACTGCAACTCGTCTCTCAACGGTTTCTTTCACCCATCTTCACTCCTTGTAGACGATGTAATGTTTTCAGATACTGTTTCAAGCACTTTCTTCAAGCCGGTAACATCAAGAAGTCGCCACCCTGACAAATCGATCGTAGTGAGATTCGAACTTGATACTTATGGTAAGAAAGTGAACGTTCTAACTACTTAGCTAGAATTTTTTAAAATACATTCAAAAAGTCTTCATCAAAGAAAAAATAGTTGAAATTAAGTACAATTTAACTTCTATAACGCTAGATATAGAGTATAAACAAAAATCACTTTCCATTTTATAATGATTACTTGGTTTTAACGTTTTTCGGCACTTAATGTGTGTCCCGCTTTGTCTTGTTGATATATATTTTCTGATGATACATGAAGATAGAAAGAAAGAAAGGAAGGTAGGTAGGTAGGTAGGTAGGTAGGTAGGTAGGTATAGGAGAAAAGAATGGGAGACAATTCCTCCTATTTACTAAATAGATGTCGTATTAACCTTAAAGTTTTTTTTCTTTAAAATGATTTTATTTGTTTTCTTATAACAACACACCAATATCAATTACCCGGATAGCGAATCCACCAAACACATACCGGGTGGGTGCAATGGATATGATGCCTGTGAAGGTAATTCTTTTTTCAAATTCCGTTATATATTTACCATAGCCACACCTACACATACATACAAGCGCACAAAAACACATATATATATATATGTGTGTGTGTGTGTGTGTGTGTGTGTGTGTGTGTGTGTGTGTGTGTGTGTGTTTAAATTATCTTCAGAAAGAATGTATCTGTAAAGGTACAAAATGAATTTAAAAAAAACAAGAGGAAAAACGATTCTTGGCCAACCCGTTTCATTCTCTAAGAGACTTTATCAAGGCAAATGTTGAATTTATTTAGTTTCACGTTCTTATATAAAAGAGATTTTGCATATATATATATACATATATATATACATTTATATATATACATATATATATTTATATATATACATATATATATTTATATATATACATATATATATTTATATATACACATATATACATATACATATATATATACATATATATATATACATATATATATACATATATATATATACATATATATATATACATATATATATATATATATATATATATATATATACATATATATATTATATATATATATATATATATATATATATATATATATATATATATATATATATATATATATATATACTAGGGCCATTCAATAAATAAGGTGAATTTTTCGGTATAATGACTTCTAATACAGATAGAAGTTTGCTTTTTTTTTCAACGTCGTCTCCCAGCACTGTCACACACTTTTCCAATCTGTGCACAAGCTTCCGTATTCCCTGAGCGTAAAAATCTTTGGACTGATGTCTCAGCCAGTCGCTCACAACACTTTTGACTTCATCGTCACTTTTAAACTTCGTGCCTCTCGTGAACGCTTTCAAGGGACCAAACAGGTGAAAGTCTGAAGGGGCAAGGTCTGGGCTGTAAGGGGGATAAGAGAGCAGTTCCCAGCCCAGCTCGTTGATGGTCTGCACTGTTTGGGCTGCTGTGTGAGGCCTTGCGTTGTCATGATGCAAGATGACTCCTTCTGACTGATGACCCCTGCGTTTGTTCTTTATGTCTTTCTTGACCTGCCTCAGCTGTTCACAGTAGTTGGCACTGTTCACAGTGCTTCCTTTCTCAAGGAATGAAATGGGGATTGGGCCTTGCATATCCCAAAAAACGTTGAGCATCACCTTCCTCGTGAACCGCTGGGACTTGAACCTCTTCTTCACTGGAGAGCCTACGTGCTTCCACTCCATGGACTGCCGTTCGGACTCAGGCTCATAGTGCCAAACCCATGTCTCGTCACATGTGACCACCTTCTTCAGAAACTCATCACCATCCTTCTCATAGCGGGAGAGACACTGCTGGGACAACTCGACCCTCTTCTGTTTGTCCTCTGCAGTAAGCATCTTTGGCACCCAGCGGCAGCTGACCTTCGAGTAGCCAAGGCATCATGGACAATTTTGTGTCCTGTCCCAACAGATAAGCTCAAAGTCCTTGCAATTTCATCCACTGTCACCCTTCTGTCAGACTGAATGAGGTCATTGACTGATTCGATCACCTCAGGAGACCTCACTTCTGTAGGCCTCCCAGGCCTGTCTTCATCCTCAACACTGCTCCGTCCTTCTTTAAACAATTTAGCCCACTTGTAGACATTTTTGTCTGAAACATGTGGCAATATACACAGTTGACATTCTCCTATGAATTTCAACTGGTTTGCACCCTTCAGCAACCAAAAACTTGATAACTGACCGCTGTTCAATCCTGGAGCATGCTTCTTGGTCGGCCATCTTTGTTAATCGCCAAATCTGTCAAAGTTTTTTTTTTAAATCTACAAAAGAAATTAAATCCATGGGAAAAAGAAGTAAAACAAAAAACAATAAAAAAGAGTAAGCTTGTATCTGTATTAGAAGTCCCTATACCGAAAAATTCCCCTTATTTATTGAATGACCCTAGTACATATATACATATATATACATACATATATATATATATACATATATATATACATATATACACATATATACATACATATATATATACATACATATATATATACATACATATATATACATACATATATATACATACATACATACATATATATATACATACATATATATATACATACATATATATATATATGCATACATACATATATATATATGCATACATACATATATATATATACATACATACATACATACATACATACATATATATATATATATATATATATATATATATATATATATATATATATATATATATTAGTGATTATATATAATATACAACGTCAACGATACGTGTTATCGACGTTGGATATTATTTATATTCAATATTATATACTTAAAGTTCTGTTTCATAATATTGAGCACTATATTTATAACAACAGTTGAATAAATATACTTACGTACATGCAAGTATTTTGATGCGTATATGTACATTTTTATCCTCTCCATTCCTACAGATAGATAGATAGATAGATAGATAGATAGATAGATAGATAGATAGATAGATAGATAGATAGATAGATAGAGAAAGTAAGAAGGTGAGAGGGAGATGGGGGGAAATACTAAGTAGGTAGTAACTTTTATTTTCATTTGTTTTCGTGTATGAAGCTTAGAAATGTTTGCTTTCCGAAAATGGAAACTTTTAAAAGAACATTGGTTTAGTGATGTGTTTATTGAATGACATATTGTAGAGTAAAGATGACTGTTCAGTATTCACTGAGTACAAATAATCGCATCAAAAATCGTTAAAAAAAAGATATTCATAGCTGAATGTTCTCTATGCATGTAAATGGCTACACTTTATGGCATGTGCCTCCATTTCATATTTTACTGTGCGTTTTATAGTGATTGCTTGATTTAAACTTTTTTTTAATATAAAACTGCGATTACATCTCACATGATGGAACATATTTGGCTGTGTCGTTCATAATGTCTGTTTTATTTTTATAGTTATCTATCTATCGATTTACATATATATATATATACATATGTATGTATATATATATATATATATATATAAAGTGAACATTGAAGTCAACACATAGAGGCGACAGTCTGTTTCATGCAAGATGCAATCGTCAGGTCACGATGGCGTCTAGCATGAAACAGACTGTCGCATCTAAGTGTTGACTTCCATGTTCACTGTTATATTTACATACGCTCTATCTCTGATATTGATCACTTTATCCCATAAATATAGCACACCTTAAGACTATATTTCTTCATATATATATATATATATATGCATATATATAGATATAGATAGATAGATAGATAATATTAGTGGTTAATATACACATACATATATATATATGTATAAAATATATAAATATATACACATACATACATACATACATACATACACGCACACACACACACACACACACACACACACACATATATATATATATATATATATATATATATATATATAATTCCAAGAGGATAGAGTCCAGGTAGAACTCAATGTCCAGGACAGAGTAAGAATATAATAAAAAGGCTTAAACACTAATATTCCATTGTTATAATTTATTAGATTGGAATCGTAATTACGATCAACTTCATCAGACCTACAAATTCAAAAATAAACCAGAAAAAATAACTCCGGGAATAAAAAAAATAAAATTTAGCGAGAGTGCATGTATGAGATTGGGGGACTAATGTTAAAGGAAGTTCTAGAGAGGGGTAACAGACGAGAGAAGAACAGGAAGGTTTAAAAGTGAAAGTGGGGATTAAAATTTAATAGAGAGAAATTTCAAAGAGAAGTCAGAAGACCATTTAAATGAATGAGATACAGTTTGTATATATATATTACATATATATATATATATATATATATATATATATATATATATATATATATATATATATATATATATTGTGTATATTTCGGCAGCAATTTTTCATTAATGCATGTTTCATTAAATAATATAGACAGGTTTTGTCTATTTATTTTAAGTAAGTTCCTTTCATATTGTTTGAAAAGCTTAATCACATTATCTTTGAAAGACGAAAGGAAAACACCATATTTATACATGTTTAAATCCAATCAATGTTTTCGGCTTACATAAGCCATTATCAAAGATGACAATTTTAATAAATCAAACAACACATATATGAAACCACAATAATGGCCCGCCCTTGCTGTTTGAATAAGCTCAAAGTAACGACAAACTCGTATCTACGAGACAAGGAAGCGAAAATCGCGTTGCAGCTCATGACGTCACACATGACCATGCGAGAGTGAAAACGAGAAGTATTAAGTATAGGAAGCCGTGTACACGCGTATATGTATGTACTTGTATATATAGAAATGTTGTTTTTGGCCATACAAATAGTAGGTCCTTGCAAGATTAAATATTTGTTATTTTTATATGTTTAAATTAAATGTGTAACCTGTAGGTGTTATTACTTTTGTCAAATTTTCTTGATTGTACAGCGGATCTTTTATAAATGCCCTTCGGTTTTAGTGCCCTCCCTCCATCTTCCCTCTTTTTTTCTTTTCTTTTCTCTGTCTTTCTCATCTTCTGATTTTTAAGTTTAAATTATTGTGCGTAGTGTCACCACAAATGTTTAAACCCATTTCCGGTGTCGAATTTTAAATTAATTTAGGTCAGCGTAATGACATATGCATCGGAAAATAATTCAAATTTATCTGTATGTAAATCATTTAAACGGTCTTCTGACTTCTCTTTTAATTTTTTCTCTATTAATCCACACCTTCACTTTCAGGCCTTCCTGTTCTGCTCTCATCTGTTACCCCTCTCTAGAACTTTCTTTTACCTCTCACATTCGCCCCCCACTCTCATACTTACACTCTCGCTAAATTTTTATTTTTTTATTCCCGGAGTTATTTTTTCTGATTTCTTTTTGAATTTGTAGGTCTGATGAATTGGATCGTAATTACGATTCAAATCTAATAAATTATAACAATGGAATATTAGTGTTTAAGTCTTTTTATTATATATATATATATATATATATATATATATATATATATATATATATATATATATATATATATATATATATATGAAGAAATATAGTCTTAAAGTGTGCTATATTTATGGGATAAAGTGCTCAATATCAGAGATAGAGCGTGTGTAAATATAAAAGTGGACATGGAAGGCAGCACTTAGGGGCGACAGTCTGTTTCATGCTAGTGCAATCGTCAGGCGCCTGACGATTGCACTAGCATGAAACAGACTGTTGCCCCTAAGTGCTGACTTCCATGTCCACTCTTATATATATATATATATATATATATATATATATATATATATATATATGTAAGTGAACATTGAAGTCAACACTCAGAGGCGACAGGCTGTTTCATGCCTGGCGATTGCGTCCAGCATGAAACAGCCTGTCGCCTCTGAGTTTTGACTTCAATGATCACTTTTATATTTATATTTACATACGCTCTATCTCTGATATTGAGCATTTTACCCCATAAATATAGCAGACCTTAAAACTATATTTCTTCATATATATATATATATATATATATATATAGTGAGTCTGATCCTTACTGGTGACACTACTTTCGGGCACATCTAAGCTACACTGGGTAAATTGTTAGGAGACTTCGGCGTGGTATAATGGTCAGCAGGTTTGTTTCTCTGGATCAATTACGACTGAATAGTGTGTTTTCAATTAATTTTCAAAGAAACAGTTATGAACCGCCTAAGAAAGAAAGAAAGAAAGAAAGAAAGAAAGAAAGAAAGGTCAGCATAGGAGAAAAAGGTATGGGAGACAATTCCTACAACTTACTAAACAGATGTATTAACCTTAAAATTTTACCTTTAAAATAATTTTATTTGTGTTCGAATAGCAACGCACCAATATAAATTACACAGCTCTAACTCATCCACCAAACATATAGAGGGTAGGGGAAAAGAAACTACCTATTGAAAATTACTTACAATCTTTGTTAATATAACCACGTTTGCATGAAACAGAATATATTTTGATATATTCTGGTAGACTTTCATTGCTAATCTCTGTTTTAATTTCAGCGTGACAAGTTTAACCGAGAATCGTGCAACGCCTGGCACTGCATGAACGTGCTCAGCTAGCACCCCGTTACGAAGTGTACCAGTCTGTTAATAAGTCCACAGATAGCGGTGCTGTGTTCATGGACCTCCTGCTTCAGTAGACGCCAAAACCACCAGGGGTCATCATTCCAAGCTGATGATTATGGGATTCAACATTCAGAGTGTAAGAAAATGCGCAGAAGGTAAATTTTAACACTATACTGTACTTTTACCATTATACTGTTCAATAAAACATATTTTATGAAAATTGACCAATAATTAATAAAATTATTAACCATTTTAAATAGGGAGTTTTTTTCCATCAATTCTATACGTTAAATACACGCTTATAACGTGTGAAGCTGAAGCGAATTTGAGCGTAACTGAATGTTTTGTTAAATATTCGACAAAAGTATTTTGTTCTTTTTCTAATCAGTGAAATGCTTTTCAAACAAAACATTGACGAATTCCTCCGACAAATAAAATTAAACCAGCAAACATTAAACAGTGACAAAATAAGACAAATGAATGCACTGAAATCATTAGCAAATTAAATCAGGTGGACAGAACGTATTGTGCGTAGCCATTGAAATCTCTCTGAACTAATCAATCACCACGCCATTGTCTGATCTGACCAATTATAGAACAAAGAGCAATTTTCTTATTGCTCGCTAATGTGGCTGGATATTATAACAACGTTAGAAAAATATCACAAAAGAATATTAGAACAATATTACAATCCAATATGACAACGATATTGCATTAATATTAAAGCAACAATTTTTTCCAACTTAATATTTAATTTTAATTTGAGTATGAAATGAAAACAAATATTCAAGATAGATTATTTTAACAAAAGCAGCAAATTATATTAATAATATTACTATTTTTGCCTCAATGTAAGGCCCAAGATCCACTAAAGGTAGATGGTTACTAAATGAGGTTATTGCTTAGATGTAAGAGGATGTAAGAACAGATTATATAGATATTCAGAAAAGATCATGGATAGCGGTAGACTTGAAGAGGATGAGATTATAACGATCGTGAAAGTATTTTCTCGGGAATCTGTTCCACAAAGTAGCGATTCTTGAGATGTAGCGGTTCAAATGTAAATTCTTCCTTGCCAATGCTGTACGAAGAGATTGAAGATGATTCGTCCCTATCTACGTGGCATGGTTCGTCTTTGCTGTAAATGTCTTCACTTGTGGAAGTAATGAATGTAGCTGCTCAGAATATTTGTCATAGAAATAGCGATAGTGCAGCGAAAGGCTTGCGATGTTTCGTATGAGGGGAAACGGGCTGCAGGGCGGGAAATAATTAATCACCAACAAGGCCGTGTAGAGGCTTTTGAATTCTTTCAAGGCTCGAGACAAATGACCTGGAAAAGATCGAACAATGCTTCTGAGAGAAATAATGAATAGATCTGGAAGACGGAGAATGTTTGTGTGAGAGTTTTCATTACGGTACCTATATTTCATAGACTACGCAAAGGCCTTCGACAAATACGCCACAAGAATCTGATGGAACTGCTCAGCAACCTTGATATTTTCAGGAAAGATATGAGAATAAGCAAGAACATATACTGGCAGCACACAGCATGCATGCTCATAGGCAATGAGTTCAGCGAATAGAAAGGGGCGTACGGCAAGGATACGTCTTCTCACCCGACCTGTTCAACTTATACAACGAGGCAATTCTGAGGGAATTGGAAACCCTACCGGGATTTAGCATTATTGGCCACAACCTTAACAACATAAGATGCGCAGATGACACAGTACTGATAGCAGACACAGAAAATAAATTACAAAATCTCCTACAGAAGGTAGAGGCGTAGAGTGAGAAGAAAGAACTAAGCATAAACTACAAAAAGATAGAATGCATGGTCATCAGTAAGAGGAAGAGCTCGCAATGCGATTTGCAGACCGGGAACGCTAGAATCAAGCAGAGGGAAAGTTTAAATATCTGGGAAGCGTCTTGACAGAGGACGGTAAGTGCGACACTGAGATCCGTAGATGTATTGGGATGGCCAAGGACGCATTGCAAAAGCTGGATAGAGTATTGCGAGACAGGAGGATATCTTTGGTAACAAAGAAAAGAATACTGCGCTGTTACTTGTCCTTCTTTACGACAGAGAATGTTGGACGATTTCCTCAAAGATGAAGAAGAAACTCGAGGCGACGGAGATGTAGTTCTGCAGATGGATTCTAAGGATATCATGGGCCGAGCGTGTGAGCAACACCGAGGTCTTAGAGAAGATGCAAACAAGGAGGAGGCTTGTACTTAACATCAGGAAGAGGCAGATGACGTTTCTGGGACAAATAATGAGGAAGGAGGGCCTGAAAAATCAGATACTCATGGGTCTAATAGAGGGAAAAGAGACAATGGAAAGCATCGCGTGACATACGTGGCGGGCTTGAGCAGGTGGATAATTGTATGTGGTCTTGAGGAGGAATCAGAGGGAAGGAAACTTGTTGGGAGCTGCAAGGGATAGAGGGAGGGGGAGAGCCATAATTTTCTACGTCCTGAAATAACATGGCACGTAAAAAGAATGAAAGAATGAATACAATTACTTGTGTAGTTTTTAATAGCGTAAATTTGTGAAGATAGCTGTAAAAAAATACATTTTTGTACCTGTGTATTTGCAGTCTAGCAGTCGATGTTGCAGTGGCATTTTGTGTAAAAGCTTGAATAATAAGTAATATATTTTGTTTTAAACACATATCCACACTGTTGTCAGAGACTTGAAGGGACAGGTAGACAAAATAAAAGGTTGCATTTAGCAGGTAATTGTTATTGGGTTGGTGCATAATTATCAGGCGTTTTGTAGGCGAGTTATTTGTTAATAAAAATGCTCTTTTGTTTACTATTTTTAAATAAAAATATTGTTTTATTTTCAGGTTATAAAAATGCGTGTCGATAATCATACTCATTTAAAAATGTTATTGTTCAATTGTTGTTTCTTTTTTCATAATAAATATTGTTTAAAAACGCCTGATAATTATGCACCAAATCCAATACTAGATTTGATTGAGATGTCAATTCGTCAAACTGAACGATTAATATGTGAAAAAAAACATAAATAATATTAGAGAGTTGTTTTTCGCACTGACCGAGTTTCGATGCCTTTTTCTAGTGTGGTGTTAGAAAGACAAGGAAATTTCTCATATGACATCAATGTTGTACTCAGGTTTTTACCAAAGGTTGAGTTTGAAATACTTATCTCAAAGTAACATGCTACGTAGACCGTTGTGTCATCTGCACATGTGCCTGGTTGGGAGGTGGTGACGTCGGAAGGGTTGTTGGTGTGGGTAGAAAGCAGCCTGGGTCCAAAGATAGAGTCCGTTCATCACGACCTTCTTCACACGATTTTTTGGGATCAATTGGCTCGAACCAGGTGTTCGACCAGCAACGCTGCGGCACGTTGAGGTTGTGAAGAAAGCCAGGATGCCAAGCCGTGTCATGATATCTAGTGTTACCGCCCTGGCTTAAAAGTAGTTTCCCTAATATTATAGAAACGCGTGTTAAAACACTGCCGAAAGGCCTATTTGCTCGATTAAGACAATGAAATATTCACGGTGAGTGAGGATCAGTTATACTGTTTAAAGACAGGAATGTCTACTCAAACACATGAATCCGCTAAATTCATTTATTTTATTTATTTATTTATTGTAATTATATATACAGGGTGCGATGGATAAATTCTCATCTAAATTACGCAAAAATGAAAATAATTCTGACCTTTCATTTTAATAGAAATATTTACCAAGATAACACAAAAATAACTTACGAAACAGTAAATTTATTCAATAAAATCGTCATTGGATTCAGCCACGGCCTCCAGACAACTTCGGAATCTCCTGCAACTCTTCTGGACGGTCTCCTTGTTTAAGTGGGTCAATGCTGCCATAATCCTTGCCTTCATTTCATCTTTGGTATTACAAGGACTTTTGTTGGTCTCTCAATCAAATGCTTCCTACACATAATAATCAAGGGGATTGCAGCCTGGGGAGTTAGGTGGCCAAATATAAGGGCTGATGTGGGTTCTCCTGTTTGTATGGCATAGTTCACAGTCCTGTTACTAGACACAGGATCTTCCCACATCCATCCTCTTGACCCACGGCAGTATTACCTTGGTGTAGATCTTCGTGTTGTGTCTGAGGCACTATGGGAAGATAAACGGAGGCGAAAATTTACCCATCGCAGACTGTATATATATAATGGATTGATTATTTATTTATTAATCCGACAAATTTTTCTTAGTTAAATGTAATTTTAAGTGGATACTCGTATTTGTTTATTTATTAAACCGTATATTTATTTATTTTTGCCTACCTGACTGAATATGAGAGAAATCCCATATCGATAAAATAAACGCTCCCCGACAGAATTCGAACCTGCATTCCTCTAAGTGGGGGATATGTCATTAAACCTATGACCTCTAGGCTACGGTCTGCATCTTTAAATACAGAGCTTTCACTGACTCTTAGAATAGATATAATTGCTCAGGTACGTATCCTCACGTAAACAAAGCTATTTGTAAAGAAAGGGATGGATTTTAATTTACTGTGCTTAGTCATCGTATGTCGGCAGACGAAATAAATACTGTTTAAAATTCATGGAGTGTCTCCTCATATATGGACATCTACTAAAAATAATGTTTGAAGTAATAATACGCATACAAACATACACACACACACACATATATATATATATATATATATATATATATATATATATATATATATATATATATACATGAGTTTGAAAATGGCGAAACACATTTGCATTCTATTAAAGGGACCCTTTTCGTCCAACACTTCTTCAGAAAAATTCTTTGTAACTACAATAATCAAAATGGCGGAACTGAAAAAGGAAAACACCACGGGTAATTAAGAACTAGCAACTAAAATGAATTTATTACTAAAAAAGAAAAACAAATCGCTGTCAATAAGCCCCGAGTGAGTATGAAACATCAAAAGAATCTTCGCGACACACCCATGAGACAGAGAACGAAGAAAGTTTTCCTTCTGCCTCCACAGAGTCGCACAAAAAATGCCTCTTTAACAGAATGTGTTCCATCATTTTCAAAGCCATATTTAAATTCTGTCGTACAATTTGTTTATACATATATATATATATATATATATATATATATATATATATATATATATATATATATATATATATTCGTTTTAAAATAGGATTTGTCTTTGGCGTTCAGTTGGTAAAATATTTCTTCCAAAAGATGCTTCCTTGTTATATTAAACGCATACAATTTTTAACATGAAAAGATATTGAATAAAATGTGTTTTATATAATACCAGTAGTAATAGATGAATCAAAGATACCATTGAACACATATATATATATATATATATATATATATATATATATATATATATATATATATATATATATATATACCCCACTTAAAAATAGTTATTTTCACATATCATTGAGGATAATTGAAAGTCACTGAGATTATTCTCAAAAGATCCTTGCGCCATACTTGTAAACTGCAGTCAGTAGGTCTTCTATGTTCCCGTCAAATTGAAATTGGTTGCCAATCTCACATTGTGTCGTGGAAATGATCCAAATCTCCCTCGCTTGTCCCCAACTCTTCAATATGTGATTGATTTTCTTTTTATTTATTGATCTCAACACGCCATTCTGTACGATATCAACAACTTTTTTTTCTTTCGCTTTCATTGCATTAAAACATGACTGATTTTATTTGAACGTTTTTTCTTCTCAACTCTCTTGACTCAGGTAACCAAATCACAAAGATTTATTGTTTTGACTTCTTTACAATTCCGTTCCTATTTGCTTACGTCTCCTGTCTGTTTGTTATCATCCGTCAAGAATCAAGGTGACTGAATGTTGAAAGACATTTTTCAAACCTAAATACGTTCTAATGAGTGACAGGTACTTTTCGTGCGCTGTCGAAGCTCGCAGGAGCGAGATGGCGTAATGGTTATCGGAAATTCAAAATGGAATCGAAAATAGCGCGTTCGGGCTTAAAATAATTTCGATCATTTTATATTTAAATGGCTTTTCTTTTAAGGACCTCGTCGGCCTTGACTCTCCAAAGATTCGTTTTCTTTATTATGTGTTAATTTAGGAAGTGAAATAAACATTTTGGGGGGTTGCCAAATACTTTTGAATGGCAGTGTATATATATATATATATATATATATATATATATATATATATATATATATATATATATATATATGTGTGTGTGTGTGTGTGTGTGTGTGTGTGTTGAAGGATCTCCTCTTTTTACACAAACGGACTCACCCAAGGTATACATATACTACTACCGGACGGTCAGTCAATCGGACAGTAGTAGTAGTAGTAGTAGAAGTAGTAGTAGTAGTAGAACGTTGAATCGGTCGAGTAGTAATAGAGGAGGGTAGCACAAGAGTCACAGTAACGAGCACGTTAGACGCAGTAAGAAGTCATACAGCGATACGTCGATACCAAAGACTATCTATATATTTGTCTACTAACCCGCACTCCTGGGACTACTAACCTGTATTACCAGTTTGTATTATTACGTTAAGACATTTATTTCCTATATTCATTCTTGGCGTTTGTTCTTATTTGATACAGGATTTCATCTCGGAATCCACAACAATATGATATAACGATATATAATTTCTTTTAAGGACCTAGTCGGCCTTGACTCTCCAAAGATTCATTTTCTTTATTATCTGTTAATTTAGGAAGAGAAAAGAAAAATTTTGAGGGCTGCAAAATACTTTTGACTGCTAGTATAACGCACTATCCAGACAGACTTAATCGCAAATTTAACAATATAGATAGTATTGATATATAACCCCACAAATAAAGACCTGCCCACATTTCTCACTCACACAAGACAGACATGCTTACAGAAGTGTTGATGCCTCACACTTATACACCCACTCACACGAATATACACACTTACACACATCATGCTCACTTACTTCCTAATGAGCCAAATGATAGCACACACCCATAGTAATATACACACTAACACACATCATACTCACTCACTCCTTAATGAGCCAAATGACAACACACACCCATAGTAATATACACGCTTACACACATCATACTCACTCACTCCCTATGAACCAATAACACACACACACACTTAACAGAGACACATCCCTTTTCCAGGAACCAATAAATCTATCAAACTGACCAAGGGAATTCAAAGCAGCATGAATCCATCCAGCTCTTATCTCAAATAACAACTTAAAAGAGACTGTTTGACCAACACAAGGAATAAAATTCATGTTAAAAAGATAAAAAACAAATGAAAACTACAGACAAAAGTTCATTTTATCTTTTATCTATTATCAAATTTTAAAACTTTATAATAGATAAAAGTAGAAAGATAATTCATTGTGAATTCAGAAAACTAAATTTAAAAACTATAGTCAACACTAAATTTAAAAGGGTAAACTTCCTCGACGTAACTCTAGACTTAATGAACGACATATACCAACCTTACAGAAAACCTAACACCAATCCCTTGTACGTACACCCTAAGTCAAACCACCCTCCATCTATAATTATGCATATACCCACATCAATGGAGAAAAGGATCAGCATAAACCCCGCTAAGGAAATATTCCGCCAACACAGTAATTTTTATAACATAGCCCTAAAAATAGCGGATACAAAAACACTAACATAAGTTATAGAAACAATAGTACTAACAGGAAGAAAAACAGAAAAAGAAAAATCATCTGGTATACCCCTCCGTTCAACCAAATGGTTAGTACTAAGCTAGGACATAAGTTCCTGGATTTAATTGAAAAACACTTTCCTACTAATAGCAGACTTAGCGAGATCTTCAATAAAAACACCTTAAAATTAAGCTACAGTTGCACTGAAAATCTAAAAAGTATCATAAAAAAAACATAATAATAAAATCCTGGAAAAACATGCATGCCAAAGCAGTATTAATAAAAATCCTAAACTAAAATTAGACAAAAATAATGAAAAGTTATGTGATTGTAGAAACCCCGAAGACTGCCCGTTGGAAAATAAATGATAACTTTTTGGCTCCATTATATGTCTTGAAGTGTCCAGGGAATTTTTGTTTTATTTTATTTTATCTATTTATTTATTAATTTTTTTTCCAAATGGCTGTTTCATATATAAACGCGTCGCACTGAACTACAATTTGTTTTTTGACGACTTCATAAAGGGTTTAGCTTTGATATCATTACACTATATATCATTACACACACACACGCACACGCGCACACACACACACATATATATATATATATATATATATATATATATATATACATCATATGTATATATATTTAGAGAGGAAAAGAATCAGAGATAGAGTGTTTTCAAGGCTGATAGATATATATGTATGTATGTATATATATATATATATATATATATATATATATATATATATATATATATATATTATAATATATATATATATGTATGTGTGTGTGTGTGTGTGTGTGTGTGTGTATAGGGACAGCAGATAATTATTCAAACATATACTGTTAAATATAACAGACAACGAATGTCAATTATGTTTTATCGTGAGTCTTTCCAAGTGTCATATAATGGCTTCAGTTTCAGGAGAAAATAAAGACAAAAGCTGTCCGACATTTGGATATTTCTTTATTATATTGGCCGTCGATCTAAGCTTTCGGATCACATGAGCCATCATCACAGTGGTTATATGGACATTACACCAGAGATATTCACCGTCAAATATGACATCCTGTTATGTTTACATAGAAGTCTAGTTTAATCTTTATGGGAAAAAATATCGTATCGACATGATGTTCCCAACAGGAAAAGGAAAACTTGAAATAAAATTAAGGAAGAAGCGAATACATTCCTTTCTGGCAAAACTTAATTCAGTATTAATTCTTAATATTGATTCTAAATTTTACAAAAAGACAATAGATTTGAAATGAATTAAGCAAATAAAAAAAAAAGAAGAAAAAGCTTCGGCTGTCCCCAAGCAGATTTCTTTCTTAGAAAACTCCGTATTCTGAGAGGAACGCCTTGAGGAAGCCATTGAAACGATGAGAATAAGGTACGCTGAACTAATAAAAGAATGTTGAAGTAAAGAGCCAATCCGCTGAAATAGGATGCTATTAAGTTTAAAGCTCCAGGCGGGACATGGTAAAATAGATTAAATCATTGGTTAAAACATATTGGGTCCTCTGGCAGTCTTAAATCCCGTCCTGAGAAATCACATACACCGGTTAAGTGAAAGAAACAGACAAGCGACACAAACGTGAAGATGACCACTCGGTCAAAACGAACAGGAAATATCTCTTAAGCATGGAAATCAGAATGAGAATATTAGAATAAAAACCGTCATTCTGTAGGAGTTATTGTAATTTCCTATCCGTGTCTGTTATCAACGCTGTCATTTGTACGTGTTTATATTAGGCATTGTATCTGTCCGCATTCAAAATGGACTTTCAGCAAGAAAGGTTGGTAGTAATATTCGTTCTGTGTATTGAAATGGAACCTTAGGTGTCCAGACATAACAATAACAGTCCGACTAGATCCGAACTGGGAATTATTCATTCAAAGAAATGAACACTAATGGAATGGGGATGTTTTTCCACTGCGAAAAAGAAATGGCGGATCTTAGCTATGAAGGTCCGAACGAGCAGGAAGGAATGTGAATCGTTAGAAAATTTACGATAGTAATCGCGATAGAGCAGTGAGATGCTGGCAACGTTTCGCCTGTGGGATAACTGTCGCAGGGCAAATATTCATATCTCGATAAAACATTAAGCGGCTTGTAATATATAACGGAATGTATGCATACCCGAATGGATATTTAAAAAAAAAATATCGACCCCATCAAGAAGCGTTTCAAAATAAATTGTAATATTGATTAAAATTTTAGAAAGTGAATCTTGTAGGGAATTTCTTACTATTCCGCTCGTGCAACCAACGAAAATCCAATAGTTTCCGTATTGGAAACATAGAATTGGGGTAAAATCAGTCATCCCTTAATGGCATTGATAACGATAAGTTATCGGGCTATTTTGCCACATATATATTTTTACTGCCATTAAAACGATCATGGCTCTCCACAGAACCCTTTTCTTTATAATCTATATCTATCTAGAACAAAAACACTACAGTAGAATAAAGAGTAAATATATAAGTGTCCTTTTGGGTACCTCGACGCATTGTAATGGGTAGCAAGCTTGTCTCGCTAGAACAATTACGACTGAGTAGTGAGTTCGATCCTTACTGGGTACCACATACTTTCGGCCTTGCGCCACATCTAAGCTACGCTTGGAAAATCGCCATATATGTCTCCTTTTTGTTACTATTTTCTCTAAAACCTCGTCGTTGCTCACGTGTTCGGTTCATGGTATTCTCAGCATCCTTCTGCATCTATGTTGCTTCAAGCCTCGTCTTCATCTGTGAGCAGATTAACTGCCATATAGGACGATTGATATCCTGTGTTATTATATATAACAACAGAAAGAGACAGTTGAAATTTCTAGCGCACATAAAGAGGAGAGAAGGCTTAGAAAATTTAACACTCACAGGACAGGTTGAATTACCACGACCTCTTGAGAACAAGTAGAATGTTTTCCCTTTACCTTGTCTAGAGTTTTCAATTTAGATATAGCCCTTTTTTCTAGACTGGAGGCCACCCTTGGCTAGAAAGCCTGCCGTTTAACGCATAGCTGTGACAATAAGAGATTGATTTATGTCCTTCCCGTGGTCATCTGTGAGAAAGTGAACGCAGATGACTAGGCCGAGATTTGAACTCGTCTCGCCGATAAAAGATATGCTATCTGCACATCCTTACATATAGTAAATATATTGATACTTAATAAACTGTGTGCGTCCGTAAGAACAAAATATCCAATGAAAATCGAAGTCATTACAGCAGTAATAGTCTGCAAGATTAACTTGTATATCGATTATTCTACAGTGCAATGAGCATAAGTCTATCAGCAGTGTCGCCTAAAGCAACAAAAAAAACTAAAATAAAATATAAAATTTTTAGCAGAACCATCTATTGACTGACGAAACATGCTTTCAAATTCATTCAAGCAACTGAATTTCTTCAGCAACTGTCCATTCTTGTAACAATGGTTCTCATGAATAAATATAAAGCCCTTTATTTTGTACGTTCTCTCGTTCTTATTCTTTTTTCCTTTTCTTTTTTTTCTGGACGCATTTGTATCGAACTGCGCAAACCAGATGCCATTTGCTTCTCGGGTAACGTTAAAACATTCATTTACAAAAGTCTCAAACTGGACAGCACGTCTCCATCAGAATAGATGACAATCTATATGCGTGGTCGTTAAACCTTTTGAACCCGACTCTTCACTTTTGTTGAATTAATCAGTGCTTACAAAAAGGCTCAAATTTCTACTGCGCTTCTATTCGCGGGAGATCCATATTCACCGATTATTTATGACATCGTAAATGATTTGCTTAAGTGTCAACCGCTGTAATTGGCGGAGAGACACTCCTTAAGATTGCACAATTCCTGTTTGTTCTCTCATAATATTCTTCGTTCTTATTTAAATAAATTACCAATTCGTCTTTACCTGTTTTCTTTGCATGCAGTTTTACCTGGTTTTTAGTGATTATTAATTGAAAGTTCACAATAAAAGAAATATCCTATTGCAAAATTAAAAATTAGAAGTAATGTGGACAGTATTTTAATTTGTACTCGCATTAAAAATTTATTCAAAAAGAGGTTAAAAAGTGACAAGAACAAAGAAAAGAGTGCTGAACACTTATGCAATATCAATTCTCCAATATGGCGCTGTATTATTTCCTCAGAGACGAAGAGGATATTTGAGGCACCAGAGATGTAGTTCTACAGACAATGCTGGGAATACAATGGACTGAACATGTGAGCAACGGGGAAGTTTTAAAGAAGATGAAAACAAAAAATGTTGTGACCTGTTAAGGGGCCAGAAAGAAAGACACGGAAGACGAAGGTAGGATGAACAAGCGTATTAAAATAACAGATATATACAAAGCAAGAGGGGTCACCTCGAAGTGGTGTAATGTTTAGCCAGCTTGTCTCGCTAGAACAATTACGACTGAGTAGTGAGTTCGATTCTCACTGGGTGTCCCCCCAATTTCGGCCTTGTGCCGCATCTAAGCTGTTTGGAAAACCACTATATACAAAGCAAGAGTGTTAGTAATAAGCAGATAGAGGTGTACGTCCGAACAGGAGGTTCACACTGCGTCTCCGCTTTCCAACCGACTGCCTCACAACTCTTGCTAGGAAGTCTCACAGTTAGTATTTATGAGAGGAGGAAGAATTCATTCTACTGTAGGAGGATTTACCACAACAAAAAAAGGACATTTATACTTACAAAGAGAATGTGTTAGTTCTGGGACATAATGCGGAAAGAGTGCTCGGAGAATCTTACACTCACATGACATACAGAAGGCAAGATGAACTGAGGGGAAATACGAATGGACTAACAAGCCTCTGTAAATGGATGGGAACACTGAGGATGAGAAAGACAGCAAAATGTTAAACAGTGCTAAAAATCCTGAAAGGGCGCGGTAGATAGACAAGGAAAATGTAAAATTAACAACACTTTACAATTGCCTGGTCGAAAATGAATGGAAAATATAAAAAGGGATTAATGAAATAAGGTATGTAGCGATGCATTTATCGTATGTACGCATGCGTGAAGCTGCAATTTGATTACTAAAGTTCAACCAATAGAAGGCGCAAGAACTCCGCAGGGTAAAAGGTTACCAAATAAGATGTGTGAATGTAATAAGTGGTGGAAAAAGAGAAAAATATGAAAATAACGACTGACACGGGACAGGAAAGGGTTTACATAAATTAACATATATATATATATATATATATATATATATATATATATATATATATATATATATATATATATATATATTCAAGGTGAATTTGAATAGATTAATTATTATACTCTTGTATCAAAATATCTACAGTTTCTGCATTTAAAAAAAGTCTTTTTTATGTTAATACCTTAATTTTAAGAAATACTTTTTTATTTTAATATCCTGAAAAAAATAAGTTTCCTATCGTAAAAGTGAACAATGGATTTTTAGCATAATAACTCTTTATTACTAAAAATAAATGCACATGATGTTTCTTGGTGATAAGATATAGAGCATGTATTACTTTTTTGTGTGCATCAACTAATCTCATCTGTGAATTGCCCATGGTAAGAATAGCAGTAGAAAAGTAAAAATAATAGCGATAAAAATGAAAAAGTAAAAAGATAAACCATACATGTTAATGAAGTTATAAAATTGAATTTGATTTTTAAACATATCAATTGATATAAAAATAGTTATATATATATATATATATATATATATATATATATATATATATATATATATATATATAATTATTTTAAAAAATATGATTCCTTCACTACATAAGAGTTCTCATGTTTCAAAAACGAGAACGAAGTTGGAAAATAAATGCTCATAAAATCTGTGATATACCAATGCACTATCTCATCCACTGAGAGCCTTAATACTGATAGGATATACATTGGGTCAACGAAGAATGAATTTAAATTTAGTTGAAGCTCCTTCAATAATATTAGAAATAGAAATCAGACATCTCTATCCAAACATTTTTGGTATTTAAAAGAAATGAATAAAACACCGAAAGTAAAATGGAAAATAATAAATAGAACAAGAACTTGTAAAACCTGGGATGACCTATGCCCTTTATGCCTACATGAAAAACTACACATTATTAAGTTTCTAAATAATGAAAATTTATTAAACCATAGACATGAGTTAACGGTTTTTTGCTGACATCAAAAAATTTTCTCATTACATAATTAACTTAAAAAAAATATATAAAAAAATTAAATTTCATAGTTTAATAAAAAGCTTTAAAGCTTAACCCAATCATTAAATAGAAAAACCCTTTATGAAGTCGTCAAAAAAACAAATTGTAGTTCAGTGCGACGCGTTTATATATGAAACAGCCATTTGGATAAAAATAAATAAATAAATAGATAAAATAAAACAAAATTCTCTAAACACTTCACGACATATCATGGTGCCAAAAGCTATCTTTCGCTGTGACTGACCAGACGACGTGCGTACATGAATGCCATCATCCGCTTTAAAATGGATACCCAACCCTACCTCGGTCTGACCTCTTTTCTAAGGTGACTGATATGTGGATAAGAATTGATTGTTAGACGCCTTATCAAAATGGCCGCCCCAGTCGTTTCCATAGTAATTAATTTGCAAACGAACGTGCTTATAAAGATGCGTAAATTTCAAGATTGGTTATTCCTAAATTTTCGATTGAGGATGAAACAGGGCTTGATACCTTAATTCAATTTAATTTTAATAATTATATTGAGGGTTTCGGCGCTCGTTATTGAAACATGAGAACTTTTATGTAGCGAAGGATTCATATTTTTTTTTTTAAATAATTATAATTTAAGCTCTGTTTCTGTATGGAGCACTGTTTTTTTTAAATAAAAACAAAAATACTAAACAACTCCGGATTATTTACCTAACGTGTTCTTTCCTATTTTTCTACATACCTGCACACACACACACACGCACACACACACACACACACATACACACACATATATATATATATATATATAACTAATTTTATGTGAATTGATATGTATAGATAGATAGAGAGATAGAGAGATAGAGAGATATAGAGTGTCAAGGAGGTACGGTGGAGTAGTGGATAGCGGCTCGGATTGAGGAATCGGAGAGAGATAGAGCCGAGTTCGAATTACATTCACTTACGTGCTAATACCCTTTGAAAAAATATTAATCCTCTACTTCTCTCTCCAGCTGTGGGTAAATAGCAGGACAGACGGGGTTCTATAGCATTGGATGACAACCGATCTAAGAGAAGGACAACTCAGCATTCAAAACCTGCGTAACGTCGTTTGGGGAACTTGTCTCTGTATTCGGCCCTTCAAAAGGTGTGGTGGCTTCTGCACAAAGCATTCAGCACGATAAACAAATCATATGTGCTGGTGTCTGACTGTCGGTTCCAAGAGACTGAGCTGCTTGACCTTCATACGAATACGACAGGACAGTCCATATATACTGTGTATATCTAGGTAGCATATTTTCATTCAAACAGGTTCAGTTAAATAATTTAGATATATCATGTCGATTAGTTTCCACTGAGATCCTTTCAAGTTCGCGGATTAACTTGAAGATGGTCTCAGATGTGATTGAAAGTATTTGAAAGAAAATTTTGGTATCTTTCTTAATCAATTTTCTAAGGCTACCAAGAAATGAATTCGCAAAGTTGAAAGAATCACAACGAAAACTAATCGACATGGTATGTCTAAATTATCTAACCAAACTTATTTGAATATATATATATATATATATATGCAGAAATATAGTCTTAAAGTGTGCTATATTTATGGGGTAAAGTGCTCAATATCAGAGATAGAGCGTGTGTAAATATAAAAGTGGACATGGAAGTCAGCACTTAGAGGCGACAGTCTGTTTCATGCTAGTGCAATCGTCAGGCGATTGCACTAGCATGAAACAGACTGTCGCCTCTAAGTGCTGACTTCCATGTCCACTTTTATATTTATATATATATATATATATATATATATATATTCAGTCACTAAATTTACTTTCAAAATCTACCACGACTCTAACTGTAGAAGTCATAACATAATTTACCTCCTAGAATGCACACTATGCCAGAAACAATATATAGGAAAATCTGAATTTTAGAGATTTTAGAGTTCCATGAAAATAAGTGGATACGACGTTTAAAAACGCACTATCCAGACGGGCTTAATCACAAATTTAACAATATAGATAGTATTAATATATAACCCCATAAATCAGGACCTACCCACATTTCTCGCCCACACAAGACAGACATGCTTACGGAGGTGTTGAGGCTTCACACTTATACACACACCCACACAAATATACACGCTTATACACATCATATTCACTCACTCCCTAAGAACCAAATAACACACAAACTTAACAGAGACACATCACCTTTCCAGGAACCAATAAAACTGTCAAAATAACCAAGGGCATTCAGAGCAGCATGAATACATCCAGCTCTTATCTTAAATAACACCTTAAAAGAGACTGTTTGACCAACACAAGGACTGTCCAAAATTCATGTTAAAAATAAAAATAAAAAACAAATGAAAAGTACAGACAAACGTACATTTTCTCCATCAAGACATACATTTCTGTACTTCACTGCTACCAGCAAGCACAATTTTTCTCCTGATGATGGCCATGTCGGCCGAAACTTGTCGAGGAATCTAACTGAAATAATAATAAAAACGAAGGAATATTAATATACAATCCAGTATGTCTGAAGTTTTTAATATTTTAATATTTTTTATTGTTGAAAAAAAAAATATATATATATATCGCCTTACCTAGTATATGTGGGCGCGTGTGTATATGTGTGTGGTTAGACCTTTCACTTTCCGAACATGAGACCTGGGTTCGAATCTCACCATGGGCTGTTTATCAGGAAGGCAACCTCTTGATTTTATAATCCCGGGGAGGCGATTCCAACGTGGGTTACTTTCGGAAGTGTCTGACGCAAGCCTTGTGAGTGAGATTGGGTAGAAGGAACCGTCGATGGCTGTGCTAGCACGATATCGCAAGTCATTATGACCGAGGGTTTGAGCGTACTGACCGTTGATCGCACCAGATAATGCGCTCTGACCCAGAAACTGTAACTAAGGTTTGCTCAGCATCGTTGCTGTATAAATTAAAATTGATCGCTGTGGTTATTGAACAAATACAAAAATGTGCCTGAGCAGATGTCTGCAACAGGGATTGGCTAGCCGCCCTAATGGACAGTCATACTCGGATACGAGAGGTCGGTCAGTACATATATGGAAACAATAACAATGTATTTCGATAAAAATAATTTGACCAGGTTAATTCTGAAATATAACGTATTTAAGAAAAGTGGAAGTGTTTTAACAGAGGACGAAAAATGCGGCGCCACAATTTTAAGGCGCATTGGGATAGCAAAATATGCCTTCCAAACGCTAAGCAAAGTATTAACGAAGAGGAAAATTTGGTTAGAAACAAAGGAAAGAGTACTGAACTGTTACGTAATATTACGTCCTCCTATATGTCAATGATTGCTGGATAATCTCTCCACAGATCGAGAAGACAATAGAGGAACAGAAAAAAGAGAGAGAAGAAGGTAATTTATACTTAACATCAGAAAGAGACAGTTGTAATTTTTTGCGCACATAAAGAGAAAATAAGGCTTAGAGAATTTGACACACCAAAGGGAATATTGAAAGTAAATGGGACAGAGAAAATTAACGCATATCGGACCTAACGAGATCGTGTAAATAGAGGGCAGAACTGGGCTTAGGAGAGGTAAAAAAAAAAGACAAAATTTACTAAAACCTGCGGAGGGCTATGATCGTTAATGCACTGAAAGGGGTTTGTCAGTTAGAAGAATAGCATATGGCAGTGGTATGCATGGACTTAAATCTTGAACCGCCAGCTCGCAACCAAAACTGTCAAGTATTAATAGCTGAATTTCGTTTTTTTTTTTTCAGCCATAAAATGACACACGATGTATTCTGTTTAAAATAAGCGCCACATTCTTTATTTACACAGATTTCCCCTGTGTTATAATTCATGTAAAGCTGAAATTTAATGTTATTTACCCCTATTTCCCCACTGAGATGAGATATAAAACAGGGTCGGGTTTAATGTGGGGAAACCCGAGCGCGTACACTTGGCAAAAATTCTCCAGCCACGCCACCGTCGGTTGCGCTGGCCTCTACAGGACAACCAATACCGCCTCTCTAGTGCAATGGGGAGACAGCCTCGAGCAGCTATTCTCCGGGACTGGGCACCTTACAGTGTTTATTTTCCTCTTCTGCGTCTCTATCTACAGACAGAGCCACAAGTGAATCGCACTCTGCTCGAAAACAGAAATGCAACTGAGAGATGATAATCCCCACCCCACCGCGGCATGTGCCGCGCAATATAGTCACTTTTTTACGCTTAGATGTGTCACCAGACCGAAAGTATAAAGCACTCACTGAGAATCGAACTCACTGCTCAGTCTCAATTGTTCTAAGCTTGCTAGCCGTTATACCATGTCGAGGTGTCCAACTGGAATGTAATAAACGAAACGAAACGGAGAAAAAAATCAGGCGTGTTTTTAGGCGAGTTATTAAGAAAAATTGCTGTTTTGTTTCCTTTTTTTAATAAAATATATTTTTATTTTCAGGTTATAAAAATGCGTGTCGATAATCATACGCTGCGGAATAATCATTTTAAAATGTCATTGTTGAATTGTTATGCTTCTTTTTCATAATAAATATTGTTTACAATACGCCTGATAATTATGCACCAACCCAATATATAAGAAGGATGACAAAACAAAAGTATTCTGGTCTGAGTAGTTGGATTTTATGAGATAAAAAAAATCGGTTTATTTTAGGTGCCATTAAGGGTGGTTCAAAAAACTTACAAATGCATTTAAAGTAATTTAAATATCTGCTTTTTAGTAATATTTTTATTTGGTTTGATTTGGTTTGGTTTGTTTTACGGCATATCAACCTCAATGGGTTACTTGATGCCGACAAGATTTTTATTGCTGGTAATATATATTTTTCCAAAATCGTATTGCTGGTAATAATTTTTCCTTCAAAAATGTATTGCTGATAATATTTTTTTTTACGCAAAAATATATTCCTGGTAATATTTTTGTTTCAAAAATGTATTGCTGGTATTAAAACTTATTTTTACACATAAATAATGTTTTGACCCCAGTTTGAGGGTTAACTATTAGCTTGGAGCCTAACAGGTGCTACCACCCTGGCTTAGGGTGGAACTGGGAACACCAGCAATTAATAGGTGGTTCCACGCTCCTCAAAACCTCCCGAACAGACGCCTTGCTATAGGATGTAGTTTATCGTCTTACCCAGGACGGAGTAATATTTTGTTTTAAATTGAAAGAAAATAGCCTAAAGCTAATCTTTAAAAACAAAAGAAAAATAGTTGTACGTATTTTGATAAAATTTTAGGATATTTTTCGAAAGTGGCACTGTCAATCTATCATCAGTCTCCTATTTTAATTGAAAATGACAACAGAGAATTATATTGTTAAAATCCCTTTAATCAAATGTCTGTCTTAGAGATTTGTTCAAAGACTTTTAGTAAATTCAAGGATCAATTAACTGAATTCTGGAAAAAAAACCTTTTTGTTTCCATTATAGCGAAAAATCATTTGTTTACGGCTACTTTTTAAAAACGGTAGCCAAATTCAATTGTCAGACAGTAGATGTCTACTACATCAACCCCCGACTTTAAACAATCACCTTCAACCGAATTAAATATGTGTGACCAGAACTAAGTTAAATACAGAAACTGTTTTCATCTATGTTTTAAAATAATTCTCTTTACCAGTTTAAGTTCCGAATATATTGTCATTCTATAGGCTTTTCTGAAACGTAGAATAATTTTTATATTAATACTAGCAGCATGGCCTGGCGTTGCCCGTGCTTGATTCAAAAATCGTACGACTGATACAGCAATCGCTATCACTTGACTTAAAATATTTTTGTCCTTCCTTGACTTTAAAGGAGTGCTCTCTGCCGTGCTGCTGTTGCTACATGCCCTACTTCTTGCCTATCTCACACTGCGAATTTTTTCTAAGCTCTATACTAAACATTAAATCTGTTACGAAAAAAGAACTAAACAAAATGAACACAAAACGATCAGCTTTAAAAAAAAGGACTCGTAACTGGAAAAACCGAATGAAAAAAATGTTAACAACAAATACTTTTTCACACCCAACCCAGTTCTGCGGAATCAGAATCAACGTTGAGTTTAAGCAAGCGAATGAACCAATTGGAGTAAAGTGCCATGGAGATTTAAATTTTTCCCACTTGTGACGAATGCAGCTATCTATTGTTTTTGCATGCTAGCATGCTAGTTAACATTCGTGTCAGTCAGCTGTTGGCTCTGACGCTGGCCAAAATAATCTTCCTGCCTATTCGTGGCAGCCAGCTATAGTCTCTCACTCTGGCCAGTAGAAAATGGCAGCAAACTACAGGAAAACTGCCGTAGAAGCATGAAAAAATCGATTATTTCCACTATCGATGCGAGTTGGGAAATGCAAAGTCGGTCTTGGCCTTTTCGCTAACTTGGAGCATGTGCATGTAAATGTTGGTGCAAATCCGTCGAAAATTGCGGCCGTGCATTCGTTACACACACACACACACACACACACACACACACACACACACACACACAGATCCTGCCTTTTATAGATAGAGATTGATATAAAACTATTTTTTTAAATAAATTAAATAATAAAGTATTACTTTATAAACACTGCATTTATTCTTTATCTTTTTTTTTCATTTTCAATTTACAGTTTAGCTGCCTAAATGCAGCCGCAGGTTCTATGCTGAAAGTTTCTTTTCTAGCGCTTCTCGCTTGTAGAACCCCCTTTCGGCTCTATACTTCCTCTTCCCACTCATTATTAATGGTTCTATTCCTAATTCTTCCACACCCTGTATCTCTGTGTGTCTTATTGGCTTTACTGCCTTGCATGGGGTGATACCGATTTTAAAAACAAAAGAGTAAATTTTAGAAATACACACGAGTTAATTATTCTTCTAGATTTAATATTTTTAGAAATTTCAGAAATTTTCTTCAGTTCATTGTCTAGCACAAAGGAAAATGAAAATGAATGATTTTGTTTTTGTCAGTGACTTAAATACCTTTACAAAATTACACTATCTATATATACAAAACAGTGGATGTCTGTGTGTCTGTCTCTGTGACTGTCTGTTTGTGTGATACCTTTTCACTCGAGATCTATCCAACCGATTTTGACCAAATTTTGCGCATATATTGTACAATGTCAGAGATAAGTCCTTAGCGTAAAATATCTCTATTTTTTTTAAAAAATCAATAAACGATAAAGCCGATCAAAAATCAATAAATTCAACTTTTTTCCTCCGATTTCGTTCAAACTAGATATGTAGGTTACTTACATTATTACGAGATCAATGATACGACGCAACTGCGTTTCGCGAAAAACCGCGAAAAACGAAAAATCGATTTCAACACAAATTTTAAATCAAAAACTCCCTCAATTATCAAGCAATCTAATACAAACTTCACTCAATTGTAGTCTACAGTAAGTTGATTGTTTAACACTCATTTAACTTGATAATTGAGTCCACCCATATAGTGAAAACCCTCGTAAATAGCTTAAATGGCGATTGTTACTGGTTTCTTATTTTTCGTCAAACTTTACAATTACTTTATAAATGCACCCTCTTTAACATCCCTGGTAACACACTGACAAATTGAATCTCAAAAACTCCAAAATAATTGTGGTCTGAAGTGAGTATTCATGTTGCCTGTTTTATCCCTTCATGTCCTAGGCTAATTTCGATTAAATAAATACAGACGACTTCTGTTATATCAGTAACTGCATTAATTCAAAATGTTTTTTAATGAAAGTACTTTAAAGTAATTGAAGAAGATAAACTCTGTTACATCTATACATGATGCTTCTTTTTCTCCATTCTAATTGAACGCTTTTTCTGATCGACTAGCTGGGTATGGCTGCTAGTATATAAATAAAAAAGAAAATATTTTATTTAGGAGTAAATCTTAGAAATGGACACAAGTTAATTATTCTTTTATATGAATAAAATCAATATTTATGAAAACGTCCTTGTTCAGAAACTACGACGAACTGAATAAATCAGACCCGAAAAAGGACAAAAGATCGACTTAAAATAATAAAATTAAAATAACAGCTTAATTTAAAATAGGTTAATTGTTGACTAATTTGTACAAAGAGCTTTAGAATAGCGGGAAAACACAGACACGTAACTGTATAGATGGAGTAGAAATCTCAGTACTGACTAAGACAGTTATTAATCTTCCGAGAAAAAAATATAATTAGGTTGGGGTTGATTCAGAAATTTCCTCCTGTTTGATCTTCTGTCCAAAAAATAATATAACTGTTATGAAAATTATAAGTAAAATAAAATTCTTTTTAAAAATATATCTCATACGACAATGGCATCAAACTTCATTTTTTTCAATTCTTCAAACAGATTTTTATTTAATAAAAAATAATTCTTTTGTCATCAGCAACTAGGAGGATTTCAAAGTCTCAATGAAGAATTACAAATAAATTTTTCAAAACCTAATATTTATTGTACTTTCCCCGCACAAATCAGAAATTAAATAATAGATTTGATTAAATCATGTAAGCTCCAACTCTACAAAAAACATCTATTTTTGAGGTTTATTAAATTATTTTTGTAAGATTTCAAGACAAATTTTCAAGATATTCTGATTTTATAAATCATATATTTTTTTTTCTAAAATAACATTTTCTGATATTTTTCTTTATAAAGCAATAAAGATGTTTGTCATCATTCTCCAATTTTAAAAGTGGCCACGATGTATCAGAATAGGTTTTTGGGTACAGCAGTATCTGGCTATATTTCTGAGAAGAGGTATTATGTACATTATTTACATTATTCGGACTAATGTCCTCATCTTTGTTGCTATATTTATTACAACGTTTCGGCCCTTCAGTATCTGTCTATATTTCTGAGATGAGGTATTATGTACATTATTTACATTATTCGGTCTATTGTCCTCATCTTTGTCGCTATATTTAATACAACGTTTCGGCCCTTCAGTATCGGTCTATATTTCTGAGATGAGGTATTATGTACATTATTTACATTATTCGGTCTATTGTCCTCGTCTTTGTCGCTATATTTAATACAACGTTTCGGTCCATCAGTATCTGTCTATATTTCTGAGATGAGGTAGTATGTACATTATTTACATTATTCGGACTATCGTCATCATCGCCATATTTATTACAACGTTTCGACCGTTGTACGCTCCGACATTCTTCAGGTGTTGAACTGAACCCTTTATTTCGCTCACTGGGGTAGACTGTTCTAGTTCCACGTGCCATGTTTCATGGATGTCAGTTATCAGTTATCTCCTGTTAATTTTCCCTCTGAAAGTTCTCCACTGCTTTAACCGGGTATTGAACTCACACTCTTTGGGTCCTGGATCTTTATCCACTGTGCCATGTGTCCTTGAGGACATCTATGTATGGATTTCTGGGTATTATAAACCTAATGTGTACAGCAATCATTTTTTACCAGTGCTCATATTGCATTTTTTGCTGTTATCATTACATGTTTTTACCAGAGCTCATATTGCAACTTATGTTGTTGTTATTGCGTTTCTCTGGCACCCCTAATTACTGGTTCCCATATTGTATTCATTTCTATGCTTGGTCGGCTCAGGAGATTTTTGTAGCCTAGCATATGTGGTGATTCCTTAAGTTTACGAATTTTCAAATAGTGTTCCTTGTCTATGATCTCAAACTGATCCCACAGAAGACGGTGATCTCCCTTCGCTCTCCATATGTGGTCAGCCATGCCTGATTTTTCCACTTCCTCTCGTGTTACAGCTTTCTGATGTTCTTGAAGCCTTGCCCTAAGGGGGCGGCCTGTCTCCCTTTTATATTTCTTTCAGCAGCTGCACGGGAAACCTGCAATGATAACAGTAAAAATTGCAATATGAAAAAAAAGGTTGCTGAAGACATTAGGTTTATAATACCCAGACATTCATACACAGATGCCCTCAAGGACACATGGCACAGTGGATAAAGGTGTGACAGGACCCAAAGAGTGTGAGTTCAATACTCGGTTAAGGCAGTGGAGAACTTTCAGATGGGAAATTAACAGGAGATAACTGATTAAACATGGCACATGGAACTAGAACAGTCTACCCCAGTGAGAGAAATAAAGTGTTCAGTTCGACATTCCAACCACCTGAAGAAGGCCGGAGCGTACAACGGCCGAAACGTTGTAATAAATATGGCGACAAAGATGAGGATAATAGTCCGAATAGTGTAAATAATGTACATCGTGGACACATTTAAAACTGGAGGCTGATAATAAATATCATTACTGAAGATGTTAGTTCACAAAAATAATTTATATAAAGGTTTCTAATAAAATAACCAATTCAGTATATAAATCCTTCATTAATAAATAAGTGTTGAAAGTTTCATTTCAATTTGATAATTTCTTGATTTTTGTCAATTTTTCAGTGTAGCATTTTGGTGGAATATTGCTGATGACGACGATTTGCATCGGTCTGTTTACACCAGACCATCTCTCTCGCGGCCTTTCATTATAGACTGCCCACTTTAGTTGACTTATTGTCTTTATATGAAAACCCAAACTGTTGGTTTGTCACTAATGAGGTATTGGTAGGAATTGGCCATTAATTTCACAGTCCAGTATTACTGGATTGGTTTTGTGATAAACGAATTTTCTAGGAAACTTTGCCACCGGCGAATATATCGTCATTCAAACAAAAAATACGGCTCATTGCGTTGAGCGAAGTTTGTTCGGTGGACAGACCTTAATGAGACATGATATATAGACTCTATCTATCGAAATAATGTTGCGTAATTCACTGAAAAGGGGAAAACATCTGTTATGCGTTTCATCATTAAATAATTTAGACAAGTTTTGTCGTCTTATTTTCAATAAGATCCTCTCATATTCCCAGACAATATTTTTAGTATCATTATTAAAGGGAAAGAGAAAATTACCATGTTGATACATAATCATTTGTTCCGACATTAACACAATGTCATCATCAGGGTGTTAAAATTCTTGTAGCCATCTATATTAAAAAACAGAAACCAACTCTTAGTAAAATTAATTATGAATACTGCACAAATGTTTTAAAATGTTTACAGTAGATAGTTAAAAATATCTAGGTTTTAACTAATAATTGTAAATATTTTTATTTTTTTAAATACATGTGGACATAACTTAATTACCTCCCCTGACGTTTACATCGTGAAACCATACAGTACATAACCTTAGCGTTTTTCACTTCACGGGTAAAAAAATAACTTTCACATGAACACAACAATTTTGTCTTAGAAAAATGAAGAATAAAACAATTTTTGCATGTTTTTTAGAAAAACAACACCCTGATGATGACATTGTGCTAATGTCGAAAGCACTCAGAATAAATAAATCTGTATCAATATCGTAAATTTATATCTTATTTTAATAAGGATACTAAGAAACTTGTCCATGAAGTAGACAAACTATTACCAGTAATACATTTTTGAGAAAAAAATATTACCAAAAATATGTTTTTAAAAAATAAATATTATCAGCAATACATTTTTGAGGAAAAAATATTACCAGAAATACTTTTTTGAAAAACTTATTACCAGCAATAGATTTTTGAAAAAAAATATTACCGACAATGTTTTTAAAAAATAAATATTACTAGCAATACATTTTTGAAGGAAAAATATTACCAGAAATAGATTTTTGACAAAACAAAATATTACCAGCAATAAATATTTTGTCGGTATTAAATAACTCATTGAGGTT
>OZ038488.1:97174731-97179731 GCA_964036315.1 Acanthosepion esculentum | reverse complement strand
TAAAGTCTTCTAATTTTTCGTGCTTCTTCAAATGATAGGAAGTCAGTTAAAATTCCATATTTTTCTATTTCTAGAAATAAAGTCGAGTGCCAGGTCCATTGCACAAATATCTGCATTGAAAACTGACACCTAAAACAGATCCTTTCTACTCTCTTGCTGTACACAGCTGCACATCCCGCTTCCGGTTTGTATCTTGATGCATCTGTGTGAGACAATTAATTTGTATTTTTCCCAATACCTGCCTATTTTATGACGTTTGAGATTTATTTCGGGTACTTTCACGGTCCAAAGTGACATATTTGGCATGATTGTACTATGGATTCTAGATAGAGACACCTCTGCTTTTTGAATAATGATTTCTATCCGGTGTCCAAAAGGTTTGTATGGCCTTCTCCCCCTGTTGGAAGAGGCTTTCGTATTTTTTGATCGAATGCAGTATTGTATGCGGGACTGGAGGTCAATGATTTTAGTCTTATACAATACTGTAATGTCAGTCCGTCCTATCCAAGTTCTCGTGGAAGCTCGCTCGTTTTCACTTACAAACCTTCTACAAGAGATGTTCCAAACGTGAAAATCTCGAACCATTAGGGCAGCTTGGGTCAAGAATTCTCAGACATCCTCCCCCTATTGATTAGTATATGAAGTCCAGCCTGGATCGAATCAATGTTCTGTATATCTTGAGCAACCCCTTCTAGTCCACTCCCTTAGAAAATCTGTAGGTCACGAGATGCCATGCCCCACTGCACCTTGCTCTAAGATACTTCAGGTGTGGCATGAACGTCAGTTTCTTGTCGAGAACTATTCCCAAGTACCTGCTGTTGCCCACCATTTTGACCTTCGTCTATTTGAGTTGCAATCCTGGACCACTTCTCACTACAAAAGTGAACGCATCCTGCTTCAGCTCTCCAAAATCCAAAACCGCCTCTCATCGTCAATCCACTGATCTTATATATGCATTGCTGCAGATGGCATATGTATCCTATATTCCAGTAAAGTCATCTACGTACAAAGATCCATCCATACATTGAATGAGTTCATCGCAATATTATTCACTTCAAGACTGAGCACAGTAACCGACAATACACTCTTCAGTGTGTCTTTCCTTTTGGGTTCCTGGATCGGACATAATAGAAAAGTTGTATTCGAAAGAAAGTTCTTATGAATTCAGGTACCCTACCCTTCATTCCGAAGTCATACAGATCTCCCACGATACCACACTTCCAGGCAATTCCTCGAGTCAGAAAAAACAGAAGTCACGCGCCCTTTTCCTATAAAAGCATCTCCTACAAAGCTTCCCAAGCGAATCAGGTAGTCCATTGTACTGTAAACCACACCGCAAGTTAGTCACCAACTTGTTGGTCCCCAAGAACTAAATCAAGCGACTATTCACCATTCTCACCAAAATTCTACACATAAATTGGTCTACAATTTTCAGGGTCCAAACTATCTCCTCCTTGTTCAGGAATTCGTAGGACAGCTCTATTGTTCAGGGAACCTGCTCCTTGTCCAGGTATCACGGGATATTCTTAATAACAATTGGAAATTGTTTCAAGAAATCATAGCGAATCTCATCCGGTACCAGTGCCAAACTATGTGAACCTTTAAAAGTGTCCTCTAGCTCTGTCCAAGAGATCGGCTTATTGCAAGTCCAACTTAGAAGAACGTTTTGCAAATGCTTCGACAAATATGTTTGCTGTAGCCCTCCTGTCCGCCATTGTGCTATTATCTATTGAGAAATATTTAAACTGGTATACGTTGATGTTTGGCAGCTACTCGCCTCGTCATTTTCCAAACCGTGCCTAGTCTTGTAGCCGAGACCGTTTTGCTGGGACATCCAACGGTTCTTTTTTGGCTTCATTTATTGCGTCACGGCCCCTAGCTCTATCCAGTTTGTAATTAACGGTTGTTGGCTCCTTGTTAAATTTTCGAAGTCCTACCACTTCCATACAGCCATCATCGAAGCTAGGCCTGCATCCTCCGCATGGTGTTGAGTCCTTTGAGGGTGCATTTTTCTGGCACGTCCATCAAGGCATCCGTGAGCCAGCCCACCTTCCCTGTCAGTCCTTCTCGGACTCCACCCGTGGGAGCCAATCGATCACCTCATTATTCCTCGGAATTACGGGAAAATGATCACTACCGCATGCACCAAGGTTAACACTCCAGTCTAAGTCAAAGGAAATTGCTGGATCACACATAGCTAGGTCAACCGCTGACAGGTCTCCAGTTGCTGGATCGATGCATGTCGCTGTTCACTAGTTGAATAGACACAGCTCATCATCAACAATGATTCCTTCCATAATTGCTCCCTTTATCTGTCTCCTCGGATCTTCAGATGGTACTGTGTGTCACTAAAATCCCTCAGGGGAATGAAGAGTCCAGGCAATTGTTCTATAAGATCCTCCATCTCTACCCGGTCATGCAGTGGGATATAAAGAGAGGTTGACTGCAAATCAGCACTTACCTCTATTTTGCTCTACGGCATATCATTCCTCATGAAGACGGCCACTCCACCAGAGGTCCCGAGTTCAGAACTGTGAACATAACTATGCTCTTCATAGTTTTTTTACATTAATACTATCTTCTTCTAGAAATGCTTCCCGGACACAAACAACCGTATTATCCAATTTTGTCACTAACAAGAGTAATTCATTGTAATTTGGCTACAGTTCACGACAGTTCAATTCTAGCATTTCATTTCCCATGTTTGTACTTTTATTGGAATTTTACACTTATGCAACGTTTTAGTCCTTGTTTGGTACATAATCCATCTCCATCACCTCGGATCCTTTCCTTGTGGGTGTCAGGAGTGATTCCTTTGTTGGTTGGTCCTGCTTTTTGCTGGGCCTTCCAGAGAGGTCCACTTTGAGTCTTGGAGGACAGATTGGTGATACTTGCGATTCCAATCCCAGTGGACATCCTGTGTCTTGTACAGTCAGAACCTGAGCAACAGCACGTCGGTTTGAAATAGGCTCTTCTAATTTTAATATGTCTCAGCCGCGTAGATTCGTTTTAGGAGTTCTCGAAACTTTGGCTAGTCATTTGGTCCTAGCTGCACCCATTGTTCTATGAGCGCTCTACATTTGTCTGTTATTGTTGCTGCCATTGTTGGATTCGACTTCTGAACTACGTTCGCACAGGTATGCTCTTTCATATAGAAATCAACTATTTTTCTTGCTTCCGTGAAAGTTACATTTTTTCTCTTTTTTATATTTGTAGCAAGATCTGTCTATATCTCTGAGATGAGGTATTATGAATACTTGAATTATTTACATTATTCAAACATTTATCCTCATCTGCATTGCCATATTCATAACTTTTCGGCTGTTGTACACACCGGCCTTCTTCAGGTAATTAGAATTTCGAACTGAAACGTTTATTTTGTCCAGTGGGGCAGATTTTTCTAGGTCCTCGTGTCATGCCTCTCCTGGATGTCTTAGTTATTTCCCTTTAACTCAACTCTCCAAATTTTAGTTCACCACTGCTGTGGTCTGGAATTGAACGCACAACTCTTTGGGTCTAGTCATCGGATTTAACCAACGCCTTTATACACACTGGGTTATGCATCTTCAATAACTGAGACCGCCGGAAGAAGCATGGCACGTGGAACTAGAACAGTCTACCCCGGTGAACAAAATAAAAGGTTCGGATGAAATTCCAATCACCTGAAGAAGGCTGGAGCGAACAACCGCCGAAACATTGTGAATATGGCAATGGAGATGAGGATAACTGTACGAATAATGTAAATTGTAGCCAGATTTCGCAAAGCCTGGATTGTTTTCCTGACAATTAGCGCATTTAATATTATGATTACACTCTTCCTTTATTTTTTAACATTTTGCATGTACCGAGTGCCAGTCAGACGAATTTTCTCCAGTGATTCTATTTACGAATCTCGGGAATTCTGTTATGGTTTCTTCTTCTGAATCAGAGTCACAGACGTTTCTTTTGGGGTTTTTGTTGATGATTGACATTTTTTTCATTGGTTGTATACTCCACAGCCCTCCATGGCGTCCAGTTACTATTAGAAATTTACTAAGGGGGTTAAATCCATTCGCCATGTTTGAGACAGGGATACGTCTAACAGTATACTCTCATTGAGAGAGAACTTTAAGTTCCTGTTAAATTTGATCTTCAGTACCCCAAAAACCTGATGCCATAATTTGAAACAGAGTTTAATGTTTATTTCTTTTCGGTCCTCTACCCCAACCTTGTAGCACTTTTTTAAATAATGAAAGTGCTAGGGGTTGATATGTACAGCCCATTGATTGCATCGGGTCTCTCTGAACGTCTGTCTAACCCAAATAATGGACCAAAGAGGTGTGTTACCTTTCACATGGCCACTTATAGACCTGAATCATGGCCTACTCAGCCTCCAGTTTTCTGTCCTCGGGCATTACAGGTGGCCACTCACGGCAAACAGGTGGTCTTATATGGCGGGTGCTTACCCCACTGCAGAAGTACAGTGGTCGTATTCTACAGCCCGAAGCGGTTAAGAAAAATTCGGTCATTCCTGCATTAGAAATAGTCTTAAGCTAAGTTTCTACGTGAATCACAATAAATGTAGGTTCTACCTGAACAACGCGCCTTGTGAGATATCACAAGATTTACATGTCATAGAATTCTAAACGTAATAGTGAGGCTAAAAACTTTGAATAATTCTGTCTACCGTTTTATAACTCTTAAGACTACTATAAAGTATCGTATCAAATATATAAAAGGTATCTGGCAAATACCTGAAGTGCAAAATGTTACGACTGCCGGGAATTATCTTTCACCTCCGCCGCTGCAACAGTGAGATGTCTAGGGCAAGATAGCCTAAGGGCGCCTATCCATCTTAAGGATGTTTTTGAATTCAGTTTTGCTTCTCCTCGACTGGTTGTCATTCAAGGCAAGGAATCCCAATTTGCTCTACTATTTAACCCATAGCTGGAGGAAGATGGATTCATATCTTTCTCAAGTGATTGTGAACGAAACGGAATCGATTAGAATTTGAACTGAGC
>OZ038488.1:97067231-97169731 GCA_964036315.1 Acanthosepion esculentum | reverse complement strand
CAACCCCCTTAACTATTTCTTCTGGGACATGATCGAGACCAAGACCAAAAGGCACGCCCACGACACACCGCTATGGACATGGTTGCCAAAGCATGTGACTCATTTCGCGCCCACCTTGAGATGGTCGTCGCCGCCGGCTGCGGTTATATTGAAAAATAAGGTAGTGTGTAACTCAAACTGTTGCTAAATAAACTGTCGTGTCTCTTCATATACAACTTTTGTTTTTATTGCCTATTTCGTTTTCTTTTTGTCAAGTGTCGGATGTTGCTACAACACCCTGTATAATATTATAATATAAGTAATAGAATATTATAAACTAAGTAACAGAATATTATAATATAAGTAATAGAATATTATAAGCACTATAATATAAGTAATATTCCTGTAAAAATTTCATTTTTTTTTTATTTTAATTTTCTGATTATTCTTAACTCTTAAGTTAATAACTGAATCAGATCATAGCGAGTTTTAGGACAATAAAATATCCGTAGAAATTCTCCTATCGCATCGTTAAATATTTGAGCTTAATAACTTTAAGAGAATATTGCAATAAACCTCGCTTTTATCCACTGGGCCAAGTGGTTGAAGTAATCCAGTAACTTACCCAAAATGTTGTGAGTTCAATACCAAGCCACAACACAGGTGAACAAAACCTTAGAGAGTTAAGTTATTAAAAGCAATTAACTGAAACTGAGATATCCAGAAAAGGTATGGCACTTTGAACTAGAACAATCTACTTCAGTGGACTAAATAAAGGGTTCGGTTCCAAATTCCAACGTATATAACCTGAAGAAGGCCGGAGCGTACAACGGCCGAAACTTCGTCAATAGATATGAGGGCAACAGTCCAAACAATGTAAATAGTGTAAATAAATGATAACTGATTTCAAATTATAAGAATGTTAGTTCAATATATAATAACAAAAGTTTGGAATCGTTTTGTTTCTGTCAATTTAATTCACTTTTCTCAGCAGACTTCGCAGACATAGGACTACGGCGAGGCGGGGAAGGAACATCTTCACCGCAGAGGTTATGATATGAACACTGGGCAGGGAGAGAATATTCCCACCTTGGTAGACAGGAGCCATCACGACACAAGCAGAAAACATTACACCTTAGCAGACATAAATCACCAACTAAACAGACAGCGAGGGAGTGGAATATTAACACACGCTCACCCATCAGGACAGTGAGGAAACATCCCAAACTTCGCTGACATGACCCCGCCCTTAAAGAAAAATAATGATTATCTCCATCTGACTGGACACAATCCCACCATAACATCAACAGAAGGCATTTCCAAGAAAGAACTACCTCTATTGACAAGTGGTGCATTCAGAACAAAAGGGTATACACCCGATTCTTTATTTATCTCCTTATTTTAAAGCGCCTATAAAAGTGGATGTGTAAAGATATGTAGATACAGAAATGTGTTGAAAATATAGGTTAAGTAGGACAGAATAAGTAAACAAAGGAGAAGGAGAAAATTCTTTATGAATTTGACATGTTTCGCTATTTAGTGAACTCCATCAGAAATTTTGATAGTACAATGATTAAGATTCTCTGTCAACTTTTAAATTCTATTTTGTCTTTTCTTTCATTTGTTGTCTTCAAATTGCGTGTATATTTTATGATGGTAGTTTTTATGGGTGTATAAATTTTAAATTCTATATTTTTGCCTTCATTTGTTTTGTGGACGTCACCTGTATGACGTTTGTATGTAGGTTGAATTATTTAAATGTTAGCATAGTTTAAATGTGTATTAAAAGTTCGGTATATGTTGTAACCAAGTAAATGATTATAGAAATAAAAAAATTCAAGTATTGCAGATATATCATATATTAAACAGTAAGTACAACATTAGCGTATTACACGATTAGTGAGTGTTTGTCGGTTGACCCAGCGTTCAATCTATTCGACTATTATAGTTACCAGTATCCCCACGAGATAGGACGTGGCACAAGGTCGAGTTTGATGTGGGGCAATTCGGCAAAAAATTCCCCATATGCCCCGTATAAAACGGGGTCGGGTAGCACTTTCCCGAGACGAGACTCTGCCCTTCGACATATCCTCGTCTGGGGGTCGTCTCTGCCCGCAGGCAGAGAGTTTGACCAGCACACTGCGAATATATCTGTTCGACTGTTATATTTAACAGCAACCCCACGAGGGATGTATGTGGCATGAGGCCGAGTTTATAAAGGGTTATCCGAACCCGTAGGCTCGGCCAAAACTATTCCCTTAGAACCCGCATAAACGGGTTCAGGGTCTGTCTACCTCCCAGGACGAAATTTTGCCCTTCGGCAAAGCCTCGTCCGGGTTCCTCTCTGCTCAAGGCAGAGATTCGAGAGTTGAACAATCTAATCGACTGTTCCCCCCAAGACCTTCTCTCCTACCAATTTTATAGTAGGCGGAATAGTCCAACATAGCCTCTTTAGAGGGAGGACACCACAACTGTATATTAAGGCATTTTAATTGTATGATAAATATAACGAAAATGAATATGTAAAAACAGGTGACATAATCAGCAAATGTCTGGATCTTACATTCTTTAAGTATCTTTCTTCTTTATTTTTATGTGTAATTTCCTTTCAGGACGTAGGCAATCATGGCTCTCCAACTCCCTCTATCCCTTGCAGTTCTCAACAAGTTCCTACCCTCTGCTTCCTCCCTCAGACCAGGTTCTGTCATACACTTGCTTAACTCCGCCAGGTATGTCATGCGTTGTTGTTCCCTTGCCTCTCTTTCTCTCTATTCGACCCGTGAGTATCAGATTCTCCAGGCTCTCCTTCCTCATTATGTGTCCCAGAAACTTCAGCTGCCTCTTCTTGATGTTAAGTATAAGCCTCCTGCTTGTTTGCAAACCTCTCTAAGACCTCATCGTTGCTCACACTCTGGGTCCATGATATCCTTAGCATTCTTCTGTAGAACCACATCTCTGTCGCCTCGAGTCTCTTCTTCATTTTTGATGAAATCGTCTGTCAAAACGCTTCCCAGATATTTAAACTTCTGCGTCTACTTGAGTGTAGCGTTCAAAACCTGCAAATCGCATTTCGGGCTCTTCCTCTTACAGATGACCATGCATTCCGCCTTCTTGCAGTTTATGCGTAGTCCCTTCTTCACACTTACCGTCGCTACCTTCTTTAGGAGATTTTGTAATTTCTTTTCCGTATCTGCTATCAGTACTGTATCATCTGCGTATCTTATGTTGTTAAGATCGTGGCCGCCAACGATCCCTGATATCCTTAGCATCCTTCTGTAGAACCACATCTCCGTCGCCTCGAGTCTCTTCCTCATCTTTCAGGTTATCGTCTAACATTAGCTACCGTAGAGAAGGATAGATGTCACGTAACAGTTCAGTATTCTTTTCTTTGTTACCAAAGAAATCCTCCTGTCTCGCATTACTCTGCCCAGTTTTTGGAACTCGTCCTTGGCCATCCCAATACGTCTACGGATCTCAGTGTCGCACTTATCGTCCTCTGTTACGACGCTTAATGGTTAACAACTCTTTAAGTATAGGTTTTCCAAATCTAAATGTGAGTTTGATGATTATTTATTATATCGTGATTAGTTATTAAAATTCCTTCTAGATATTTTCTCTGTAATAAGGAGTGTTACATTTTTGTTTAGTAATTTTGACAAAATAATGGGCTAGTTTGTTCCTATATGATATTAATTAATTTAATGGGTTGTCCCAAAGGATCCCCCTTCTGTGTTCATGAACTTGAGTCGTTAGATTTCTAGCTGACTTGTCTATTTAGTTCTTATGGCATAACAGGCAGCCTCACTTATACATCCCAATTGTTCAAGCATTATTGAGTCTATATTCGTTTGCCGAGCAAATCTATAGGGTGGGTGAACAGGTATCCCTTGTTAGTAACTGTTATGGGTCCTTACCTATAACTACAGAATGAACTCTTCCTAACACTATGTATACTACGCCTCTCAAGAGAGAGGGACGAATCGAGTCGAGCCGATAGTAGTTCACTCCAAACCAGATTGACAGTCATACTAGCACCTTCCACATATTGTATTATATCTTCGTTATTTCTACTCTTGCGTTCGTGTTGTTCTTCCTTGGTCCTAACCTGGACCATAACAATAACTTTATTAAATATTGGTCGATTTTCATAAAACGTTTTATTTTTAACAGTATAATTACAGTGTTTAAATGCAGCCTTTTTGCACATTTCCTTCCAGTCTGAACTTTGAAGGACGAACGCTTCTGTGGGTATCTACCACGGATCCCGTATTCATCAGCTTGGGATGACAATTTCTGATGGTTTTGACATGTATCGAAGCATGGGGTCCATGAACACTGCACCAGCATCTCTGAACTTATATTTTGGACTTTGTAATGGGATGCTAGTTGAGCAAATACATATAATGTCTGGTGTGACATTCTGGGCTACACTTCTCACGCTGAAATACAAACAACAATTAGCAATGAAATTCTACCTCTTTAAGGATCACAATGTTTTGCTTCATGCAAATATTCTGATATTAACAAATGTTATAAGAAATTTTCAGTAGGGATTTTATTTCCAACTGTTGTGGAGCTCTCCCCCTTTTACACAAGATGGACTCGTCTAAAGTATACTTATTCTGACAGAGTGGAGATACGTGGAGTACACAAGGTGTTCACAAAGAGATACGTTGAGATAAGGTTGAGATACGTAGAGTCCACAGAGAGAGAGAGAGAGAGATAATTACGGCTTCACTTATAAAGACTTTTACATATACTTTCTACTAACCAGTATTCCTGGACTACTAATCTTCATTTCAAGTTTCTATTCTTACGTTCAATACACTTATTATCCTATTTCAATTACGGGCGTTATTTATTTATTTGTGCAGGATTCCATCGCCGGAATTCACAACACCAACCCACCTTGTAGATTACAGTGGAAATAGCCGTCAGTGATGGCGCAGGATAAAACAAGTTCTTTGCGAAAAATATATGTTATTAAATATATCTAATATATTTTATAAGGGGTACAGAATTAAATTTATTAAATCAATAGAAAAGTGTAACAAAAAAAACTTTAGATTTCAGTAAAGTGGTAATATCGAAAAGTACGAGAAATAAGCCCAATGGTTAGAATCGAAATCACCACAGACAGGAATTTATATAATAAATAAACATCACAGGCTAATTGTTTTCAAACTTTACAGCCATTGCTTCTGCTTAGAGTGGGAGATAACTGAAATGACTTAATAGGAATTGATTCTAATACATTAAAGTGAAAATAGGAAGTAGTGGCTCGGATTGAGATTTCGGAGAGCCGAGTTCGAATTTCAGTCGAATCCATTACATTCAGTTACGTGCTAATATCCTTGGGAAACGTATGAATCCTGCTCTTCTCCTCCCAGAGTAAACAACAGGGCAGGCCGGGTTCTATGGCCGCAGAAAGAAATGGCAACCTACTGGGGGAAAGATCTGCCTACGGTTGTATGGCACGATGTGTGGCCTGATGAAGAATCATGTTGCCCGACATGGGCTCATTCAGCAGTCACACTCTTGACCCAGAGCTGCACTACAATTCTCAAGGTACTTGATGTAGGTCTCCGTGTTGAGTCTGAGGCCCTGTGGGAATATGAATGGAGCCATGATGTCGCCATAAGTAATAATCAATATTAGACTCATCCAACTTTGCAATCGTCATTAGACTGATCCAACTCTTTTCGAATCCTCTGCACTCTCCTCAAATTGATAAACAAGCACTCTGAAATGTTCGTATTGGAGCTTCCGACGCGAATGATGTCGCCATCAGTAATGATCACTATTAGACTCATCCAACCATGTAATCGTCATTAGACTGATCCAACTCTTTTCGAATCCTCTGTACTCTCCTCAAATTGACAAACAAGCACTCTGAAATGTTCGAATTGGAGTTCCGACGCGAATTATGTCGCCATCACTAATGATCACTATTAGACTCATCCAACCATGTAATCGTCATTAGACTGATCCAACTCTTTTAGAATCCTCTGTACTCTCCTCAAATTGACAAACAAGCACTCTGAAATGTTCGTATTGGAGCTTCCGACGCGAATGATGTCGCCATCACTAATGATCACTATTGGACTCATCCAACAATGTAATCGTCATTAGACTGATCCAACTCTTTTCGAATCCTTTGCACTCTCCTCGAATTGACAAACAAGCACTCTGAAATGTTCGTATTGGAGCTTCCGACGCGAATGATGTCGCCATCACTAATGATCACTATTAGACTCATCCAACCATGTAATCGTCATTAGACTGATGCAACTCTTTTACAATCCTCTGTACTCTCCTCAAATTGACAAACAAGCACTCTGAAATGTTCGTATTGGAGCTTCCGACGCGAATGATGTCGCCATCACTAATGATCACTATTAGACTCATCCAACCATGTAATCGTCATTAGACTGATCCAACTCTTTTAGAATCCTCTGCACTCTCCTCAAATTGACAAACAAGCACTCTGAAATGTTCGTATTGGAGCTTCCGACGCGAATGATGTCGCCATCACTAATGATCACTATTAGACTCATCCAACCATGTAATCGTCATTAGACTGATCCAACTCTTTTAGAATCCTCTGTACTCTCCTCAAATTGACAAACAAGCACTCTGAAATGTTCGTATTGGAGCTTCCGACGCGAATGATGTCGCCATCACTAATGATCACTATTAGACTCATCCAACCATGTAATCGTCATTAGACTGATCCAACTCTTTTAGAATCCTCTGTACTCTCCTCAAATTGACAAACAAGCACTCTGAAATGTTCGTATTGGAGCTTCCGACGCGAATGATGTCGCCATCACTAATGATCACTATTAGACTCATCCAACCATGTAATCGTCATTAGACTGATCCAACTCTTTTAGAATCCTCTGTACTCTCCTCAAATTGACAAACAAGCACTCTGAAATGTTCGTATTGGAGCTTCCGACGCAAATGATGTCGCCATCACTAATGATCACTATTAGACTCATCCAACAATGTAATCGTCATTAGACTGATCCAAATCTTTTAGAATCCTCTGTACTCTCCTCAAATTGACAAACAAGCACTCTGAAATGTTCGTATTGGAGCTTCCGACGCGAATGATGTCGCCATCACTAATGATCACTATTAGACCCATCCAACAATGTAATCGTCATTAGACTGATCCAAATCTTTTAGAATCCTCTGTACTCTCCTCAAATTGACAAACAAGCACTCTGAAATGTTCGTATTGGAGTTTCCGACGCGAATGATGTCGCCATCACTAATGATCACTATTAGACACATCCAACCGTGTAATAGTCATTAGACTGATCCAACTCTTTTCGAATCCTTTGCACTCTCCTCGAATTGACAAACAAGCACTCTGAAATGTTCGTATTGGAGCTTCCGACGCGAATGATGTCGCCATCAGTAATGATCACTATTAGACTCATCCAACAATGTAATTGTCATTAGACTGATCCAACTCTTTTAGAATCCTCTGCACTCCCCTCAAATTGACAAACAAGCACTCTGAAATGTTCGTATTGGAGCTTCCGACGCGAATGATGTCGCCATCACTAATGATCACTATTAGACTCATCCAACCATGTAATCGTCATTAGACTGATCCAACTCTTTTAGAATCCTCTGCACTCTCTTCAAATTGACAAACAAGCACTCTGAAATGTTCGTATTGGAGCTTCCGACGCGAATGATGTCACCATCACTAATGATCACTATTAGACTCATCCAACCATGTAATCGTCATTAGACTGATCCAACTCATTTAGAATCCTCTGTACTCTCCTCAAATTGACAAACAAGCACTCTGAAATGTTCGTATTGGAGCTTCCGACGCGAATGATGTCGCCATCACTAATGATCACTATTAGACTCATCCAACCATGTAATCGTCATTAGACTGATCCAACTCTTTTACAATCCTCTGTACTCTCCTCAAATTGACAAACAAGCACTCTGAAATGTTCGTATTGGAGCTTCCGACGCGAATGATGTAGCCATCACTAATGATCACTATTAGACTCATCCAACCATGTAATCGTCATTAGACTGATCCAACTCTTTTAGAATCCTCTGCACTCTCCTCAAATTGACAAACAAGCACTCTGAAATGTTCGTATTGGAGCTTCCGACGCGAATGATGTCGCCATCACTAATGATCACTATTAGACTCATACAACCATGTAATCGTCATTAGACTGAACCAACTCTTTTCGAATCCTTTGCACTCTCCTCGAATTGACAAACAAGCACTCTGAAATGTTCGTATTGGAGCTTCCGACGCGAATGATGTCGCCATCACTAATGATCATTATTAGACTCATCCAACCATGTAATCGTCATTAGACTGAGCCAACTCTTTTAGAATCTTCTGCACTCTCCTCAAATTGACAAAGAAGCACTCTGAAATGTTCGTATTGGAGCTTCCGACGCGAATGATGTCGCCATCACTAATGATCACTATTAGACTCATCCAACCATGTAATCGTCATTAGACTGATCCAACTCTTTTAGAATCCTCTGTACTCTCCTCAAATTGACAAACAAGCACTCTGAAATGTTCGTATTGGAGCTTCCGACGCGAATGATGTCGCCAACACTAATGATCACTATTAGACTCATCCAACCATGTAATCGTCATTAGACTGAGCCAACTCTTTTAGAATCCTCTGCACTCTCCTCAAATTGACAAAGAAGCACTCTGAAATGTTCGTATTGGAGCTTCCGACGCGAATGATGTTGCCATCTCTAATGATCACTATTAGACTCATCCAACCATGTAATCGTCATTAGACTGATCCAACTCTTTTAGAATCCTCTGTACTCTTCTCAAATTGACAAACAAGCACTCTGAAATGTTCGTATTGGAGCTTCCGACGCGAATGATGTCGCCATCACTAATGATCACTATTAGACTCATCCAACCATGTAATCGTCATTAGACTGATCCAACTCTTTTACAATCCTCTGTACTCTCCTCAAATTGACAAACAAGCACTCTGAAATGTTCGTATTGGAGCTTCCGACGCGAATGATGTAGCCATCACTAATGATCACTATTAGACTCATCCAACCATGTAATCGTCAATAGACTGATCTAACTCTTTTAGAATCCTCTGCACTCTCCTCAAATTGACAAACAAGCACTCTGAAATGTTCGTATTGGAGCTTCCGACGCGAATGATGTCGCCATCACTAATGATCACTATTAGAATCATCCAACCATGTAATCGTCATTAGACTGATCCAACTCTTTTAGAATCCCCTGCACTCTCCTCAAATTGATAAACAAGCACTGTGAAATGTTCGTATTGGAGCTTCCGACGCGAATGATGTCGCCATCACTAATGATCACTATTAGACTCATCCAACCATGTAATCGTCATTAGACTGATCCAACTCTTTTAGAATCCCCTGCACTCTCCTCAAATTGATAAACAAGCACTGTGAAATGTTCGTATTGGAGCTTCCGACGAGAATGATGTAGCCATCACTAATGATCACTATTAGACTCATCCAACCATGTAATCGTCATTAGACTGAGCCAACTCTTTTAGAATCCTCTGCACTCTCCTCAAATTGACAAAGAAGCACTCTGAAATGTTCGTATTGGAGCTTCCGACGCGAATGATGTCGCCATCACTAATGATCACTATTAGACTCATCCAACCATGTAATCGTCATTAGACTGATCCAACTCTTTTAGAATCCTCTGTATTCTCCTCAAATTGACAAACAAGCACTCTGAAATGTTCGTATTGGAGCTTCCGACGCGAATGATGTCGCCATCACTAATGATCACTATTAGACTCATCCAACCATGTAATCGTCATTAGACTGATCCAACTCTTTTAGAATCCTCTGTACTCTCCTCAAATTGACAAACAAGCACTCTGAAATGTTCGTATTGGAGCTTCCGACGCGAATGATGTCGCCATCACTAATGATCACTATTAGACTCATCCAACCGTGTAATAGTCATTAGACTGATCCAACTCTTTTAGAATCCTCTGCACTCTCCTCGAATTGACAAACAAGCACTCTGAAATGTTCGTATTGGAGTTTCCGACGCGAATGATGTTGCCATCACTAATGATCACTATTAGACTCATCCAACCGTGTAATAGTCATTAGACTGATCCAACTCTTTTAGAATCCTCTGCACTCTCCTCGAATTGACAAACAAGCACTCTGAAATGTTCGTATTGGAGCTTCCAACGCGAATGATGTCGCCATCAGTAATGATCACTATTAGACTCATCCAACCATGTAATCGTCATTAGACTGACCAACTCTTTTAGAATCCTCTGCACTCCCCTCAAATTGACAAACAAGGACTCTGAAATGTTCGTATTGGAGCTTCCGACGCGAATGATGTCGCCATCACTAATGATCACTATTAGACTCATCTAACCATGTAATCGTCATTAGACTGATCCAACTCTTTTAGAATCCTCTGCACTCTCTTCAAATTGACAAACAAGCACTCTGAAATGTTCGTATTGGAGCTTCCGACGCGAATGATGTCGCCATCACTAATGATCACTATTAGACTCATCCAACCATGTAATGGTCATTAGACTGATCCAACTCTTTTAGAATCCTCTGTACTCTCCTCAAATTGACAAACAAGCACTCTGAAATGTTCGTATTGGAGCTTCCAACGCGAATGATGTCGCCATCAGTAATGATCACTATTAGACTCATCCAACCATGTAATCGTCATTAGACTGACCAACTCTTTTAGAATCCTCTGCACTCCCCTCAAATTGACAAACAAGGACTCTGAAATGTTCGTATTGGAGCTTCCGACGCGAATGATGTCGCCATCACTAATGATCACTATTAGACTCATCTAACCATGTAATCGTCATTAGACTGATCCAACTCTTTTAGAATCCTCTGCACTCTCTTCAAATTGACAAACAAGCACTCTGAAATGTTCGTATTGGAGCTTCCGACGCGAATGATGTCGCCATCACTAATGATCACTATTAGACTCATCCAACCATGTAATCGTCATTAGACTGATCCAACACTTTTAGAATCCTCTGCACTCTCCTCGAATTGACAAACAAGCACTCTGAAATGTTCGTATTGGAGCTTCCGACGCGAATGATGTCGCCATCACTAATGATCACTATTAGACACATCCAACCATGTAATGGTCATTAGACTGATCCAACTCTTTTAGAATCCTCTGTACTCTCCTCAAATTGACAAACAAGCACTCTGAAATGTTCGTATTGGAGCTTCCGACGCGAATGATGTTGCCATCACTAATGATCACTATTAGACTCATCCAACCATGTAATCGTCATTAGACTGATCCAACTCTTTTAGAATCCTCTGCACTCCCCTCAAATTGACAAACAAGCACTCTGAAATGTTCGTATTGGAGCTTCCGACGCGAATGATTTCGCCATCACTAATGATCACTATTAGACTCATCCAACCATGTAATCGTCATTAGACTGATCCAACTCTTTTCGAATCCTTTGCACTCTCCTCGAATTGACAAACAAGCACTCTGAAATGTTCGTATTGGAGCTTCCGACGCGAATGATGTCGCCATCACTAATGATCACTATTAGACTCATCCAACCATGTAATCGTCATTAGACTGATCCAACTTTTTTAGGATCCTCTGCACTCTCTTCAAATTGACAAACAAGCACTCTGAAATGTTCGTATTGGAGCTTCCGACGCGAATGATGTCGCCATCACTAATGATCACTATTAGACTCATCCAACCATGTAATCCTCATTAGACTGATCCAACTCTTTTCGAATCCTCTGTACTCTCCTCAAATTCACAAACAATCACTCTGAAATGTTCGTATTGGAGCTTCCGACGCGAATGATGTCGCCATCATTAATGATCACTATTAGACTCATCCAACCATGTAATCGTCATTAGACTGGTCCAACACTTTTAGAAGCCTCTGCACTCTCCTCGAATTGACAAACAAGCACTCTGAAATGTTCGTATTGGAGCTTCCGACGCGAATGATGTCGCCATCACTAATGATCACTATTAGACTCATCCAACCATGTAATCGTCATTAGATTGGTCCAACTCTTTTAGAATCCTCTGCACTCTCCTCGAATTGACAAACAAGCTCTCTGAAATGTTCGTATTGGAGCTTCCGACGCGAATGATGTCGCCATCACTAATGATCACTATTAGACTCATCCAACCATGTAATCGTCATTAGACTGGTCCAACTCTTTTAGAATCCTCTGCACTCTCCTCGAATTGACAAACAAGCACTCTGAAATGTTCGTATTGGAGCTTCCGACGCGAATGATGTCGCCATCACTAATGATCACTATTAGACTCATCCAACCATGTAATCGTCATTAGACTGGTCCAACACTTTTAGAAGCCTCTGCACTCTCCTCGAATTGACAAACAAGCACTCTGAAATGTTCGTATTGGAGCTTCCGACGCGAATGATGTCGCCATCACTAATGATCACTATTAGACTCATCCAACCATGTAATCGTCATTAGATTGGTCCAACTCTTTTAGAATCCTCTGCACTCTCCTCGAATTGACAAACAAGCACTCTGAAATGTTCGTATTGGAGCTTCCGACGCGAATGATGTCGCCATCACTAATGATCACTATTAGACTCATCCAACCATGTAATCGTCATTAGACTGGTCCAACTCTTTTAGAATCCTCTGCACTCTCCTCGAATTGACAAACAAGCACTCTGAAATGTTCGTATTGGAGCTTCCGACGCGAATGATGTCGCCATCACTAATGATCACTATTAGACTCATCCAACCATGTAATCGTCATTAGACTGATCCAACTCTTTTCGAATCCTTTGCACTCTCCTCGAATTGACAAACAAGCACTCTGAAATGTTCGTATTGGAGCTTCCGACGCGAATGATGTCGCCATCACTAATGATCACTATTAGACTCATCCAACCATGTAATGGTCATTAGACTGATCCAACTCTTTTAGAATCCTCTGCACTCTCTTCAAATTGACAAACAAGCACTGTGAAATGTTCGTATTGGAGCTTCCGACGCGAATGATGTCGCCATCACTAACGATCACTATTAGACTCATCCAACCATGTAATCGTCATTAGACTGATCGAACTCTTTTAGAATCCTCTGTACTCTCCTCAAATTGACAAACAAGCACTCTGAAATGTTCGTATTGGAGCTTCCGACGCGAATGATGTCGCCATCACTAATGATCACTATTAGACTCATCCAACCATGTAATCGTCATTAGACTGATCCAACTCTTTTAGAATCCTCTGCACTCTCCTCAAATTGACAAACAAGCACTCTGAAATGTTCGTATTGGAGCTTCCGACGCGAATGATGTCGCCATCACTAATGATCACTATTAGACTCATCCAACCTTGTAATAGTCATTAGACTGATCCAACTCTTTTCTAATCCTTTGCATTCTCCTCGAATTGACAAACAAGCACTCTGAAATGTTCGTATTGGAGCTTCCGACGCGAATGATGTCGCCATCACTAATGATCACTATTAGACTCATCCAACCATGTAATCGTCATTAGACTGATCCAACTCTTTTAGAATCCCCTGCACTCTCCTCAAATTGATAAACAAGCACTGTGAAATGTTCGTATTGGAGCTTCCGACGCGAATGATGTCGCCATCACTAATGATCACTATTAGACTCATCCAACCTTGTAATAGTCATTAGACTGATCCAACTCTTTTCGAATCCTTTGCACTCTCCTCGAATTGACAAACAAACACTCTGAAATGTTCGTATTGGAGCTTCCGACGCGACTGATGTCGCCATCAGTAATGATCACTATTAGACTCATCCAACCATGTAATCGTCATTAGACTGATCCAACTCTTTTAGAATCCTCTGTACTCTCCTCAAATTGACAAACAAGCACTCTGAAATGTTTGTATTGGAGCTTCCGACGCGAATGATGTCGCCATCACTAATGATCACTATTAGACTCATCCAACCATGTAATCGTCATTAGACTGATCCAACTCTTTTAGAATCCCCTGCACTCTCCTCAAATTGATAAACAAGCACTGTGAAATGTTCGTATTGGAGCTTCCGACACGAATGATGTCGCCATCACTAATGATCACTATTAGACTCATCCAACCATGTAATCGTCATTAGACTGAGCCAACTCTTTTAGAATCCTCTGCACTCTCCTCAAATTGACAAAGAAGCACTCTGAAATGTTCGTATTGGAGCTTCCGACGCGAATGATGTCGCCATCACTAATGATCACTATTAGACTCATCCAACCATGTAATCGTCATTAGACTGATCCAACTCTTTTAGAATCCTCTGTACTCTCCTCAAATTGACAAACAAGCACTCTGAAATATTCGTATTGGAGCTTCCGACGCGAATGATGTCGCCATCACTAATGATCACTATTAGACTCATCCAACCATGTAATCGTCATTAGACTGATCCAACTCTTTTACAATCCTCTGTACTCTCCTCAAATTGACAAACAAGCACTCTGAAATGTTCGTATTGGAGCTTCCGACGCGAATGATGTAGCCATCACTAACGATCACTATTAGACTCATCCAACCATGTAATCGTCATTAGACTGATCGAACTCTTTTAGAATCCTCTGTACTCTCCTCAAATTGACAAACAAGCACTCTGAAATGTTCGTATTGGAGCTTCCGACGCGAATGATGTCGCCATCACTAATGATCACTATTAGACTCATCCAACCATGTAATCGTCATTAGACTGATCCAACTCTTTTAGAATCCTCTGCACTCTCCTCAAATTGACAAACAAGCACTCTGAAATGTTCGTATTGGAGCTTCCGACGCGAATGATGTCGCCATCACTAATGATCACTATTAGACTCATCCAACCTTGTAATAGTCATTAGACTGATCCAACTCTTTTCGAATCCTTTGCATTCTCCTCGAATTGACAAACAAGCACTCTGAAATGTTCGTATTGGAGCTTCCGACGCGAATGATGTCGCCATCACTAATGATCACTATTAGACTCATCCAACCATGTAATCGTCATTAGACTGATCCAACTCTTTTAGAATCCCCTGCACTCTCCTCAAATTGATAAACAAGCACTGTGAAATGTTCGTATTGGAGCTTCCGACGCGAATGATGTCGCCATCACTAATGATCACTATTAGACTCATCCAACCTTGTAATAGTCATTAGACTGATCCAACTCTTTTGGAATCCTTTGCACTCTCCTCGAATTGACAAACAAGCACTCTGAAATGTTCGTATTGGAGCTTCCGACGCGACTGATGTCGCAATCAGTAATGTCCACTATTAGACTCATCCAACCATGTAATCGTCATTAGACTGATCCAACTCTTTTAGAATCCTCTGTACTCTCCTCAAATTGACAAACAAGCACTGTGAAATGTTCGTATTGGAGCTTCCGACGCGAATGATGTCGCCATCACTAACGATCACTATTAGACTCATCCAACCATGTAATCGTCATTAGACTGATCGAACTCTTTTAGAATCCTCTGTACTCTCCTCAAATTGACAAACAAGCACTCTGAAATGTTCGTATTGGAGCTTCCGACGCGAATGATGTCGCCATCACTAATGATCACTATTAGACTCATCCAACCATGTAATCGTCATTAGACTGATCCAACTCTTTTAGAATCCTCTGCACTCTCCTCAAATTGACAAACAAGCACTCTGAAATGTTCGTATTGGAGCTTCCGACGCGAATGATGTCGCCATCACTAATGATCACTATTAGACTCATCCAACCTTGTAATAGTCATTAGACTGATCCAACTCTTTTCGAATCCTTTGCATTCTCCTCGAATTGACAAACAAGCACTCTGAAATGTTCGTATTGGAGCTTCCGTCGCGAATGATGTCGCCATCACTAATGATCACTATTAGACTCATCCAACCATGTAATCGTCATTAGACTGATCCAACTCTTTTAGAATCCCCTGCACTCTCCTCAAATTGATAAACAAGCACTGTGAAATGTTCGTATTGGAGCTTCCGACGCGAATGATGTCGCCATCACTAATGATCACTATTAGACTCATCCAACCTTGTAATAGTCATTAGACTGATCCAACTCTTTTCGAATCCTTTGCACTCTCCTCGAATTGACAAACAAACACTCTGAAATGTTCGTATTGGAGCTTCCGACGCGACTGATGTCGCCATCAGTAATGATCACTATTAGACTCATCCAACCATGTAATCGTCATTAGACTGATCCAACTCTTTTAGAATCCTCTGTACTCTCCTCAAATTGACAAACAAGCACTCTGAAATGTTTGTATTGGAGCTTCCGACGCGAATGATGTCGCCATCACTAATGATCACTATTAGACTCATCCAACCATGTAATCGTCATTAGACTGATCCAACTCTTTTAGAATCCCCTGCACTCTCCTCAAATTGATAAACAAGCACTGTGAAATGTTCGTATTGGAGCTTCCGACGCGAATGATGTCGCCATCACTAATGATCACTATTAGACTCATCCAACCATGTAATCCTCATTAGACTGATCCAACTCTTTTAGAATCCCCTGCACTCTCCTCAAATTGATAAACAAGCACTGTGAAATGTTCGTATTGGAGCTTCCGACACGAATGATGTCGCCATCACTAATGATCACTATTAGACTCATCCAACCATGTAATCGTCATTAGACTGAGCCAACTCTTTTAGAATCCTCTGCACTCTCCTCAAATTGACAAAGAAGCACTCTGAAATGTTCGTATTGGAGCTTCCGACGCGAATGATGTCGCCATCACTAATGATCACTATTAGACTCATCCAACCATGTAATCGTCATTAGACTGATCCAACTCTTTTAGAATCCTCTGTACTCTCCTCAAATTGACAAACAAGCACTCTGAAATATTCGTATTGGAGCTTCCGACGCGAATGATGTCGCCATCACTAATGATCACTATTAGACTCATCCAACCATGTAATCGTCATTAGACTGATCCAACTCTTTTACAATCCTCTGTACTCTCCTCAAATTGACAAACAAGCACTCTGAAATGTTCGTATTGGAGCTTCCGACGCGAATGATGTAGCCATCACTAACGATCACTATTAGACTCATCCAACCATGTAATCGTCATTAGACTGATCGAACTCTTTTAGAATCCTCTGTACTCTCCTCAAATTGACAAACAAGCACTCTGAAATGTTCGTATTGGAGCTTCCGACGCGAATGATGTCGCCATCACTAATGATCACTATTAGACTCATCCAACCATGTAATCGTCATTAGACTGATCCAACTCTTTTAGAATCCTCTGCACTCTCCTCAAATTGACAAACAAGCACTCTGAAATGTTCGTATTGGAGCTTCCGACGCGAATGATGTCGCCATCACTAATGATCACTATTAGACTCATCCAACCTTGTAATAGTCATTAGACTGATCGAACTCTTTTCGAATCCTTTGCATTCTCCTCGAATTGACAAACAAGCACTCGGAAATGTTCGTATTGGAGCTTCCGACGCGAATGATGTCGCCATCACTAATGATCACTATTAGACTCATCCAACCATGTAATCGTCATTAGACTGATCCAACTCTTTTAGAATCCCCTGCACTCTCCTCAAATTTATAAACAAGCACTGTGAAATGTTCGTATTGGAGCTTCCGACGCGAATGATGTCGCCATCACTAATGATCACTATTAGACTCATCCAACCTTGTAATAGTCATTAGACTGATCCAACTTTTTGGAATCCTTTGCACTCTCCTCGAATTGACAAACAAGCACTCTGAAATGTTCGTATTGGAGCTTCCGACGCGACTGATGTCGCAATCAGTAATGTTCACTATTAGACTCATCCAACCATGTAATCGTCATTAGACTGATCCAACTCTTTTAGAATCCTCTGTACTCTCCTCAAATTGACAAACAAGCACTCTGAAATGTTTGTATTGGAGCTTCCGACGCGAATGATGTCGCCATCACTAATGATCACTATTAGACTCATCCAACCATGTAATCGTCATTAGACTGATCCAACTCTTTTCGAATCCCCTGCACTCTCCTCAAATTGATAAACAAGCACTGTGAAATGTTCGTATTGGAGCTTCCGACGCGAATGATGTCGCCATCACTAATGATCACTATTAGATTCATCCAACCATGTAATCGTCATTAGACTGATCCAACTCTTTTAGAATCCCCTGCACTCTCCTCAAATTGATAAACAAGCACTGTGAAATGTTCGTATTGGAGCTTCCGACGCGAATGATGTCGCCATCACTAATGATCACTATTAGACTCATCCAACCATGTAATCGTCATTAGACTGATCCAACTCTTTTAGAATCCTCTGCACTCTCCTCAAATTGACAAACAAGCACTCTGAAATGTTCGTATTGGAGCTTCCGACGCGAATGATGTCGCCATCACTAATGATCACTATTAGACTCATCCAACCTTGTAATAGTCATTAGACTGATCCAACTCTTTTCGAATCCTTTGCATTCTCCTCGAATTGACAAACAAGCACTCTGAAATGTTCGTATTGGAGCTTCAAACGCGAATGATGTCGCCATCACTAATGATCACTATTAGACTCATCCAACCATGTAATCGTCATTAGACTGATCCAACTCTTTTAGAATCCCCTGCACTCTCCTCAAATTGATAAACAAGCACTGTGAAATGTTCGTATTGGAGCTTCCGACGCGAATGATGTCGCCATCACTAATGATCACTATTAGACTCATCCAACCTTGTAATAGTCATTAGACTGATCCAACTCTTTTCGAATCCTTTGCACTCTCCTCGAATTGACAAACAAACACTCTGAAATGTTCGTATTGGAGCTTCCGACGCGACTGATGTCGCCATCAGTAATGATCACTATTAGACTCATCCAACCATGTAATCGTCATTAGACTGATCCAACTCTTTTAGAATCCTCTGTACTCTCCTCAAATTGACAAACAAGCACTCTGAAATGTTTGTATTGGAGCTTCCGACGCGAATGATGTCGCCATCACTAATGATCACTATTAGACTCATCCAACCATGTAATCGTCATTAGACTGATCCAACTCTTTTAGAATCCCCTGCACTCTCCTCGAATTGATAAACAAGCACTCTGAAATGTTCGTATTGGAGCTTCCGACGCGAATGATGTCGCCATCACTAATGATCACTATTAGACTCATCCAACCATGTAATCGTCATTAGACTGATCCAACTCTTTTAGAATCCCCTGCACTCTCCTCAAATTGATAAACAAGCACTGTGAAATGTTCGTATTGGAGCTTCCGACACGAATGATGTCGCCATCACTAATGATCACTATTAGACTCATCCAACCATGTAATCGTCATTAGACTGAGCCAACTCTTTTAGAATCCTCTGCACTCTCCTCAAATTGACAAACAAGCACTCTGAAATGTTCGTATTGGAGCTTCCGACGCGAATGATGTCGCCATCACTAATGATCACTATTAGACTCATCCAACCATGTAATCGTCATTAGACTGATCCAACTCTTTTAGAATCCCCTGCACTCTCCTCAAATTGATAAACAAGCACTGTGAAATGTTCGTATTGGAGCTTCCGACGCGAATGATGTCGCCATCACTAATGATCACTATTAGACTCATCCAACCATGTAATCGTCATTAGACTGATCCAACTCTTTTACAATCCTCTGTACTCTCCTCAAATTGATAAACAAGCACTGTGAAATGTTCGTATTGGAGCTTCCGACGCGAATGATGTCGCCATCACTAATGATCACTATTAGACTCATCCAACCATGTAATAGTCATTAGACTGATCCAACTCTTTTAGAATCCCCTGCACTCTCCTCAAATTGATAAACAAGCACTGTGAAATGTTCGTATTGGAGCTTCCGACGCGAATGATGTAGCCATCACTAATGATCACTATTAGACTCATCCAACCATGTAATCGTCATTAGACTGAGCCAACTCTTTTAGAATCCTCTGCACTCTCCTCAAATTGACAAAGAAGCACTCTGAAATGTTCGTATTGGAGCTTCCGACGCGAATGATGTCGCCATCACTAATGATCTCTATTAGACTCATCCAACCATGTAATCGTCATTAGACTGATCCAACTCTTTTAGAATCCTCTGTACTCTCCTCAAATTGACAAACAAGCACTCTGAAATGTTCGTATTGGAGCTTCCGACGCGAATGATGTCGCCATCACTAATGATCACTATTAGACTCATCCAACCATGTAATCGTCATTAGACTGATCCAACTCTTTTAGAATCCTCTGTACTCTCCTCAAATTGACAAACAAGCACTCTGAAATGTTCGTATTGGAGCTTCCGACGCGAATGATGTCGCCATCACTAATGATCACTATTAGACTCATCCAACAATGTAATCGTCATTAGACTGATCCAACTCTTTTAGAAACCTCTGTACTCTCCTCAAATTGACAAACAAGCACTCTGAAATGTTCGTATTGGAGTTTCCGACGCGAATGATGTCGCCATCACTAATGATCACTATTAGACTCATCCAACCGTGTAATAGTCATTAGACTGATCCAACTCTTTTAGAATCCTCTGCACTCTCCTCGAATTGACAAACAAGCACTCTGAAATGTTCGTATTGGAGCTTCCGACGCGAATGATGTCGCCATCACTAATGATCACTATTAGACTCATCCAACCATGTAATCGTCATTAGACTGACCAACTCTTTTAGAATCCTCTGCACTCCCCTCAAATTGACAAACAAGCACTCTGAAATGTTCGTATTGGAGCTTCCGACGCGAATGATGTCGCCATCACTAATGATCACTATTAGACTCATCTAACCATGTAATCGTCATTAGACTGGTCCAACACTTTTAGAATCTTCTGCACTCTCCTCGAATTGACAAACAAGCACTCTGAAATGTTCGTATTGGAGCTTCCGACGCGAATGATGTCGCCATCACTAATGATCACTATTAGACTCATCCAACCATGTAATCGTCATTAGACTGATCCAACTCTTTTAGAATCCTCTGTACTCTCCTCAAATTGACAAACAAGCACTCTGAAATGTTCGTATTGGAGCTTCCGACGCGAATGATGTCGCCATCACTAATGATCACTATTAGACTCATCCAACCATGTAATCGTCATTAGACTGATCCAACTCTTTTAGAATCCTCTGCACTCACCTCAAATTGACAAACAAGCACTCTGAAATGTTCGTATTGGAGCTTCCGACGCGAATGATGTCGCCATCACTAATGATCACTATTAGACTCATCCAACCATGTAATCGTCATTAGACTGATCCAACTCTTTTCGAATCCTTTGCACTCTCCTCGAATTGACAAACAAGCACTCTGAAATGTTCGTATTGGAGCTTCCGACGCGAATGATGTCGCCATCACTAATGATCACTATTAGACTCATCCGACCATGTAATCGTCATTAGACTGGTCCAACACTTTTAGAAGCCTCTGCACTCTCCTCGAATTGACAAAAAAGCACTCTGAAATGTTCGTATTGGAGCTTCCGACGCGAATGATGTCGCCATCACTAATGATCACTATTAGACTCATCCAACCATGTAATCGTCATTAGACTGGTCCAACTCTTTTAGAATCCTCTGCACTCTCCTCGAATTGACAAACAAGCACTCTGAAATGTTCGTATTGGAGCTTCCGACGCGAATGATGTCGCCATCACTAATGATCACTATTAGACTCATCCAACCATGTAATCGTCATTAGACTGATCCAACTCTTTTCGAATCCTTTGCACTCTCCTCGAATTGACAAACAAGCACTCTGAAATGTTCGTATTGGAGCTTCCGACGCGAATGATGTCGCCATCACTAATGATCACTATTAGACTCATCCAACCATGTAATCGTCATTAGACTGATCCAACTCTTTTAGAATCCTCTGCACTCTCTTCAAATTGACAAACAAGCACTCTGAAATGTTCGTATTGGAGCTTCCGGCGCGAATGATGTCGCCATCACTAACGATCACTATTAGACTCATCCAACCATGTAATCGTCATTAGACTGTTCGAACTCTTTTAGAATCCTCTGTACTCTCCTCAAATTGACAAACAAGCACTCTGAAATGTTCGTATTGGAGCTTCCGACGCGAATGATGTCGCCATCACTAATGATCACTATTAGACTCATCCAACCATGTAATCGTCATTAGACTGATCCAACTCTTTTAGAATCCTCTGCACTCTCCTCAAATTGACAAACAAGCACTCTGAAATGTTCGTATTGGAGCTTCCGACGCGAATGATGTCGCCATCACTAATGATCACTATTAGACTCATCCAACCTTGGAATAGTCATTAGACTGATCCAACTCTTTTCGAATCCTTTGCATTCTCCTCGAATTGACAAACAAGCACTCTGAAATGTTCGTATTGGAGCTTCCGACGCGAATGATGTCGCCATCACTAATGATCACTATTAGACTCATCCAACCATGTAATCGTCATTAGACTGATCCAACTCTTTTAGAATCCCCTGCACTCTCCTCAAATTGATAAACAAGGACTGTGAAATGTTCGTATTGGAGCTTCCGACGCGAATGATGTCGCCATCACTAATGATCACTATTAGACTCATCCAACCTTGTAATAGTCATTAGACTGATCCAACTCTTTTCGAATCCTTTGCACTCTCCTCGAATTGACAAACAAGCACTCTGAAATGTTCGTATTGGAGCTTCCGACGCGACTGATGTCGCCATCAGTAATGATCACTATTAGACTCATCCAACCATGTAATCGTCATTAGACTGATCCAACTCTTTTAGAATCCTCTGTACTCTCCTCAAATTGACAAACAAGCACTCTGAAATGTTTGTATTGGAGCTTCCGACGCGAATGATGTCGCCATCACTAATGATCACTATTAGACTCATCCAACCATGTAATCGTCATTAGACTGATCCAACTCTTTTAGAATCCTCTGTACTCTCCTCAAATTTACAAAAAAAGCACTCTGTAATGTTCGTATTGGAGCTTCCGACGCGAATGATGTCGCCATCACTAATGATCACTATTAAACTCATCCAACCATGTAATCGTCATTAGACTGATCCAACTCTTTTAGAATCCTCTGTACTCTCCTCAAATTGACAAACAAGCACTCTGAAATGTTCGTATTGGAGCTTCCGACGCGAATGATGTCGCCATCAGTAATGATCACTATTAGACTCATCCAACAATGTAATCGTCATTAGACTGATCCAACTCTTTTAGAATCCTCTGTACTCTCCTCAAATTGACAAACAAGCACTCTGAAATGTTCGTATTGGAGCTTCCGACGCGAATGATGTCGCCATCACTAATGATCACTATTAGACTCATCCAACAATGTAATCGTCATTAGACTAATCCAACTCTTTTAGAATCCTCTGTACTCTCCTCAAATTGACAAACAAGCACTCTGAAATGTTCGTATTGGAGCTTCCGACGCGAATGATGTCGCCATCACTAATGATCACTATTAGACTCATCCAACCATGTAATCGTCATTAGACTGATCCAACTCTTTTACAATCCTCTGTACTCTCCTCAAATTGACAAACAAGCACTCTGAAATGTTCGTATTGGAGCTTCCGACGCGAATAATGTAGCCATCACTAATGATCACTATTAGACTCATCCGACCATGTAATCGTCATTAGACTGATCCAACTCTTTTAGAATCCTCTGCACTCTCTTCAAATTGACAAACAAGCACTCTGAAATGTTCGTATTGGAGCTTCCGACGCGAATGATGTCGCCATCACTAATGATCACTATTAGACTCATCCAACCATGTAATCCTCATTAGACTGATCCAACTCTTTTAGAATCCTCTGTACTTTCCTCAAATTCACAAACAAGCACTCTGAAATGTTCGTATTGGAGCTTCCGACGCGAATGATGTCGCCATCACTAATGATCACTATTAGACTCATCCAACCATGTAATCGTCATTAGACTGGTCCAACACTTTTAGAAGCCTCTGCACTCTCCTCGAATTGACAAAAAAGCACTCTGAAATGTTCGTATTGGAGCTTCCGACGCGAATGATGTCGCCATCACTAATGATCATTATTAGACTCATCCAACCATGTAATCGTCATTAGACTGGTCCAACTCTTTTAGAATCCTCTGCACTCTCCTCGAATTGACAAACAAGCACTCTGAAATGTTCGTATTGGAGCTTCCGACGCGAATGATGTCGCCATCACTAATGATCACTATTAGACTCATCCAACCATGTAATCGTCATTAGACTGGTCCAACTCTTTTAGAATCCTCTGCACTCTCCTCGAATTGACAAACAAGCACTCTGAAATGTTCGTATTGGAGCTTCCGACGCGAATGATGTCGCCATCACTAATGATCACTATTAGACTCATCCAACCATGTAATCGTCATTAGACTGATCCAACTCTTTTCGAATCCTTTGCACTCTCCTCGAATTGACAAACAAGCACTCTGAAATGTTCGTATTGGAGCTTCCGACGCGAATGATGTCGCCATCACTAATGATCACTATTAGACTCATCCAACCATGTAATCGTCATTAGACTGATCCAACTCTTTTAGAATCCTCTGCACTCTCTTCAAATTGACAAACAAGCACTCTGAAATGTTCGTATTGGAGCTTCCGGCGCGAATGATGTCGCCATCACTAACGATCACTATTAGACTCATCCAACCATGTAATCGTCATTAGACTGATCGAACTCTTTTAGAATCCTCTGTACTCTCCTCAAATTGACAAACAAGCACTCTGAAATGTTCGTATTGGAGCTTCCGACGCGAATGATGACGCCATCACTAATGATCACTATTAGACTCATCCAACCATGTAATCGTCATTAGACTGATCCAACTCTTTTAGAATCCTCTGCACTCTCCACAAATTGACAAACAAGCACTCTGAAATGTTCGTATTGGAGCTTCCGACACGAATGATGTCGCCATCACTAATGATCACTATTAGACTCATCCAACCTTGGAATAGTCATTAGACTGATCCAACTCTTTTCGAATCCTTTGCATTCTCCTCGAATTGACAAACAAGCACTCTGAAATGTTCGTATTGGAGCTTCCGACGCGAATGATGTCGCCATCACTAATGATCACTATTAGACTCATCCAACCATGTAATCGTCATTAGACTGATCCAACTCTTTTAGAATCCCCTGCACTCTCCTCAAATTGATAAACAAGCACTGTGAAATGTTCGTATTGGAGCTTCCGACGCGAATGATGTCGCCATCACTAATGATCACTATTAGACTCATCCAACCTTGTAATAGTCATTAGACTGATCCAACTCTTTTCGAATCCTTTGCACTCTCCTCGAATTGACAAACAAGCACTCTGAAATGTTCGTATTGGAGCTTCCGACGCGACTGATGTCGCCATCAGTAATGATCACTATTAGACTCATCCAACCATGTAATCGTCATTAGACTGATCCAACTCTTTTAGAATCCTCTGTACTCTCCTCAAATTGACAAACAAGCACTCTGAAATGTTTGTATTGGAGCTTCCGACGCGAATGATGTCGCCATCACTAATGATCACTATTAGACTCATCCAACCATGTAATCGTCATTAGACTGATCCAACTCTTTTAGAATCCTCTGTACTCTCCTCAAATTTACAAAAAAAGCACTCTGAAATGTTCGTATTGGAGCTTCCGACGCGAATGATGTCGCCATCACTAATGATCACTATTAAACTCATCCAACCATGTAATCGTCATTAGACTGATCCAACTCTTTTAGAATCCTCTGTACTCTCCTCAAATTGACAAACAAGCACTCTGAAATGTTCGTATTGGAGCTTCCGACGCGAATGATGTCGCCATCAGTAATGATCACTATTAGACTCATCCAACAATGTAATCGTCATTAGACTGATCCAACTCTTTTAGAATCCTCTGTACTCTCCTCAAATTGACAAACAAGCACTCTGAAATGTTCGTATTGGAGCTTCCGACGCGAATGATGTCGCCATCACTAATGATCACTATTAGACTCATCCAACATTGTAATCGTCATCAGACTAATCCAACTCTTTTAGAATCCTCTGTACTCTCCTCAAATTGACAAACAAGCACTCTGAAATGTTCGTATTGGAGCTTCCGACGCGAATGATGTCGCCATCACTAATGATCACTATTAGACTCATCCAACCATGTAATCGTCATTAGACTAAGCCAACTCTTTTAGAATCCTCTGCACTCTCCTAAAATTGACAAACAAGCATTCTGAAATGTTCGTATTGGAGCTTCCGACGCGAATGATGTCGCCATCACTAATGATCACTATTAGACTCATCCAACAATGTAATCGTCATTAGACTGATCCAACTCTTTTAGAATCCTCTGCACTCTCCTCAAATTGACAAAGAAGCACTCTGAAATGTTCGTATTGGAGCTTCCGACGCGAATGATGTCGCCATCACTAATGATCACTATTAGACTCATCCAACCATGTAATCGTCATTAGACTGATCCAACTCTTTTAGAATCCCCTGCACTCTCCTCAAATTGATAAACAAGCACTGTGAAATGTTCGTATTGGAGCTTCCGACGCGAATGATGTCGCCATCACTAATGATCACTATTAGACTCATCCAACCATGTAATCGTCATTAGACTGATCCAACTCTTTTAGAATCCTCTGCACTCTCCTCAAATTGACAAACAAGCACTCTGAAATGTTCATATTGGAGCTTCCGACGCGAATGATGTCGCCATCACTAATGATCACTATTAGACTCATCCAACCATGTAATCGTCATTAGACTGATCCAACTCTTTTAGAATCCCCTGCACTCTCCTCAAATTGATAAACAAGCACTGTGAAATGTTCGTATTGGAGCTTCCGACGCGAATGATGTCGCCATCACTAATGATCACTATTACACTCATCCAACCTTGTAATAGTCATTAGACTGATCCAACTCTTTTAGAATCCTCTGTACTCTCCTCAAATTGAAAAACAAGCACTCTGAAATGTTCGTATTGGAGCTTCCGACGCGAATGATGTCGCCATCACTAATGATCACTATTAGACTCATCCAACCATGTAATCGTCATTAGACTGATCCAACTCTTTTAGAATCCTCTGCACTCTCTTCAAATTGACAAACAAGCACTCCGAAATGTTCGTATTGGAGCTTCCGACGCGAATGATGTCGCCATCACTAATGATCACTATTAGACTCATCCAACCATGTAATCGTCATTAGACTGATCCAACTCTTTTAGAATCCACTGTACTCTCCTCAAATTTACAAACAAGCACTCTGAAATGTTCGTATTGGAGCTTCCGACGCGAATGATGTCGCCATCACTAATGATCACTATTAGATTCATCCAACCATGTAATCGTCATTAGACTGATCCAACTCTTTTAGAATCCTCTGTACTCTCCTCAAATTGACAAACAAGCACTCTGAAATGTTCGTATTGGAGCTTCCGACGCGAATGATGTCGCCATCACTAATGATCACTATTAAACTCATCCAACAATGTAATCGTCATTAGACTGATCCAACTCTTTTAGAATCCTCTGTACTCTCCTCAAATTGACAAACAAGCACTCTGAAATGTTCGTATTGGAGCTTCCGACGCGAATGATGTCGCCATCACTAATGATCACTATTAGACTCATCCAACCTTGTAATAGTCATTAGACTGATCCAACTCTTTTCGAATCCTTTGCACTCTCCTCGAATTGACAAACAAGCACTCTGAAATGTTCGTATTGGAGCTTCCGACGCGAATGATGTCGCCATCACTAATGATCACTATTAGACTCATCCAACCTTGGAATAGTCATTAGACTGATCCAACTCTTTTCGAATCCTTTGCACTCTCCTCGAATTGACAAACAAGCACTCTGAAATGTTCGTATTGGAGCTTCCGACGCGACTGATGTCTCCATCAGTAATGATCACTATTAGACTCATCCAACCATGTAATCGTCATTAGACTGATCCAACTCTTTTACAATCCTCTGTACTCTCCTCAAATTGACAAACAAGCACTCTGAAATGTTTGTATTGGAGCTTCAGACGCGTATGATGTCGCCATCACTAATGATCACTATTAGACTCATCCAACCATGTAATCGTCATTAGACTGATCCAACTCTTTTAGAATCCCCTGCACTCTCCTCAAATTGATAAACAAGCACTGTGAAATGTTCGTATTGGAGCTTCCGACGCGAATGATGTCGCCATCACTAATGATCACTATTAGACTCATCCAACCATGTAATCGTCATTAGACTGATCCAACTCTTTTAGAATCCTCTGCACTCTCCTCAAATTGACAAACAAGCACTCTGAAATGTTCATATTGGAGCTTCCGACGCGAATGATGTCGCCATCACTAATGATCACTATTAGACTCATCCAACCATGTAATCGTCATTAGACTGATCCAACTCTTTTAGAATCCTCTGTACTCTCCTCAAATTGAAAAACAAGCACTCTGAAATGTTCGTATTGAAGCTTCCGACGCGAATGATGTCGCCATCACTAATGATCACTATTAGACTCATCCAACCATGTAATCGTCATTAGACTGATCCAACTCTTTTAGAATCCTCTGCACTCTCTTCAAATTGACAAACAAGCACTCCGAAATGTTCGTATTGGAGCTTCCGACGCGAATGATGTCGCCATCACTAATGATCACTATTAGACTCATCCAACCATGTAATCGTCATTAGACTGATCCAACTCTTTTAGAATCCTCTGTACTCTCCTCAAATTTACAAACAAGCACTCTGAAATGTTCGTATTGGAGCTTCCGACGCGAATGATGTCGCCATCACTAATGATCACTATTAGATTCATCCAACCATGTAATCGTCATTAGACTGATCCAACTCTTTTAGAATCCTCTGTACTCTCCTCAAATTGACAAACAAGCACTCTGAAATGTTCGTATTGGAGCTTCCGACGCGAATGATGTCGCCATCACTAATGATCACTATTAGACTCATCCAACAATGTAATCGTCATTAGACTGATCCAACTCTTTTAGAATCCTCTGTACTCTCCTCAAATTGACAAACAAGCACTCTGAAATGTTCGTATTGGAGCTTCCGACGCGAATGATGTCGCCATCACTAATGATCACTATTAGACTCATCCAACCTTGTAATAGTCATTAGACTGATCCAACTCTTTTCGAATCCTTTGCACTGTCCTCGAATTGACAAACAAGCACTCTGAAATGTTCGTATTGGAGCTTCCGACGCGAATGATGTCGCCATCACTAATGATCACTATTAGACTCATCCAACCTTGGAATAGTCATTAGACTGATCCAACTCTTTTCGAATCCTTTGCACTCTCCTCGAATTGACAAACAAGCACTCTGAAATGTTCGTATTGGAGCTTCCGACGCGACTGATGTCGCCATCAGTAATGATCACTATTAGACTCATCCAACCATGTAATCGTCATTAGACTGATCCAACTCTTTTACAATCCTCTGTACTCTCCTCAAATTGACAAACAAGCACTCTGAAATGTTTGTATTGGAGCTTCCGACGCGAATGATGTCGCCATCACTAATGATCACTATTAGACTCATCCAACCATGTAATCGTCATTAGACTCATCCAACTCTTTTAGAATCCTCTGTACTCTCCTCAAATTTACAAACAAGCACTCTGAAATGTTCCTATTGGAGCTTCCGACGCGAATGATGTCGCCATCACTAATGATCACTATTAGACTCATCCAACCATGTAATCGTCATTAGACTGATCCAACTCTTTTAGAATCCTCTGCACTCTCCTCAAATTGACAAACAAGCACTCTGAAATGTTCATATTGGAGCTTCCGACGCGAATGATGTCGCCATCACTAATGATCACTATTAGACTCATCCAACCATGTAATCGTCATTAGACTGATCCAACTCTTTTAGAATCCTCTGTACTCTCCTCAAATTTACAAACAAGCACTCTGAAATGTTCGTATTGGAGCTTCCGACGCGAATGATGTCGCCATCACTAATGATCACTATTAGATTCATCCAACCATGTAATCGTCATTAGACTGATCCAACTCTTTTAGAATCCTCTGTACTCTCCTCAAATTGACAAACAAGCACTCTGAAATGTTCGTATTGGAGCTTCCGACGCGAATGATGTCGCCATCACTAATGATCACTATTAGACTCATCCAACAATGTAATCGTCATTAGACTGATCCAACTCTTTTAGAATCCTCTGTACTCTCCTCAAATTGACAAACAAGCACTCTGAAATGTTCGTATTGGAGCTTCCGACGCGAATGATGTCGCCATCACTAATGATCACTATTAGACTCATCCAACCTTGTAATAGTCATTAGACTGATCCAACTCTTTTCGAATCCTTTGCACTGTCCTCGAATTGACAAACAAGCACTCTGAAATGTTCGTATTGGAGCTTCCGACGCGAATGATGTCGCCATCACTAATGATCACTATTAGACTCATCCAACCTTGGAATAGTCATTAGACTGATCCAACTCTTTTCGAATCCTTTGCACTCTCCTCGAATTGACAAACAAGCACTCTGAAATGTTCGTATTGGAGCTTCCGACGCGACTGATGTCGCCATCAGTAATGATCACTATTAGACTCATCCAACCATGTAATCGTCATTAGACTGATCCAACTCTTTTACAATCCTCTGTACTCTCCTCAAATTGACAAACAAGCACTCTGAAATGTTTGTATTGGAGCTTCCGACGCGAATGATGTCGCCATCACTAATGATCACTATTAGACTCATCCAACCATGTAATCGTCATTAGACTCATCCAACTCTTTTAGAATCCTCTGTACTCTCCTCAAATTTACAAACAAGCACTCTGAAATGTTCCTATTGGAGCTTCCGACGCGAATGATGTCGCCATCACTAATGATCACTATTAGACTCATCCAACCATGTAATCGTCATTAGACTGATCCAACTCTTTTAGAATCCTCTGCACTCTCCTCAAATTGACAAACAAGCACTCTGAAATGTTCATATTGGAGCTTCCGACGCGAATGATGTCGCCATCACTAATGATCACTATTAGACTCATCCAACCATGTAATCGTCATTAGACTGATCCAACTCTTTTAGAATCCCCTGCACTCTCCTCAAATTGATAAACAAGCACTGTGAAATGTTCGTATTGGAGCTTCCGACGCGAATGATGTCGCCATCACTAATGATCACTATTACACTCATCCAACCTTGTAATAGTCATTAGACTGATCCAACTCTTTTAGAATCCTCTGTACTCTCCTCAAATTGAAAAACAAGCACTCTGAAATGTTCGTATTGGAGCTTCCGACGCGAATGATGTCGCCATCACTAATGATCACTATTAGACTCATCCAACCATGTAATCGTCATTAGACTGATCCAACTCTTTTAGAATCCTCTGCACTCTCTTCAAATTGACAAACAAGCACTCTGAAATGTTCGTATTGGAGCTTCCGACGCGAATGATGTCGCCATCACTAATGATCACTATTAGACTCATCCAACCTTGGAATAGTCATTAGACTGATCCAACTCTTTTCGAATCCTTTGCACTCTCCTCGAATTGACAAACAAGCACTCTGAAATGTTCGTATTGGAGCTTCCGACGCGACTGATGTCGCCATCAGTAATGATCACTATTAGACTCATCCAACCATGTAATCGTCATTAGACTGATCCAACTCTTTTACAATCCTCTGTACTCTCCTCAAATTGACAAACAAGCACTCTGAAATGTTTGTATTGGAGCTTCCGACGCGAATGATGTCGCCATCACTAATGATCACTATTAGACTCATCCAACCATGTAATCGTCATTAGACTCATCCAACTCTTTTAGAATCCTCTGTACTCTCCTCAAATTTACAAACAAGCACTCTGAAATGTTCCTATTGGAGCTTCCGACGCGAATGATGTCGCCATCACTAATGATCACTATTAGACTCATCCAACCATGTAATCGTCATTAGACTGATCCAACTCTTTTAGAATCCTCTGCACTCTCCTCAAATTGACAAACAAGCACTCTGAAATGTTCATATTGGAGCTTCCGACGCGAATGATGTCGCCATCACTAATGATCACTATTAGACTCATCCAACCATGTAATCGTCATTAGACTGATCCAACTCTTTTAGAATCCCCTGCACTCTCCTCAAATTGATAAACAAGCACTGTGAAATGTTCGTATTGGAGCTTCCGACGCGAATGATGTCGCCATCACTAATGATCACTATTACACTCATCCAACCTTGTAATAGTCATTAGACTGATCCAACTCTTTTAGAATCCTCTGTACTCTCCTCAAATTGAAAAACAAGCACTCTGAAATGTTCGTATTGGAGCTTCCGACGCGAATGATGTCGCCATCACTAATGATCACTATTAGACTCATCCAACCATGTAATCGTCATTAGACTGATCCAACTCTTTTAGAATCCTCTGCACTCTCTTCAAATTGACAAACAAGCACTCCGAAATGTTCGTATTGGAGCTTCCGACGCGAATGATGTCGCCATCACTAATGATCACTATTAGACTCATCCAACCATGTAATCGTCATTAGACTGATCCAACTCTTTTAGAATCCTCTGTACTCTCCTCAAATTTACAAACAAGCACTCTGAAATGTTCGTATTGGAGCTTCCGACGCGAATGATGTCGCCATCACTAATGATCACTATTAGATTCATCCAACCATGTAATCGTCATTAGACTGATCCAACTCTTTTAGAATCCTCTGTACTCTCCTCAAATTGACAAACAAGCACTCTGAAATGTTCGTATTGGAGCTTCCGACGCGAATGATGTCGCCATCACTAATGATCACTATTAGACTCATCCAACAATGTAATCGTCATTAGACTGATCCAACTCTTTTAGAATCCTCTGTACTCTCCTCAAATTGACAAACAAGCACTCTGAAATGTTCGTATTGGAGCTTCCGACGCGAATGATGTCGCCATCACTAATGATCACTATTAGACTCATCCAACCTTGTAATAGTCATTAGACTGATCCAACTCTTTTCGAATCCTTTGCACTCTCCTCGAATTGACAAACAAGCACTCTGAAATGTTCGTATTGGAGCTTCCGACGCGAATGATGTCGCCATCACTAATGATCACTATTAGACTCATCCAACCTTGGAATAGTCATTAGACTGATCCAACTCTTTTCGAATCCTTTGCACTCTCCTCGAATTGACAAACAAGCACTCTGAAATGTTCGTATTGGAGCTTCCGACGCGACTGATGTCGCCATCAGTAATGATCACTATTAGACTCATCCAACCATGTAATCGTCATTAGACTGATCCAACTCTTTTACAATCCTCTGTACTCTCCTCAAATTGACAAACAAGCACTCTGAAATGTTTGTATTGGAGCTTCCGACGCGAATGATGTCGCCATCACTAATGATCACTATTAGACTCATCCAACCATGTAATCGTCATTAGACTCATCCAACTCTTTTAGAATCCTCTGTACTCTCCTCGAATTTACAAACAAGCACTCTGAAATGTTCGTATTGGAGCTTCCGACGCGAATGATGTCGCCATCACTAATGATCACTATTAGACTCATCCAACAATGTAATCGTCATTAGACTGATCCAACTCTTTTAGAATCCTCTGTACTCTCCTCAAATTGACAAACAAGCACTCTGAAATGTTTGTATTGGAGCTTCCGACGCGAATGATGTCGCCATCACTAATGATCACTATTAGACTCATCCAACCATGTAATCGTCATTAGACTGATTCAACTCTTTTAGAATCCTCTGTACTCTCCTCAAATTTACAAACAAGCACTCTGAAATGTTCGTATTGGAGCTTCCGACGCGAATGATGTCGCCATCACTAATGATCACTATTAGACTCATCCAACAATGTAATCGTCATTAGACTGATCCAACTCTTTCAGAATCCTCTGTACTCTCCTCAAATTGACAAACAAGCACTCTGAAATGTTCGTATTGGAGCTTCCGACGCGAATGATGTCGCCATCACTAATGATCACTATTAGACTCATCCAACCTTGTAATAGTCATTAGACTGATCCAACTCTTTTCGAATCCTTTGCACTCTCCTCGAATTGACAAACAAGCACTCTGAAATGTTCGTATTGGAGCTTCCGACGCGAATGATGTCGCCATCACTAATGATCTCTATTAGACTCATCCAACCATGTAATCGTCATTAGACTGATCCAACTCTTTTACAATCCTCTGTACTCTCCTCAAATTGACAAACAAGCACTCTGAAATGTTCGTATTGGAGCTTCCGACGCGAATGATGTAGCGATCACTAATGATCACTATTAGACTCATCCAACCATGTAATCGTCATTAGACTGATCCAACTCTTTTAGAATCCTCTGCACTCTCCTCAAATTGACAAACAAGCATTCTGAAATGTTCGTATTGGAGCTTCCGACGCGAATGATGTCGCCATCACTAATGATCACTATTAGACTCATCCAACCATGTAATCGTCATTAGACTGATCCAACTCTTTTAGAATCCCCTGCACTCTCCTCAAATTGATAAACAAGCACTGTGAAATGTTTGTATTGGAGCTTCCGACGCGAATGATGTCGCCATCACTAATGATCACTATTAGACTCATCCAACCATGTAATCGTCATTAGACTGATCCAACTCTTTTAGAATCCTCTGCACTCTCCTCAAATTGACAAAGAAGCACTCTGAAATGTTCGTATTGGAGCTTCCGACGCGAATGATGTCGCCATCACTAATGATCACTATTAGACTCATCCAACCATGTAATCGTCATTAGACTGATCCAACTCTTTTAGAATCCTCTGTACTCTCCTCAAATTGACAAACAAGCACTCTGAAATGTTCGTATTGGAGCTTCCGACGCGAATGATGTCGCCATCACTAATGATCACTATTAGACTCATCCAACCATGTAATCGTCATTAGACTGATCCAACTCTTTTAGAATCCTCTGCACTCTCCTCAAATTGACAAACAAGCACTCTGAAATGTTCGTATTGGAGCTTCCGACGCGAATGATATCGCCATCACTAATGATCACTATTAGACTCATCCAACCATGTAATCGTCATTAGACTGATCCAACTCTTTTAGAATCCTCTGTACTCTCCTCGAATTGACAAACAAGCACTCAGAAATGTTCGTATTGGAGCTTCCGACGCGAATGATGTCGCCATCACTAATGATCACTATTAGACTCATCAAACCATGTAATCGTCATTAGACTGAACCAACTCTTTTAGAATCCTCTGTACTCTCCTCAAATTGACAAACAAGCACTCTGAAATGTTCATATTGGAGCTTCCGACGCGAATGAAATCGCCATCACTAATGATCACTATTAGACTCATCCAACCATGTAATCGTCATTAGACTGATCCAACTCTTTTAGAATTCTTTGCACTCTCCTCAAATTGACAAACAAGCACTCTGAAATGTTCGTATTGGAGCTTCCGACGCGAATGAAGTCGCCATCACTAATGATCACTATTAGACTCATCCAACCATGTAATCGTCATTAGACTGATCCAACTCTTTTAGAATCCTCTGCACTCTCCTCAAATTGACAAACAAGCACTCTGAAATGTTCGTATTGGAGCTTCCGACGCGAATGATGTCGCCATCACTAATGATCACTATTAGACTCATCCAACCTTGTAATCGTCATTAGACTGATCCAACTCTTTTCGAATCATTTGCACTCTCCTCGAATTGACAAACAAGCACTCTGAACTGTTCGTATTGGAGCTTCCGACGCGAATGATGTCGCCATCACTAATGATCACTATTAGACTCATCCAACCATGTAATCGTCATTAGACTGAACCAACTCTTTTAGAATCCTCTGTACTCTCCTCAAATTGACAAACAAGCACTCTGAAATGTTCGTATTGGAGCTTCCGACGCGAATGATGTCGCCATCACTAATGATCACTATTAGACTCATCCAACCATGTAATCGCCATTAGACTGATCCAACTCTTTTAGAATCCTCTGCACTCTCCTCAAATTGACAAACAAGCACTCTGAAATGTTCGTATTGGAGCTTCCGACGCGAATGATGTCGCCGTCACTAATGATCACTATTAGACTCATCCAACCATGTAATCGTCATTAGACTGATCCAACTCTTTTAGAATCCTCTGTACTCTCCTCAAATTGACAAACAAGCACTCTGAAATGTTCGTATTGGAGCTTCCGACGCGAATGATGTCGCCATCACTAATGATCACTATTAGACTCATCCAACCATGTAATCGTCATTAGACTGATCCAACTCTTTTCGAATCCTCTGTACTCTCCTCAAATTGACAAACAAGCACTCTGAAATGTTCGTATTGGAGCTTCCGACGCGAATGATGTCGCCATCACTAATGATCACTATTAGACTCATCCAACCATGTAATCGTCATTAGACTAATCCAACTCTTTTAGAATCCTCGGTACTCTCCTCAAATTGACAAACAAGCACTCTGAAATGTTCGTATTGGAGCTTCCGACGCGAATGATGTCGCCATCACTAATGATCACTATTAGACTCATCCAACCATGTAATCGTCATTAGACTGATCCAACTCTTTTAGAATCCTCTGCACTCTCCTCAAATTGACAAACAAGCACTCTGAAATGTTCGTATTGGAGCTTCCCACGCGAATGCCAATCAGTACAGCATGTCGTTTCCAAATTTCTGGCGTAGTGAATTGCATATGATCTTTTGTTTTTTGCTTTTTATTTCTTACAGATGGTGTCCAAATAGCCCTACTATACCGGGCATTCGACAAAATAAAAAAAAATAAAAACAACGCGCATGCGCGAAATTAAAAATATAAAATGGCGACAATTTACCCATCACAAGCTTTATATTTTTTCGTGATTTTAACATTTTGAAAATAGATTTTATTTAATGCGGATTGATTTCTTTAAAATCATAATAGTTTAATAATTTAATATCATAAGGATAAAATACTCTAGTATCATAATAGTTTTAATTATTTTGAGTCTTTGAGTACTGTATAATATGTTCTTATTATATCAATATCAATATTATTTCAATTATTCGGACTGTTATCATAATCTTTATTGCGATATTCACAACTTTTCGGCCATTGTACCTTCTGGCCTTCTTCAGGTGATTTGAATTTCGAACCGAACTCACCGACACGGCCCAGTGGATAAGGACGTTAGTTAGATCCAGTGACTAAACCCAACGAGTTGTAAGTTCAATACCAGGCCGTAGCAGTGGTGAACCAAAAATCTTGGAGAGTTGAGTTAAATAGAAATAACTGAACGGTAGAGGCATGACACTTGGAACTAGAACAATCTACCCCGGTGGACAAAATAAATTCCAATCACCGTAAAAAGCGTTGTGAATATGCTAATGAAGATGAGGAAAACAGTTCGAATAATGTAAATAATACAAAGAATATTGGTATAATAATAAGAAAATACTATACAGCACTCAAAGAATGAAAATAATTAAAACTATTATGATACTAAAGTATTAAATACTTATGATATTAAATTATTAAACTATTATGATACTAAAGAGACAAAACCGTATTAAATAAATATATTTAACCATAGGAAACGGTATTTTAAAATGTGTATAGGCAACTTAAAATATATATAAACTAATTATAATGCCTATAAAATATTTTATAATTTCATTTTCTGGTGTCATTAAATTCTGTAAAACACTGACACATGACGACAGAAGCATAATTAAATTTGAAACGTAACGTTCCAGAAAATGCAGACCTGAGAGAGATAGAAAAATTAAGGCCAAATAATTGTATATTTGATAATTATAATGCTAATTTATATATTCCATTTCAACTAGTATTAAGTTTCTCCTCTTTTTCAAGCTGATCTGTATTCGCTATTGTTTCGTTACTTCTGAGATTTTCTCCGCTTGAGAAGGGTTCACTTCACAGCCACATATCATAGACTTTTTAGACCTTAAAGAAAAGTTTCAAATGTGGCTGCGTCATGAACGCAAAATGGCTGACTTACAAAATCCATTGAATTCTGGATTTAATGCCGCTGTCTCCGCAATTAATCGAACGTCTCATGAAAGCAATCAAAATATTTTGGCAACCGCATCAAACTGTTTGGCAGACATTCAAAAGACAAGTGACTATTTATGGCGCTTCCAGCTGTTCTGACAAATTACAAATACTTCAAGAATGAAACTTATCTTCAATTTGTTTTAGAAGAATATAATCATTATATATATATATATATATATATATATATATATATATATATATATATATATATATATATATATATATATAGTTTTAATGTGTGTTATATTTATGGGATAAAGTGCTCAATATCAGAGATAGAGCATATGCAAATATAAAAGTGAACTTTGAAGTCAACACTGAGAGGCTAAGAGGCGACAACCTGTTTCATCCTAAACGCAATCATCAGGTCACTAGTGTCGCCTTTGAGTGTTAACTTCAATGTTCACTTTATATATATATATATATATATATATATATATATATATATATATAATAGAACTATTGGAATCCGTATGGAATTTCCAAAAGGATATAAATCCGTTGAAAGGTCTATGTCAAAGACAGAGAAAAAATACATCTTTCTGTCCCCTAATCTCTCAATATGAAATCACTCTTCTTAATTTTTAAACCTGGGGTGAATATTTGCATTTACATTTGGTTTACAAGTCTGAAGATTTGAAGCCGCTTTTTATCGACTTCAATGAAATAAATATCACCTATAGTTTTTAAGTGTTTGTTTGTCATTATATATATATATATATATATATATATATATATATATATATATATATATATATATATATATAAGGTTAATGCTCAGAGTTGAATCAGACCAGGAAACAGTAGTATTAAACAGTGCTCAATACACATGTGAAGGAAAAATAACATGTAGAGCGTTTAACTTTACACTTGCATTCCCGTCTCTTTCTTTTCTTTACCTTTCTTTCTTTCTTTCTTCTTCTTTCTTTCTTCTTCTTTCTTCTCCATACCCCCTTCCTTTCTGTTTCACTCAATGTCATGTTTTTCGATCGCCATACGCCTGTTAATTTATTTTTGAAAAATAAAGCGTTAACGTTATTATTTTTTAAAATATCGCACGAAGAGACCGTAAGGTCGAAACCAAGGCCGAGTATTTTAATTGACCTCCTGATATTTAAAGTATATATATATAGAGAGACAGACAGACAGACAGACAGATAGAGAGAGAGGGGAGGGAGAGAGAGAGAGAATGAATGAGTGATAAACAACGTGAGCATAGAAATCAATAAATCATGGTAACTTGCGGTTTCACACTTTAAGTGTTCATCAAACCACAAGGTCTTACGATCCCTAAAGGTGATATTGACCCATGGTCCCACATAAATATAGCAAATTTTAAGCAATATGCTGATAGATATGTCATGAAAATTAATTTCAAAGCAAAAAAAAAACTTGTGTGTGTGGTTCATTTCATCCTTTTGGCTATCATCGTACTAATGTGATTCTTATGTTGATATACAACTACGTATGCAACCGAAAGAAAAGAAACGCTAAATTTTTTAACTTTTTTAATATTTTTTATTACATATTTGGATATATACTCTAGCCAGTTTCACACACTGTTATATATCGTACCTATGAACACTAATGTTATATATCGTACCTATGAACACTAATGTTATATATCGTACCTATGAACACTAATGGGTATTTCCCAATCATCGTAAATACGTTGGACACTATTGTAAGTCGGGGTTAATATACTGTTTAAATAGTCCACCACAAGCAGTGGTTTACCTACTTCATGCCGCTGGCGAGTATTGTATTTTCTTGATGTTATAAAGATTACCATTTTATTTCCAAACTCCGTTTTGGTTATTCCTCATTCAGTAATCTCATCCTAGCTTACAACACACACACTCATACACACACACACACACACACACACACACACACTCACACAAACACATACACACACATATATATATATATATATATATATGATAAAATATAGTTTTAACGTATACTTTATTTATGGGTTAAAGTGCTGGATATCTGGGATAGAGCGTATGTAATTATAAAAGTGGTCATTGAAATCAAAACCCAGAGGCGACAGTATGTTTCATGCTAAACGCAAAGGCCTGGTGATTCCGCTTAGCATAAAACAGACTGTCGCCTCTGGGTGTTGACTTAAATGTCCACTTTTACATATACATATACATATATATATATATATATATATATATATATATATATATATGTGTGTGTGTGTGTGTGTGTGTGTGTGTGTGTGTATGTGTGTGTGTGTGTGTGCGCGCGCGCGCGCATGTATGTACGTATTTAAAGAAACGGTTAAATTTAAACACGTCTATTATTTAAAATATTTAAAATATATAATACATGAATTAATTTCTCAAAGTAAACAATAGAAACATTCACTCACTCTCTTCTATTAGGCATTAAATTAGACCATGTAACATCCTCCATAATTTATCTTGACTTTCAGTTAGCGTAAAATATATTTATGAGCGTTCTTAAATTTAAAGATTTTGAGAAACTAACGACATTTTTGCTTCTGTTTATAAGTACTTGTAAAATAAAATCATTACATTTCCCTTGAGAAAATACACGAGCGGTCTGTATACATTCATACATATATATATATATATATATATATATATATATATATATATATATATATATAGGATGAATAAAAATATCAAAGATTATTTATATATACCAAAATCTGTCGATCTGTAAATTAGTGGAGGATAAGACGTTTGAGGCGACTAAATTTGGTAAATAAAGTGTTCAATATTAATAAAGTAAAACATCAAAAGTGAAAACTCGACACGAAGAAGTATTATTTCATTCACTTTTTTTTTTAAGCGTATCACCCCAAGCAAGGCTGGAGGCCACTATCACGCATGGCGTTACAGAAGGGTTGGAGGAACAGCAGATAGGAGTGGTAAAGGAGAGGATGTGGAGAAAGAGAAAGACGGAGGGTCGATCAAGGCAAGGGGGTTACAGAAGATTTGGAGCGAGAGCAGATAGGAATGAAAGATGAAAGGATGTGGAGAAGGGAAGTGGATAGATCAAGGCAACTGGAGATGTCGATTGATGCTACACTTAAACCGTTGGAGATTGTATTTGTCAGGGAAACAGTAATAGGGAAGGGAGTTCCACAGGCGAGATGTGCGAGACATGAAGCTATTGGAGTAGAAGAGACGTCTACATCTAACAGTTTCAACGGTGAAGGGGTGGGAACGGGATGCCAGCCTCGTAGGACGTCTAAATTCATGAGGCCTAGGGACAAGCGAAAGCAACTCCCCGGAGCAATTACCGTGAAAGTACTTGTAGAAAAGGCAGAGCGATGCAACATCGCGTCTGTGAGAGAGCGACTGCAGACGAGATGACAGATCAGGGCCAATCACATTGCATATCCGTCTCTGGATCTTATCAAGAACCCTGAGGCAACCAGCAGGGGCCCCAGACCATATATGGCAGCAATACCCCATGCAAGGGCGAATGGTCGATGTATAGACTTGGAGGATCGATTCCGGGGAGAAAAATTTCCTGGATCGGCACAGGGAACCAATTTTTCGTGCGGTGGCTGATGCAACTGACTCGATGTATTTGTTCCATCTCAGATCAGCGGACAGCGTGAGACCGAGCAGCCGCAGAGAGGAGCTCTCGAGAAGTTGGTCCTCAGACATTCTAATGGGATGCAGGGATGGATCCTTGTGGTGGTTAATGGAGAGCAGTTTTGATTTAGAGGCGTTAAAGTTGACCATCCATTTCTCTCCCCAGTCCACAACCGATTGGAGGTCCTTTTCAATTTGAGCTGCCAGGTTAATTTTGTCCGCCTCACTAGATTTGGGTTTTGGTCAGTGTAGATACCGACTTGGGAGTCTATGGCGTCAGGAAGGTCGTTTATAAATATGAGGAACAGAGTAGGGCCAAGGATGGAGCCTTGAGGAACACCTGCGTTAGTGGGATAGGAGCTGGAGATGAATCCACTGAGAACAACCTTCAAATCCCGGTTTGATAGAAACGATTGTATTAGGTCAAACAATTGACCTGTGATACCATAACCCTGGAGCTTGCGAAGGAGGCCGGCATGCCAAACTCTATCGAATGCTTTGGAGATGTCAAGGGCCACGGCACGAGCTTCGCCGTTATTATGGATAGCTTGGTAGACGAATTCAGTGATGGCCGTAAGCACATCGGCAGTAGATCTGGCAAAGCGGAAACCATACTGCTTGTCTGAGAGCAGGTCGTGGGATATCAGGTGATTAATCACTTCGGCGTTGATAATGGCCTCGAAGACTTTGCCGAAGCGGGGCAGGAGACTGATAGGACGGTATATATATATATATATATATATATATATATATATATATATATATATATATATATATGTGTGTGTGTGTGTGTGTGTGTGTGTGTGTGTGTGTGTGTGTGTGTGTGTGTGTTTGTATATATATATATATATATATATATATATATATATATATATATATATATATATATATAAAATGAGAGAGAGTGAAGGGAGGGCACACAGTAGACATCTGAATAAAAATTGCCCGGTGATTCAGTTTCACGCTTAAAATCATCTTTAGACCAAGATCTGTGCATAAAGAACATATTGGACTGGTTCATAAAGCGAACATGTTTCGCTCTTTATTAAAGATTTATCAGAGAATGAAAGGAAGAAATAAATTCTGGTGTTCTTGGTTTTAAAAAAATTGGTGGGGAGTATATTAGAATTACTAAGAGCGTCTGTCAAACTCTTTTGTAGTCACATTTATGATTGTTCAACACCCACAAAACCCAGTTTTTGATTTATAGTGGTATTAAGCACGCGGAACGTAGTTACACTTTCAAGCCTTCTTGCCCCTTCTCGGGTTCACTTTCTCAGTTGACACGAAGTGGGAAGTCTACATTGAATCCATTGCTAGGTCCGCTGCTAAAAAAGTTGTTTCACTGTGCGAGACAATTTTTTTTATCTCCAGAATCTATCTTGCATATCTCTAAGTCTATCATTCACTCTTGCTGCCACATATGCCCGGTTTCCCTATTTACCTTGAGCTCACTGATAAAATCAATAGAAGAATCAGCAATATTAATGGTCCTGATCTAGCTGCTCAGCTTTAGCTACTTTCCCACCGCCGAAAGGTTGCTTCTTTGTGTTTTTTATAAATACGTTCATTTGCTATGGTACCTGGACTTTTTTAAAAAATTTAAGCGCAGTACTAGATTAACGGCGAGATCTCATCAATTTACAGCCGGATAGATATAGCCGTAATTTCTATATTAACAGTTTCTTTTCTCGCACTTCTCGCCTGCGGAAGTCCCATCCAGCTCCATACTTTCCAACCAACATTAATCTGCAAAAAATATATATATAAATACAATGTCAATACTTAGCTACTGTCCTCCTGATTACTCTTTCCTCTTTCTGCTCATTATTAATGTTTCTGTTCCTAATTCTTCCACACCCTGTAACCCCTCGAGTCTTAGTGGCTTTATTGCCTTGTATGGAGTGATACCGATTTAAAAACAGAAGAAAAAAACAGAACCACATCCCTATTGCCTTAAGTTTCCTCTTCATCTCTGAGGAAATTGTTCAACATTCGTTGCTACGTAGGAAGTATTCAAAACTGTTTGCTCTTTTACTCGGTTTCGAGAACAAATGATTGGTCCCACTGAAAACTACAAAATTATATAAGCCACAAACACTGTGCCGTTATGTATGTAAAGGTGGGTGTGTAAGTTTGCTTATTTGAACCTGTGCGTCACCTGCACACGCATCTGGGTGTGTACATCTGGGTGTGTGCATCTGTTTGTGATTGACGTCGACAACCTGGACTTATGGCGTTCTCACCGAGAGTTAAACTCACAAAATGACGAGCATATGTTTATAATTCTGGAAGATGAAAGTTGGCCGTCGTTCGCGACGAAAATAACGACAAAACCATGGACAGTTATTCTGAGAGATTTCAGATGTATAAGTAAAATCTGAACAATTTTTACTTCAGTTTTTATTTATGTAAATATTTAGGAAAGGGCGATTGCCCCAAAACACTGCTTAGCAAGCTACGCCCGCAGAAAATTTATTTGCCACAATGTCGAAAACCAATGCTTGTAAAATAGAAGATAGCGATATGGAGACATTTGGTCTGTATTTTTTCATAATCCAAAAGTTGGAAGAGATTTTCTTTGTAAATCCCCACTGCTTTATACGAGTAGCAAAGCTTTCCAACGATATATTCTGACAGGTCAATGTCGATCAACTCCACCAGAACGCTTTCTGCACGTCTTGATGTCTGCAGAATGAAATGTTTCATGTATATAATGCGAGGAAATAGGATATATATTTTTTAGTTTTTAACATTTTTATATTATGAATTGAGTCTTAGGTAAATTCGAAATGTTGTTTTTTATTTGGATTATCTCATTATAATTATGTTTTTCTCGCCCTAGGTTATTACAACCATTAAACCCTGCCAATACCTCATAAATAATGGAATATTCCGTTTTCATCGCGTGGACAGACATACCAGAGACGTTACTTGATTTTGGTGAGAATAAGAAAGAAAGAAAGAAAGAAAGACATGAAATATAGAAATGTTTAACGTTTCCCATCAATACCTAATAAATAACGGACTATTTTATTTTGGTCGCGTGGAACGACGGAAAAGACATAACAGAAGCCCTACTTGGTTTCAGTGGAAGAAAGAAAGAAAGAAAGAAAGAAAGAAAGAAAGAAAGAAAGAAGAGAAGAGAATATAGAAGAGTTTAACGTCTCTTTCGGAGACCCTACTTGGTTTCAATGACGGAAGAACGAAAGAAATAATTAAGTAATTATAGAATAGTTTAACATCTTTTCAGTGAAATTAAAAACGTTGTCAATTTCATTTTTTTTTTCCATTTGTACCCCCTTACTTCTTAAAATAGCGACCAGCATTCATATTTATGATTGTTATTGCAATATATTGATAAAGTTGTCAAGTTAAAAGATTTAATGATGCGATCGGGGAATTTGTACGCCTATTTGATTATCGTAGAACTCGCCTTGAACTTGTTCAATCATTAACTTAAGAGTTAAGATTCGTCAGAAAATTCAAATAGGAATACCGTGAAATTTCCACAGGTTTTTCTAGTTATAGATATTAGTACAGGTACAAAGTTTCAGTCAATTTGGCATTCTTCAGGTATCCATGATTTTGATCTGATAAAAGAGATATTTTGAGATGATTATTGCCCCTACAGTACCAGTTCCCTGCTGAACTAATATATATATATATATATATATATATATATATATATATATATATATATATATAATTATTTATGCTAAAATTATAACATAAGTATGTTATAAAATCACTACAAAAATAGCCATTTTGTTTCAAAACTTCTGGTGTTTTATCAAATGATGGTGTTGAATGTAGGATATATATATGGTGGACTCACCCGTCGTATTCGATGTATGAGGCCCAAACAGCTCAGTTCCTAGGAACCAACAGCCTGACACCAGCACATATGATTTAATTATAGTGGTGAAGTTTTTTTGTACAGAACCAACCACACTTTTTGAAGGGACAAATACAAAGACCTGGTGCACTACGTGCCATAAGGTCCACAAACGACTCTTCTCCTAGCTGCCATCCAAAGCTACAGAACCCAGTCTGTCCTGCTATTTATCCATAGCTGGAGGGAGATGAAAAGTATTAATACCTTTCCCAAGAGTATTAGCACGTAAGTGATAGTAATGGATTCGCTTGGAATTCGAATTCGGCTCTCCAATTCCTCATTCCGAGCTGCTATCCACTACCTTTATATGTATACATATATATATATATATATATATATATATATATATATATATATATATATATAATGTATAGTATCATCCACAGACTGTTACGCTGTATCACAGCTCATCAGTGTGGCTAGACGTCCGGTTGCCTCTGGCTAGAATCGAAAATCGACTGAATTCGCGTCAGTCGGAAATTTTAACCTGAAGCCGTTGGCGCACGGCAGAGAAGGTGAATTTAAGCGTATTTATTTTTAGATAAACACACAGTGACTGAGAGAACTCGATTCGATTTTCCGAAGAGTCTTGCATTATTAGCCGTAATAGTCACTGTTTACAAACCCACACATCCTCCCCAGAGAGCTCAACCGAAATAAATTTTTCAGGAGCATATATATATATATATATATATATATATATATATATATATATATATATATATATATATATATATATATGCATACACACATATATATATATATATATATATATATATATATATATATGTATGCATATGTATGTGTGTGTGCGCGTGTGTGTGAGTAGCTTCTGTGTGTGTGTGTGTGTTTGTGTGCGTATTTGCGAACGTGATTGTTATGGAAAATCGACAATGATAGATAGATAGATAGATTCCGTCAAAATAAACGAATTAGCTCCAGTAATAATAATAATAATAATAATAAAAATAATAATAATAATCATGCTTCACTTCTGGTTGGAACAAATACATTTAACTTTGTTTTTCTTACTTTTAAATAGGATTTATTTCAGCTCTTCATATGAACGACTTTATTTTCCGAACATGCTAATATTTATTTGTAAATGTATTTCAGTGAGGAGGATTGCAATCACGGGTGTAGCTGTAAACTACAATACGGTATGTCTTTGTTTTTTGTTATGCTTTAAATTTTTGTTTCTTTCTATTATAAAAGTTTTCCGGGTCGATTGTTTGTGAAAAACATAACGAATTATGCCAACATTCAGATTTTATTTTTTATTTTATTTTATTTTTTTTTTTTAGGCTTGGATAACATAAATGAGATGGGTATACGGAGCAACCACATTTGTTTGCTTTCAAATTAAACAGACGCCAATCATTTTGGCAAGACCACAGGCAAATAATGAAGAGTAATACCCATACCGGAAGTTGTCTGCAAAAGAGAATATTTAGAAATGACAGTTACCAGTGCCATTCTTTCGATGTAATTGAGCACCGGCGCTTTATTTCGCCAAGAAAAAGAAAGAAACACTATCTGAATTTCCCATCGGGTTTAGATTTTTAGCGCATATGATTTCAGATTGTTTATAACGGTTGTTTGGCGTACTTACAGTCAATTCCTTTTTCCAAGACCTCTGCTTTCTAAGATGCATATTAGCGGTGCCTTTTTTGTAGAACTGTTCAATATCATTTGCATTCAGAAATTCCTTCTTTGCAGACGCTAACCATATTTTCATTTATATCTTGATGTTTTCTCTCAGTCGATGTGCCGGACTTCAATTCCCCCACAAACCAAAAAAAAAAAGAAGAAAAGTATAAAAACGAAATCATTTTTTTTATTGCCTTCCGATTGTGGATCTACGCAAGAATAACAAACTTTTCGGAAAACACGTTGGTGAATTAATGTAATTTGTTTTCTAAACTGTGTTGATATTAACTAGGGTGTGTAGGTGCAAAGGGCAGCAGTTCGGAACGAGACATCGGGGAACCGAGTTTGCGTTCCTATCGAGTATCGTTGTGTTCCATTTTGCACAAATACCCATGGGAAAATACATGAGCCCATGATTCCCCCAGCTATGGGTTAAATAGTAAGGATCTTTGGCCTTGGTTGACAACTAGTCTAGGAGAAGGACAATCCTAATTAAAACCATATGAAGCACTGGCGAACCTAATGAGAAGGCCCTGACGTATACAATGTATCTATGATCCCTACTGCAGCCGGCTTTGACGATTATGATAATATTAACTTCAAAACTGATTAAGGATCCGTAGCCTTCTCTGATTTCTTCCGGGATTAATTCATAGCATCATTATTCAGTCATCAAAATATTATCCCAGTTTCCGAAATACAGCTAAATATTGCAGAATAAGTTTAATTAAAATGTTTTCAATAGTTTTAAGGTGTTTTATTCATAAAAATGTATATCATTATTATTTTTCCCTAGCATTTTACGACCTCACACAACATTTAAAGTAAATTGTGTATTACATCATAAAAGAACGATTCAGGTATTGATTCGATATTTATTCGATTTCAGATATATGAACCAATGAAACTGAGTGACCAGATACAATCTATTGCATTGATCTACACTGGTAAAGTTGTTTGCATCCTATAGAATTAGTAGGCAATCTGCAGAAAGGCTACATATATGAAATCCCCCCGCTGAAATCTTAATTCAGGAAAGTTATGAAGAATGTAACGATGTAAGAAATGGCTTGTTAGTTTTAACGCTCCAAAACGAAACTGTTCTCTTTTAATCATCTGTGAGAACACATTTTGTCATCGGTCCACATGGCTGATGCTAACCTCCAGGTGGGTGACTCAGTACACTTTCTCGGACTAACGAGACATGAAGCTGAAATATTATATTGAATTAATTGCCAGGTCTGCTGCTAGGAATGTTTGTTCATTCTGTCATGCTAGATACTTCTTTCTCGCCAGAATCTATCTTACATATTTATAAATCTACCGTTCATCCTTCCTTAAAATATTGCTGCCAAATCTTGTTTGGTGCCCTTGCTATATACTTAGAGATTCTTGATAAAATCCAAATAAGAATCGGTAATGTTATTGTTCCTGACCTAGCATCTCGGCTTCAATCACATTCCCACCGCCGTAACGTATCTTCCCTTTGCCTTTTCTATAAATACGTTCATTGGTAATTTTTCTGATGAAGTCTCATCTACGTTACTTTAGTCTTTATGAATATAAACGCAGTACTAGATTGGCAGCAAGGTCTCATCAATTTATAGTTCAAATGGCTAGATGTATCTGTAAGTTCTATGCTAACGGTTTCTTCTACCGCACTTCTCGCTTATGGGACCCTCTTCTGGTTTTCTTGCTTCCCAGTCAACTGAGGCCGAGTGGTTATGATGTTCGCTTTTCGATCGTGAGAGCCAGGTTTGAGACTCACCACGGTCGATTTAGCAGGAAGACGACTTCTTGCTGTTATCGGCATCTGGAGGCGGGCTCAGCGTGCCACTTCTTTGAAAATTGCTTTCTGATTAAAAGTGAGTAGACGTCGAAAGCGGTCAATTGTGCGAACATGAAGTCACAAGTCATTGTCACCGATGGTTTGAGCGTACGGACGTTGTTCAAACTGCAAATCGTGATATGTTATGCGCTCTCTCCCAGAAACTGAAACTAAGGCGCGCTTGCAATAGTTACAGTATGAAGCACATTGCGCTGAACGAACACCAATGTGCAAGCGAAGATATCTGCGACAGTGATTGTCTTGCCACCCTACACATGTACACAGAAAACGAGAGAAGCCAGCAATTACACACAAACAGACACACACACACACGCACAAGCACACACACACACACACACTCATGTATATATCCTTGTCTCTTTTTCTCCTCCTTATATTTTTCTTTTCTCGCGAAGTGTTTGTTGAAATTTACCCTTTAAGAAGAATGCTTTTCTGCGTTTCCATATATATATGTGTGTGTATGTGTTTCATAGAGCCCTCTTTTCTCTTCATATTTTTAGCCGCCGATGTGTCGCAAAAACATGGATAAATACTATATATATATATATATATATAGAGAGAGAGAGAGAGAGAGGGGGCAATGAAAAGATTTAGATAGATAGATAGATAGATAGATAGATAGATAGATAGATAGATAGATAGATATTAACAGATTTAGAAAGAAAGAAAGAAAGAAAGAAAGAAAGAAAGAAAGAAAGAAAGAAAGAAAGGAAGAAAGATAGAAAGAAAGAAATAAGACACGCATCATGTTTCCAACTCACTTACGTACGTACTTTCTGAATTAATACAATGCTCAACGTACCAGCGGGACTTGGGGGATTTCTATGGTGCATCGTCTAATGTATAGAGCGATGCATAATCTCTGGACATGCATAATTCATCTTCCAATATTAAGGAATACTGTATAATTTACAGTTTTAAATGTCGGAAGCTTTTCAAATTTGCATTGGGTAATGTTCAATAAAACATAAAAAGAACTTCTTTTTTTTGACAAACATGGATGACACAAACTGTAAAAAAAATAGAATTGGAAAATTCACCCCAAAATCAGCTTTTTAAAAAATATCTTCTTTGTTGCAAGTTTATTTTCTGTGCAGTGAATAAAAGTTAAATGAAATTACTTGAATCATTTATGTTTATCACTTCATGATTTTAATGATTCAGTAATAATATACAATAACGGAATTACTTTCCTTTTTCTCTGTCCATAACAATAGGCTGACCCGTTTTTGGATAATTAATAGTAATCTGATTTTATTCCTAGTGGATAATGAAAACTTCTGTCGATATAGAACCACAGGTTATGTTTTTGCCCATCGAAGCGAGTAAGCGTCATGTTACCCTACCAAAACAATTTTAAGATTAAAAACTTATAAAAAAAAATATGCAAATTAAAAATATTATAAAATTCAAAATTATGGAAATATTAATAATTATAAAATAATAAAATACCGTTGTTGTGATAGCACAAGGTAATATGTAATGTGTTCTTGGTCAGAGTAAATTTGATAAAAATCAATTTAGAGTGTGACATATCATGTTAGCACCAGCAATTATGGGTTCAAACCCAAGTAAATATATCTATTTTCAAAACACCCCCTCCATGTACAACAGAGATAAACCAATACGCAAGCTTATTTCCTTATTATTCGACGGTGTAAAAGTAATAAGTTATACTTGTAAGTAGGGAGTTTACTCAACAAATAACAAAACAAAGTTCAAATTATTGCTGATGAAGTTGGTTTCATTGGCTTTGTAAAAAGTTCAAATCTACTTTTCCCAATAAGTCGTGTCAGGGATTCTACACTGGTACTGGTACCATATAAAATAATATATCCTGTCTCATGTTACAGGGATAGGTACTGGCACTTCACTTACATTGCCTTTCAGGATCTCATGAAAGATTTAGATTTAGGTTGGTGCATCCAACTGGTAAAGTTGCGCCATCGCTTTTCCGGCTCACTTGGTTACATAATTATCTGCTTTCCAGACGAACAGATATCACGTAATACAAATTTATTAATTCACCGATATCCCACTAATTATGTATCTCTTGTATCTCTACTACTAGAAACTTAGATTAAATGTAAATTATAAAGTTAAATGTTAGTTTTGGCCTGTAAGGTGCATGAAATTCAAATGCTTGAAAGACGTCATGTATTATGTAAATCCGTGGTATCAGAGATCTCTTTGCTCGTAATGAATGCAAGCGTGTCCTCGAAGAAATGTTTGCTGATAGAATGAAACAACGTATAGCATATACGTTCGGTTCTACAGATTTATTAGTAGATCTGCTAGAGTTTGCTGAACAACAGCAAATCTTCCATCCCTCCTCTATTCAATTAATTCGAAGTCCTGACATCTACAGCAGATAAGGTTGAATGCTTCGAACCAAAGTTTGCTTCCAACTCAACACTCAACTCATTTGGAGTGCCTGCAGCTGATTCCCCACCTCCTAGAACAGAGGCTCTACTGAGTGATATGCACATAGACCCATCACTGGTCTCAGTCATCATTTCTAAATTAGACACCCATATAGCAAGCAGAGGTGATGGGATCCCAGCCGTCGTCCTAAAGAAATGTTCCCGAGCTGGCCCCAGCTCTCTCCAAACGCTACAACTATTGCCTCGTTGCTTCCTGCTCTCGGGCTTGTTGGAAGTCCTTCTCTGTAGTCCCTGCTTTAAGACGTCTGGCGAACCTTCTGACTCCTCGAACTATCGCCTTATTAGTTTCCTACCGCTTTTTAATCAATGCTGAAGTGGTTAAGCGTCTTACCTCTCCCAACCTAGTCTCTGACAAAGAATATGGCTTCCGTTTTTTGTGATTTGCTAACAGCCATCACTGAATATGTATATCAATCTGTTGATAATAAGGGGGAAGTTCGAGATGTGGCTCTAGATATCTGGAAGTCGATTGACAGGGTTTGGCACGAAGGTCTTGTACGTAAGCTTCAGGGCTACGGTATTACAGGAAGGTTGTTTCATTTAATCCATTTGCTCCTATCAAATCGTGAAAATGAAGGTCGATTTGAAAGGGATCTCTTCCAGATCCTTTCACATGAACGCGGGTGTCCACCAAAGCTCTATCCTGGACCCTTCGCTGCTTCTGATCTTCATCAACGATCATTCCCATGTCATCAGTTCCCAATTAGGCATTTATGCAGAGGACACTACCATTTACTTTTGTCTCAATAGTTAATCGAGCCGCTGCTCTTGAAAAGTGTTATGGGACCTACCTTTATGGACTAAATGGACTCGTCCTATTACTATATATACGGGGAGATTATGCCACTCAAGAGAGAGCTGTCTACAGTTGACGAGTTGACTACTGTACTTTGCCGTCAGTCGGACCTGCAACACTTTTATATAATTTTATGTTTTCACTAAATTGCTGAGTTTGAGTTTTCTTTCGGACCTATTCTGGGTCCGCAACAAAAAGGACCTCCAATAAATTGTTAGCTGGAGCAGGAAATGGTTTGTAAATTTTAATGCCTGCAAAACGAAACTTCTCTCATTTAACCTCCATAGAAACATTTTCCTACAGCATGCCAGATGTTAGACTCCTGGAGATCTACACACTGCACCTTTTTGGCGTCAGGTTTTCCACTGACTTGAAGTGGGACGACTGCATCGAATCAATAGCTGCATCTATTGCAAGGAAAGTTTGGTCACTGTGTCGTGCCAGAAGGTTTTTCTCGTCAGAGTCCATCTTGCACATTTACAAATCTAGCATTCGCCCGTGCATTGATACTGTTGCCATATCTGGGCTGGTTCTCCTGCTATTCATCTCGAAGTTCTGGACAAAATCTAAAGAATGATCTGTAATGTAAATGATCCTGACTTGAAATCTCGACTTCAGTCACTTTCTCACCGACGTGACATGGATTCCCTCTGTCTTTTCGACAAATATTTTCATGCCATCTGCTCTGACGCGCTTCTTTCACTGATGGCCTGACTACGAGAATTTAAGCGTGTTAATAGATTGGTATCTAGGTCTCAACATTTTACTGTTGAATTAGTTAAATGTTGTTGACCATGTTCACCATAGTCTATTAATATAGAATACAGCGCAGTACGTAATCTGTTCAATAAAACAACGTTAAAGATTAACACTCACGGGTCAGACAATCTACTGAATCTGACTATATCGCCAATACCAGCAGCATCTGTTCCGTAATTCTTCAGTCTTCGATATCAAAGGTTGGCAGTGCATATTCGGGAAAAACATGGCCGCCTTTATACACGTTTTATTGAATATTTTGAGCCTTCTGATTGGATAACACTTCTATTTGTGAACTATAAAATGAGTCAGCTCATTTTGGCTGGCTCACTAGTACACCAGGGTACCCCAAAACTCCAACAAATGTAACCGCCATTTCTACTCCAACAGTTTTCTCGCGTGTCCCGCCTGTGGAACTCCCTTCCGTTTATTTGCTTCCCTGATAACTACAATCTCTAGAAATTTAAATGCAACGTCAATCGCCATACACAGTCTTTTCTGTCACTTTCACTCTCTGCAACCCCCTGAGTACTAGTGGCATTCCCGTTTTACTTGGGGTGAATTGATTATAAAATAAATAAATATGTGGTATTATGTCATAGGATAATTTCATTTGGTTTTGAAGTTAAGCTTCGTAAAACAATTTCAGTGCGAAAAATATGGCTAGTTTCCTTGTTGAAAGTGTAAAGAAGGGTTTGTTTCACAGGTTTATGCAACTGTCTACCTCGCAAAATGTAACACTTGATTACCTGTTTGAAATTTACAAATATATGACACGAAAAAACGGCACAAGATCATAGTCAAAAATGCCGAAACCACCGCCGTGTTAACTTTAGACACCACGGAATTCTTTAGATTTTTTCAACTATAATTATAAAAAAAATTATTGCCCAAGCAAAGGATCGTTTTGATTTAGACTTGCCAAGTGTTATTTTGACAGCAGAATCATTTTTTTTTAAGTTTTCATTTCTTGGCTTCTAAAAACCGTCCATTATTTTAATTTCTGGCACAAACACAGTAATTCCTAATAACTAAGAATCCTTAGATTTCTTTCAACAATAAACGGATTGAATGTTGAATGTTTTCCAAATGAATTTTAATTAAGAGAATTCCGAACTTTAGCGCGGAATCAACAATTCTTTAGACTGCCGTCAACAAATATTTAGGGCAGGAAATAACTAAATCTAAAAGAGGTTGCTGCAGATAATAATGGAGTAAGGATAAAGTAAAAGTTTTGCGATGAAAATGTTGGAAGCTTTCCTAGCGGATCTAATTGGAACTTGCGTGAAATCTCTTCCCAGATGAAGAAGCAACAGAGATGTAGTTCTGCTGATGGATACTACAATACCATGCACTGAACAGTTGGACGAGAAACTGTTAAGGGAAAAGGGAATTAGAAGTACACTCATACTTACAATCAGTAAGAGACAGCTGACATTTCTGGGACACATTATGAGGACAGAAGCCCGAAGAAATTAAAATTCACATGGCATATTAAAGAGAAGAGAATCAGCAAGAGACCTATTTACGTTTATGTGAATGGCTGACAAAACAAGGAAAAAAGGCGTGATAAACAGTCCTTACATAGAGCAACAAGTGTTCTGATAAAAATGTTGGAATGATAATAATAATAATAATAATAATAGTAACAATCCCCGTCGTAGTTGGAGCCTTCGGATTGTTTGGAAAGAATTCCAGCAGACTAATTGAAGGGATCCCTGGAAGCCCATGCCTTAAACTTAAAATAAAAAAATTGTTCTCACGAGTACAGTCCACACCTTACAAAGGACTTTGTCTATGTAATTTTTTCCAGTGGAAAATGTCATGATGCCATTTCTAACCTTAGGTCCCTGGGCGGGACCCTGAAAGAAATTAGTACACATCAGAAATCAAAGGAAATAAAATAATAATAATAACAACAGCAACAATAATAATAATAAAGCTAATATCCCAGACATTATTAGAGACAGCAAACAAAAAAAAAGTTGCCTCCTTATTGATATGGCAGTCCCTACAGACTGCAATGTATCATTGAAGATCTTAAAAAAGCTATCCAAATAGAAGGAACTTGAAAATGAAATCTCAAGAATATGGCACATGAAACATCAACAGACCCTGTTGTAGTTGGATCCCTCGGATTGATTGCAAAATATTCCAACAGACTCATTAAGGGGATTCTTCGTAGCCCATACCTTACAGAAATACAAAAAATTGTTCTCACGAGTACAGCACACACCTTACGAAGGGCTTTATGTAAAATATGTTTGTGTGTTTTTTGTTTTTGTTTTTAGGGGGTTTTGGGGGGTTTTGGTTTTTTTTTTTCGCTCAGTGGAAAATGTCATGATACCATTTCTAACCTTAGGTCTCTGGCGGGACCCGGAAAGAAATGAGTACACACCAAAAAATCAAAGGAAAAAATAAAAATAAAAAAAAATAATAATAATAATAATAATAGTAGTAGTAGTAGTAGTAGTAGTAGTAGTAGTAGTAGTAGTAGTAGTAGTAGTAGTAGTAGTAATAATTTGTCTATGTAATGTTAGTGCTTCATTAATTCAAAATAATTCGTCATCAAACCGTGGGGCAAAGTTAAACGATCTCGTCTTGCAGACAATTACTACTGTGTATGAGCTTTTTCATCACTCAAAGGCTCAATATCCTTCACCTTGTGGCAGACGAAATTAACCTTATTATTTCTTAACAAGGCTCTTGTTAACCTATCACAATTTTCCTATGCCCATAAAATTTATTCCGTTCTGTTGTCTCTCTGCCTTTCGCGAAAATCCAACACTTAGCCTACGAAACCCAAATTGTGTTTCCAAAAATATATCGTCTTATATTTACACAAAATTTCTAGCTACAATATTCATTAAGACAATTTGATTTTTTCTGACACAAGAATGCCGAAATCCATACTGTTTATGGTTTAGGAAAACGCGTTTCCTCCTTTAGAATACTTCATCAGACAAAAAACAAAAGAGTTGGGAAACGAAATGAAATTGGCTGAGTTGTTGCGGATAGACACGTCGGACGCCAGAAATTTGTCCCGACATCTTCAGATTTTCTTCTTTTTTTTATCTAGACGCATAGTTATAACCGACTTTTTCATTTATATTTACCCCTCCTCCTACTACTTATATATGATTCTATCATTAAGAACATTATTTTATTCTGATGAAGTCCATTTAAAAGATGAAACGCGTTACATAGATTTTTCTCCATTTTCTTATTCATTTAACTAGCATCGTTCTGATACATATGAATTTATCTATCGTATTCTCTCATATAGACTTCTATCAGGTACTTTTCTGGGCCTAATAAGTCAGGGTAGGAACTTACATATTTTTTCAATTATTACAAAATGTATCCACTTATTGCAACCCAATCCTACAACTTTTAATTATAAAGAGAGTTCCAATAACCTGGACCGATTTTAAATGTGAATTAAGTTTAAGCGTCTAATGATTTTTTCTTTTACTTTCAGATTTAAAAAGTTAAGTCTTTGGCAATTTCAACCATGGGAAGATTAACAATCAAATAACGTGTTAAAGTTTCAAAAGTACAAGTGGAAAAATTGTTTGTAAATTCAAACAAACTGGGTCGGTGGCAGATGTGAAAACACCATGCGTGCTCGTTTACGCCGTTCAGCTGAAAACATTGCTGCAGTGCACGAGAATGTGGCCGAAAATCCAGACACCTCTTATCGTCCTCGCGCGCAGGAATTGAACCTCTCCACAACAACGTGACATCGTTTCCAATTGCACTCTTGGTTGGTCAATTATGTTGACCCAAAAAAATCGCGTTGTGCGCGAAATGCATTTCTGTTTGAACGTCCATTTTTGTAAGAGGCTTTGATAACTTTAGCACGTTGTTTGATTATTAATCTTTCCATGGTTGAAATTGCCAAAAACTTAACTTGTTAAGTCTGAAAGTAAAAGAAAAAAATCATCAGACGCTTAAACTTAATTCACATTTAAAATCGGTCAAAGTTATTGGAACACCCTTTACTTCATACCGACGCCCTCGACTTTTGTGCTAAAAATGTAGACGCTAGCGCTACAAACCTATTTTGGACCCCTCCAGCACAAACTAAGAATGCACAAGAAATAACGAACCCTATTAATTATACACTATGTTTAAGTCATCAAGCAAATCACGTAAGCTTCAGTGTGGAGTAATGGATAGCGGCTCGGAATAAGGAATCCGAGAGCCGAGTTCGAATCCTTTATATTTACTTGCGTTCCAATACCCTTGGGAAAGTTATAAATCCTCTTTTTCCTCCCCCCCCCCCAGCTATGGATAAATAGCAGGACAAACCGGGTTCTATAGCCTTGGAGGCCACTGGTCTACAGCAGAAAGAAATGGCTACCTACTGCAAGAAAAAATCAACGTTGTCAGTCATGTATCGAAAGATACATGATTGCCTTAGCGTGTATCACGCATGGCACATAACTGACTGAATTTAAATTCGGTTTGAAAAAAGTTGTCCAATTTTAAACAATCAATATAAATGTTAAAACAAAGCGCGAGTTAACATTTTAGGTAGGATCAGTATGTTTTATTGGAGCTATTGAAGTTATTTTATGTATGCTAAAAAAACTACCGTCTGAAGTTATTAGGAAAACTAAAATAATCACATTTTACTTCAATATAATGTAATAAAAAATTGAACAAAACCTACATAAAAAAATAACAAACACATATGATCAATTCAGCAGATGCAGTTTCCGAAATGGTAGTTTTAATTGCTTTCTATAGGGGTGGGGTCTGCTTTGCTATCATATTGTTTGCCACCTTCAGATAATTTCATTTTCACAATTGACCATAGATTTTTAATCGGATTCAGATCAGGATTTCATTATGACCATTCCATTATCTTGTCTCCTGTAAAACTTTTATTCTCAATGAATTCACGGGCAAGCTTAGATACATAAGAAGTAGCATTGTCGTTCATAAATACTCACTTCACATTGAAACTGAGAGACTGGGACTTGTACGATGCAAAAAATTGCAATAGTTAGAACTTCAGTGTAACTTCTTCATCGATTTCGAATTGTCTGATAATGGTTTGTTAGACAAGCCCATATCATAACACTACCGTCTCCTTGTTGTCTTCTTTTAGCCACAAGCATGTCTGAATTGGATAAAATCCATCCTTTGGTCCATTCATCAGGTCCATAAAATGTCACTAGAGATTCGTGCGTGAAAATTACTTTAGATAAGTCAATTTTCACGTATTTCTTGGCCCAATTTGGACGCTTTGGAATATTTGATTTGGAGGTTGCCTTGGAGAGTTTTACAAATTCCATTTCATAAAGTATTCTACACCTTTTGTCTTTCTTTACTCCCTCACTTTCAGCCTTTCCATAGATGTGAGTGCTAGTCAAAAGTAGTTGTCTAGCTATGACTCGCTTTAGTTCACGTTCATCTCAAGGAATGTTCTTAAATCCTTTTCCTTTTCTCTGAGTTCTCAACTTATTATATTCTCAATAACCTTCTTTACCGCCCAATGACCTCTTCAAAGCTCATTTGGTATCTCCAATTTGGACATTCCCTCATTCTGTTTTTCAGAGACTTCACTTAATCGATATGGACAAAAAAAGAAAAAAATATTTTTTTTTATTAAATTTCACAGGTCTTAAGCTAATCGTACTTTAATCTGTATACTAACTGCAGTCAGTCCATTTTCATAAATACGAAATATCTCAAAAACTAACCATTAAAAATGGGAGAAGATTTAGTTAAATATTTTACTAATGATGGAAATAAAAGAGTTTAAATTTGACAACTATTGGTTCAGATATTTTGGACTTATTGCGGTTTATTTCTGTCTATATTTCTGAGATGAGGTATTATGTACACTATTTACATTATTCGAGCTATTGTCCTCATCTTTGTCGCCATATTTATTACAACGTTTCGGCCGTCATACGCTCCGGCCTTCTTCAGGTCGTTGGAATGTCGAACTGAACCCTTTATTTCGCTCACTGGGGTAGACTGTTCCACGTGCCATGTTTAATGAATGTCAGTTATCAGTTATCAGTATGTTTTATTGGAACTATTGAAGTTAGTTCCCCTCTCTAAGTTCTCCACTGCCTTAACCGGGTATTGAACTCACACTCTTTGGGTTCTGTCACTGGATCTAATTAACGTCTTTATCCATAAACGTTGTAATAAATATGGCGACAAAGATGAGAATAATAGTCCCAATAATGTAAATAGTGCTGTTTATTTGATTTGCATAATAATTTCAGACAAAATGGCTTAGGATGATGTTCAAATTTTTGTAATGAGTAAAAAACGCTAATTCAAAATGCACAACATTTGTCTCGCTAAGAATTTTTAACACCCTTTAAACTCAAGTCACGTGACCTTTTATACTTTTGTTACCTCCTGTACATTTTAATAACAACCGTTTTAACGATTATTTTGAAGACAAAATTACATTTTTTAAGTACGTGCTGAGTTCGGAGTAGTCAAAACGATGCAATTTATAAAGCACTAAAACAAGATCTATATCATAAGGACACTTAGGAAACCCGACGCGGCTTGTAAGTAATTTTAAAATATTTTACCAACTCAATGTAAAAAATGTATTATAGTTAAATAATTAAGAAATAACTGTATAAAAAATTTATTATTCATCGGAAAAATTTTTTGCTTTCAGAAAATATTGTCCATATTAATACAAACAACTAAAAGCAAATAAAAGCATTTGAAATTAAATAATATATTTGTTTTATTGAGTTTTGTATATTACAGTTCAAAGCTGTTTTTCAGGTACGTGTGGAGTAATTACAAAAAAAACAAAACGTGATTTGCATTCTTCAAAGCCTTGTGCTTTTAACTATTGTAATCACTAAACCCGACGCGAGCGAATTTCTAGAGTTTTCATAAAATTAGTTATGGTGGGGGGATAATAAATATAAAAAAAATATTTCTGCCATGACTATAATAAAAAAACATATTTATAATAATTTCGATCATCTGTGAATACTTTCTGAAAGTTTCATTAACATCCGACAATTATTTTCATTTTTGCAAGATTTCCAAAAATAATGTGTGTCATACAAAAAAAAGTGATAAAAATTGTATATGTTATTTCACTGGTGACGGTGATACAAAGATAAACAAAGTTTTTTAATAAAAATTTAGAATATTCTAAAAAGAAGAAAAAATTTTAAAAATTAATGAAAAAAAACTTTGTTTTTTCCTCTTCCACATAACATAAGCATATAGACGATAAAATTTTGTTTTCGTCAAGTTTGGTGTCTTTTTAATCATGCTTATGCCATTTTTTTATCGATCTCGTGGAGATACCTACGTGAGATACAAACGTATGCTTCAAACTCCTCATCGAAGCCGTAGATATTTGATAAAACCCATTTATTTTAATGTATGCACAATTCGTCTCTTTGAATTCGAAATCTTTTTGCTTTGATTGTTTGAATCATCAATTCGACATTTGGAATCTGAATCAGCATTTTGCTTAGTCAGGATGAGACTTTACATGTTTCTCAGGGCAGGAGAAAAAACAAGACAATGAACAATTCATCTCATTTGTGTTTCCTAATTCGTTGGATTGTATGGAGAACAGATAGACCTGAACGGTATCTATCTCAACTCTTTATATGTCAATTAAGCGTGGGCAAAAGCAGCCAGAAATTTTCGGTTTTCAAGTAAACATTCAGACTCTATTTAGTGGGTGGGGGCTTGTTTGTTGTTGTTGTTTTTTTAAGAACTTGTGTAATTTTTTCATCGACATCATAAATCAAAATTTGTTTGTAAAAAGATGAACATGTTTGATATTTTTAATATCACTCGGCCAAATCTTTAACGGCAAAAAAATGAAGAAAAAGTACATTTCAGGGTAAATTTCAATGTTTCTTAAATTACTATTTTTTTTACTACTAATCCGCACAGAACGTAGCTGATTATGGCTCTTCACTCTTTCTGTTTCATTATTTTCAGTTAATTGGCATGGATTCTTGAGAAATATAGTGAAGCGTCTTCCCGCTTTGAATTCTGAGTTTTCCTTCTCCTAGATTGGCTGCCACACAAGGTTAAACCACGTTTAACCAGGGTTGAAAAAATTAAATTAATTCCTTGCCCACATGTAATTGAATATCTGTCTATATTTCTGAGATGAGGTATTATGTACATTATTTGGAATATTGTCCTCATCTTTGTCGCCATGTTTATTACAACGTTTCGGCCATTGTACGCTCGGGCCTTCTTCAGGTGGTTGGAATGTCGAACTAAACCCTTTATTTCGCTCAATGGGGTATACTGTTCTAGTTTCACGTGCCATGTATAATGGATGTCAGTTATCAGTTATCTCCGGTTAATTTCACTCTGAAAGTTCTCCACAGCCTTAACCGGGTATTGAACTAACACTCTTTGGGTCCTGTCACTGGATCTAACCAACGCCTTTATCCACTGTGCCATGTGTCCTAATTGAAATCACGTTATAATTATTGTTATAATATATAATAAAATTAATATATATTATTAAATCAATATATAATATAATATAATTATCATGTTATAATATAAATATTATTATTATTATATCTTTTATTATATATATTATAAATTTACTGAAAAAATAATTAATTCCTTTCCCGAATGTAATAAATTAATTGAAATCACGTTATAATTATTATTTTATAATATATAATAAAATTAATATATATTATTAAATCAATATATAGTATAATATAATTATCATGTTATAATATAAATATTATTATTACTATATTTTTTTTATTATATATATTATAAACTTACTAAAAAAATTAATTGCTTTTTCGGATGTAATAAATTAATTGAAATCACGTTATAATTATTGTTATAATATATAATAAAATTAATATATATTATTAAATCAATATATAATATAATATAATTATCATGTTATAATATAAATATTATTATTATTATATCTTTTATTATATATATTATAAATTTACTGAAAAAATAATTAATTCCTTTCCCGAATGTAATAAATTAATTGAAATCACGTTATAATTATTATTTTATAATATATAATAAAATTAATATATATTATTAAATCAATATATAGTATAATATAATTATCATGTTATAATATAAATATTATTATTACTATATTTTTTTTATTATATATATTATAAACTTACTAAAAAAATTAATTGCTTTTTCGGATGTAATAAATTAATTGAAATCACGTTATAATTATTGTTATAATATATAATAAAATTAATATATATTATTAAATCAATATATAATATAATATAATTATCATGTTATAATATAAATATTATTATTATTATATTTTTTATTATATATATTATAAATTTACTGAAAAAATACTTAATTCCTTTCCCGAATGTAATAAATTAATTGAAATCACATTCGGCACCACTAACAATTACACTCTCTATACTTCTCTGGGTTGCCTTTCGGGTTAAAAAAGCAATGTTTAAGCCTATTAGCGACGATATGTATATAGATTACGGCAATTTCGATTGAGTTGATCCCCATATAGACACAAGAGTAGATAAATAAATCCCTCACATTCCACTAATTGATCTGAAATTTCCCTACACAATTTCCGATTTACTGGATTAGTATTCACCGCTAATTTGAGATATTTGACGGAAATCTAAAAACCTGATATTTACATTTACTATTACATTATTATGAAGTTAGACTAGATACAATTATCGGATGATGACAGTATCTGTTGTTGCGTTGCCTCTCGTTTCTCGTGTTGAGTTTACAGGTGCCTCAGCAATTCTTCAGTCCTCAACGTTTCATCAAAAACTGAATGAATGATACAAAACAGAAATAGTAGCATCGTTTCTTGGAGATAGAAGGGATGTCTACAAGCTGACCAACTACCAATCACCACGTTGTCTATCGCACTAAGAAATCTTCTATTCTTGCAACCGTACTGATTTAGCGCGTGTTTAGTCGCATATGAAAGTTTAAGCAAACATAATCCATCACTCCCAGAATTGCACGCCCACAGGGTCGTTAGAGTTCTGATCAGTAGTTTAGGGTTTTTTTATGGCCAAGTTACGCATTCTGAAAGACTAAGTAAACATTAGCCTACTGCATACTTTAACTTCTTGTATTAAACATCTTCATTTACATTTAATATTATAGTATTATAAAGTTAGTAGTACTAGTAGTCTGTGGATCTACGAAAACATTTACTTGGGGTATAAGAGCTGGGGGTACATTTTTCAGGTATATTGTGGAAAAGCTTAGTGTCAAATAGGCCGTGAAATAGAATAAGTTTACTAAGAAAGAGGTTCTTTCTGCAAAATCAATATTTATTGAATAAAAATAATTGTCTCTACTAAACATAAATAGGAGCAGATAGGTCAACCTATCTTCCTGTTCACACTCCTCCCCGATCTTTTGAACAGGAGTATGTAGCTTCGCCTATCGTTCGGTTTATGCACCAGCACAGTAAAAGCTTATCTCATGTTTCTTGTTTAAAATAGGTTTCCACTTCTTTCCGAAATCTTCTCATTCTCTTTCACTCCAGTTTATCTTAGCATCATTATTGCCTTGCTTGCGTTGAATATATAGGCACGGTGGAGTAATGGTTAACGGCTTGGATTGAGGAATCGGAGAGCCGAGTTCGAATTCCAGTCGAATCCATTACATTCACTTACGTGCTAATACCCTTGGGAAAGGTGTGAATCCTCTTCTTCTCCCTCCAACTATGGATAAATAGCAGGACAGACTGGGTTCTATAGCCTTGGATGGCAACTGGTCTAGGAGAAGGACAACTCTGAATTCAAAACCTGCGGAGGGTCGTTTGGGGACCTTGTGGCATCCGTTGCACCAGGTCCCTGTATTCGTCCCTCCAAAAAGTGTGGATGGCCCTGCACAAAGCCTTCACCACTATAATCAAATCCTGTGCGGGTGTCGGGTTTTCAGTATCTGGGAACTGATCTGTCTGACCCTCATACGTCGAGTTCGACAGGAGAGTCCATCATATATATATATATATGAAGAAATATAGTCTTAAAGTGTGCTATATTTATGGGATACAGTTCTCAGTATCAGAGATAGAGCGTGTGTAAATATAAAAGTGAACATAGAAGTCAACACCTAGAGACGACAGTCTGTTTCATGCTAGTGCAATCGTCAGGCAACTCTGACGATTGCACTAGCATGAAACAGACTGTCGCCTCTAAGTGTTGACTTCTATGTTCACTTTTATATTTATATATATACATATATATATATATATTTGAATTGGACAATGTCCGACAATTTATTTTAAAGACATTTATGATATAAAAAGAACGTTAAACATATCATAAATGTCTTTAAAATACATATATATATATATATATATCATATGTAACTATTTGTTTTCCTAGCCAAACCAAGAAAAAGTTTTCTCTACTGGATCTATTTTGTTTTTACCTCCTCGCTCTTGCCGAGCTTCAGAAAACTGCCTTCTAGGTAACTCGGAACAATCTGTAGTAGCTAGTGATATCTCCTTCCAGGCATCCATTAAATAGGAGTCCCCTACCCATAAGGCCACTTTCCGATTGCTGATTGGGACTCATTCCGGATTTTCTTCCTAACGCTCCCTGGACTGAAATCTTCAACCTCCCAATTGAAATTTACGCCACGGAGGTTTCTTCTTGAGTCTAAGCCAGCATGGATGCTTCACCACTTCTCCATGATTTATACTAGCATGCTCGTCCGCCAGAGCACAGCGGTACTACTATTTCCGGCTATACCAGCTTGACAGCTCTCGTCATAACAAGGGCCTATTTGCAACTGCCCGTAATAAATGTAAGAGAGTCCTCCAAGTAGCTAAGTCCCTGATTGCTGAAAGAATGGGTGTCGGCATAGCTTCTAAACACTTTGGTTCTCGTGATTACTGGTATCTCTGCAATAGGGTGCTAAATAAGTGCAAGATATCTGTTTTCCTCTCTTCAATTGATCTGAGGTGTTAACATTTTCTGCTGATCCAAGAATCGGACTATTAGCCTTCTACATCCTATAACTCCTTGCGTGATAGTTGCTGTACTGACTTGCTTGCGGTGATACCGATCAAAAAATGTATTGCCGCGTGAAAATACTATTTTTTTCGACAGATTTTTTATCACTTTGAACGTTGTTTTTGGTGGATACCCGTAGACTCTCCGTTTATTCGAACGTTCAGGCCGGTAGACGAAAATGAATAAATATGCTGTTCATTAACAGGTAGGACTCTTTAATTCTAACTCTAGAGATGTGCTGTCGCTGAGGGAAATGTATATTCATTTTAGGATAGATAGATAGATAGATAGATAGATAGATAGATAGATAGATAGATAGATAGATAGATAGATAGATAGTTAGATAATAAACATTATGTGATAATAGATAGATAGATAGATAGATAGATAATGAACATTATGTGATAATAGATAGATAGATAGATAGATAATGAACATTATGTGATAATAGATAGATAGATAGATAGATAGATAGATAATGAATATTATGTGATAATAGATAGACAGATAGATAGATAATGAACATTATGTGATAATAGATAGATAGCTAACGAACATTATGTGATAATAGATAGATAGATAGATAGATAGATAGATAGATAGATAGATAGATAATGAACATTATGTGATAATAGATAGATAGATAGATAATGAATATTATATCATAGATAGATAGATAGATAGTTAGATAGATAGATAGATAGATAGATAGATAGATAGATAATGAACAGTATGTGATAGATAGATAGATAGATAGATAATGAACAGTATGTGATAGATAGATAGATAGATAGATAGATAGATAGATAGATAGATAGATAGATAGATACATAGATAGATAGATACATAGATAGATAGATAATGAACAGTTTGTGATAGATAGATAGATAGATAATGAATATTATATCATAGATAGATAGATAGATAGATAGATAGATAATGAATATTATATCATAGATAGATAGATAGATAGATAGATAGATAGATAGATAGATAGATAGATAGATAGATAGATAGATAGATAATGAACGGTATGTGATAGATAGATAGATAGATAGATAGATAGATAGATAGATAGATAGATAGATAGATAGATAGATAGATAGATAACAGTAATCTCACACCTGCATCAGATGAGGTCAAATTGGTGGCCACAGTAAGTAACTGAGACTAGCACTTTTACAAAGATTTGTTGTTTGTTTTCCATTCTTTTAAACATGCCAGCTTTACAATGTTTTGTAAGATACAACTATTTGCCGAAAATAAAAATCAGATGAAATACGAAGAATTGGAAAAGAGAGCCTCCAAGATTAAGTTGGCGGAGGAAGAGAAAGAAGAAGTGTATGGTAAACAGAGAGATACTGGTGGGCAGAATCGCAACCAGAAAATCTTCTTATAATATCAAGAAGAAACACAGGGGGTGGATAATATAAACAAAAAAAATGTTGGCAAAGATTTACCAGGAAGTTTTAGTAATTTCTAAAGAAGTTAAATTTTTTTTTAATAGACATTTACAAGAAGAGATCAAATTTTGTTATGATGATGGGAAAAAGCGAGTATATACATATATATATATATATATATATATATATATATATATATATATATATATATATATATACGTATTGTTATGGGAACCTACCCATAATAGTAATGGACTACTCCGTACCCCATAAATACTGCGCCTCAAGAGAGAGAGAGTGAGTGAGTGAGTCCTTTTTGGACGTCTCAGCTATTCGGTCGAACTCTCTGCCTCTGAGGCAGAGGGGAACTCTCTGGCTTTGGGCAGAGAGGAACTCGGACGAGGCTCCGCCGAAGGGCAGAGCCTCGTTCGAGGTGGTTGACCACCCCGATCCCGTTTATACGGGTTCTACGGGCAATTTTTGCCCGAGCCTACGGGCTCGGAAAGCCCACATTAAACCGGCCTTGTGCCACATTCGACACACGTGGGCGTGTTGTTAAACATCGAGTGAGTCAGTCCTTTTTGGACGTCTCAGCTATTCGGTCGAACTCTCTGCCTCTGAGGCAGAGGGGAACTCTCTGCCTTTGGGCAGAGAGGAACTCGGACGAGGCTCAGCCGAAGGGCAGAGCCTCGTTCGGGGTGGTTGACCACCCCGATCCCGTTTATACGGGTTCTACGGGCAATTTTGCCCGAGCCTACGGGCTCGGAAAGCCCACATTAAACCGGCCTTGTGCCACATTCGACACACGTGGGCGTGTTGTTAAACATCGCGAGTGAGTCAGGCAGTCGGCTAGACGATTACTGTAAGACATTGGAATAGTGATACTGGTCGAGACAACATAGTTCTCTCTAACCTAACCTGATTATTATTACTAACACTTCTACTCTTTTGTACATATATTCTATTTATAATATATCTGTGTTATTCCATACCTGTGTTCGAGTTATTCTTCATTGGTTCTGCTTTGGACCATCACCGTGGTACAAGGAACCTGGACCATAACACACACACACATATATATATATATATATATATATATATATATATATATATATATATATATATATATATATATATATATAATTCGATATCACCCCAAGCAAGGCAGTACAGCCGCTAGAATGCAAGGGTGTGGGGAAATTAGGAACAGAAACATGAGTAATGAGGAGAAAGAGAAAAGAGTAATCAGGAGGAGAGTAGATAGTGATTGACATAGCATCTATTTATTTATTTATTTATTTTTTGTTTTGTTTTTCACAGATTAAAGTTGGTTGGAAAGCATGGAGTCGGGATGGAGTTCAACAAGCGAAAAATTCGGGATAAGAAACTCTTAGCATAGAAGTTAGCTCATCTGTAAATTGATGAGATCTCGTCGCCAGTCGATTATTGCGCTTAAATTCATAAAGTCTAATTACCATAGCGAAGAGCTCATCCGAACAATTACCATGAACGTATTTATAAAAAAAATGTACAGAGAGGCAACCTTACTGGCGGTGAGCAAGTGACTTCAGCCGAGCCGCCAGAACAAGACCAGTAATATATCTGATTCTTCTTTGGATCTTAACAGGGAGCTCTAGGTAAACAGCAGGTGCAATGGACCATATATGGCAGCAATATTATAAGCATTCATGCGCATATATAAAACTCTAAGCTCGTACCAGCAAATATTCCCAACTCTTAAAGGCGCTGGAAAAGACCTTTGGGCAACAAGAACCTTTAAGGTCTCATAAGTTCAGTAATAGCCTCTTTGACCCTAGACACTTATATAACTGAGTGAAGGCATTATGCAGATTAAGAATATTAGCCACTGAATTGATATCATTGCTTCTAATACAAAAATGAAACCAGTCAATTAGTTGATTTAAATATATATTTTATACTTCACTGGTTTCAGCTAATAATAATATAACTATAATCCATTTTAGGGGAGACCTATGTCTTTTTTCCTCTTTACAGTTTTTTTTTTTAGTGTCGACTTATACACGAGTAAATAATGTTAGAAAGGTACACAGAAAGGATAATAAAATGTAGTGATTTTTTAAAAAGAAAACATTTAAAATAACAAATAATATGCAGGGAAGAAATAAAAAAAAACTAGAATAAAACTGCTCGGTAAAAGAATAAAAGACAAAAATTCGTGATAAAGAGCGAGAATAGAGTGATCGTAATATATTAACTGGAGATTAGCCTAGCAAAGGGTTTCTCAACCTTTTTAAGCAACTGCATACCGAGGAGCAAATAAAAATATCAGGGCGCGCTTAGCAACATTTTAAAGGGTAAATGTGAAGAGGGAGGAGATAACAACAGTGTGAAACATGTGCCTGGTGTTTTTTTCGCGATTTCTTCAATGTTTGACTCTTAAGAGGATAGCGCGGCTCACCAGCGTGACGCGGCACAGAGGCTGAAAATGACTGATCTAGCACAAGGCAATAATAAAAGAACTGGAGTGAGAATTGAACCCAGACTACTAACGAGCTTGTCTGCCACTCAAGTTTGCTATCCAGCGAGCTATTCTCAGCGCAAAAATAAATTGACTATTTGAATTTAAATAACATAAAACACTTCAAAACGAATAAAACATTAATATCGGACCTATATGAAGAAGGAAGGCCTGGAGAATCTGATCCGCAAGGGTCGAAAAGAGGGGAAAAAGAGAGACAAGAAAAAAACAATGCGTTACATACCTGGCGGACTTAAGCAAGTAGATGACAGAACGTGGTCTGGGGGAGAAAGCAGAGGGAAGGAGCTTGCTGAGAGCTGCAAGGGATAGAGAGAAGTGGAGAGCCATGATCGCCTACGCCCTGAAAGGACATGGCACATAAAAAGAAGAAAATATGTTAGACTAACGTTTCAAAATATGAAAATCTGCGCCAGCAAATTAAGTTCGAAATTTGGATGTGCTATAACATTTTACAAAAATCCGTTCTCCGATTATCATCAGCAACATTCTGCTTCAACTAATTTAACTCAAAAATATCACCTTTGACTGGATTCTGACAGGTGTCATTGCGTGCATTTCTTCTTTTAAAATAGATTTATTTAGTTTACTGATTCTCACTGAGAAGATGGAAAGAAAGTAATATTTTTCTGTATCTTACGATTTATTATTTTACAAAAAGTAAAACTGTCACTCAAAACAAAAACTAAGTACTGTGAATGACCGATTGTATCAAAAGTCGTCTGCAAAGTTTCCTGATGGAGACTTCTCGTTGAACGATATTTCACGGTCGGCTGGACTAGTCAACGTTAATCACGATCAAATCAAGATATCGCTGGAAAATAACCAACATTGCATGACACAAAAAGTAACCCGAGTACACACAATATCTGAATCAAGTGATGAAAATCATTGATTATGCTAATCACTTTATTGTGTATCTACTTAAAGATAATGAAAATATTTAGTTTCTGAAACAAATTCTGATGGACGATAAATGGATATGTTACAATAATATGGCGTGCCACGGGTCGTGGGACAAATGAACTGGGTGATCAATAGCCATATCCAAGGCTGGTGTTCCTCCAACGAAAGTGACGTTGTCTGTATAGTGTTTCCTAGGGAGTCTTCTACTATGAGCCCTTTCCAGTGAAACAAATGAGCGATTTGTACTTGTAATGGTAGAAATTAAAATCGTGCAAGCGACGAAATGTTCCCGAAATTACTTTACCATGTAGATTAAATATCCAAACGTAAAATACAGGTTTGTTCATTTAAAAACTTCTGTCGAATTAATGGCACCGAATCGAGGATATGTAGTTTTAGTTCTTTCTTCAAAATGTCCGATCTTCTAGCGACAGTTTGAAAGAGTCTCCTCTCCTCTCGCCGGTTGAACGTTCATATGCCTGTCAACTTGCGAATATAGATACTAAGTCCAGCTGTGTTCACATCTTTTTTTATGTTGGTATTTTCATCGACATTCTTCGAGGCCCGATTCTGCACTTGGTGGTTTTGATATATGTCAACATTCTGGAGTGAAACCGAGTACAAAACTTGTTTTATTTCTTAAAGTGAACCAAGTATATATGGTGACTAATACTGATCAACTATTATTTAATCAAGGTTGTTGAAGGAGACACTGAATTCAATTTATATCTCTGTTATTTTCTGGTGTAGATCATATACTACAACCTAGAAGGACGTAATATTGTATTAAGATGACGATAGACAGTTGTAGTATATGCCTCAGCCCAGAAGATGATAAAATCGGCTTTTTACTCAGTATGACGCGTGAAAAAGCAGATACATCGGCGAGTTTACCGTAGAGCTGTTTCATAACCACTAAGCTTACTCCATGCGTCAGAGGATTTAAGTGGCCATAAAACATAAGATTAATAAAGTTGAAATTTAAAAATTAAGCTTTTTATTTTATTTTTACTTAATAAACCAAGCGGTCTTTTCAGGTTAGTCAACACTTTCTACAAACTTGCTATGTTTTTTCCTTCTTTTAATATTTCTGTTATTATCACACTAATAAAACTTTGTACACCTGCGAAAATATTTAAATAAAAGATCAATCAGGCAGAAATATGAGAATCTTTTTAACACCTTGGTGCCTTTTGAAAACCGATGTATTCAGATAAAATACTGGGCAAAAAGCAATAAAAGAGTTCTAGAAGTGAAAACGTAAAAGGAGTGAAAAATAGGAAGTGTTTACTCGTTTAGGGAGAGAATTCTTAGTTTATCCACCTCAAGGAATTAGCTGAGGTGTCGAAAAGTTATATCTTATAACCACACACACACACACACACACACACACATATATATATATATATATATATATATATATATATATATATATATATATATATATATAATTATGTATGTATATATTGGATCAACACTTCCTCCAAAATAAGAGCTCTTCCTAAATTAAAAGGCAAAAAATAATAAATCATCCTGTAATGTCTTTAAAAAAAACTCCCTGAATGAATGAATAAATCGTTGATGAATATTGACTCGCGGGAATTTCTATGGAGAATTCAATTCCTGAATTCCCCAAAAAATAGCCTCTACGCTATTAAAAAAGAATATAATATGCTGCCTCTACTTTGCTACAAAATGAAAGCCTGAAAGCGTAATTCCATATCAAAAACCTACTTTTGTGACAACAAATGAAATAACTTAATGGCTTAGCTGCGAAGAATATTTTGATAAAAGGAAATGTTATTTAAACGTATAACCATCACAACGATTCAATCTAGCCTCCTATCAAGATTACCAATGGGTGTAACAGCTTTTTACAGTTACTCACAAAAATACTGGAACTGCTAATTAACTATGACATATTTGGGAAGAATATTAGAATAATTCTGAACCTAAAATGACAGCAAACTGCCTGAATATTGATCGAATATAAATTCAGTAAATGTACCAAAATAGAAAGGGATGTAAGGCAATGATGCTTTCTCACTGGACTTATTCAACTTATACAGTGAGATGATTCTGAGAGAATTAGAAGTCCTACGAGGATTCATTAATGGCGTCTACGAACTTAACAAAAAGTTATGTGGATGACACAATGTTTATAGCAGAGACAGAATAGAAATTACAAGATCTCCTACGGAAAGTAGTTATGGAAAGCGAGAAGTAAATACTGAAAAAAATTTTTTGTGGCCTAGCAATCACCTGGAGAAGGCCACAGCATACAATGGCCGAAACGTTGTGAATATGGAAATGAAGATGGGGATAGCAGTCCAAATAATGTAAATAATCATAATACCTCATCTCAGAGATATAGACACACAACAGTGAACAATTACAGAATAATAGGCCGCTCTTAAAATAAACATCATAAAATATCTGCATGGTTGTTAGCAAAGGGGAGAGGCCAGTATATAAATTACAGATGGGAGATATCAAAATCAAGCAAGTACAATTTAAATATCTGGAAAGTGTTTAAATAGAGGACGGAAAGTGTGACACTGAAACCCGAAGGCGCATTGGAATAGCGAAAGATGCCTTCCAAAAGCTAAACAATTTATTAAGAAATAGAAAAATTTCATTAGAAACAAAGAAAAGATTACTGAATTGTTACGTAATATCAATCCATCTATAGAACAGTGAATGATGGACAATCTCACAGATGAAGAAGAAAGCTGAAGCAATAGAAATTTTGTTCTACAGAAGGATGCTGAGAATACCATGGACTTAACGTGTGAGCAATAGAAATGTAAAGGACACTTATATTTAACATCAGAAAGAGACAGTTGAAATTTACAAGGCGCATAATGGGGAAAGTGGGCTTGGAAAATTTGATACACACAAGGCAGATTGAGAGAAAGAGGGACAGAGGAATATAAGGCATAACCTAAAGAGGTTGAGTAAATGGATGAGGGAACAAGGTTTTGGAGAAATAACAAAAAGACAAAATTGATTAAGTGCTGCAAAGAATAGGAAATTGTAGAGAGCCAATCTAGTACTGCCTTTAAATTCATAAAGTCTCAGTACCAGAGAGGATGGTTCATTAGAACAATTATCATGGAAGTATAGAAATTGCACAGGGAAAATACTTTGCGACAGTGGGAATGTGACAGAAGCCGAGATGCCAGGTTAGGACTAATAACAATGCAGAGTTTTCTTTGGATTTTATCAATAATCTTTAAATATATTGCAGGAGCATCGGATGATATGGGGACAGTAATATTCAAAGCCAGGCCGAATGGTAGACTTATAAATATTTAAGATAGATTGTGGCGAGAGATTTGTCTAGTTCGAAACAGGAAACCAAACTTCTTAGCTACAAATATAGCAATTGATTTAATATATTCTTTCCACCTCATGTGAGCGAAAAACGTTAGTCAGAGAAGACGCAATGAGTTTGTCGCCGGGAGGTTAGCATCGTCTATGGAAGATAAAGATGGTTCGCTCAACACTTAAAAGACAGTAGCTTCGTTTTGGAGCATTAAAATTAACAAGCCACTCCTTGTCCCATTTAACAACAGATTGTATGTCATTTTTTTAAGATCAGCTGCCAAATTGACCTTATCGAATCGATCAAACTTACTGTTAAGACAGAAGTAAATATTTATGTTCTCAGCATAGATACCGAACTGAAAACTGATTCCATTCTTCATTTTCATACCACAAATCTTGGTACATACAGTATCAGTAGCATGGAATAACTCATAAAAGGATTCTGGTATATGATTTTCTTCAGGGCCAGGTCAATGTGAACGATTAATTTGTCATTTCTGTCATAGTAAATCTTTGGAAGATCCATAAATTCCTTCATGCCAATGTATTGAATTTTGATCCATTCTGCAATTATTTGCTAATCAATGTCTGGCAGATAATGAAAACATCTTTATTTCTTTCAGTTCCAATATTTGTAGCTTCAATGACATGACCATCTATGTTCTGCAACGAATATTCTTTTAGTTTTTTTAGCAATTGCTTCGGGGTTTTTTTTTTCTATTTCTTTCTTGAAAACATTTCTACATTGCCTCTGACGTCATTTGTTTTATTTCTAAACTGCGAATTGTATTCACTGGGCTGCTTCTCAAATTTGATTACGCTCTATCTTTTATTTAATCAATATCAGTACCAGCCAGCAGATTCCGTTCGATAACATTTCCTCCTGTGTTGGCCAATTTATACGGATTATGTTTAGTTTTACGTCAGGATTATTTCCACAACAACGCTTTATTGTCTATCCAACTCTCTTTTGTCTTAGTTTAGTGAAACATGCCGATGAATATTAGGTTTGGAGACTCTCTTAACTGTATCTTATTGCTCGAAACCTTCAGCCCTTATTGTTGTGAAGGTATGAAATAGCAGCAATCCTTTCGAATCTAAAATGGTTATTTGTTTACCCAGGCGATGACCGACCTTGGATGTGTTATCAGTTACCACAATCCTTTCGATATGCCGTCCTGGGTATGACGATAAACTACACCCGCGTTCAGGGTAAGATGATAAACTACGACCAACAGCTAGGCCCCTGTTAAGAAGGTTTTGAGGAGCATGAAACTACCTCTTAATTGCTGGTGTTCCCAGGTCCATCCTGACCCGGGGGGGGGGGTAGCACCTGTTAAGTCACAGCTATGGGCAAATAGTCCACCCCGATATTGATGTAAAAATCATTAAAAAAGTGTAAAAATAGGTTTTAATACCAGAAATACTTCGTAAAACATTATTACCAGAAATAAATTTTTGAAGAAAAAAAATATTACCAGCAATATATTTTTGAAAAAAATATTACCAGGAATACGTTTTTGAAAAAGAAATTCAAGCAATACATGTGATTGTACTCAAAAATATGAGTAATTGAAAAATGGTTCAAATATATATATATATATGTATATATATACGCACCTTTTTACCAAACTATCGCTTTTAATCTATTTTTAAAAAAATGTTGGCATTAAATGACCCACTGAGGTTGATATGCCATAAAACAAAACAACCAACCAACCAAACTTTCGATATGAAACGTCTTGTAAGTCCCGACAAAAACCAGTGCTTTTTATCGAAGCATCATCATATTAGGTTGTTCACCAAGACATTTCTACCCTGAGCTGAGACAAGTTATTACACGCTATAATTAATAATATTTTCGCTGTGATGATTTCAAACAGCGGAAATAATTTTAAGTGACTCACGTTCTCGGACATTAAGAACTTTCCGCGGGATATTTGTGGTACCTGCGATGGTTGCTTAGTGCGATGCAAGGGTGTCTATGACAATCAGTACAACCTTGTCATGCAAGTTCCTTTTTCGCTCGACATCTGCCCTAAGCTATGAGAGGTTCAAAATTTCTTCAACTTCTTTACCTGCAATTTAATGATACCCAGGCCATGTCACATCAATTCATGAGAACTTTTTATGATCAATGTTATGTCTGGTCTAGTGTGTTCAATAATATCACTGAAAAGTTCCACGCGCCCATTGTCAGTAAAATCACCGGCTGATCTTACTTCAAACACCAAAGAAAATTCAAGAACATATTATTATTATTATTATTATTATTATTATTTATTTATTTATTTATTCATTTTCTTTGATTGCCTGCCGTTTACACTGCAAAAAGAAAATTGATTAGATAAAGCCCCACGCAAAATGCGGGCTGCACTTGTCAGAATAATTTGTTGCATCCCCTCGAGGCATGGACTTCCAGGGATCCCTTCAATTAGTCTACTGGAATCTTTTCCAACCAATCCCAGGGATCCAACTACAACAGGGATTGTTGATGTTCCCATGTGCCACATTTTTGAGATTTCTATTTCAAGGTTCCCTGCAATTTGACAGCCCTTCGAATATCCTCAAAGACACACTGCAGTCTGCAGGGACTGCCATATCAATAAGGAGGCATTTTTATTGTTTGTGGTCTTTAATAACAATATCTGGGCGGTTGGGTTTGATTGTTCTGTCAGTGTGTATTGTGTAGTCCCATAGAATTGTAACAGGTCCTATCTCCGTAACCGGGTCTGGGTGGTGTTCGTACCAGTTTCTTTCAGTTTCGTTGGCATAGAAGTTGCAAGTTTTCCAGTGCAGATATTGGCCCAATCTGTCATGCCGGGTTTTATATTCAGTGGGTACCAATATCGTGCAACCTGATATAAGATGATCAATGGTTTGTGGATATTTATCACAGAATCTGAATTTTGGGCTAACACAGTATTTTAGTATATGTGCTTGATAATTCCTAGTTAACAAGCATTGGTCCTGTGCAGCAAGGAGAAAACCTTCAGTTTCAGCTTTCAACCCTGCACTACGTAGCGACTGATGGGTACGATTTTTGTCTACGTCAGCTTGTTTGGTACGGCCAGAGTATTGGCCATGAAGCGGTTTATCTTGCCATTGTTTCTGTATCTGGTCGGTTGCATTTGTCTTTGCTTTCTTTCTTAAGTATTTTGCAGATTCAGCCAGTGTATTGTGCTTTACTTGTATTTCTGCGCCCATTTTAAACTCCATTTTGAATTTGTTGGCTCCCTTTATTACGCAGTAAAGACGCTTACTACTTTCATGTTCTTTGACACATACCATCATCAAGTCTTCTGTAGTTTCCAGTATCTTTGGAGGCCAATTGTTGTACTTTTGTAGGATAGTTCTAGTCGAACTAGTCCTCTGCCTCCTTCGGATCTGGGCACATACAGGCGATCCATATCAGCTTTGGGATGATGCATGCGGTAGCAAGTGAGGAGCTTTCTCGTTTTGGCGTCCATTCGCTTAATTTCAGCTATGGTCCAGTTAAGTACATTAAAGCTGTATTGCACCACAGGAACAGCTAAGGTGTTTATAGCTGATATTCGGTTTTTTGAGTTTAGCTCGGTATTATTATTATTATTATTATTATTATTATTTTCTTTGATTTATGTTGTATACTCATTTATTTCAGGTTAATATCACAGATCTAAGATCAGAAATGGCATCATGACATTTCCCACTGAACATTTCTGTAATAGAAAATTAAAATGAAACTAACCAAAACATATGCACATTTTACATAGATAAATTCATTTGTTGCGTGTGAGACGTACTTGTGAGAACAATTCTTCAGTTGCGTCTCTGTCCTTGGACAGAGTGCGCTCATGGGCTTCTCTGTCAAAGGGCAGAGGGGCAACTGAGAAAATAATACTGAGAGGTGCCCAACCCTCGGAAACAGCTGCCCGAGTCCGCGGCCTCCCATTGCACAAGAGGGAGGGATCGGTGCTCGCACCGAAGCCAGCGCAGCCGACGGTTGCGGGGGCTGTGGGCAATGTTCGTCCCCGCCCGGGTGCACGCGCTCGGGGCCCCACTTTAAAAAGACCTTGTGTCACATCTCATTATCGTGGGGGAATGAGTAAACACCGTGTGAGAACAATTCTTTTTGCATTTCGTTAAGACTCTCATGGATCCCTTCAATTAGTCTATCAAAGTCTTTTTCAATCAAACCCAGGGCCTCAAGCAGAACAGAATTTATCGATGTCTTCATATACCACATTTTTTAGTTTTCCACTTCAAGATGCTTGTATTTTTTGAAGAACTTCAAAGCCACATTACATTCTGTGCCAACTGCCCTGGCAATAAGAAAGGACTTTAAATTTTTGTGGGTTTTTTTATCAATATGTACGGGCGATTAACTTTTATCGTTCTGTCTGTGTGCATGATAAAGTCCCATAAAACTGTTACATGTCATATATCGCAACCGGGTTTGGGTGGTGTTAATACACATATCTTTCCGTTTCCTTCCCGTAGAAGATAGAGATATTCCAGTGCAGGTATTGGCCCTCTCTGCCATGCCGAGTTTATTTAATCGATGAATGCTAATAGCATACTAGCTGATGCAGGATGGTAAATTGTTCCTGGATATTCATTATAGAGTCAATTTTGCAGTATGTTTCCATGATAATTTCTAATTAGCAAGCATTGCTTCTGTGCATTATTATTATTATTATCATTATTATTATTATTATTGTTATTATTATTATTTTGTTATTATTATTATTTTTATTATTATTATTGTTATTATTATTATTATTGTTATTGTTATTGTTATTATTATTATTATTATTATTTTTATTTTCTTTGATATCTCACCCAGGAACCTAAGGTTAAAAATGGCATCATGACACTTACCACAGCAAAAAAAAAATTTTTTAAATAATTAAATAGATAAAGCCCTTCATAAAGTGTCGGCTGTACTTGCCAGAACAATTTTTTGTATCTCTTTGAGGGGTGGACTTCCAGGGATCCCTTCAATTAGTCTACTGGAATCTTTTCCAACCAGTCAAGGGCTCCAACTACAACAAGGATTGTTGATGTTCCCATGTGCCACATTTTTGAGATTTCTATTTCAAGGTCCTTGTATTTTGACAGCTTTTCGAATATCTTCAAAGATACATTGCAGTCTGCAGGGACTGCCATATCAATAAGGAGGCACATATTTTGTATGTGGTCTTTAATAACAATGTCTGGGCGGTTGGCTTTGATTGTTCTGTCAGTGTGTATTGTGTAGTCCCATAGAATTGTAACAGGTCCTATCTCCGTAACCGGGTCTGGGTGGTGTTCGTACCAGTTTCATTCAGTTTCCTTCCCGGAGAAGTTGCATATTTTCCAGTGCAGATATTGGCCCACTCTGTCATGCCGGGTTTTATATTCAGTGGGTGCCAATATCGTGCAACCTGATACAAGATGATCATTGGTTTCTGGATATTTATCACAGAATCTGCATTTTGGGCTAACACAGTATTTTAGTATATGTCCTTGATAATTTCTAGTTAAAAAGCATTGGTCCTGTGCAGCAAGGATAAAACCTTCAGTTTCAGCTTTCAACCCTGCACTACGTAGCCACTGATGGGTACGACTTTTGTCTACGTCAGTTTTTATTATTATTATTATTGTTATTATTATTATTATTATTATTATTATTATTATTGTTATTATTATTATTATTATTATTATTATTGTTATTATTATTATTAATATTATTATTATTATTATTATTATTATTATTATTATTATTATTATAATTATTATTATTATTATTTGGCCTTTCAGTTCACTTGAGTATCACAATCGATATATCAAGGTATGATGACTTATTGATCTTTAACCAGTGAATCTACACAAAGTTGTTTTATTTTTTATTTTTTATCATTATGTGTTGACATTATAGATAGATAGATAGATAGATAGATAGATAGATAGATGGATAGATATGATCAGACTGAGATAGATAGATAGATAGATAGATAGATAGATAGATAGATAGATAGATATTATCAGACTCAAGTAGATAGATATTATCAGACCAAAATAGATAGATAGATAGATAGATATTATCAGACACAAGTAGATAGATATTATCAGACCAAAATAGATAGATAGATAGATAGATAGATAGATAGATAGATAGATAGATAGATAGATAGATAGATAGATATCGGCATGACAAAATGAAAGAAACTCCTATGAGAAATTTTTCGTCCTTTGAGAATAGATTTAATACAGTTTTAATGTTAGAATAATATAGAATGTCAAGGAAAAGAAATATGAAAAGTATATATGTTAATATTATATCATACAGCATATCGGCTTTTTTAACATACCGACTTCTTTTACAATGTGGGATATTTAAAAGAATGGCGATAAAAGCGGAAACAAAAGTAGTAGGAAACTGAATGCTGGGAATTTGTGCTTCTCGGGACATATGATTTTAAATTTGAATAAAGTTGAAATTTAAACCTCCTTTATCTTCAGCTTTTCATTCGATGTCTAACTTTCTTTCTTTTTACGTGCCATGTCCTTTCTGGACGTAGACGATCATGACTCTCCACCTCCCTCTATCCCTTGCAGATCTCAACAAGTTCCTTCCCTCTTCTTTCTACCTCAGACCACGTACCCTCATCCACTTGCTTAAGTCTCCCAGGTATGTCACGCGTTGTTTTCCCTTGTCTCTCTTTCTCTCTATTCGACCCGTGAGTATCAGATTCTCCAGGCTCTCCTTCCTCATTATGTGTCCCAGAAACTTCAGCTGCCTCTTCCTGATATTAAGTATGCCTCTTCACTTTTTGCAACCTATCTAAGACCTTATCGTTGCTCACACGCTCGGTCTATGATATCCTTAGCATTTGTCTGATAAACAGAGTTTATATGTCCTATACACCCATAAATAGCTAGATAGAGAGAGCGGGGATATAGGGATGTAAAGGATTACTAATTTGATAAAGAAAATAGACAGTTAAGATCCGATAAAATTTGATACAATTGCAAAAATTAGCCCGTGATAGATAGATAGATAGATAGATAGATAGATAGATAGATATGATCAGACTGAGATAGATAGATAGATAGATAGATAGATAGATAGATAGATAGATAGATAGATAGATAGATAGATAGATAGATAGATAGATAGAATCAGACTGAGATAGTGATGTGAACCCGAAGTAGGAGCCACGGAAGGAAAACACGGAACACGGGTTAGAGTTAAGAAAGATATATTAAACAGAAAAGTTACAAAGAATAGTGTAAGAAGAGCTTACTATCCAGTGGTGTCCGATATTGGTATCGTACGCGGCTGCGCATTACTGGTGCTACTCCCTCCCATGATACTACCATTCACATAATAATATAGTACTGGGAGAGTCCATGATGTAGGGAAGTATCGGTCTCGCAACAGATAGATAGATAGATATGATCAGACTGAGATAGATAGATAGATAGATAGATAGATAGATAGATAGATAGATAGATAGATATGATCAGACTGATATAGATAGATAGATAGATAGATAGATAGATAGATATGATCAGATTGAGATAGATAGATAGATAGATAGATAGATAGATAGATAGATATGATCATATTGAGATAGATAGATAGATAGATAGATATGATCAGATTGAGATAGATAGATAGATAGATAGATAGATATGATCATATTGAGATAGATAGATAGATAGATAGATAGACAGATAGATAGATAGATATGATCAGACTGATATAGATAGATAGATAGATAGATAGATAGATAGATAGATATGATCAGATTGAGATAGATAGATAGATAGATAGATAGATAGATAGATAGATAGATAGATAGATAGATACGATCAGATTGAGATAGATAGATAGATAGATAGATATGATCAGACTGATATAGATAGATAGATAGATAGATAGATAGATAGATAGATAGATAGATAGATAGATAGATTCGATCAGTAAAAATATCATTTGAAATAGAGACAGATTTCCTTTGAAAAAGAATGAATCTATATTTGTTACCTGCTTCAAAATTGAAAGAAATGTTTCATAATCACAAATTAATTTGTTTCCCAGATACAAAAATGGAAATTAATAATGGGAATTATATCTGAGTAAACAAATCGTGCGTTATGGCATATGAACGGCCATATTAATGAGTCCACTTTAAAATTCAGCTGCGAAAAATTCAACGTCAACACATCGCTTACTGCTTTTTCCACAATAATAAAATGAAACATAAGAGAGAAAACGTTGTAATTATTTATGGACAATTGATCAGTTTAATGCGGTACGTAAACATTAAATATAAGGAGTGTGAAATCAATCAGCTGTAATTTAATTCATCGTATAATAATTTGCATAATGGTATGATGATGTCTATCCTGGTAGTATATTAATCGTAAGAAGAAGGAGAGAAAAAAAAAGAGTTAAAAAGAGGTTGATAATGAAGAAGATAACAAAGAGATAATAGCGAGGAAAAAGAAGACATTAAAATTAGAAAAGACAAGAAAAAAGACGTGCAAATGGTTAAAGATGGAAGAAGGAATAAAAATGGGAAAAAATAAGGAAGAACAAAACGAGGACATAAAAACGTGGAACGAAGAAAATGGTGAAAGGAAAAAAGACGTAAAATGGGGAAAGAAAATGAAGAAGGCAAGAAAAGAAAGAAAAGAGAAAGAAGTAGAAGAAAAACGAGAAAAAAAGAAAAGAGAAGTAGAAGAAGAAAAAGAACGAGAAAAGAAAGAAGAAAAAAGAGAAGGAAAAATAGGAAGAGAAATTAGAAGAACAACAAAAAAATAAGAAAAGAAGAGAAAGAAGAAAAACAAGAACAAGAACAAGAAGAAAAAAGACATTGAGGAATCATGTTCTCTATTGGCCCCTTCCAGCGGTATAAACAAGTAATGTTTGTGAACGGATTTCACGTAAGTATCTAAATATATGTACACCGATTTAGTACGTCAGATAAACGCTATTTTGTTCCAATGTCTTTCCCCATCTTTGAGACAACTTCATGATGTCCTCCTCGAAGATCAAATGGAGATGGCGCGTGCAGCAAGACATCCGAATAAGCATATACCAATTTCTACTGGGTTTCCAATCTAACGAAAGTTGTCTAACCGCTGCCTGAAGGAGAAACGTTTCTCAAGTCTGTGGAAAATATTATCTGTTTGTCGTGTCTTCAGTAAGACTGGTGAATGGTCATCTCCATCATACTATCTCTCCATCTTTTTCGCTCTCTCTCTCTCTCTCTCTCATCAAAAAGGAGGTTGTTGATCATCTTACCAAAAGCAACATTCCGGCCGACGAACAGTATATTTGAAAAATTAAATTCACTTCATGCCATGCAAGGCAGTGAAGCCACCAAGACACAAGGGGTTCGTGGGTGTAAAAGAATTAGTAAACAGAAACATTCTTAAAGAGGGAGAACAATAGAAGATTTATCAGGAAGACAGTAGATAAGGATTGACATATCATTTACATTTCTGAAGATCAAATCTGGAGTGAAAGCATCGAGCCGGAAGTGAGTTCCACAAGCGAGAAAAAAAAAACTGTTCGTATAGAAACTTACTGTTACAGTAGAAACTTACTGTTACACCTAGACAATTTAACTGTAAATAGATGAGACCTTATTGCCAATTGAGTACTGCGTTTAAAATAGAAAATCTCCGTAACATAGCGAAGAGCTGATACAAACAATTACCATGAAAGTATTTATAAAAAAGGCAGAGGAAAGCAACTTTACGGAAGAGGAAGGTGACTGAAGCCGAGACGCCAGGGAAGGACCAATAATATTGCTGATTCTTCCTTGGATTTTATTAAGTGATCCTCTAGGTTCAGGTTTTAACTCTTACTTCAAACAGAATCAGTGAAGCGCTCGATGGTAGATTTATCATGAGTCGATGGATGGGGAAAACGACCTTATAAGTTTAAATATCCGGAGTTTTCTCCCGTAACGATAAGCAGCTACACTTCCCATAGAGATTCTTGCTTTGTCTGTTTGTTAGAACTCAATTTCATTCCAAGCTTCAAGTGGAGCTCATATATACAGTACCTTGCTAGAGATTTTGGAAAAATGGTCGACTAATTGTAACGCTACAGAAAATAACTGAAACGTTCTTGCATGCTTTATCTGTACAAGAGTCAGATTAGAATAAAAAAATAAAGAATTATTTCTATGTCTGGATTGGAGCTACCGAATCCTCACTTTCCAATTTGTTTTACCTGAGCTTGTTGGAAATGGCATATTTTCCACCCTACAACCCTTCCCCACAGAACCAATGTGGCAAGGCTATCTCTACTCCATCGCTGTTCTCATGACAAATGTTCGAATGTGTTCCAGTATTTACTTTCACAAATGCAGACTTTTACAGCTAAACATCCGCCATGCTGTGCGCACCGAGCCGAAGTTGTAAGGAGGAAGTTCCGTCAAACGGATTTTTCCCAATGACCGCTGCTTTGTGGAATAGACTCCCCTGTGGATATTTCCCTGAACGCTACAATCCTCATCTACGGTTACCTATCTTCTATGTAGATATAAGCCCTCACTTCTTAATTCCCGCACCTGTATTTGCACACCTCATTCAAATAAGAGTCTACAGTGAGTGGTTCTTGAACTTTCTGTTTGGTGCACATTAGCAAAAAACAAAAATATAATGAAGATACTTGATGAGGGATATATTTCTACACAGAATACCATGGACAGTAACATAAGAACAATGAAGAAAAATAGGAAGCACAAGAAAACAGTGATATCCGAGATTACGTTTTAAAAAATAAAATGGGTGGGGGGCATAAGCCAAGGTTGTGCCTTCTCACAGGATTTATTCAACCTCCACAGCGAGGTTAATCTAAGATAGCCGGTGACCTTATCAGGAGTTACTGTCTGTGGGCACAATTTTAACATTATATGATACACAGATGGCACTATATTGGGGGGTTGGTTGTTTAGTGGCATATCAACCCTATGTCTTATTTATAACCGAAATCTAAATTTTTGTACGCAGTTTTATTATTCTTGTTAAAATAACAATAGTTTAGTGGTACAAGTCTTACTAATTAACACAAAGCTGGGAAAGATGTGGATTCATAAATTTCCCAAGGGTATTGGAGCGTACGTGAATATAACGAACCCAACTGGAATTCGAACTCTGTTCTCCGATTAAGAATTCTGAGCCATTATTCATTATACCACCTCCACATCCAAACAACATCCAAATAGCACCTTTTATTCTCAAGCGGTCACCTATCCAGGAACAGATCAAGCTCGACGTAGGTGTTCATACGGGAACAAGTGTTTAAACCTGATGTGGCCGTAAGCCCGGCACTGTGTTGATAGCAGACACAGAAGTAAAACTATGGCACCTCTCAGTAGTAACGGAGAAGTAGGCAGAAAGGACTAAGCATTAATTGTAAGAGGACATCATATATGGTTTTCAACAAGAGAAAAAAATACGAATCGGAAGTGTCAACCTCAAACATCAAAGTATAAAATAAGTGACAAAACTAATTTCAACTCGGAACTAATTTCAACTCGGAACTAATTTCAACTCCTAATTAATTTCAACTCTGAACTAATTTTAACTCGGAATTCATTTAAACTCGAAACTAATTTCAACTCGGAACTAATTTCAACTCGAGTTAAAATCAAAGTTATCAATTTCCGTGAATTCCTAAACAAAATGCAGAGTTTGTGTTATTTTTTTAATTTAGCATTAAAATTCCTTAGGAGATAAGATAATTCAGAATTCATCTTTTCTTCAACTTTCATTAATTACTTCCTAGTTGAAATTAATTCCGAGTTGAAATTAGTTCCGATTTTAAAAAAATTGAAATTAATTCTGCACCCCAACAAAAGTGTACGAAGTATTTTAATATGATTAGAAAATTTGACACTCACGGTACACGTTGAAAGCAAGTTGGGCAAAGGGAATTAGCGGGTAACATACCCAAGGAGATCGCGTAGATTGATGGCGGAAAAGGGAAAGTGATGAATGATAAAAAAAAACATTGTTAATAGGTACAAAGGTAGGAAATTGTGAAGAACTATAGTCGACATTGCAGGGGATAATCACCTTTAGACAAAACCGACTTACAACGAGTCGTTCAGACCGGAGCGCCATCGCATCTTGGGGACTTCCTGTTTATATCTAGATGCATACATGCGTATAATATGAGCATAATTGTTTTCTCATGAGCTTAATGTTTAGAGTCAAATGATAAATAAAACAAGTTTTTTTTAGGTAAAAAATGAAAACAGAAATGCTAATAATTGCTTCTCTGGATTAGCTAAGAAAATCAAAATATATTGAACTTGGCTTTCAGTCTAGATTTGTCCACCAATTCTCATGGCTACATGCCACACATCCGTTAACGTCTATTAGCATGATTGAATGTTGGAGATTTACAACAATCAGCTGACAGACTAGCTGTCTCTTTGGCGTGATATATAGCCAGCAATCACACGCTTCAGCTTATTTGTTTCTACTTTTCAGATAAGCAAATAACAAAAATAAAAATAAAAGCAACTAAAAAGAAATATTTATGAGCAAAGAACAGTGACTCATCTGAATCTAAGACTTCCAGCGCCCACGCTAATTTACATATAACGTTTTTTCTGCCAACTTCCACGGATTTCAGAACGGAATTTTCTTTTGTAATGTGAATCGCAGGAGATTAAAATAGTTATTTTGAACTGGCATTGGAACTTTGTTTGTGTTTTTTGGGGATTTTTTTTTCAATTTTTGACATAGGTGATTTTTTTCTTTTGGTTTTATTTCTTGTAGGAAATTGGAAACTGCCATGTTAAAAATGGCCGATACATTGAAAAGACAATGAAAATGGTACGGTATGATGCATGCCGCGTAACAATACGTTCGGTTGGCTTCCATTTAATGTCCATTTAAGAGTTCTCAAAACCTGGCGCGTGCGCAAACACACACACACACACACACACACACACACACACATATATATATATATATATATATATATATATATATATATATATATATATATAATAAACAATAAAATACAAAATCACCTCATATGAGGAATAGCCTATTTCGGCAGGCAAAGATATCGGCCGTCTGTCTTACCAACCACGATGGCCACTCGTATTCAAGGATACATTCGTGCTATACGCAATCTAATGGATGTCAGTTATCTCCTGTTAATTCCGATCTGAAATTTCTCCACTCCCTTAACCAGGTATTGAACTCACGCTCTTTGGGTCCTGTCATTGTCACAGTGGATAACGGCGTTAGTTAGATCCACTGACATTAGACATGACACGTGGAACTAGAACAGTCTACCCCAGTGAGCGAAATAAAGGGTTCAGTTCGACATTCCAACCACCTGAAGAAGGCTGGAGCGTACAACGGCCGAAACGTTGTGAGAAACATAGCGACAAAGATGGGGACAATAGTCCGAATAATGTAAATAGTGTACGCAAATGCCCTTGAGAAAGTGATGAATGCATCTTTTCTCCACCAGTTATGGGTTAAATCGTAGGATCACAAAATCATTATTATCACCCATGAAATTCTCACAATATAAAATCTTTTCTGGCTTTAAATAACCTGCAAAGGGTTGATAAGCCGTAAAAAACGAATTAATCAATCTGATTAACCCCCGCCTCCCGCTATTCTCCAACTTCCTGGGCTGGAGCTACTTAGTCTTCCCTTGCCTCTGTTGATAGGGTTCAAAAGTATCTACGCGGACTTGTGGGTGATGAATTATCTTTCAACCTGTTTCCCCACGAAACATCACAAGTTTCTCCCTAATCTATCGCTATTTCCAGGCCAAATGTTCCAGCTGCATTCTTTAGTACGACGAAACCTGACCTTTGCAGCTAATAGCCGACATGCCACGTAAATTGAGATGAATCCCTCTTATTCTCTGCGTATTATTAATGAAGTTCCACTCAAACAGAATCTTCCCAATCGAAATTACATCTGTAACAGACTCCCGAGAGGATATTTTCCCGATCATTATATCGTAACCTCTTAAAGATGGTTTAACAGTTATCCAACATAAACTCATAAACTGCTCTTCTTACCGCCTCTTCTGGCGCTTATACAACATCATTCAGTAACCCTCTACCTTGAGTGGCTCTCTTGGCATGTATTGGGCGAACATTAGTAAAAAAAAAAAAATGATGTCATCGGTGAAACTATTTCAAAAGATTTTATCAACTATGAAATTGCTGTCGATTGACACACCCTTCATACAAGAAATCTGCCATAGCTTATTTTATACTTTGCAGAGAGCCTGGTATTCCTAGCCAACGAAAGCTTCCCTCGAAACTTGGATTAGCCTTTGCCATCACCGTTTAATGACCGGCTCAACTTCCGTCTCTACATCCGGGTTCTTCAAAGTGGCTGAATGATGAAATACCCGTGATTCGACATGTCCACTGCCCAATACTATTAAAACACGACCACTTACCGTATCGTCATCCGGAACTCATATTAACTGTTCCCTTGGGTGTGGCGAGGTTTCCGCTCTATCAGGCGTACATCACACCGATGACACTTGATTAGAAGAAACAGATTAATTATATTACATTTGTCTAAGTGATTATCATGCCGGAAGTATGGACATTTTCATCCTTTTTTAAATTAGAAATTAAATTTATTGCTGAATAATTCGCAAGATATCGCTGTATTGTTTATTTTTAAGCGGAAATAATAACTTCCAAACATTTCAAGTAGCTCGGTGTATGGATCAGCTAAAACTAATTAACTAAAGGATTGACTTGTTTCCATTTACGGCTTGCCAAACGTTTATGAGTTCTTTAAAGCCGAAACATATTTTGAATTAATTCTTGCTTATTTGATCATGCACATTTCTCTACGTAAAAATTCTTTGAGATAACACTGATTTTTCTGACTACAAGTCCTACTATTTAACCCATAGCTGGAGGGAGAAGAGATGGATTCACGGCTTCCCCAAACGTATTTGCACGTAAGTGAACGTAATGAGAGGAATTCAACATTGGCTCTCCAATACCTGATTTCGAGTCGCTATCCATTACGCCAACACAATTTTTATTGGGTTGGTGCATAATTACCAGGCGTTTTTCTAGGCGAGTTAACTTGTTAATAAAAATTGTTGTTTTGTTTACTTCTTAATAAAAATATTATTTTATCTTCAGGTTATAAGAATGCGTGTAGATAATCATACGCTCTGGAATAATCATTTAAAAATGTTATCGTTGAATTATTATGTTTCTTTTTTCATCATAAATATTGTTTAAAAACGCCTGATAATTATGCACCAACCCAATAATAAATGAGTTAAACATGCAATAAACAACGTTTGGGGAGGTTTCCTCTAACACCGCGTGATGCTGCAGAACCAACACATTCATGAAATAACTCGAGCCCTAATCTTGAATCTTATATAGATGTCAACCAACTCATTCAGAAATGTCTAAACTATTATCTCTATACAACCTTTGTCTCAGATCATTCATTAAAAATGGGTTCCAGCGAATAAATCTTTTATGTCATAAAGAAGACAACACATCACCCAACCCTGTAGATTGGCGCTACGTAGACAGTACTTAAACAACTGATAAAAAAATACTCATTTAGTCTACTTCGTTTTAAGAGAAAAATTTTATAAATTTCAACCGAGAGTAACGCAAACTGTTTGATCAATGAATGACGATTGTTTCCTTATAAGGAAACGGCTATTCTCACTATTACCACTATTATTACCCTTGCCCTTTCATTTTACTCTCCGGCCATCTTTGATATCTGTATTTTAGAACAACGAATCTATTTAAAGAGTTTTTTTCCTTTTCATACATGTTACGACGCTGGCATTTTGGGTAACTCGGCGTGGGGCAATAGTTAGCAAGCTTGTTTCGCCAGATTCATTACGACTAAGCAGTGAGTTCGATAATCCACTGGGTGTTCCATACATTCGGCCTTGTACCGCATCTAAACTACGCTGAGAAAAGCAACATAAAACAATTGTATCTTAAGCTTATCTGCCATGAAACAAATTCGAATATTATTTAATGATTGTTTATTTCTTGGGAATTGGATAATTTGACAACTGTCGTACGCTTTTGAGAAATATTAACTTGCGAATTTGGTATTTTTGCATTCACGACTTGGTCTTGATATATACAAAGCTTACTCAAGCGTAAAGTCGAACAGTAGAAAATACAAATGAAAATTTATTTACGAAAACAATGTGAAATACGGAGGCACCATATTTGAAGATATAGATGTCACCCCTTGCCCCACAAGAAAATATATATATGTGTGTGTGTGTGTGTGTGTGTCTGTGTGTGTGTGTGTGTGTGTATATATATATATATATATATATATATATACATATATATATATATATATATATATATATATATATATATATATATATATATATTCCGGAACTTGTACAAATGTGAGGTATCTGATTACACAGGCGCCATAGGCGTCCTGTGTAATCAGATGAGTTATCCTGTGCGAGATTAAAAGTGAGTCGATTGATTCAGCTCTACCACCATTGCAGTTAACCCAGGAAGAAGCATGACGGTTGGCCGCATCACACAACGGCTCGGCGAGGTTGAAGTGCACACAGCCACTGGTAAATATTGCAACCCGCAGACGCTTTCCGGTCATCCTTGGTCTTCCGGGAATTATCTGTGCGTCTACTCGAAGAGAATATGGCAAAAGGCGGAGTTTAATGTGAGAGTTCTATGCTTAATAAAAGTTCAAAAATGGTTCAGTTCAATCGAGATTTCGGCTTACGGCCGCATCACGTTGAAACACCAGTTGCTGTCAGATTACCGAAGTTAAGTAACGTTAAGCCTGGCTAGTGCCAAGATGGATGAACTCTTGGAAATACTAGGTTCTGTAAACTTGGATGTATGGGTGGTTTAATGTCTGAGAGCCGATTTCTATATGTTATAACCTGTTATTGAATAGAATAATCACACGCAGGTTGATAATGAACGATAATACTTAGGACAAGAACAACACATATAAGATTCACCAGCGGCGCGTAGAAGTAGTAGTCAACTGCTAGAAGGGAATTCCACAATGAATCTCCAACTGCAGTAAATCTACCAACCGCCCCACGAGACCAGGTGTGTCAAAAAGGCCGAATTTAATGTGCGGTATCCTAACCTAAGGGCTCGGCCAAAAATTTCGCATAGACCCCGTATAAAACGGGGTCGGGTAGCTGTTTCCCGAGACGAGACTCTGCCCTTCCCCATAGCCTCGTCTGGCGATCTTCTCTGCTCGGAAGCAGAGAGTTAAACCAGCACAGCTGGAGACGAATCTCCAACTGCAGACCAACATACAGTATTTACTACTGTATTCATGTTAATGGGGACATAAACATTATCGTCCGTAGCTATGCTACAACACTATACGAGTCTAGTATCGTTATATACACTTATGCCCAAATACTCTTGGGAAAGTTATGAATCCATCTTTGCTTAACCCAGCTGTGTATCATATAGTAGGAATTATATCAGTAAATCATTTTTTCCCCAAAATATTCTAACAATCCAAAAATATTTTCTAGCAACAAATAACCTGCAAAAAGTAGATAAACCATATAAAACAAAACAATCAACCCATCGACAATTCCCATTTGCGATGCCTCAGTCAACAGAGATTCCATCGCGATCTTTTTCCTTTATCCCAATCCAAGGCGGATGAAATGGCCCTTTAATGCCGTCGCCTCACGCAACTTTACAAGTGTGTTTAATCTATGAAGAGCTGATGCTCAATAATAACCAAACTTAACGTAGCATAATACTATAATATTTTACGCGAAGGCGGAGTTTTATAGGATATCAAATATGGTATCTCCTCCGAAGAAGGTTTGTGGTTTCAATGGGTCAAATACACTGAGTGCCAATGGGTTAATTTAAAAAGCGTAATCTTTTATTTTTGGAAACTCGCAGAAACATTTAAAACGCATCTCAACATAAACCAACATCAAATTAGTCTCAGTACTATATTGGAAGTTAGGTCCCATCATTTTTACAGCTGAAATGGCTGCTAGATGTAACCATAAGTTCTAAGCTCACAGTTTCTTCTGTCACGTTTCTCTCTTAGGGAACTCTCTTCCGGCTCCATGCTTTCCGGTCAACTCTGATCTTCAAAATTTTAAATGCAATGTCACTTGTAATCTTCTGTCTTCTAAATTCTTGCTCCTTAATAATGTTTTTAAATCATATTCTTTCACACTCATTGCGTCTTAGTGTCTATATTGCCTTGTTTTGTGTGAAATGATGAAAATAAAAAAAGCAGCATCAAAACCTTTTGAAATAGGTTTAACACAGACTAAGGCGAAATGAGGAATATATAGCTATAGCATCACACCCCGGCCAATCATGGGTCAACCTGGTCAGCAGTGACCAGATGATATAACCCTTACCACACGCCGCCTATACCAGAAGATAATTTAGTCAACAGGGCTGTAGGATGACGAGTTGCTTGCATGGTCAATCCCACGCTGGTTGATGATGAAGCGCAATGTGGATGGACCAATGTCTCGGTCCACACATTGGTCCATCCACATTGCGCTTCTTGATCACAAAATTGGTGGGGAACAAGTGCCGTCAGTAAACATAGCATTGGTTCGAACTACGCCGATGCTGTGTTATGAAAGAAAAATAGAAATGTTCTTGCAGACGAAATAAAAACGAAAAATTCTTCGGGTTAATTTTCGATTTGGTTTATGTAGTTCCATGTATAACAAAATTAACACTTCCCACTAAAATCTCTATAGTGACACTTTGCCTATCATTGCTCATTCTTGGAAGAGGGGTTCAAAGTCGGGAGTTCTCTTGGCAGCATGTCACGTGGATCTCGGTAGCATCTTCCTCTGCTTTTCTCCCCTCTCTCTCTCTCTCTCTCTCTCTCTCTCTCTCTCTCTCTCTCTCTCTCTCTCTGCTCTGGTCTGGGTCGCCTAAGCGCTCTGCTTATATTGACTTCGAATCAGGACCGGAATGGGGGCTGAAGGTGTTTAGCAATTTGGGGAAGAATAATAATTATCTCTCCAAATTTGGGAGATGCTTTCTTCCTACTGGTATTGCTTGCAGATATCGTCCCTCTCGTATAACTCATTCCTTCTTTTATTTATGACTCGCACAGCACCATTAATTCCAAATAGCCGGAGGTAATTTCTTATTCTCTCTTAGTATTCCATCTAAGTCCGCCGCTTCGGCTGTCTCTTTGACAAGTCTAAATTTTAAACTGAGTGGGCAAAAGGGTGGTCTTAACTTTTAGTCATTAATTGTAATTATCTTAATTTTCAACATCAGATTTTCTCAGCCGCTGGTCTTGTTTATGCAATCTGTTTCCTTCGACCCGTTATTAGCAAATCTTTGTCTTCATATCTTTCTCACTTAATCGTACATACGGACCTTACAGGTTCGTTTCTTATCGCAATTTCTTCAAACGAAGGATGAAAATCTTATTTCTCGATTTGTTTACATTTCCAAATTCGTCGAAGCCATTTCCTCTCTTTGACGGGCAGGCATTTGTTCTCTCTCTATTTTTCCTTCGTCTTCAAAATTACCAATTATTATAACTCAATTCACCCCTTCTTCCATCTGGCAATCATGAGACATCTTTTTGTAACTTCCACTTCAATTAAGCGGGTATAAATCAGTTTCTCAATTTCTGCTTTTGTTTCGAAAATTCTCAACTAACCACGAATACACTTTCACTTCCACATGGCCTCTGATAATATCTTTTTCCAAAACCAATAACATTATTCTTTTCAGGCCTGCTTTGTCTTCTTTCTTTCAGTTTATATGTTATCCTGTGCTTTTTAACCCCCATGTCTCTCTCTCTCTCTCACTCTTTCTCTCTCTTCCAGTTCATATCCTAAATTAACCCTTTTTTTCTTTTAGTAGTGTCACATGGTGTCATTTAGTGAGAACAAACCACCTGGATACGGATCGAAAATGAACTAGAAAATAGAAAGGGTCGTAAGACAAAGAGGCATCTTCCCACTGTATTTATTTAATCTTTACTGCGAAGCAATCCTTAGAAAACTAGAAGCACTTCTTCTATATATTGTTCTTTTCAGGACGTTGGCGATCATGGCTTTCCTCAACTTCCTATCCATTATGGCTTGATGCAGCGTCTGTCACATTGACGTTCCACTACCCATTCATGCAAATAAATCAGTTAAATCCTGGTATGACTTAGGACTTTCTAGCATGGTCTCGCTGTAGAGGTTGAATAAACACAATCGTATCTTACGCCCTTTTCTATTTTTGTGTACATATTCAATTCATTTTCTATCCGTATGCGGGGTTGTTAGTTCCCAGTGCAAGTCCCAGTTTATTCTAACAACCTTCCTAAATAGTTCAAATAGGACTTTGTGGCGTACCTCATCAACTGCTTTTGCGTAATTTGAAAAAATATGTGCACATCCTTTTGCTTTTGTAGTGCGATCTTCGTTATCATTCTAATAATAACATTTCTCTTTAGAGTTTCCTTGATAAAACCGAATTGTTCTTGCCTATTTCCAGTCTAATTCTTCTTCGGGTTCTATTTATGAGGACTCGGATTTGTAGCTTGTTTATGCGGCTCATTTATAATAACTATCTCGTATGTTGGCTATTGTGGCATGCGAGGGTTTCCTTACTTTGCTCGACTCGGCAGTAGCAGCAACAGAAGTACCCAGCAGGGAACAACTGGAAGTCTCAGAACATTGCATAAAAAGGCGATGCGAGTCTCTCCTTATTCTTTTACGTTATCTGGCCGAGGACGGATTACGGTAGAGCGGTAAGTGCTTTCTTTTTTTCTCCTTCATTTCAACTGCAGTAGCCCTACATGCTAAGCAAATACGGCCTTTTTTTGGCGGGGAAAAGGCAAGTCGGAACCAGTTGTGCTCGTCCCAGGTTCTGCCTCATCATGTCTGCCACAACAGCTACTACTTTCAAGTTCAGATCGAAGACTCATTCACAACTGTGATTGCGTAGGAGGAAGAAATGGGTTAGCGCCTTTGGCACGATGTTTTGCGACTCGGACAAAATTTGAGCTCGCCTACTCAACCTTACCTGCCGATAACAATCACTCTACCTAGACATGCAAACAATATATCTCACTGACTTTAATGTAGTCATTTTATTTAAGAACTGAATAGGATATTCAAAACGGCCGAAACTTTGTGAATATAGCAATGAAGATGAGGATAACAGTCCTAAAAATGTAAATGATAAAATGGATTTAGAAAAGAAAATAATACATGTTGCGAAACAAATTCTACATTTGCCGAAAACTTTTTTTTAGAAAATTAGTGAATTAAACAAACACTTGAGTGGCTGAGAAAAGATTCTCAGTTGAGAAAGCTACAAATACGCCGAGACGTCGTTCAACAAACAACTGAGCTGTGTACGCGAAATATGCAGAGTCAATTAATTCTTAATACGCGTTAAGTGTAGTTGACGCCAGCGGATTGAAGTCGGCGATACTAAAAATTGACTTTATAGCTTGCAGGTCTATAAAGATGGCGTTTATTGATACAGATAGAAAAGTAAGTGTCAGGTTCGATTGAGACAGTTATATGATTTGTGATTTCAATTTACGACCTGACGAGGAAAATGTAAATATCTTTGGAATATATACATATTTCCTAAATATATATATACATATATATATATATATATATATATATATATATATATATATATATATATGTATGTATGTATTGACGTGTGTGTGTGTCGCTGTGCGTGTGTATAATAAAAAGATATTTGCATATATATATATATATATATATATATATATATATATGTGTGTGTGTGTAGAATATATATATATATATATATATATATATATATATATATACATACACACATATATATATATATATGTATATATATACATACATCTATCCATATATATATATATATATAATTATTTATTCGAAAATTATAACATAAATATGTTAAAAATCACTAGAAAATAGCCATTTTGTTTCAACACTTCTGGTGTCTCATCAAGTGATGGTGTTGAATGTATAATAAAGGGTTTTAGAAGGTTCAAATCAATCAAACTCCTCTCGCTAGGGGAAACGCTGTTGCATAAGCTGGAATCACCAATCAAAATACAAGTATATGAGAATTCAAAAAACTTGACAACGATCCTCGGGTATAATAATTAATTAATGCTTTAATGTTAGGTTTAGACTAAAAATAGAATTCATTCTAACTAATTAATATTTAATTTTATTATAAAATTAAAAATTACTTATTTAAAATTTAAAATTTATTCTGTATTAGGTTTAAAAAATTATAAAATTATTTAAAGAAGAAACTGAGGAAAAAATATATATGTTTTGTTATTTATTTTGTTTTTATTGAAAGGCCAAAAATTAAGTTAGAATAAACGTTAAAATCTAATGTTGCTCTGGGCTTCGTTACAACTTAGATGCATTTGAAGTGATGATATGGGTAGGGGATGGTGAAATCATGCAAAAGACAATACATGCACAATCAGATTATAATACACAAACGCATAGACATATTTAGATACATAAACACGCAAAAAAGCGACGAAACAGGATATAGGTGTCCACAGCCGTTAAAAAATAACAAAAAAAAACAACAACATATACATACAATGAAAGGCACATATAAGCGATTATACACACATACATTGATAAAGACACGCACATATACACACCAAGAAATATTCAAATTTGAATGTGTTAGTAAACGAATTCAAACATCCTATTAAAATATAACTTACACGGGCAAAGACACATAGAAAAAAATGGTTGAATAGATAAAATTTAATATGGATAGAATAGAAAAACAAATATTCGTCAATGAACAACATAAGGAAGAAGACATTAAAATATATAGAAATGGATAGAAAATAAATATATATGCATACACAAATAAGAAAAAAACAATTTCAAATGTCTAGAAAAATGTAGCACTTAAAAATAACACTATCTAATATCTAAAAAAGAAAACTCCAAAACACACAAATATATATAAATATTCCATATATACGCATTAGTACACATACACGAGTACAAATATATAACAATATATGGAAAAAATTTTTAAAAATACATACATAAGTATGTGTACACACATTCTTCACTAGAGATAGAAACATACAAAAGTATACCTACGCACATACATATACATACACATATACCCATATACATATATATAAATATATATACACAAATAAATACATACACAGGTACATACACATATACGTATATGCATATATACAAACATAGAGATAAATATAAATATATCAACCTACACATCAACATAAAGGTGAATAACATAAAATAAATATGTATATATACACATACATAGATACACGCATACACAGACATATACATATACATACATACATATATACACGTATACAAACATATACTTATATATATAAACTCATAGATACATATACATAAACACATATATATGATATATATACACACATATATACATATGTATATATATATACATATATATATATTTATATATATATATATATATACATACACACATATATACATACATATATATATATATATATATATATATATATATATATATATATATATATATATATATATATATATATATATATACATGCACATATATTATTTGGTTTACTCCCCCTTTAGACATAATGGCTAAAACCAAACAAGGACATAAATTTCTAAAGCTCATCACAAAACATTTCTCCGACCCCGAAACTGACCCACTCAGTATTTGGACTATTTTTGTAGTGATTTTATAACATATATGTATGTCATAATTTTCGAATATATAATTATATTGGCTCTACTCTGTATTGAGCACTCTTTTATGAATAGTATTTCTTGATTATTGGAATTTATTCCGTATACACCAATCCTACATTTGTATATATATATATATATATATATATATATATATATATATATATATATATATATATATAGGAAATATATATATTCCAAATACTATATACATATATATATGTTCTACTGATATATATATATATATATATATATATATATATATATATATATATATATATATATATAGGCAGATTATAATATTTTCCACATACTCTGACTACTACTAACTATTGAGTTACTATATATAGAGTTTGTCAACAGCTGGAGGTACTGACTGATGATACCTATTGTGGTTGAAACCATGGTTGCATCGTTTTAGTGCCTTAGGTTTTAAGGATATAATTCGTTCTACAAGCACTATTTTTATCTGGCTTATAATTTAGTAACACATCCTTTTGATAGTGTTACTAATTTTTGATTTAATTAACATATATGTGCATGTGTGTGTGTGTGTGTGTGTGTATGTGTGTGTCATCCACAGACCGACTGTTTCGCTGTATCACAGCGTCTCAGTGTGATCTCAATTCAGGATCGAAACACAGCCGATTTGGCATCAGTTTGAGATTTCCACCCTGAACTATCAGCAACCGGCAGAGTTGTATATATATATATATATATATATATATATATATATATATATATATATATATATATATCCGATGCGAGGAGAACGAAAGTAATATATAAATTCCAACGTTCGCAGCGTTAATTCAAAAAAGAGCTCGATACAGACAGTAGAGCGATAATTATTTATTTATTATAATTTTATCATATAGACAAAACCATTTTACTCACTACAAAGATGCAACTTGGTTTCAGTGCATTTCAACAACCATTTTCGACCCTCACCCGTCGAGGTGCAGTTGAAATGCACTGAAACCAAGTTGCATCTTTGTAGTGAGTAAAATGGTTTTGTCTATATGATAAAATTATAATAAATAAATATATATATATATATATATATATATATATATATATATATATATATATATATATATATATATATTCCACAAATATCTATATATTGGAAGAGTGCGCGTAAATGCACGTGGAAATTATTAAATTATTCATTTCGTTATACGTCATAAAAAGATAAAAAACATTGAACCCCGCATACACACATCCATACACACACATACACACACATACACACACATATACATACCTACATGCATATATATATATATATATATATATATATATATATATATATATATATATATATATATATACGTTTTTGTTCTGTTGACTTCACTGATGATTAAGGGACACCATTATGAACAACACTTCTTTGATGCCCTGGTCTCCATAGTAAGTAATGTTTTGGGTGTTACAATTCTAGTTCCAGGTTTTCGCCTGTCGTACCCGATATTCCGAAGCGTTCCTCCAACTCATTACTGACTGGGCTAGACTCTGCTTAAATGTGCATTTGTGAGTCTTAATAGACAGTTATAGAGAATAAAGTATAACCAAAATAAATACCAATTTTCTTTTAAATAAAAAGCCTTTGTTGGCAGATTTTCATGATATTTCTCTTTGATACGCCTAATTTGTCAAATTTGTTATCTTATCTTTTAAAATTGCTGATCACACTGTATTAAAAATACAAGGCAAATATTTCATTGGAGATTTTTATTCATATTTTTATTGTTTTTACGATTGGATTCAATCACGAAAATAAAACTTGGTGGTGAGAGTCACTTAAAATCATTGGAATCCTTTTAAGTTATAAATCCAGACATTCAATAAGTATAGAATGAATCCCAAATTTCGTTAATTATCTGAATTTCCGTATTTTTAATATTTTAAAATGCGCTTACACCGAGCGGTCAAATTTAATTTCTATTTTTGTTGTTTTTTTATGTAATTAGCTATAATTTCACGTATTGAACGAAAACAGTTTTAGATTAAAATATCGTTTGATTTCTTCCTTCTAATTTTTCTAAAATTTATTGATATTAATAAGAATTTTATATGCTACTTAACTTGATTTTGGAGGGACGATCGCAGTAGAATTAGAATACGGAGATTAGAACCGCAAACCAATCTCCTCAGCAATTCTGTAATAGAACATTTCCGTCTAATCTGTTACTCGTTAATTCAGGTGCTAAAACAGCGGTGACTCTTGAAATACTTAAGTTGTTGAAACCTGATATCAAGTCATTTCAAAGAAATGCTTTCAATTCACTCGATCGATGATCAAATAATCTCAAATCAACTTTGACGCCAGTTTTGATTTATTTCTTTTAGCTGAGTAATTTCATTACGCGAAAAGCAATTTTCTCTTCTTCGGAAACAAACCTTTTCCTTTGAAGATGTACATTCAATGGTCTCTTTCTAAACCGCGTCTCCAAAGCTACAAAATTCCCTTCTTCAAATATAAATGCACAGAAAGACCACTTTAGAATTGAACGTTCAAATCCTTAAAATTATTTTATCCTTTTCAAATATAGAATAAAAAAATCTCCAAATAATTCTGACTATACGAATATGAATAAATTCAGAATAGCAGTATGAATAGGAATTAAATGTTTGTGAGCAAATAGACAGATTTCTATTACTAAGGTTCGGTCATAAGGATCACAAGAGCCACTCGAGGTAGATGACTGTTGAATGAGTTGTAGGATATGAAAGTAAGAATGGAAATAGAAAGTGAATATTCCAGAATAAGGTGGATGGTTAACGATTGATAATGCTCTTGAAGAGTTTAAGATTGTAATGTTCGGAGTATATGGATAGTTTCGACCACTGTCCGGCTTACACTCCTCCCTGGTTTTTAGAACAGAAGTAAAGGTTTATCCTTTTTTTATTGGATATCCGGTTCCTTCTCAAGTATTGTCATTCTCCTTCACTCCCAGTAACACCCTTGCGTCTTAGCGGAATCATCACCTTGCCTGGGGTAAATTTATTTTTAAAAAATATCTCCACAAAGGAACGGTTCTTGGGAAGAGGCTGTCAGTGAAACGCCTTTTTATACCAGAATAATTCTGTGGGGAAAGATTTTTAAAAAATAGCTAGGCGCGTCTTTGTTAAAGTATGAATTGATAGATCATCTATACATTTGCCATGATAGATTTTTTGTGAATGTTTTTGTTCGTGTATATAGGGTGCGATGAATAAATTTCGTCTAAATTACGCAAAAATGAAAATAACACTGACATCTTATTTTAACAAATATATTTACCAAAATTACACACAAACATCTTGAAATATTAAAGAGTAAATTTATTCAATAAAATCGCCATTGGTTTCGAGCACAGCCTCCAGACGACTTCGGAATTATCTGCTACTCGTCTGGAAGTGGGTAATTGCTACAATAATCCTTGCTTTCAATTCATCTTCGGTGTTACAAGTAGTTTTGTTGGTCTCTCGCTCCACTACAAGCCACATGTAATAATCAAAAGAGGTTGCAGTTTGGGAAGATAGTTTGCCAGATGTAAGGAGAAATATCGTCGAAGAAATTGTGTGACACCCATGACTGGGTTCTCCTGCTTGTGTGGGATGGTGCAGAGTATTGTTGCAGACATGGGGTCTTCCAGCAGCCACCCTCTTAACTCAGAGCATTACCTCGTCAGACTACTTGATGTAGGCCACCGTGTTGAGCCTAGGGCCATATGGGAAGATGAATGGAGACATAACGTCGCCATCACTAGTAGTCTCTCCAAACACCATGATGTTGACGGGATATATTATCCAACTTTTCCTCTCTACACCGTCTTCAGATTGACACCCAAACACTCTGAAATGTTCGTATTGGAGCTTCTGGTGCGAATGCCAATCAGTACAGTATACCGTTTCCAAATTTCTGTCGGAGTGAATTGAGTCATGGTACTCTTTTTCTTACAGACGGTTACCAACTTACTCTACTATACTGTGCAATCGACAAAATTGAAGACGAACAACGCGCATGCGCGAATTTAGAAATATAAAATGGCGACAATTTACAGATCATAACATGTATGTGTGTATCACTGTGTGTGTGTTTGTGCGTTTGCGTGTGCATGTGTCTGTCTCTGCGGGAGCTTTAATGTCTCTGTGTGCATGTTCGCATGTGTGTGTGTGTGTGTGTGTGTGTGTGTGTGGTTGTGTTGTTGTGTGCGCGCGCGCGAGATTGTACATGTGTATGTGTGTGTATGTGTGTGTTCATGTGTGTGTGCACGTGTTTGTGAGCGTGCTTGGATTACATACTTGAGCATTGCTCACATATATTCGCCTCTCTGGGGCACATAGAGGTGACGTAATGGTTAGCAAGCTTGTCTAGCTAAAACAATTACGACTGAATAGTGAGTTCGATCCTCAATGATTTCCCCATGCTTTCGGCCTTGTGCCACATCTAAGCTACGCTTGGAAAGTCTCTACCATTCAACCCGTCAAAAAATAAAAGATTTCGGAATGCTGATTTTCAGCGCAGGTGCCTGTTGTTAGTAAATCGGGGTCTGGGAGGGTAGAATTTTCTTTCTTTATTCGACTTTTGACCACACGAGGCCGAAATTTAAACAATATCTCTTCAGACGCAAACACGCATGCATCTACGCACAAATTTATACACGTGCCTCTGTCTGTCTGTCTCTGTGTGTGTGTGTGTGGTAAACTTATCTTTATACGACACAAACCCAAGTAGCGTAGGAAATGAGTTGGCCGATATAGAATAATATGTTACACCAAACTTGCAAGACAGAAAATCTGCCTGCCGTATAAAATACCACTCCAAATCCTGGTTTTACACACGCACAACACACGCGGCCACGCGTGCAGCCAAACAGACGCGTACGCACATATATATATATATATATATATATATATATATATATATATATATATATATATATATATATATATATATATATATATATATATTTGAATTGGACATAGTCCGACAATTTATTTAAAGACATATATAAAAAGAACGTTAAACATAATATATATAAATGTCTTTAAATAAATATATATATATATATATAGTTGTTAGAACATGTATATATTAACGTATACATTTATGTGAGTATTTTACTTTATTTGCATTGATATAATGATATTGATATGTGATATATTGATATAATCAAACCCATTTGCATGAAAATATTTTTCTGAGAAACCGAAGTGTGATTATTTCATATTTTGTTTTTATTAAAGAAATTTTAATCGCCCCAGGCTTTTACATGTGATAAATATTTAACGTTCCATTCTTTCTTTCTCTCTTTCGCCTGGCGTCTTTCTTTCTTTCTTTCTTTCTTTCGTTTCTATAATTATCAATTATATTTTTCTGTTATTTTTTCTCATATTCAATTTTATCCAATATACACACACACACACACACACACACAC
>OZ038488.1:96949731-97064731 GCA_964036315.1 Acanthosepion esculentum | reverse complement strand
CCCGTTGGGGTCCCAGCTATGGGAAAATAGTGAACTTCCAGGTCTTTTCCAGCCCGTTGAAACAATGATGTTGTCAACTACACTTTTGTGAAACAATGATGTTGCCAGCTATACGTTTTTGAAACAATGATGTTGCCAGCTATACGTTTTTGAAACAATGACGTTGCCAACTATACGTTTTTGAAACAATGATGTTGCCAGATATACGTTTTTGAAACAATGATGTTGTCAGCTATACGTTTTTGAAACAATGATGTTGCCAACTATAAGTTTTTGATATATCTAGTAAATACTGGATCTGGCATCAAATAACCCATAGTGATGATATGCCATAAAATCCCAAACAAACAACTAAATCCCTCCAATCTCCCGATCACAGGCCTTGCTGCCGGATGTAGTTTATCGTCATACCTCGGGCTAACTCCAGTTAAATTATTTAAGAACAATGCTACAGAAAAAAATAAATCTCTTCTTACTGAATAACAATTTCATAAAATTTATCGAAACTTTTACGCACCAACGTTCTTCATAGATATGCGTGTGTTAAAACGTCATATTTTAGTGTGTTTGAATAAACATCATTGTTTTTCGCTACTATGAATGTGATTTCGATTGCCCTGGCAATCGAAATCTTATTAATGAATATATGCCTCTCAGTAGGGATATCGAAATTGCGTTCCTTTTGCCTTCTGGTAAAATGACTTTGAAGCAAGATGTGTTTTAACCGCCCAGTCCTGAAAGAATGCACAATAAACAGGGTTAGATTACTGTTTCTAAGAAAGAAAAAGAATATAAATAATACATATATAATATAAGCTCATATAATAAAAGTGTCTTCGTAGCCAGAAAAGAAAGAAAGATCTAATGGATATAGCGGGAAATACAATGCAAATAATCTTGGAAAATATTCGTGACATCATCTTTTTCAGAGAATCAACAGGAAATGCGATCCTCATTAGAAAATCAGTGGGAAATATTTACTTGGCATTCTTTTTCTTGTTCTTTTCGCTTTACAATTTCGAAACACTGCCAGATTGTTGACAAGGAAATAAAAACAATCATAGTATACACTGAACGGTTTGCGATAGAGATAGACAAAGACGAATAGAGAAATATAGATGTGAACAGAATTTAGATAGATAGATAGATAGATAGATAGATAGATAGATAGATAGATAGATAGATAGTGTTGTGGTGCCTTCCCTCTAATGAGGCTATTGTGGAATCTTCCACTTACAATAAAGTTAGTAGAAAAAGTATGCCACAGGGGAACAGTGATATAGACTGAACGCTGGTCAAACGACACCCCGCCACGTGGTGTAACATACTTCTGTTGCATTTACTGTTCAATACACTATTTATCTGCAACCTCTTGTTTTGTTATTGCTTTACCATTACTTGGTCACAACAGATAGATACGCACAGACTGACATAGATTTGACAGATAGATATGGACAGACTGACATAGATAGACAGATAGATAGATAGATAAATAGATATATAGATATATATATAGATAGATAGATAGATAGATAGATAGATAGATAGAGACAAACAGACAGACTGAGATAGAGAGATAGAGACAGACAGATTGACATAGATAGACAGACAGATAGATAGATAGAGACAGACAGACAGACAGACAGACATAGGTAGATAGATCGATAGATACAGACAGACAGACAGACAGATTGAGATAGATAGATAGATAGATAGATAGATAGAGAGATACAGACAGACAGACAGACTGACATAGATAGATAGATCGATAGATAGATACAGACAGACAGACAGACTGACATAGATAGATAGATAGATAGATAGATAGATAGATAGACAGACAGACTGACATAGATAGATAGATCGATAGATAGATACAGACAGACAGACAGACTGACATAGATAGATAGATCGATAGATAGATAGATACAGACAGACAGACAGACTGACATAGATAGATAGATAGATAGATAGATAGACAGACAGACTGACATAGATAGATAGATCGATAGATAGATACAGACAGACAGACAGACTGACATAGATAGATAGATCGATAGATAGATACAGACAGACAGACTGACATAGATAGACAGATAGATATGGACAGACCGACATAGATAGATAGATAGATAGATAGATAGATAAATAGATAGATATATATATATAGATAGATAGATAGATAGATAGATAGATAGATAGATAGATAGATAGAGACAAACAGACAGACTGAGATAGAGAGATAGAGACAGACAGATTGACATAGATAGACAGACAGATAGATAGATAGAGACAGACAGACAGACAGACAGACAGACATAGGTAGATAGATCGATAGATACAGACAGACAGACAGAGATAGATAGATACAGACAGACAGATTGAGATAGATAGATAGATAGATAGATAGATAGATAGATAGATAGAGACAGACAGACTGACATAGATAGATAGATCGATAGATAGATACAGACAGACAGACAGACTGACATAGATAGATAGATAGATAGACAGACAGACTGACATAGATAGATAGATCGATAGATAGATACAGACAGACAGACTGACATAGATAGATAGATCGATAGATAGATAGATACAGACAGACAGACAGACTGACATAGATAGATAGATAGATAGATAGATAGATAGATAGATAGATCATTGTACGTATTCTTGAGTAATTAGCAGATGAGTTTTGTAGATCGTTCGCAAGTTATATATTCGATTCGTTTCTTATTATAGAAATGTGTTATTTTCCAAACAAGGTCAGCACATCGGAAAATAAAACATTCCTATAACTCTCGATACATGCAGAAAACAATCCATACAATCAGTTAAAAATAAAAAATAAAATCATTCTTGATAATGACTAAAAGGATAGCCGAAAGCGCTCAGACATACAAAACATTTCCACAATTTCGACATAACTTACGTCCAGAAAAGAAAATTCTAACACAAGAAAAATTTAATAAAAATCTTAATCGCAGTAACTTATCAATCGGTTTTAATGAAACTTGTGTATATACATGAAACTTGTATATATATATATATATATATATATATATATATATATATATATATATATATATATATATATATATATATATATATATATTACAATGAATGATTCATACAAAAAGTAGATTAGTAAAGTTAATGATATAAAATGGCGAAATCTCTTCACAAACAAAATTTTAAAGTTGCATTAACCTACGAATCACTCCATGAATGTTATGATCCTTGTTTTTAATAACTACAAGCTACAATAATTTCCATGCCTGAGGATGACTGAATGTACAGCCGAAAGTACTAGCAGATTAAAAAAAAAGACCTTATACAGCTTATAATTATTAACATTTATTAACATTAATAACATTAATATCGAGAGTTATAGGAATGTTTTATTTTCCGATGTGCTGACCTTGTTTGGAAAATAACACATTTCTATAATAAATTTAATTCCAATTCATATTTGTGCTATATTTGATCGTAACTCATCTTGTCTGAACATAAAAAAACTACTTCAAAAAGACAACAACATTCTTTCTTTCTATCTATCTATCTATCTGTCTATATATATATATATATATATATATATATATATATATATATATATATATATATATATATATATATATATATATATATATATATATATATATATATATATATATATATATATTACAATGAATCATTCATACAAAAAAGAAAGACCTTATACAGCTTGTAGTAATTAACAACAAGGATCATAACATCCATCGAGTGGTTCGTAGGTTAATGCAACTTTAAAATTTTGTTTGCGAAGAGATTTTGCCATTTTAAATTATTAACTTTACTTATCTACTGTTTGTATGAATGATTCATTGTAATATAAATTGAACTGCACCACATATTTGATATATGACCAGTTTTGAAACATAGTAATTTGTGTCGCGATGAAATCATATAAAATATTATAATATATATATATATATATATATATATATATATATATATATATATATATATATATATGACGATCAAATTTTATATGATATATCTTATCAGCTTACTAAGTAGTAAGTTTAAATAAACTTTAAATGGACAAAACTCTTTGTCACTAGTAATATAAGAATATATGTATGGAAATATATGTGTAGTTAGGCTAAAATATGCTGTTAGCATATCGCAGTTCCTTGCTTGATAAATACATAGACAGAAAGAAATTGTTCAAAACAGAAAAAAGAGTGATAGCTTTAAGGAAAAGATTCAGTAAAAGCAAACGAGAATAATTCTGCTTAAATGTGCTGCCTGTGTCACGTATTTGTTTCTATATAAATGCGCACTTGACAGTCACTCTTATTTCTCGGCTGTTTGAATGGCAGTGTATCACGTTCTCAAGAATGCTCAGCCGAACACTTTACACGATGAGACCAGACTTTCTTCCGGTCTTTTTGTCTGCATTCAAAACTAACGAAGATATCTTATATGGTTTCGATATAACGTGTAATCGATCACGTGATCGAATGCTTAGTCTACTTTTGATGCAATTATTATAGGAAAAGAAATATTAATCTGATTTATTTTTTTTTTTAGATACGATGTAATCAGTTATTTTGATATATTTTATACGTTATTTATATATACACATATATTTAAGAAATTGCTCTGTTTATAATAAACAGTATTAGCAACATGAACGCCCGAGAAACGTTATAGAAAATATGCGTCTTCCGACAGGAATCAAACCTGTATCCTACACGTAACCGTCACATAGTCTGACGTGCTATACCAATTTAGCTACAACGGAGCGTCTCGGTTAGCCATGTCGATTTTTACTGTTTTTAATCTACAGTTTTCTAGGATTTCCCTCGAGCATTCATTTCTGCTCGAGGCGTATCTAAACGTAAATAAATGACGTCACGCAATATGAAATGGACAAAGTTCGACAATTATTTTAAGATATTTTCTGTTTATATGTCATTTTTATAGTTAAAAATATTTAAGTAAATGCTCTGTTTATAATAAACAGTATTAACAATATTTACCGGCCTGAACGCCCGAGAAATATCATAGAAAATAGGCGTCTTCCGACAGAAATCGAACCTGTATCTTACACGGAACCGTCATAAAAGCCTGACGTGCTATACCAGTTTAGCTACGAAGGAGCGTCTCGTTAGCAAGGTCGATTTTACTGATTTTAAACTACAAAAGGACGCTTATTTTTTATGAAATTTCTCGGACATTCAAGCCGGTAAATGTTGTTAATACTGTTTATTATAAACAGAGTATTTACTTAAATATTTCTGTATATATAAATAACGTATAACGATAAAATATATTAAAATATAAATGCGTCCTCCGACAGATATGGACTTTCAAGGAAAGTCATGAGAAATTTGCAATTTAAAAGCAGTAAAATCGACCTTGCTAACCAGACGCTCCTTCGTAGCTAAACTGGTATAGCACGTCAGGCTATGTGACGGTTCCGTGTAGAATACAGGTTCGATTTCTGTCGGAAGACACCTACAACTCACTAGCAAATGAAAATAGAAAATAAACATAGACCAGTTGACATGTCGAATTTGAGCGTTTTTGTATGTTTGCACCTGAATTTAACATAATAGATTGTTCGATTAATTTTCTACGGCTTACCAACCCATTGCAGTTTATTTAAAGCCAGAAACTATTTTTAGATTGTTAGAAATTTGATTGAAAATAATAATGATTTAGTGATACAAATCTTACTAATTAACCCATAGAGGGGGAGAAGAGATGAATTCATACCTTTCTCCTGAGTATTTGCGCGTAAGTAAATATAACCAACCCAACTAGAATTGGAACTTACCTCTCCGATTAAAAATTTCGAACCATTATTCGTTACACCAACTGCACATCCAAGCAATAATTATTCTCAAGCCTTCTAGATCTTCACAGAATTAAACATGAGGGAAACCATTAAAATTCAGCATAACTACGTAACGTCTACCCCAACCCACGTCCTTGGTATGACGATAAACTATATCTGCGTCGTGTGTAAGACGATAAACTAAGCTCGACAGCAAGGCCTCTGATGAGGAGGTTTTGAGGAGCGTGGAACCACCTCTTAATTTGTTGGTGTTCCTAGGTCCGCTCTGACCCGGGGTGGTAGTACCTGTTAGGGTCCCAACTATGGGTAAATAGTTAACCACCAAACTGGGGTCAAAACAGTATGTAAGTGTAAAAGTAGGTTTTAGTACCAGAAATACTTTGTAAAAAATAATTATTACCAGCAATATAATTTGAAAAAAAAAAGACAATACCAGCTATACATTTCTGAAGAAAAGATATTACCAAAAATAATAATTTTGTTGGCATTATGGTTGATATGCCATTGAGGTTGATATGCTGTAAAACAAAACAAACCAAATCTACACCAACCCACTATCCACTATCCATGGGCTTTAACGGGTAATTCTAGATTCCAGGTGGAAAAATCCATAGCTAAAGACTTCTTAAAGTATCAACCTTCCTAAATTTGGTTGATTTTAATTAAATGTTTTTACCCAGGATAATAGATTTTCAGTCGTGTATTTAAAGTCCAGAAACTAGGCCAAGTGTTATGTTTTTCAGAGGCTCTTGCGAACAAGGAAGGCCTTGTGAAAATAAAATTAACGATTTGATTTCGCTGATCCACCCTCTTGTCAAATTAGGTAGGGAGACCGTAAGAAGCAACCGTTTTCGGTTGCGGTGCAGCTTTTATGTTGGAAGGGGAAAACCCTAATGGCTGTTGAAATTTATAAGATATATATATATATATATATATATATATATATATATATATATATATATATATATATATATATATATATATATATATAATTATTGATTCCAAAATGACGTGGCGAGAGTAAAGTGACTACACAAACCGGTTCTCTCCCCTTTTTCATGACTAAATTAGAAAAACTATTAGACATTTCTAGTGTCCAACCGCATTGATCTAGTCAATCAAATAATGGGATATCGTCCTGGGTAAGACGTTAAACTACATCCGCGTCCTGGATAAGACGATGAACTACATCCAGCAGCAAGGGCGCTGATCAGGAGGTTTTGAGGAGTGTAGAACCACCTCTTAATTGCTGGTGTTCCCAAGTCCACCCTGACCTGGGGTGGTAGCACTTATTAGGGTCCCAGCTATGGGTAAATAGTTAAATATTACCAGCAATACTTTTTTGAAAAAATTATTACCAGCGGTACAATTTTGAAGGAAAAATATTACCAGAAACAGTTTTTTGACAAAACAAAATATTACCAGCAATAAAAAAATGTTGTCGGAATTAAATAATTGAGGTTGATATACCGTAGAACAAAATAAACCAAACCAAACCAAATAATGGGATAGAAAATATATTTAAAATTGTATTTAACAGAAAGAAAGAAATCGAATAGCTGTTGTATCTGTTGTCTTTTGCGAAATATATTCCAATCTTTTCGTTTCGTCATTTTATGTCCAACTGCAGGGTCAATCTTAACAACTCCCAACTTGGAATCTCCAACGTCCCAGACCCCAAGAGAAAAACCTTTTATGTTTCAAAACCGCGTTAGGGAAAGAGGACTTCCAACAAGAAATAATGTTCTTGGGCGACCAATGTTAAGAGCAGTGATATTTCAGGGCCACACGGTCATCCTGTAAACTACCAGCGGAGGTCTTCAAATTTCCGTTTAAAGCTTATCGATTCTCTCTTGGAAAAATGCCATTTTCATTATTCCCTGTTATATTCCAATTTTCCAGCCTATGTGCCTCTTCGGAATTTTTCTGATAAATAATGCATACAGCAGTCCATGTGTTTGGATTATTTTTTTCAAGTCGAACAATTCATAATACCAAACAGCAAAATGTTTGTGACGATTACAGAAAGAATTTTATATCGTTTCAATCGGGGAAGTGGCTTATTATTTGAAAGTCGTGTCATTTTCTGTGAGGCTAAGACAAACAGAAATTTTAAATTTAAGCCACTCTAACATTTACTCGAATATTTTTTTAAGCATTTCACCCCAAGCAAGGCGGGAGTGCCACTAGCACGCAAGGGGTTAAAGAGAGTGGGAGCAAGAGTAAAGAGGCGTGAAAGAGAAAAGGATAAAGAGAAGGACAGGGAATAGATCAAGGCATCTGGAGATATCGATTGACATTGCATTTGAATAGTTGGAGATTATGGCTATCAGAGAAACAAGTAATAGGACGGGAATTCCACAGACAGGAAGTGCGAGAAATGAAGCAATTGGAGTAGAAGAGACGGCTACATTTAACCATTTTGACAGTAAAAAAATGGGACTGAGATGCCAACCTAGCAGCACGTTTAAATTCATGCAGTTTTCTAACTAACGAAAGTAGCTCATCGGAGCAGTTACCGTGAAAGTATTTGTAGAAAAGACAGAGGAACGTGACGGCACGTCCGTGAGAGGGCGACTGTAGACGAGATGCCAGATCAGGGCCAATCACATTGCAAATCCGTCTCTGGATTTTCTGATCTCAAGGTAGAGAGACAAGCATCATACCAAAACGTCATACTATTGCGGAAATATTCGACTAAAATTAGATTCTGGATTAAAGACACCCAGAAATCCTACATCCCAGATTTACCAAGGAATTCATTGTCGATAATGTAGACCTAATTCTGAACAACAACACTTTTGAATCTGACAATAAAAGCTATATCCAAACCCTAGATACCGCAATGGTGACGAAAATGGCACCAATATATTCTACCCTAACTTTAGCTTACCAAGAAGAAAACATTTATGAAAAGACAGAGCAAATATATGGCGAAACTATAAAAACCAACTTCACTAAATCTTGGAATTGATACTTAGATGATTGCTTCATCTTCTGGAAATACGTATGAGCGATTATTAAACATTTACACGATCTATACTCCAAAACTTACACCTGAAGATCTTTGGTGAATTTACCCAATTAGTAAAAAAAAACTGCGGAAATTAGGTATTTCTGTACATTTTTTTCAGACAACCTTTAAGACTAAATGCTCAAAATAGGTAAAAACTATGAATTTGATCTTTTGTACCACTACTTAGTCTGTCAAATCCCCAGCTTTCAAAGCGAGTGAAATGTTGATTTTATGAAATCAGTAAAACAAAATAAATATCCTGCCTTAATGTAACAGCTATATTCAATGCATGGGGAAAATGGTAAACTCGTGCAAGATTCTGGCAAGAAAATTTGTCTGAAACGACACAGTGAAACAACATTCCTTACGATAGACTTACCAATTGATTTAATATAAACTTTTCACTTTATATCTGCAGAAGATGTTAGCTGGTGAAGTGGCAAGCAGTCACTGTCCTGGAGGTTAGAATCAGCCAATCTGTTTACTTTAGTTTGTATTACAGAATATACGATCGAAACCGAAAAGACGGCGCCAGTAAGAAAATCGCCGTCAGCTTCTTTATGGTCATGATAAACGATTTCCCTAGCCGCAAACAAAGCAACTGATTCAATATAATCTTTCTACTTCTTGTTCGTAGGACATTGTTAACCTGAGAAGGTGTAATGTGTCATTCTCTTCTGGTTGTAGTTTTTACTTAATCGTTGTTCGAATGAAGCAAAACTCTTAAATTATTTTCTAAATAGCAGATAATACACTTCATTAGTATTTCGTGCATTCATCGCTATAATCTGAATGTTTGCAAAAGTTTTCAGCGAAAAATCAGGGGACAAATGTGTATTCAGTTACCAGTTTTGAAAAAAAAGGACCTTGAGAATTTATAGAAAAAGGCATAGGGAAACCAGGCTACGTTGGTGTGAAAGATACCAAAGCCGAGATACCGGGTCAGAACTGATAACATTTTCGATTTTTCTTTGGAGTTTGTCAAGAATCACTAGATACACAGCGGAAGCCCCAGATCAATTGTGACAGTAATATACAATAAATGGACGAATGGTAAACTTATAAAAGTGTAAGATAGATTCAGGGAACAAAATTCCCTAGCAGTCGACAAAACAATCGATTCAATATAATCGTTCCAATTCATGTCGGTGAAAAACGTTAATCTGAGAAGGTGAATGTGTCATTCTCTTTTGGTTTCAGTTTTTACTTAATCGTTACTCGAAGGAAGCAAAACTGTTAAGCGAATCCCTAAGTGGCAGATAATACACTTCCTTTGTAGTTCGTCGACTCACGGCTATAAACTGTCTGTAAGCGAAACTTTTCAGGCAAAAATCAATTTGTGACTGTGTATTCAGTTATCAGTTTTAAAAAAAAACACTAAAGGACGTGTAGAATTTGGGTACACCCCTCAAAGTATTATAGAAATTCTGTAAAACCTATTTCTTTTATTCAATTGGGAAACTAAGTTGAAAAAAAAAATTACCTGCTATTTTTGAGATTTGGAGAGGACGATTTAGAATATGCAGAGCATGAAGACAAGAATTAATGGATCGCTTGGGATATCAAGCATTGAGCTTGACAACCTATCGTGCTCACAAAAAAAAAAAACAAAGTAAAAATGGAGATTCAAAAGACAGTTTTTCCCTTGGCATCGCTCAAGTTCAATTACGTTCAATCACTCAGCAATCTTTTTTGTTTTAAAAAGAGATGATTAAAATTATAATAAAACCTTTTTTAGCAAAAATTATATATTGCTTAAAAACATTACATCAAATTATTTTAAATTTGATCATTCTAAAGGAAGTTATTTTATGATGTCATTAAATCTGAAATTGTTCAATTCAGTGTGTTAGATAATTGGGAATTGAGAATATAAGATAATCTTTTGAACATTACGATAATATAAATGTAACAATGCACTTATGGAGAAGACGCCAATAAATATTTACCTCACTTAAATTCTTCAAAATTGTTCCTTATACACATTTCTATCTATAACGGGAAAAAACTTTGAATTTATAGCAATTCATATAGTTGGAAAATATCAGATTATATTGCTTCATGCTTAAGAAAGAGAAAATTGAAATCTGACTCAAAAATTAACGTTCTCTTCGGTAGCGTCTTTCAAACAATATAAGATATCAGCGAATAAAATAAATTGAACTATCTAATCCCATGATGAGGTGATTATCTCTGTGAAACTTGTTTTGAGAAGTTAAGTTTTTAATTTGTTTAGAATTTTATTTGCTTCAGGCTCTGTTCTGAATATCGCGCACATTACTCACAAAGGTTTATCATCCAGTACTACACCAGGGGAAAGTTTTCTTTTTTTTTTTCGAAACACAATCTTTGTCATTATTATTATTATTATTATTATTATTATTATTATTATTATTATTATTTCCTTTTATTTCCGGTGTATTCTCATTTCTTTCGGGTCCCGACAAGAGATCTAATCTCAGAAATGGCATCATGACATTTTCCACTGACCAGCTTGGAAAAAAATATCACACATATTTTACATAGAAAAAAACCCTTCGTAAGGTGTGGGTTGTACTCGTGAGAACATTTTTGGTGGTATTTCTTTAAGACATGGGCTACCAGGAATCCCTTCAATCATCTATTGGAATATTTTTTCATCAATCCCAGGGCTCCAACTACAAATTGAATTGTGGATGTCCTCATGTGCCACGTTTTTGAGATTTCGATTTTAAGGTTCTTGTATTTTGATAGTTTTATTTAAAATTTTCAAAAATACATTGCAGTCTGCAGGGACTGCAATGCCAATAAGGAGGCATATATTGTCATTGCTGTCTCTAATCATGATATCTGGGCGATTAGCTTTGATTGTTCTGTCTGTGTGTATTGTATAGTCCCATAAAATTGTTACAGGTCTTATCTCCGTAATTGGGTCAGGATGGGGTTCATACCAATTTCTTGCAGTTTCCTTTCCGTAAAAGTTGCAGATTTTCCAGTGCAGATATCATTTCATTTCCTTTGATTCCTGCTGTGTACACTTTTCTTTCCGGGTCCCGTCGAGGGACCTATAGTCAGAAATGGAATCATGACATTTTCCACTGACAGATTAAAACACACACAGACACACACACATACTTTACATCGATAAAGCCCTTCGTGAGGTGTAGACTGTACTCGTAAGTACATTCTTTTGTATTTTCCAGTGAATATATTATTACTATTATTATTATCTTCTACCCCCTCCGTCCAGTTCTTCTTATTATTATTATTCTTCTTCTTATTATTATTATTATTATTATTATTATTATTATTATTATTAACTTTGATTTTTGCTCTATACTCATTTTATTCCAGATGCCTCTGGTCAGAAATGGCACCATGATATTTTCCATTTTACATTTGTGCAAAAATTAAAATAAAATAAAACAACCTAAAGTTTACATACCTAAAGCCGTTTGTCGGCTGTGAGCTGTGCTTGCGAGGACAATTTCTTTATATTTCTTTATAGCGTGGTTTATCAGGGATCCCTAAATGAGTCTATCAAAACTTTTTGTAATTAAACCCAAGGTCACTAGAACAACTGAAATCACTGATGGCTTCATGCGACACATTATTTTTAAATTACCACCTCAAGATCCTTACATTTTACAGTTATTTTAAGATCTTCAAAACTAATTTGCAATCTTCAAGCAGGAAGAGTCAAGCCAATAAAAAAAAACACATTTTGTTGTGGTCTTTGATCACTGTGTCTGAATAATTGAGCTTTGATTGTTCTCTCTGTGGGGCTTGTAAAGTCCATCAAGTTGTTACAGGTTCTATGTTTTTAACCGAATCGGGATAGTATTCATAACAATTTCTTGCAGTTTCCTTCCCATGAAATTAGCAGATTTTTTTTTAGTGCAAATATTTACGGGTCATGCCAGGTTTTATGCTCGGTGAATGTTCATGTCGTGTAACCTGTTAAAAGATATTTATGGCTATTCCTCACAAAATCTGTATTTTGGGAGTCAACACAATTTCCCAGGTTGTTTGCTTGATAATTTCTAGTTAACAAGCATTGAGACTGTGGAGCAAGAATAAAACTTCGGTTTAAGCTTTTAATCCAGCACAAAGCAACCACTGATGGTTTATCTACATCATCTTGTTTTGCACGTTCAGACCATTGACCATAACGAGGATTATCTTGCCATTGACTATGCATTTAGACCTTTGCATTTGCTTTCACCTATTTTCTTAAGTTCTTTGTCGCTGCAGTATGTGGACTATGGATTATTTGCTCTTCTTCAAATTATATATATATATATATATATATATATATATATATATATATATATATATATATATGATGACTTGAAAAGAACTGTAGACCTTTTTTCCTTAAGAATTCTTGCGACCAACACATCTTCAGAAGTATGCGTTTGGTGTAATTAGGACGAAGCGCAAGACGATATTCCCAAGAACTAATTCTAAATGAGGAGGGGAAATTTCGGAACACGGCTAAAACCAATTTATCTGTAAAAAACGAATAAAAAGATTAATATATATATATATATATATATATATATATATATATATATATATATTATTTATTTATTATAATTTTATCATATAGACAAAACTATTTTACTCACAACAAAGATGCAACTTGGTTTCAGTGCATTTACTTTCGTTCCCACCGCATCGGGTATATATATATATATATATATATATATATATATATATATATATATATATATATATATTATTTCAAATCCTCCTAATTATTTCTATATGTATATCCTTCCTTGAACCGGCTTCTAATGCTCTGGTCTGAGCGGCTTGGAGATAGTAGTCGTAGCTCGTGGAGGCACAGTCCTATGTGTAAAGGAAACTCGGATAAGTTCCACCACGGAATATGTGATCATGCGCTGCTATATCCATTCTAATTCGTTACCTCTTCATCACCGAGGCCCTTTGGTGCATTTGCTTTGGCGTTTGTCTCTTATCGTATCTGTTTGGGTTTCAATTTTCAGTAGTGGATGCGCACTGCTGATGAGTCCCAAATATAGAGCGAAACGGCCATCCAGTGCTTTCTGCATTCTGTTGAGGTTTCTTCTAGACTCGGTGAATTACTTAATTATGATTATTTCAAATCCTCCTAATTATTTCTTTCTATTTATATATGCATAAAACTATGCATTTTTTCTGAATAGTACATTTAATATCATTTAAAATAATATAATTAATATTGCAAATACTGAAACATAACTTTATACAGTGTGTGATGGATAAACTGTCATCTAAATTACGAAAAAAAATTGAAAATAATAGACATCTTATTTTAACAGATATATTTAGCAAAATTAAACAAAAGTATCTAGAAATGCCAAAGCGTAAATAAAATCAAAGATGGCTTCAACCACGGTCTGCAAACGATTTTGGAATCTCCTGCAACTCTTATGGACGGTCTCCTCATTTAAGTTGGTGAATGCTGCCATAATCCTTCCCTTCAGTTCATCTTTGGTTTTACAAAAAGTTTTGTTGGTGTCTCGCTCAACTATCTCCCACACATAATAACCAAGGAAATTTCCGACTGGGGAGTTATGTGATGTTGTTGCAGAAATTATCTGACGACCATGAATGGGTTCTCCTGCATACGTGGCATGGTGAAAGTCCTGTTCCCAGATATAGGCTCTTGCAGCAGACACCCGTTTGTCCCAGGGAAGCACTACCTCCTCAAGGCACTTGAATTAGGCCTCCGTGTTGAGTTTGAGGCCCTGTAGAAAGATGAATGGAAGTCTAAAGTCGCCATCACTAGCGATCACTCGAAATACCTTCGTAATCACCATTAAAACTAGGTACCTCCACAAAAAGTAAACAAAAAGAACATATCATGACAAGAACGGCCTTAAATTTGATGAAAAATTTGATGAAAATTTTTTTATCTGCTTAAGTATATATATATCATTATTAAGGAGAAATACCAAAGTATTTTTTGATTATTTTTTACTCATTCTTAGCATGTCCAAAATTTTAGTTAAAAATCTTGTTAAAATCCTACTTTAAAATTCGTCCAAAAATCAATTATACGTTTTTCAAAATTTATATGACGAAAATTAGCAAATTTCAAGATTATTTAATATATTTTGAAAAAAGCTTTAGCTTACTTTCTTCCAAGAAAAATGTTGTTTAAAATAAAAAGGAGGCGATCTTAACATTGTTGACTTGACAGGTGTTGAGTGATGGACTTATCATCACATATCGACTGCTCACGTGAGATTCGAGTATTGATACGGAAGGACGTAATTGACGTAACGTTTTTTTTTACGAGAACCATCTTATGTCGTACCTCGTAATTAATCTCTTAATCACCTTCGAAGAAGTACCCTTCTCAATCTATACACTTTAGCCAGCGTCGTGTCCATTGATGGAAGCTTTTCCAAAATACCTTTTTGGGATAGCGAGCTGACTCGTCGCATTCTCCTCGACATCATGAAAACATGTTCCTTTCAAATGGGATTTGATAATTGAAAAAGGAAAGATAGCGGTGGGGCGAGACCTGGAGAACATGACTGTTGTCAGACCTGGGGAATGATTTACTTGACCTAAAACTGCTGCACAAGGCATAGTCACCGATGGAACTTATGTGGTGTGGTGGGGTGACACAACCACACTCTACACACTTTCCTTACAAGTACTGCTTTAAAAAACGGAAGAGAGAGAGAACATTATCTCTATCTATAAAAGGCAGGATGTGTGTGTGTGTGTGTGTGTGTGTGTGTGTGTGTGTGTGTGTGTGTGTGTGTGTGTGTGTGTGTGTGTGTTTAACGAATGCACGGCTGCAATTGTCGACGGATTTGCACCAAAATTTGCATGCACATGGTCCAAGTTAGCGGGAGACCAAGACCGACTTTGCATTACCCAACTCCCATCGATAGTGGAAATAACCGATTTTTTCATGCTTCTACGGTAGTTTTCAGGTAGTTTGCGGCCATTTTCTACTGGCCAGAGTGCGAGCCTATAGCAGGTTGCCACGAATAGGCCGGAAGATTCTATTGGCCAGCGTGAGAGCCAACAGCTGACTGACACGAATGTTAACTAGGATGCTAGCATGCAAAAAAAATCGATAGCTGCATTTGTCAAAAGTGTGAAAAATTTAAATCTGCATGGCACTTTATTCCAATTGGTTCATTCGCTTGCTTAAACGCAACCTTGATTCTGATTCCGCAGAACTGGGTTGGGTGTGAAAATATATTTGTTGTTAACATTCTTTTTTCATTCGGTTTTTCCAGTTACGAGTCCTTTTTTAAAGCTGATCGTTTTGTGTTCATTTTGTTTAGTTCTTTTTTCGTAACAGATTTAATGTTTAGTATAGAGCTTAGAAAAAATTCGCAGTGTGAGATAGGCAAGAAGTAAGGCATGTAGCAACATCAGCACCGCAAAGGGCATTCTTTTAAAGGCAATGAAGGGCAAAAATATTTTAAGTCAAGAGATAGCGATTGCTGTATGAGTTGTACAATTTTTTAATCAAGCAGGGGCAACGCCGGGCCATGCTGCTAGTAACGTATTATGTGTGCGAGAATTAATTCAAAATCAATCTGTGGCAAGCGGTTCTACTCTGCGACTTTTAGATCCATTACCATAGCAAGTGTGTCGATACACTTTTTATAAGACCCCGTAGACACGCACACATTAATGTGTATGTGTGTATGTATGTGTGTGTATGTGAGTGAGTGTATACATTTATTGCTTACGACTTTATGTCTAAGCATCTGAACCTAAATCCCAGCTCACAAGTGTAAGATGTATAGATATTTGCGAGGGAAAATCTTCCCGATGTAATAAAAGTTTGGATTTCTTCTATGTGTCGAGGTCGATCGACTTGATAATGTCACATTTCGCCTCTCAACACTTCCTATAATCACAAAAAATAATCAGAATTCGGAAGGCCGAACACAAGACTTCACTTTTGTATCTCTGAACTCCGTAGGCTCCAAATTTGCACATTTGCTTTTCTTTTCGTTATTACAACTTTAAAAAGCATATATACATATAAAGTATTATATAATATATATTTTATATATATATATATAAGATACATACATATATATATGTATATATATATATATATATATATATATATATATATATATATACATGCGTTTAAAGTTGTATTAATATATATATATATATATATATATATATATATATATATATATATATATACATGCTTTTTAAAGTTGTAATAAAGAAAAGAAAAGCAAATGTGAAAATTTGGAGCCTACGGAGTTCAGAGAAGCATGTAAAATGAGAACGAATAGAATCCAATTTCGACGCTCGTAATATTCAATGTAAAAGAGGGCTCAATAGAAAAACTCAAACAATAACTATAGTATATATATATATATAACTATAGTATATATATATATATATATATATATATATATATATATATATATATATATATATATATATATATATATATATATTATACGTAAAATGAAATATATATATGTATGCGTAAAATGAAAAAAAATAGAGTTCAATTCCGACGTTCGTAATATTCAATTTAAAAGAGGGCTCAATGCTAAAGTAGAGCAATAAATAAAGCACACACACATATATATATATATATGTGTGTGTGTGTGTGTGTGTGTGTTTGTGTGCGTGTGTGTGTGTGTGCGTGTGTGTATTAAGAATGACATATATCATATATATGAAGAATAAAATACAATCCACATTAAAACCAGAAACGTTAGCGGTTTCTGCCTTTTTTATAAAATATATAGTTTTCTCTTGTTGAAACAATTATAAACTTTTATATATATATATATATATATATATGCATGCAGGTATGATTATTTTTAATAATGCTCATACAAGGCCCAAAAGTCACTCAAGGTAGAAGGTTACTGTTTGGAGTTACATTGACGTAGGAAAATCTATGACAATGTAGAATTTTCCTTATCGTGTGACGCATTTCGTCCTTTAATTCTTCATCGGACTAAAGTGATATTTACGATGAAGGGATTAAACATGCGCATTAAAGAGAAGGCGGGCCGATGAAATGTTAAATTGATATTCTTTTTTATTATTTAAATATGAGTTTGGGTATATAATCTAACTGATTTTATTTACTTTCTTTTTGTTTATGTTTTTCTTGTTAAATATCCCACGTTTTACGTTTTGTCATAGATTTTTCTAAAATTGTTCTGATATATAAAAAAGATTTATATATCGTTTTACCACAGAGTTTTTTGGAACAAGAAATCGACGAGATTAGTTTGAATTACAGGCGAGTTCGCGACATTTACTTCAGTGCAAATAACCTTATAATCTTTTGTCCTACCATTTATGGGTTAATAATAGTGTAGACATTAGCTGTAGAGATGTAGATAGTATGCCTCTATCAGCGTGCCTCTCTATCTATTTCTGTATATATATGTATATGTGTGTGTGTGAAAACTGAAATGGAAAAATGAAACGCATCACTGAAAACGTCCTTTCTAGTAACGAGACTATTCCCATCTCCTCATTCATTTGCCTTTTTTATCATATATATTTTGTCATATATATATATATATATATATATATATATATATATATACTTTGTTTATTGCTCTACTTTTCTATTGATTCCTCTTTTTAAATTGAATGTATATATATATAGCACATACATCTTAAGACTATATTTATTCACATATATTTATATATTTATCTACAGGTTCCGGGTTAATGTCATTTATTAAATTTGTTTGCGAAGATGTATTCTCGCCATTTATATGATGAACTTCAATATCTGCTTTTTGTATGAATGGTTCATGTCATGTAAATTGAACTGCACCACATACTTGATATTAAAATATCTGATCCGATGTGCAATTTTCGTGACATTCCTCTATTTATTGAACAATTTAGTTCATGCCACATTGACTGAAAAACCTACCAGTACAAAAGAATTCTCCTATTACCATATTAGTACAAAAACGCACAATCTTAAAATTTAAAAATTCAACCTCAGCGTTGCGACCGCAAAATTTCTTACAATTAACAATAACACATTTCTAAAAACATATTTCAGATTACATCTGTTCATTCGTTGTCCTGTTATTACCTGGATGTAAAAAAAACAAATATATTTTCATACCTGGTGATTTCTGTATGCACAGATGAAAGCTCGTAAAAATAGACCTTATGCAACTGCAAATTATTAAACAGGGATCATAACATTACAGTAATGTAAATTAAACTGCACCACATACTTATATATATATATATATATATAATTAAGTAATTCATTGAGTCCGAAAGAAACCTCAGCAGAATGCAGAAAGCACTGGACGGCCGTTTCGTCCTATATTTGGGACTCATCAGCAGTGCGCATCCACTACCGAGAATTGAAACCCTGACAATTAAGTTATCAAGCAACTGTCACATCAACTGTTCCAACCGGCCTCGGTGACAATATAGAAAGTATATATATATATATATATATACATATATATATATATACATATATATATATATATATACATATATATATATATATATATATATATATATATATATATATATATATATATATATATATATATATATATATATATATATATATACATATATATATATATATATATATATATATATACATATATATATACATATATATATATATATATATATATATATATATATATGTGTGTGTGTTTGGTAATCCATATTGATAATTCCAGGGAGGATATAATCGAGAGAGGTCAATGTAAAAAAAGAGCAAATATTAAGTATATTAAGAAACAAACAACTCTAAGAGTCCATGGTGATTATAATTATAAATTATAATCTCCATGAAACCTTAAATTTGTCCGTTTCTTAATATAATTTATATAATATTCAGTTGTATGGATATATTTTATTTTAGACGCTCAATGCTTAGTGGAAAGCCGTCAATATCAGTGATAGATCTAACATATTCTGTACAAATTTTTCTTTCCTTGTTCGGAATTTTTTCTTGTCTAAGACAAAAGTTGCAACAACATTGTTGTTTTTTTGTATACATATATATACTAGCTAATTTACCGTCGTATTGTTGCGTGACACACATTTTTTTTGTCAGAAACTAATGATTGATTTTAAATCATTGTCATAATTATTCGGAGGAAAATGATGCATTTCAACATTGCTCAATAATCTTGCTATTGAGACATCCATCTTCCGTTTTTCTCTTAATATATTTTGTATAGGTGTCGTTCCCGTGATCAAATTTAAATTTCATTAAAATCAATTGGGAAAAATTATCAGTGGTAGGTGCAAAAACAGCTTGATTTAATTCCTTTGGTGTGTATTTGATGCAGTACTTGATTGAATGACCAGATTTCAGCGTTGATATCGCAGTTCAATTGCCGGAACAAATATGTATTATAAAGCACTACCCACCGATTGATTTCTTGCTCCATGTTGTCTCATCTTGATCTTTTAAATTTACTTTAAATCAAAGGAAAAAAATGTTCAATGGGGGTTGTGCCCCCCCACCCCACCCCACCATCCGGGTGACACCCTTTAATCAAAATGATCTTGCCGACGTAACCTCCGTTACCTGGCTTTCTCCTTCTATATTTTGGATAGGAGTCCTTACCTTGTTCAAATTTAAATTTAATTTAAATCAAATGGAAAAAAGAATTCAGTGGGGGATTTGTTCACCCACCCTCGGGACCCCCTTTGATCAAAATGAAATCTACTTATCCAAGTACCCTTGGAGTTATTGCTTTGTTCAAATTTAAATTTAATTTATATCAAAGAGAAAAAAAATTCAGTGTGATGGGTGATCAAAATGAAATATCCTTATCCAAATACCCTGGGTGATGTAGTTTCAGAATATATATGATTATGGTGTGGGTCTATCTCCAAAACCTTAGGAGGACAGAGACTACAAATTTATCTATATATAGATATAATTGACAGAGACTACAACATTATCTATATATAGATATAATAGACAGAGACTACAACATTATCTATATATAGATATAATAATATTAGTATATATATATATATATATATATATATATATATATATATATATATATATATATATATATATATATATATATATATATATATATATATATATATATATATATATATATGATGGTGATATTAGCTCTGGGTTCCCAAACAGTTACTCATCCCAGCAGGATCAGCGTTGTTTAACTTCAATGATCGAACAGGAGACGTTGTCTTCAGTGTCAGTTTTTATTATTAAAATTAAGTGCAGAATATTTATTTATAAATAAATACAAAATATGTAAGACCCGTTTAATTATATTTGATGAGCACGGTATTTTCTGTGCCTAGATCCATTATTATTTTATTATTGTTCATGCTAATATGGACTTCTTGACATTCTCCAGGGTTGCTCCTTTCTTTGAGGACACTCGTATGAATTTAGTAAAAGACGGATAAGTCATGAAGGAAGAGCTGTTTTGTTTTGTTTTTTAGAATAAATTGACATGAATAATCTTAAGACTCTTCTTGACGCATCTAAATTAATCCGCCATAAGCATCGGTGATTGCTTCAATACAAGATTTGAAAAGTTAACTTGCGTCATTCAGATTCTCTTCATTTTGAGCATAGAACAACATAAGGTATGGAGATGACACAGTGTTGATAGCAGACACATAAAGAAACCTACAGAAACTCCTACAGAAGGAAATGTAGGAAAGAGAGAAGAAAGGATTAAATATCAACTGCAAGAAGACAGAAAGCAAGGTTGTTAGCAAAATGGATGAGCCCAAATTGCGAATAGCAAAGCAGAGATTCCAAAATTAAACAAGAGTGGAAATTTAAATATCCGGGATCGTTTTAACAGAGGTTGGAAAGTGTGACACTGAGATCCGAAGGCGTATAGGGATAGCCAAGGAAGCATTCCAAAAGCTAAGCAGATAACTGAGTAATCGGACAATTTCGCTAGAAACAAGGAAAAAAGTACAAAACAACTATGTGATATCTATCCTCCTGTATGGTAGTGAATTCTGGACGATCTCCTCAAAGATGAAGAGAAGCAACAAAAATGTGGTTCTACAGAAGGATGCTGAGGATACCGTGACCCGAACATTTGAACAACGACGAAGTTTTGGAGAAAATGAAAATAAAAAGGAAACTAATAAGGAAGAAACAGTTCAGGTTTCTGCGGCATATAATGATGGAGGATGGCTTGGAAAATCTGATACTCACCGGGGAGAAACATGGTATAAGAGATAAAGGAAAGCAACTCATAACATACTTAATAAGCTTGCAGATGGCAGAACAGGGCTTCTGAGAAATAAGAGAAAGCCAAGGGTTATTAAGAGCTAAAAGGTACGGGAAGTTGTGGAGAGCCATGATCACCTACGCCTTTAGTAGACACGGCACTTAAAGAAGAAGACTAGTTGTGGAGGATTTTCGAGAATTTATAGTGTTATAAGGGCATTCATTGACTTCCCTCTCGACTACGCCCCATACGTACTAGAGAACTAGGATGTCATGTTTTAGGGGATGATGTGATTGTGAAGATTGTAACTCATGAGGCGGCACAGAGTCTTGTTGGTAGATATACGGTCTTCCTTTTCTCACACTATCTATCCATGTCCATACAATATAGTCGAGAGCATTGACCTTTAACCCCTGAGGACAAAACGCGAGGAGATATGACATCTCCCTCCTTGCCCACCACTCCCAGAACCATCATAGTTTTCTTTTAATCGATATCACCCCATGCAAGGCAGTAAATGTACAAAGACACAAGGAGTTACAGGATGTGGAAGAATTAGGAACAGAAACATTAAAAATGAGCGGGAAGAGGAAAGAGTAATCAGGGGGACAGTAGATAGCGATTAACATTGCATTTAAATTGTGGCAGATTACAATTGGCTGAAAAGCATGGGGCTGGAAAGAGAGTTCTACAAGCCAGAAGTGCGAGAAAAGAAACTGTTAACATAGAATTTTCGGTTACATCTAACCAGCTCGACTGTAAATTAATGAGAATTCGACGCTTAAATTCTAAAAGTGTAGGCATCATGGCAAAGAGCAATTACCTTGAAAGTATTTATAGAAAAGTCACACAGAGGCAACCTTACATCGGTAGGAAAATGACTGAAGCCGATCCGGCAGATTAAAACCGATAATGTTGCTGATTCTTCTTTGTGTGTATGACATTTGGAACGTTCTTAAAGTCTCTGAATAACCACGTGTTATTCATTCTGTTGACTTTTTGGTCCAGATCAAAGTTTTCTCACCAGAGACAAACCAAAGCATTGCATACTATTGACGTTTCAACTTGCCCAACAAAAGCTTTGCCCGGATAAAACGGTTATCTTTTGTCCTTGCATTAATTTGATGTATTTGAATCTACTTTTTGGCAAGGTGAGTAATCCGATCTTCAGCTTTTTTAAGTAACATTGTACTGCATGAATATGTACATTAGCTTGAAGCGTCTTAATTATAACTTGTATTACAAAAAAACATTATTGTCTACGAACTTACAATAATTCTCAATATTTGTCTGGATACAATCATCAACTTTGAAAGGACATTTAATTTTACAGTCTACTAATAGAAGTCTCAAATATTAGTCATTATCCCCTGCTGTATTATGAGATGCACTAACTATTTCCGTGAAGGACTGAATAGAATAATCGGACGTGGTCAGATGTGGTACAAGGCCGAATTTAATGTAGAGTATCTGAGCCCGTGGGCTCGGCCTCTAATTCGCCGTAGACCCAGTATAAAACCGGGTCGGGTAGCTGTTTCCCGAGACGAGACGTTGACCTGTGGCATAGCCTCGTCTGGGGATCCTCTCTGACTCCGGGCAGAGTGTTTGACCAGCACAGCTGGAGATGAATCTCCAGCAGCAGACCAACATACAGTATTTACTACTATATTTATGTGAATGGGGACATACTGATTATAATCTGTAGCTATGTTTCAAAAATATTCATCATTTCTCTTAAGAAATCATTTTTGTTATATATGTCTTTGCTCCTTGTGAGTGTTACTAAAAGGTCATAGTTAGGCAGCTTGTATATCTTCAGCCAATGCTTTTTAATATTCAGCATTGTTTTTTGTCTGTTTTTTTCGTTTTTGTTTTTTTTTAAACATTCAACCGCAAGCAAGGTGGGAAGCCACTAGCACGCAAGGGGTTACAGAGAGTTGGAGCGAGAGCAAAGTTAGGGGATAGATCAGGGCATCTGGAGATGTCAATTGACGTTACATTTGAATAGTTGGAGATTTTAGCTATTAGGAAAACAAGAAATAGGGAGGGAGTTCCACAGTCGAGAAGTGCGAGACATGAAGCTATTGGAGTAGAAGAGATGGCTACATTTAACAGCTTCGGCAGTGAAACGGTGAGAGCGAGATGCCAGCCTAGTTGAACGCTTAAATTCATGAGGTCTGGGAATCAGCGAAAGCAGCTCATCGGAGCAGTTACCGTGAAAGTATTTGTAAAAAAAGATAGAGGGAGGCAACGACACGTCTGTGAGAGAGCGGCTGCAGACGAGATACCAGATCAGGGCCAATTACATTGCATATCCGTCTTTGGATTTTATCAAGAACCTTGAGACAAATAGAAGGGGCTCCAGACAATATGGCAGCAATACTTCATCTTTGTTTCCATTTTCAGTGCCAGCTTCATCCATTATTCTCTTGCTGGTCAATCTACATGTTTTATTTTTTAATATTTTATCTCTTAGTGACATTCTTAAAACAATCTTTTCCTACTTCACCAATATTTTAAATTTCTTTCTGATTTTCCTCTGATCTCTGTTCATCTCTCTCACAATATCCAATAAGGTATGCCCATTAGTAACTTTAAGCAATTTTGTTTTTCTTTTTAGGTTATACATTTCTTGCGTCCTATTTCAATGTTTATACATCTGGAATTAATACATAAATATCGGTAAGCTATAATATGTCATATATATATGTAAAATATGTGGAACCATACTCGAGAAATAAATAATAAATTCTGACAGAACTAAATGGTTTATTGCCAATATTCCGAACAAAAATGAAGATTTTAAGCTAAACATCACAGGATTTTACAGTGGTGGAAATAAGTATAAGACACCCAATGAATTTGTTAATAATTTTCTTATTACTGCACAAATTCCTCTGAAAATTTGTATGTGGTACCTAGATCCAATACATATTCGATTTTATAACAATTTTCCACCAAAAAAAGTTAAGTTATTAAGAAAAATACGTTTTCGATGGTGGAAATAAGCAGAAGACAGTTTTGAAAATTCTTATTTAACAGCAAAGTTTCACAAAATTCAATATTTACATTTATTTCCTTTCAATTGTAATACTTCAACACGCCTGTTTTGCATTGAATCAATGAGTTTTCTGAGAGTTTCAGATGGTATTTCATTCCAATACTGCTTAATGCAAGATTTTAAAGTTTCTCTATCTTGAAATTGACGTGTATTTTTCTATAGTCTTCTTGACAAAATTCCCCACAAATTTTCTATTAGGTTTAAATCTGGAGACTTAGTGAGACAATCCAAAACTTCAATATTTGTTGTTTTAAACCAATCTCTTGTGTGCTTAGAAGTGTGTATGGCTGCGTTGTCCTGTTGAAAAATGGCATCATTGGTGTCTAGACGATTCATAAATGGGACAAGACTTTTTTCCAACACATTGATATAATGAGCAGAGTTTTGTTTCCCTTCCATCACTACTAAACCAGCCTTTCCAGATGCAGAAAAAGCTCCCCAAGCCATAACAGATCCTTCTTCAAATGGTCTTTTTGAAAACACTTGCTTCTCCTTTCTTAAATCATGCCAATAACACTGGTAGCCATTGGACCCATCCTAATTAAACTTTTTCTCATCAGAAAACACCACAGTTTCCCATTTCTCCTTTGTCCATGTTACTTTTTTTCTTTGTCCAATCTACGCGCATCTTTTTGAAGCAGGTGCTGTCTTCCTGTTTCGATACACGAGATTTGGTGATTCATGGAGAAGTTGACAAACTCTTCTTGCAGTGATGGGTAAATTCTGAGATTTTGCAGATCTCTTGAGCTTGATTGTCCTTTAGAAGCTTCTCGAAAAAGTTTACGTCTGGCTACATTTGTAAATTTAGATGGACGACCTGAACGTTTTCTGGTGTCATACGATTCAGAGTCCTTTAGACAATTTCTCACAGATGTTCGGGACTTGGACAGTTCTCTTGCAATGAAACTTATAGATTTTCCTTTCAATTTATAGGCAGACATTTGCCATTTTTCATTTTCATTAAGTGAGGAAGACTTACGTGGCTTAAAACCATGATAAGAGTCATTTCATAAATTGTGCATGCACTTATTCTTCCTTTGGCATTCTGAAATAAACCAGATATGCAAATTTTCAAAACTGTCTTATAATTATTTCCAACCTCGAGAAAGAAGTTTTGTTAATAACTTTTTTTGATGGAAAGTTGTTATCAAATCGAATATGTATACTAATACCAATCGGATCTCGGTACTACACAAATTTTCAGAGGAATTTGTGCAGTAATAAGAAAATTATTAACAATTTCATGGGGTGTTATATACTTATTTCCACCACTGCATATGTCGAAGGGCAGAATCTCGTCTCGGGAAACAGCTACCCGACTCCGTTTCATACGGGGTCTACGGGGAATTTGGGGCCCAGCTTACGGGCTCAGATACCACATATTAAATTCGTCTTTGTGCCGTATCTGACCACGTAGGGCGATTGGCAGATATCCTGCATTTGGAGGTTCGTATCCAACTGTGTTGGTTAAAATCTCTGTCTCTGTCTCTGGGAGAGAGGATCCCCAGACGAGACTATGTCAAAGATCAAAGTCTCGTCTCAGGAAACAGCTACCCGACCCCGTTTTATACGGGGTCTACGAAACATTTTTTGGCCGAGCCTTCGGGCACCAATACCCACATTAAATTCGGCCCTGTGCCACGTCTAACTTCGTAGAGCGGTTAGTAGATATCCTGTAGTTAGAGATTCAGTGTGGAATTCACTTGACACACTCCTAGCAGTTAACTACTACTTCCACGCGCCGCTGGCAAATCTTATATATATATATATATAAGTTTCTTTAAAAATCACTGACAATTTACTGCGATGAGAGTTTTTTTATTTAATCTTTCTTGTGTTCTTATAATTTACTTCTTTGCTGGACATAATTATGTAGAATTTGTCAAATTTTCTATGTCTGAGCGATTTCACCTACACTTTTAGCCATTATCAAGAATGATTTTATTCTTACATTTAACTGAATGCGTGATGTGGTTTTATGTATCTATCTAAAGTTATAGGAATGTTTTATTTTTCGAAAGACGGTCAGCAGATTGTGGCCGTGTTCATAGTTGATGTTATTGTGTGTTGGCTTTTTTTAAATTAATAATGCTTCCATTATTTTAAACCATTTTCACATGAGGATGTGACTATAATATATGCATTATTAGCGAGTATGTTGAGGATGGATTTTGCTAGGTCTCCATAAGTATTTAAATGAGATGTAACCGATAAGACTCACGTTACATCTTTCTGACCATAATTCAATAATATATATATATATATATATATATATATATATATATATATATATATATATATATATATAGGAATGGAGATATTGGAAAAATACAGAGCACAGATTTATATAGTGATAAGATTCGATTACGGTACTCTCAATATTTTTCTTCTTACTTTTTATTTTAATAAGTTGTGGTTGCAGGAAAGTTGCAGAAATTAAAAAAGGTATCTATGAATACAAAAGGGATCTTATACACAACAATTTATCAAATGCATTAGCTATACATAGAAATATATTCAACCACAACTTTGATCTCAAGAATGCCACTCCTGAAAGAATACGTGACTTAAAAAATGAAATAAAAAATGGAAGAAAACGATTAAATCTTTAACATGTTATTCAAAATATACAGCATATAAACTAATCTCAAATTAAAACAATTTAAATACTAATTTGCATTTTTTTATAAAAAAGCATTTACTCATTTTTTTATTAGACATTTAATCACGTGACGTCCTGCATTCCATAGCTTGCCTGACTTTTCAGCTAACCTGTTGAATATTTATGAGCGTTCCTAATTTGAAAAAAAATTAAAAGCCATTTTCGCTCTTTGATATAAATGTTAGAAAATAAAATCCTTGCCTTGACAAATTCTCTCAGAGGACAAGAACCCTCGGCTAATTTTTCCTTTTGTCTTTATATATATATATATATATATATATATATATATATATATATATATATATATATATATATATATATATATATATATATATATATGCAAGATTGGTACCATAGAGACTTTCATAATGCAATCATAACTGCGTTGGGCTGGCCATGTGGCAAGGATGAGTGATGATCGCATGCCAAAAGTTGTCTTTTCTACAGTGAACTCCGTAGTGGTCATAGAAATGTTGGTAGACCTTGGCTCAGGTATAAAGATAAACTGAAAAGCAACCTTTCTTGCGTCAAAATTCCATTCAAGATCTTTGAAGAGGTAGATATGAAGAGATCAGGGTATCGTTCTCACTGCCATTCAGGAACAATGCACCTTCAAGAAGTAAGCATCATTCGACTACGTGAAATACGAAAGCAAAATAAGACAGCTAACTGTGGTCCTGCTGCAATTGGATAGAATACATTCTCCTGTACTCTTTGTGCTCTTTTGTGCAATTCTCGAGACGGTCTCGAAAGTCGTGCCCGTCATAGGCAAGCATATAATTAGTTCGAGGTCGTCGGAATCTCATACATCGCACTCGATGGGAGAGTACATCATATATATATATATATATATATATATATATATATATATATATATATATATATATATATATATAAAAGACAATTGGAAAACTGTAATAGTTGCCGACGCGTGGACTTTTTCAAGGCAAAAAACGAAACGAATTTATTAAACAAAGTAACTAATAATAACAAAACAAAATGTCGTTAGCAACTGAAAGAATTTAGAGAACGCTTTTTTCATACATGTATTCATTATTAATTCATCGAGTCTAGGAGAAACGTCAACAGAATGCAGAAAGCACTAGACGGCCGTTTCGTCCTATATTTTGGGGACTCGTCAACTGTGCACATCCACTACCGACCATTACGATATGACACAAGCGTCATACCCACTAGACGAATGGGTCTCGGTGACGGAAAGGTAACAAACTAGACTCTCGATATAGCGCCAGCTCTTTACAAATTCCGTCGTGTGACTCATCCGAGTCTACCTATAACAACGCTCCATTCTAGACTCGGTGAATTAATTATGATTATTCAAATCCCCTTTAATTCATATATATATATATATATATATATATATATATATATATATATATATATATATATATATATATATATATATATGAGAATAGATTCTACTGATCGTCTTGATTACAAATTTCGACAAACGTTAATGAAATATCTGTCTGTAACTTTGACAAGTAATCTATGGTTATATTTGCCGGCGTAATATTACAACGCTCTTTAAATAGGGTAGCCAATTAAATGTACGGAGGGAAAAATGTTCACGTCACTCAATGAAATCTATAAGGAAAGAAATAAAGAAAAAAACATTAAAGATATTTCTACTTCAATGTCTGTTACTTTGATGTATCTTCAAATGCTAGTCTTAATGTCTGACATAATCATTTCAAACATACCTAGTTTTCATTGACTTTCTTTATCTCTCTATCTCTTTATATATATATATATATATATATATATATATATATATATATATATATATATATATTTACAGAGCATAAATATTTTAAATTAACAGATTTAAAATTAACTAATTTAAAAGAACCATATTCTAAATCAGTTATTATACATATATATATATATATATATATATATATATATATATATATATATATATATATATATATATATATATATATATTGTTGTTAGACGAAATTAGCCAACTGGCAGAAAAAATAGCCAATAGAAAACGCATAAATCATTTTAACTTAATAAAAATTTTAAAAAATGTGAAAATCAGCAGTCAAATGTTGAAACCTTCTGATGAGTGGACCACGCGATTAAAAAAGAGTCGAAAAATATGACACAAAAAAAGTAGCAACCTGCAATAACGCAATCCAGGAACCTCAATGCAACTACAGAAATATAACAACATGTCCACTCCACAGGAACTGCCAACAAACGAATAAAATATATAAAGCCAAGGTAAGTGCAAACAACAGCACAATGTACTACATCGGTTCCACTGAGAGACCATTCAAGAAAAGAAAACACAACCACGACCTCTCATTCTCTGATAGAAAATATTCAAACAACACTATACTATCCTCATACACATGGCAACTAAAAGACAGAAAAATTACACCGAGAATAAGCTGGTAAATATTGAAAAACGCACCTGCCTACAACAACATAACAAAGAAATGCCTACTTTGCCTTCACGAAAAGGTAGAAATAATTTCCTACACCCAACAAAAGAAATTAATAAACTTAAGAACAGAAATAATTTCTAAATGCAGACATTAAAACAAATACCTATTATCACAATTTATACCAAATGGATAAAAAAAAACAACGCTGCTAAATGAACCAACATTGGCCCTAGGAACACGAAAAGAGAAAGCACTGACACCATAACACCATCAATTATTTTCTTAATTCAAATTACCATCATAATAATTATTGTTATTACCATTCCATCAACATTACTACAATAACTTCTACCATTTTACCATAACTATTTGCTGTTACAATTGTTATAATCATCACCCGCTCCCCTAAATATTACTACCGCACCACAATTACCATTTACGCATTAGTCCACAATTACTACCAAAATTAACATTACCGCATCAGTCCACAATTATATTCCTTCCCTACCCCCAGCAAAATTAATATCGCCGTATAAATACCAATAAATATTATAAATTGGAGTTTCTACCATTTACATAAGCACAATCACAAAAACAAGCAAATAACCGACTTTAAAATAATAACAAATTAGCATTAAAATTTTAAAATAATAACAATTTTACCTACCATAGTCTTACACAGACCCCATCTTAAGAAAAAAAACAGACGAATAGAAGGTGTGTGAATGCGCGTGCATACTTCTCTATGTATGTGCGAGAAATCACTATTCCGCGAACAAAATTGACGAACGGTCTGTGAGTTGAAACTGCGACTTACAAAAGAAGTTCGCTACACAAACCAACATTGAGTACCGTGACCAATTGCGTACGTATGTACACTACGACACATGGATGTGCATATACGCCCAGTCTCACAGTGTTCATATGTGTTTATGTTTGTGTGAGCTGCAATGCGTGATCGTGCGTGTATGTATATCTGCGTACGTATAAGTGGCGTTCCGACGACAATTTTTCCACCCACTACCATAAAAACACCGATATACGCAACCATAAATAAATCGAAAATTTTAAAATTAATCAGTTTCTCTGACGATCACAAATTCACATCAATCCAACTATATATATATATATATATATATATATATATATGTGTGTGTGTGTGTGTGTTTGTGTGTGTGTGTGTGTGTTTGTGTGTGTGTGTGTGTGTGTGTACATTAAGAAGTGTCCGATTACGTCATGAAGTGGAGCTTCCAGATCATATTGGTAACAAACCAAGCCTCATCTGCAATATTTGAGGTGGTTTTTGCTTGAGTAACGTAGAAAAATTAGTCATATGCGCAATTATCGTACAAGAGTACCTACCAAAGATGAAATAGCATTATATACTAACAATTCTTGTCATATCTGTGGGAAAGTCACCAAGTCTGTTTGTGGGCTGAAAAGATATGAAAACATTCACAAAAATTACCCTAATGACAGCGAAATCTGTGTCACACGTTTTCCAACTTTGTGATAGAGGTTTTAAACGTTTATTCCTTTTAAAGACCCATAGCCATTCAAAGCGCAACTGGGTGTTACGATCATGATTTTTTATTGGTCATACTCGACAGCGAGCTGGCGGTTTTCTTCTGTGAATGGCAGAAATTTTCCAATTTTTTACCTCTAATTTGTTTTAACAATTATCAGCAACGATCAGAATATTCCACATTGTGAATTAGAAAAGGGTTGCAATTGTTGAGGAAATAATGCCAATTTCACTGACAGAATAGTGTTGTGTGTGTGTGTGTGTGTGTGTGTGTGTGTGTGTGTGTGTGTGTGTGTGTGTGTGCGTGCGTGTGTGTAAGACATGAGAACATTCAATTTTTTAAGAGTGGAGCCTTTTACTGGAAGTATGATTCCTTTGGGCAAATTACCCTCTGAACTCGAGCTATAAAAATTAAAAAAAAATTTTGATGTAGATTATTAAAATAAGATTGTTTGCAGGTCAATGTATCTTACCCTCAGTTGATATACACTGTAACTAAATGTGTGGTAAAGTATCATAGATCAAGATTATATATATATATATATATATATATATATATATATATATATATATATATATATATATATATATATATATATATATATATATATATATAGGTAGTAATCCATTGGTATATAATCCAAGTGAATCCTATTAACAAAATGTTAAATATTAAAACTGATTCACACATAGAGATTAATGTTTTTATAATAAACAGAACAATATATTTCATACAATTATCAGCAACGATCGGAATATTCCACATTGAAAATTACAAAGAAAGGGATTGCAATTGTTAAGGAAAATAATGCCAATTTCACTGACAGAATAGTGGTATATATGTGTGTGTGTGTATAAGACATGAAAACATTCAAAGTTTTAAGAGTGTGTCAATTTTAAAGACTCGTATCCATTCAAGGAACAACTGAATCTTTCAATAATATCTTGCAATGGTCATATAGATATTGTTGAATGTAATAGACAAAAAAATGACAGTTACAATTTCTAATCAACTATTCTTTGTTTTGATCCAAATGCTTTGCATTAGAGGGAAATCTATGAATAAACATATTTCATATGGAGCAGTCATTCATGGGTTACAATCTAATGTAATGCATTTGGTTTGAAATACAGTAACTTGCTTTCTGTTTCGCAAAGATCATAAAATAAAGTAAAATAATAAATTTTAACACAATAGAATATAATTTTATATGTGAGCGTGTGTATACGATATCAAAACATTCAAAGTTTCAAAAGTATGTACAGTTTAAAGAACTATATCCATTCAAGGCATAACCGAGTCTTGCAATGGTCATACTCGACAACGAGCCGGCTACCATCATACATAAAGATAGAGAGAAAGAGAACGCACATATATGAGCACACAGAAATATATATATGGATGCGTAAAGAATATATTTGGGTATAAACTTTTGGTTATTGATTCATAGTTTGTTTGTTATTGGCTTTTTTTTTATCAGTCGACAACACCAGACATTCCCAATATCTCAATATTGCAGTATTCAATAGTGAAACAAATAAAATATTTCCTGCAAAACTCTTGAGGTCTTTTTTTGTTTCTTTTATCGAACCAGTGTGTCTGAATGAAACCTTTGTATTCCACCGTGGTTTCAAAATGACTTTTTCGACCTATAAAAAAGGACATTAGCTGGAAAATGTCAAAGATGGTAGAATAATATTGTGCTATAGCGCGCAAGTTAACAAAGGAAACAATGAAAACATAAAACGGGACACTCACCCAGCTTTTCCGTGTTCGACCAATGTCATGCCCACGTTGTGTTCTCCCAAAACTTGGAAAGACCCGTTGCACGTTTACAAGTATGCAATCCGTAAAAAGCAAATTCCACGTCTAGAAAAGAAAATAGAAACGATATTCAAACAACTCTCCTACCCATCTACGAACCACAAAGTATAGCGGGCAATATAAACCGACAACAACGGAAAAGGACAGTCTGTCACTTGACAAATTTCCTTTTTTATAGAGTTGACTTTTCCTTTTCCTTTGTTTCCGGTATAGGGTTACGTTTCCGGTTCCTGCTAAAGCCTTCTCATTCTCTTTAACTGCCAGTAGGCCCTTGCTCGTGGTGAATTGATTAAAAAAAAAGGAAGCAGAAGATTGTTATAAATCTAAGACTTTTAAAAAATATTCCGGGCTTTCATCTCCTTTCAATCACTCTGGTGTGATTTATTATTTTATCTGAATGGCTTAAAAAGATATCAAGACAGCTATACGATGACGTGAATCCACAAGCTGATATTCATGAAAATCAGTCTTGCATAGCTTGATATGTCAGTATTGATAAAAAAAACTGTTATGAATCTCATGTGTAGGCAGATGATAAACCATAAAAATATTTACAACCAGCCAAATGCCATAACCTACTATATATATATATATATATATATATATATATATATATATATATATATATATATATATATATATATATATATATATATATGCAGAAATATATGTATATCCATAGAACCGTTGTTTAGTGATTAAGAAAAATTATTTTACATAAGAAATATTAGTTTATTCAAAATAATGTCCTTTCTTCAAAAACACTTATATTGGATAATAATCTTATAGATTGATCATTATACGATGAACGAATCAGATCAAAATTCTACTATGTATCTGGATGTGGCTTTACTGATATATCTTCGTTTATATAAACACACATACACACAGACAGAGAGACATTTACATTTATTTACTCAAATAAGTTGTATCCAAAAAAATAAACAGAAAATATATTAGAATATTTGTCGGACTTAATCCATTACATACATTTATATATATATATATATATATATATATATATATATATATATATATATAATTTTTAAGATTGAAAAATTAGTTACTGTGAATTAATATCCGTTTTTTCAAATATTTTTCTACCGTGTGCGTGTTTCTGTTAACCTCCTAAAGTCAAATCGTCATTTTTCCTATTTATATTCATGGTTTTCGTTTCTGCCAACCTCATTTAAATTTAGTATTTGAGTTACTGTAAGCTTTATATATAGGATTAATACAAAGATAACATTTGTCACTTAAAAGATTGTTATGTTATACTCAGCACCTTTTTTCTTTTAACTCCAGAGTTTCGTAGATGAGCCTTTGCGTATTTGTTCGGTCTACTTGTCAGGAGATATCAGCAAATGTCTGACAATTTTTTGGTTTTCGTTACTAATACGAGCAATGAGACATTTAACAGTTCGATTTGAAACTTAAATAATAATAATAATAATAATACGGGGTCACACTCTAGCCTCTTTTGTATGTTAGTATGTTTATTAGGAAACTTGAAACGACAATAACAAACACATCATATGGAAAAAAGTTAAGGATTATTAATTACTAAATAAAATAAATATTCCGTTTTTTAATTACTATTTATAAGAAATTTTTATGTTTATACATTCTTCTTATAGACACAAGTATTTAAGTAAATGCTCTGTTTTATAATAAACAGTATTAAACAACATTTACATAGAAAATTTTCGTCCTCCGACAGGAATCGAACCTGTATCCTATACGGAACCGTCATATAGCCTGTCGTGCCTTAACCGTTTCGGCCACAGAGGAACGTTCGATCAGCAAGGTCGATTTTACTGTCTTTAAACTTTAATCTTCCATGATTCTCTTACGTACATTCATACCAGGCCGGTAAATGTTGTTAATACTGTTTATTATAAAACAGAACATTTACTTAAATATTTGTATCTATACAAAGAATGTATAAACATAAAAATCTCTTAAAATAATTGTCGGATTTTGTGCATTTCATAATGTGTGACGTCATATATATATACATATATATATATATATATATATATATATATATATATATATATATATATATATATATATATATATATATGTATGCACATTTCATTAAAAACGACTGACAAGGTGCTTTTATTTAGTTTTTATATAAATTCTCGTGCGATCTAATAATGTTTTTCTTTTCAGATGATAAATTATATAAAAACTGTCCGAATGTTCTTTTTATCCAAGCGCTTTCGGCTATACATTTAGCCATTTTCAATATTATATTTCAACTGTTAGAATTAGAAATAGTTTGTTATATGTTTGTTTTATAAAATGTTTCATTTTTGTGTTTCAAAACACGGTCCAGTTATTATGTCCATGTTCAAAGTTAATATTAGTAAGTGTTGGTTTGTTTGTTTTTATTAATAAGGCTTCCATTATTTTTAATTCTGTAGCAGCAATTTTGAGTTTTGTTGGAATGTTCTTGTTTCTATTACGTGGAATATAATCTTTTAGACCTTCTACTTTGAGAAGATCTTTGAGGTTTGGATGAAGTATTATTAATTTGTCCTTTTCCAGTTGACATAATGATTGATGTAAGATTTCAATTTCAGTCTTCTTTTTGAGAAGGTCGAATTTAGGTTAGAGATGGCAATTTGGACCTAGATTTAAAAATTCCTTTTGATCATCCGTTAATATGTGAGTTGATAGTTGATTATTTATCATGGTGGCTGGGAAGTAGAATATTTCCTTGGTATAAGTTGCACAGCTTTTTTGTAATTATTTGTCGCTGGTCAAGTTCATCATTATTAACACTGATATTGATGTGGTATTGTGCTTCATTATATTCAGTTTCGGTTAAAGTGATTTTTAGTGCTGCAATATGTTTTTGGATTTCATTATTTATATGCTGAGTTTCATTCTTAGCTTTCGTTATTTGTCGTAAAACAAGATTTTTCCTGAAAGTTATAGTGTCGCTTTCCTTGTTGGGTGCCATGACATGCAATTTAAAAATTTGTGTATTTAGGCAGCAATCCTTCTTTTATGCACATTTCATTGAAAACGAATGACAAGGTGCTTTTATTTAGTTTTTTATATAATTTCTCGTGCGATCTAATAATGTTTTTCTTTTCAGATGATAAATTATATAAAGACATTTTTTTTATATTTATACGTTCTTTTTAATAAATACAAATATTTAAGTAAATGCTCTGTTTATAATAAACAGTATTAACAACATTTACCGGCCTGAATGTCCAAGACATTTTCATAGAAAATATTCGTCCTCCGACAGGAATCGAACTTGTATCCTATACGGAACCGTCATATAGCCTGACGTGCTTTTACCGACTGAGCCGCGTTTTTAAACCACAATGCTCCATGATTTTCTCTTATACTTTCCTATCTGCTCGATGCGTATCCAAATGTAAATAAATGACGTCACACATTATGAAATGGACAAAGTGCGACAATTATTTTAAGACATTTATATATATATATATATATATATATATATATATATATATATATATATATATATATATATATATATATATATATATATATATATTCCTTTTTCGCAAAATAATTACATCATTATTTCATTCATATTAATACTGCCTGAAAATTTACGCACTTTATTACATTGTTTTTCTAAATTGTAAGCATATGTGTTAAACAATTGTTTAACGATTCAATATAACTGATTATGAATTCCTCGAAGAAAACTACATTTTTTTTTAAGTGACTGGAATGTTGTTAATTAAAGAGTAATATCCCTTTATTCCCCCTTTCACTTATTTATTTGCAGATAATTACCAAGTAAGTTCTATAAAGTGAAAGTAATTTGACATCGAGCTGAGCATCTGTACTTGGTCGACATTGAACGCGGATTTACTTAAGCAGAAATCGAGTAGATGAAACTCGTCAGGTTCGGTTCATCTAAAAGAAAGAAAACATTGATTCCAAACCTTCTCTGCATTGCTATGACAACATGAGGTGGAGACGTTGTGAAAGGAGTCGATCTCGCCGAAAGAAAGTCGCCGATATAAAATAAAACAATCAGGTTATATATTCTAGGCTGCTATCTAGCACCAATAAATCCAGCTATTGAAGGAAGGAAGCTTTCTTTAAACATTTTGGTGAATAAATCTTTCCAAACTTTGTCTCGAGATACGCCTCTCTATTCCATGTTTCCCTAAACACGCATTATTACAGTGGCCTAAGAAAAGTTTTTAGCCAGGAGAAATAAACTACATCCAATTTCAAAATTTAATTACGTCATACCTATTCAACATAAACAAATATTATTTGGAACTAGTATGGAGTGGATCCTCCATCTTCTAGTTTCAGTGCTTATATTCGATTTTTCATGGATTTGATCAAGTTATCCACAATCGTCTGAGAAATATTTTGCCAAACCTTTAAGAATGTTTCTTTAATGGTTGCCACTGATGTGATTTTGGTTGCACGCTCTCGAAGTCTTCGGGAAAGGTGCTCCCAAACGTGATCTATTGTATTCATGTTAGGATTTGGGGCTACCCATGGCAGGGACTTGATTCCTTGCGATTCCTTCCAGGCATTTACTACTTTGCTCGTAAGACATGGCGCTCCATCTTCTTGAAAAAAGTAGACATTCTTGTCAATTTGTTTGGTTTCAAATAGTGGGAGTAGTCCTTTCTGTAATATTTGACAGTATTTTGGACCATTCAACCGCTCGTCAACAACAATCAGCTCAGATTTCCCTCCAAATCAGACAGCGCCCCACACCATTACTCCAATCCCTCCATGTTTCACGGTGCCCTGCAGAAATTCAGTTTTCCAAGTCTCATTCTGATTTATCCTAACATAAACCAATCTGGAATTAGAATATTGGTAGAATTTACTTTCATCTGACTAAATTACAGGCTGACAAAATTCATCATTTTTGTTCTCGAATTCGCTCGTCCAGTCCATACGAAAGTTCATGTTAACCTCTGAAATCAAGGCCTTCTTTCTTGCAACTCTTCTTTGATAGCCTAGCTCTTTCAGAGTCTTTATCGCCGCATATGGCGACATTTCCATGCTGTTGGCGACATCTCTGACGCTCTGACCGCGGTTTCTGATGACTTCCTTCTTCAGAGCCCTTTTCGTTCGCTCAGGCACGATGCTTGGTCTTTGTGAACGTTGTTCCACACGACAATGGCCTTCTTCATTAAATTTCTTGACAATATTATTAACCGTTTGTTGATTAAACAGGAAAAACCTAGCAATTTCTCTATTTGACTTGCCACACTGATGCCATCCTATTATTTGCCCTTGTTGAAATTCACTAATTTCCTTACTTCTACGAACTTTCATTGCAAGATATAAGTCAACTATTGTTCATAGATTAGAGTAGCTTGATACTAACACGGTATTGTCTGAAAAAAAGAAGATAAGTTATTAAATAAGATACGTTATTAAGCCAAAATTGGTGGAATTAAGGGTGGCTAAAACCTTATCCTAGCCCACAATGTAGGTTAATGGGACACCACCGAACAATTTATATGCGACCAAGAGAGCGGATCAGCAGCACTGTTGTGATATGACAAGAGTAATCAGTCGATCACTGCAGCAGTTTTGGTCTAGTGTGTTACATGCAAGCAACGAAAAATAAATACAGCCATTCAGAGGGGAGTTCTTTTGCGAGAATAATATCATGTTCTTGTGCAACGATAGCGAAAAGGTGACAAACGATGTAGGGCGGAAGAGTAAAAAATTGTCCAATAAATACGAGAAGCTTTTTCAATATATTAAAATTTACAGCAATTCGTTTCGACAGATATTAAATAATTTCTTATCTAACTTCCTCGCTAAGAGAATATGAATACGAAACAAAACAAATAATGAAATCTTTAAAAAATATTCATCTGTAAAAGGAAATTTAAATATTCATATGAATTTGACAAAGTAATATATATTACAGCAAACACACACAGAGACATATATATATATATATATATATATATATATATATATATATATATATATATATATATATATATATATATATATATAATTTTGTAAATGCTATATATCAACAAACAGTATTTAGAAAAATTGCATGACAAATTGGAAAAAAATTGTGAATCGTTTCATCCATTAGGAGTTCATGGCACTGGGCTTGATTGATGTTACCACGTCTACGCATGCGCACGAAACGAGATACGCTGATAGTTTCAAAATTTTTGAAACAATATTTTTTTCAATCTAACCAAATGCATCTGTATTCTTTTCTGTTGTCACAATATGGGATAGTCAGGGACAAAGGCGATGCAGAAGAAAAGAAAAAGAATACAGACAGATTTGATTAAGAATAAAAAATAAATAAAATATTATTTCCAAAATATTCTTTCTAAATTTTGAAACTAACAGCGTATCTCGTTTCTTACGCATGTATAGTCGTGGCAGCATCGCCAAAGCCATCGAGTTTTAGAAGAAACCTCAACAGAATGAGAAAGCACTGGACGGCCGTTTCGTCCTATATTTGAGACTCATCAGCAGTGCGCATCCACTACCAAGTCAGGTACGTTATTAAGCAAACGTCATACCAACTGTGCCACGGGCCCCGGATATATATATATATGTTGTGACCAAGTAAATGGTTAAATAAATAACAAAACAAGTGTTACAGATATATTATATATTAAACAGTAAGTACAACAGAAGAGTATTACACGACAAGTGAGTGTGGGTCGGTTGACCAAGCGTTAAATCTATTCGACTCTTTCCCTAAGGCCTTCTCCCCTACTAATCTTATAGTAGGCGGAAGAGACCAACAGAGGGAGGATACCACAAATATATATATATATATATTAAAACAAAATTATCCGTTTCTCATTTCACAGCAAACCCGTCAAGGACGAAGTGTCAAACACCAACAGAGCTATGTTGTTTATACTGTAATGTGGTGAGCGGATCTTAGACAGAAAATAATTGGGCCGGATCAACAGTTTGAACAAATGCCAGTACGCTCAAATTCTTGATTACTTGTGACTTCGTGCTAGCTTCCGAAGAGTTTCATCAACCAAGATTAACTCAAGTCTTGACTGAATCAAAGAGGGCTATCGTGTCCAGGTACTTTCCACTTGTCCAGAGAAATAAAAATCAAGGTCAGCATTTTGGTTAGATGCAAATCCGAGTGCACTATTTACATAATTCGGACTATTGTCCTCATCACATCTTTTCGGTCGTTGTATGTCGAACTGAACCCTTTATTTCGCTCGCTGGGGTAAACTGTTCTAGTTCCACCTGCCATGTCTAATGGATGTCAGTTATCAATTATCTCATGTTAATTCCCCTCTCCAAGTTCTCTACTGTCTTAACCGGTTATTGAACTCACACTCTTTTGGTCCTGTCAGTGAATCTAACTAACGCTTTTCCCTGTGTCCTTGATGACATCTGTGTATGAATCTCTCGGTATTATAAACCTAATATGTTCCGCAGCCATTTTTACAGTGCTCATATTGCAATTTTTGCTGTTATCAATACATGTTTTTGCCAGAGCTCATATTGCAATTTTCGTTATTATCGCTTTCCTCTGGCACTCCTTATTACTGATCCCCATATTGTATTCATTTCTATGCTTGGTCGGCTCAGGGGAATTTTGTGGCCTAGCATATGTGCTGATTCCTTAAGTTTACGAATTTTCAAATCCGGGTCTCGCATTAATAACACGCACACACATAACATGAATATATGTCGTCTTCGTGGCCGAGGGGTTAGAACATTCGCTTTTTAAGATTTGGTTTCGAATATATATATATTTGTCCGCGGCCATGCCACTCGGGTTCGAACTCGTTAACGAAGCTAGCGATATTTTTTTAAGCAATTCGCCCCAGGTCAGGCGGGAGTGCCACTAGCACGCAAGGGGTTACAGAGAGTGAGAGCAAGAGTAAAGAGGCGTGATAGAGAAAAGGATGAAGAGAAGGACGACGAATAGATTTAGGCGTCTGAAGATGTCCATTGACATTGCACTTGAATATTTGGAGATTATAGCTATCAGAGAAGCAAGTAAGAGGAAGGGAATTCTACAGAGGGGAAGCGTGAGACATGAAGCTATCGAAGTAGAAGAGACAGCTACATTTAACCGTTTTGACAGTGAAAGGGTGGGACTGAAATGACGACATAGCGGCACGTTTAAATGGAGCAGTTCGGGAACTAGCGAAGAGTAGTTCGTCGGAGCAGTTACCGTGAAAGAATTTGTAGAAAAGACAGAGGTAAGCGACGGCACGTCTGTGAGAGAACGACTGTATACGAGATGCCAGATTAGGGCCAATCACATTGCATATCCGTCTCTGGATTTTGTTGAGGACCTTAAGACGAACAGATAATTTTTATTTTTTTTAAATGAAAAACATTGTTTGAAAATGTTTTCAGATGCACATTAAATGCTTACTTTATAAGTTTTTTTTTTAATCTGTATCACCCCATGTAAGGCAGTAAAGCCACTAAGACACAAGAAGCTACAGTGGATGGAAGAATTAGGAAGAGAAACATTAACAATTAGCGAGAAGAGGAAACAGTAATCAGGAGGACAGTAGATAGCAATTTACATTGCATCCGAATTTTTGCAGATTAAAGTTAAGTAATTTCCACAAGCGAGAAGTGCGAGAAACGAAACTGTTAGCATAGAATTTACGGCTACATCTGGCCAGCTCAACTTTAATTGATGAGATCTCGACGCCATTCTAGTATTACGCCTAAATTCATGAAGTCTAGTTACCATAGCGAAGAACCCATTACAATGAAATTATTTAAACAAAAGACACAGAAAGACAAGATTACCACGGTGAGAAAGTGACTAACGCCGAGCCGCCAGATCAGGACCCATAATATTGCTGTTTTTTTTATCAAAGAGCTCAACGTACGCAGGAGGGGCAGCGAATCATATGTGGCAGCAATATTCTAAGCATGAACGAATAGTAGACATATAGATATGTCAGATAGATTCTAGAGTGAAAAGATGCATCGCACGACACAGTGAACCAACTTTATAAGCAGCTAACCTAGCAATAGATTCAAAAGTTTTAAATGAAATAAATGACTTGTTTTAATTATTACAACTTAGAAACTCGTCGTGTTTGATTTAATATTTTGATTAATTGCCGAGTTTCTTAATTCTATTATCTATAAACTGTCAATTGCGATGTTTTAACACGAATCATCCACTCTGTCAGTTAAAAAAACAAAGTCAGAACATTTTCAGTAAATGATAGTCTTACGCCGAATATTAACACAATCTATTGGGGTATATTCGTTCAATTAAAGTCATATTACATACAGTCACGTTCTTATTTTCCTCTTTTATTTTTACCTATCTGGTTATTCAAATGTTCTCTCTCCCTATTTTCGATTCTAAAATTCATTTTGAATGTATTTTCCAACCTACCATTTTATTCTAAGCTAGCCTTCTTTTCCGAACTTAGGACTAAGATGTAAAGATTTCAGGAAATGATGATTTCTTTAGAAGTTTAGAATGATGCAGTTTGCAAAATGAACTGTATTCCGGTAAAACAGATTAGTCGATTCATGAAAAAAAAATTTAAAATGCACAGAAAAAAAGCATACATTTTTTGTCTTAAGAATTTAAAATTGTAATTTCTCGTGGAGCAAGGCAAAGGGAAAAGTAAGGTAAGTTTAAGTAAAAAGTGAATTCAATGGTTTCTTTTATAATATGAATATAAAAACCTAAAATTTTTAAAACAAAAATTTTATTCCCAAAACACTCCTGAATTATTTCCTGAAACAAAAGCGCAAAAATGCTTCAAGAGTAAAATTTTCCTGCTCGGAAATCAAACCTGAAATACCGAGTTTGTATTTCACAATCGATTCAAAAACACGATTAAAGATTATATATGGTACCAAAGGCATTTATAATTTAATATTCTGCTCGGATAACTCATTAAAAATATATAACTGCGCAAAAATAAAATGCAATTTAAAAAAAAATAAAAATAACGTGAGTTTGTCACAAACAAAAATTAGTTTGAAGAAAGTTAGACACGTTCTCTACAGCAGTAAATGTATATTTCTGTATAACAATATACGTATATGTAATTATATATCTATTGCACATGATTATCTATCTATTTTTATATAGATATATATTATATGAAGCTGCGAATTTATGTGTTCCTGCATAATCGAGAAAATGAAAATAAATTACATATAGACAGTTGGTGGTTTACTGTGTTATTCCAGACATTTTTTCTCGTCAGAATCCATCTTGCACATTTATAAATCTACCATTTTTCCGTGTATTGGATATTGCTGCAATACCTGGTCTGGTGTTCCTGCTATATATCACGAGATTCTCATCTAAAGAACGGTCTTTAATGTTATCGGTCCTGAACTGGCATCTCAACATTCCCCCACGTCTCTTTCCCACCTCTGTCACGTGGATTCCGTCTGTCTTTTCTATTTAATATTTTCAAGGTAGTTGTTGGAATGTTCTCTTCTCTTTAGTACGTCATTAGCGGAAATTTAAGCGTACTATTAAGCCTTGGCTACAAGGTCTCATCGTTTTCTGTTTTATTCATAGATGTAACCAAAAATTCTATTCTGATAGTTTCGTTTCTCACCTGTGCAACTCTCTTGCTTCCCTACCAATTTCTTGCTGCCTACACATTTCAAAGATTTAAATGCAACCTCAAACGTTATCTTCCTAAACCCTGTTCTTTGTCTTTTCTCCTGTCTAAAGACTTCCCATTCTATTCCAACTATTCATCATGAATAATTTGGACCATTCATTAGAAGAGCAAAGAAGGCACATATAAATGTGCTTTGCAGGCTTTACTGTTTGATCCTTAGAGATGACGTCACTTTCAATTGAGTTAAATTCTAATTCCAACAATCCGGAATGCAATATCTTTCCTACTGTGGAGTAATCCACAGTTATCGTCTTTGTCATGAAATAATATCTACCTTGTTTGTAAAATCGGAGCATTAATGACAAGGGGACAAGTTAAATTCTATGACGTGACTAGTTTGGACGTCAAAGATTTCATCCCCTTTTCTCCCCCCCTCCTATAATTAAATACACTTAAATTACGCCATATGGTGTCAGGAAGAACTTATCGTATATACTCGCGTATCATGCGACTTTTGGAAACCTAAATTTGAAGCTATTTTTAAGCAAGTCGCGTCATACACGAGATATAAAAAATTAACGTATGTATTACTACGCCGTTGACCAAACTATATATTTATTTACTGTAGTCAAATTAGCTTCCAAATTAGGTCTTCAAAAGTTGCATGATACGCGAATATATGCCACATAGTGTCCGAAAGAAAAAAAAAGGCTTCGGACTATACAAGTGGACTAAAAAACTACAAGAAATTGCATTGGTTTTTTTTTCAAAATAAAAAAATATTTGCGTTTAAACTACAAACAGTTTATAAAAGTAAAAAAAAAGATTTTCTTTGTTTAAAAAATGTTTAGTCCAATTGACGACTTGCACAAAGTTCTGAACAAGGACACAATAACCAAAGACAATTTGCGGAAAATATCCAACCTCCCGCAAAAAAATGGTTTCATTAGGGAATTTGGCAACTAACTGGAAAAGCTTTATTCAAAATTTTCGAAATTATTCAAAAGCCAGTAGACTCAACAAAGAACCTGATAGTACATAGCAAACATCTGTCTTTTTGTCAATAATAGAAGATGCATACGACATTTTTTTTAGTGGGGGGTTGAAATTCGATAATGCAGAAAAGAAAGAAAATTTGGAAGTAGTAATAACGAAATTCGAAGAATTCTTTTGTTGGAGAAACCCCTGAAGCGTACAAAGCTTACAAATCTGATATGCGAGAGCAAGAAGCACCAGGGAGTATAAAGGCACATATATCGCTGCGCTTCAGGAGTTAGCAAAAGGTTGCAGTTTTGGGGAAATGCGACAGCCTAATTCGAGACCAAATAGTTGTAGGCGTTAAAGATGATTCAATCAGGGAAAAGATTTTAAAGGATAAAAAAACTTACCCTAGAAAATGTACAGACATAGACAGGGCCCATGAAAATTCCAAGTAACAAACTCATAACATTTCTTTCAGCACAAATACAACAGAAGCAAACGTTAGGATAACACCAAAGAAATATAAAAAGAAGCTTCAAAAGCAGCACAAATAAATGTATACGCTCTGGCAATATTCCATCTAACACTCAAAATGACAGTCTAGACAAAAATGATTTGCCGAAAGTGTTCAAGAAAATGACATTATGCAAAAATGTGTACTGGCAGGTTTAAAATTCGAGAAATGAGGATGAACCACACTACGTCTTTGAGCCTATTCTATTAGTAATAACGATAGAATTAACACGATCATGGAAGAATTCTGGCAGGTTAAAGTTACTACAAAGCGATGGAACACAATAATTCATTTCAAATTAGACACTGGAGCAGATGTGACGGTAGTCCCCAGTAGTTATTTTAGAAAAAAAACAGTTCAATGTTTCCGATGAAACTGTTAGACTTCACCTGCACCGCCTAGGTAAAACGTACAAACTGAGCAAGTGGGTTCCGCAAACGCTGTTGGAGGTCCACAAGGGACAACGAGTGGTAGCCTGCTGCTTTCTCGCCACCGTACCGCATCCTTATTCAATCGAGTGCTCATCAGTGATGAAAAGTGTGTTCTGTACAAAACTTCCAAGCGTTCCAGACATTGGTTGTCTCCTCAGGATGCTGTCCCTCACACCGCAAGACCACCTATGCACCCACGCAAGATTATGCTTTGTGTCTGGTAGTGGTTCATTATGAACTGCTACCAACGGGCCAAACGGTCACTGGAGACCTATACTCGCAGCAATTGAAACATGTGCAACAGGCATTGCGCCAGAAGGAGCCATCACTGGTGAATCGCGAAGGTGTACTTTTCATCCATGACAACGCCAGGCCGCATGTCGCGCGAGTGGTCAGGGATACCATGCAGCAACTTGGATGGAAGACTTTGTGTCATCCACCTTATTCACCTGACCTTGCGCCATCCGATTACCACCTCTTCCACTCCCTGGATAATCATCTTCGTGGGAAAACCTTCACCAATGAGCAGACTTGCGCAAAGTCCTCACGGACTTCTTTGCGTCACCCCCCCCCCCCCGAGTTCTACCGCAAGGGCATTGAACAGCTGGAGACACGTTGGCAGAAGGTGCTGGATGCCGATGGCGATTACTTCGAAGACTAAATATAAGTTACACATACTGTGAAGCGTTTTCTTTTTTTCCTTTAAAAAGGGACTGAACTTTTTTGGTTACCATGTATGTTTTTTTTTCCGAAGGAAAATATAAACTAGAAAAAAGTATACATAGGAATATCAGCTGGATGCAGGAAGTAAAGATTTTACAATCACCGGCATTCCTTCACTAATGCGTCTTTGAGACACCAAACGACTCTACCCAAAAATTACTGGAATCTCAAAGATGGAGGCTTCAACCCACAAATAAAATGGAGGATCATATGTCAATCTCGGACTCCCAACAATATTAGGGATAGATGCAATCTTTGCATTAAAGCAAAATTATAATAATTAAACGTGGAAACACTGATGAATTATTGAACCAACGAAGTGAATCCGTCTTCAAGTGTAGACATAGGAACCGTTTCAAAATTCCAGAATAACATTTATTTTGGAGAATTTTATACATGCATTCACAGTGTTTATATTTGATCCATTATGTGGTTTTCTTCTTTGTGTGGTTTACTTAATTTATGGATTAATTTTATTTTCTTAATCTTAATTATTAATTTTACTATTTGTTGTGAAACCGATACTTTCCTACATCATGGACTCTCCCGGTACTATATTATTATGTGAATGGTAGTATCATGGGAGTAGCACCAGTAATGCGCAGCCGCGTACGATACCCATATCGGACAGACACCTACCTAAACAGTGCTCTACATTTAAATTGACGAGACAGAGCAAATAGGTTCCCCAGCGTTGCGACTTAGAAAGCGACACATTTCGGACCGCTACTCGGACCGCTACTCGGACCGCTACTCACATTACCGCAATCATAAGGCAATCAAAACCACCGGTTTCTATAAACATTCGAAATAGTAAAGTAAATGTGCTCTCTGGCAGGACTCAAACCTGCGTCCACTTCGTAAGTAAAACCACTGTCTGATTCGGTGCGCTTTAACCACTCGGCCACAGTGAACGCCAATATATATATATATATATATAGAGAGAGAGAGAGAGAGACAGACAGACAGACAGACAGACAGACAGAGAAAGAGAGATGTGCGTGTGTGTGCGTGTGTGCATGATAGTATAATAATATTTAAGCATTTTCATCACAACTCAGTCATTATCAAGAACTGAGTGTTGTTATTACGGTAAACAAAATTTTGTTGACTACACCCAGACATTTTTAAATCACTGTAATTGTAATTGAACAAAACAGAATAAAAAACATAAACTTTGTACAGTTTATCTATAATTTTCATCCATCCCGATATGAAAAAAAAACGTTATTCGATAAGTGAAAAGTGCAATAAAAATTAAATAGACAGATTGGCGGCTGAATTTAACAATTTTAGGGCTGAATTCTTAGTGTCTAAATATACCTCATATATATATATATATATATATATATATATATGCAATTTTCATTAAAAACGACAGACAAGGGACTACGGTTAAGTTTTTTATTTAATTTTTCTTGTGTACGAACAAGAGCTTTCTTTGCTGGACAAAGGGTAAAAGTATATTTTAATCCAACTATATTTCTGATGACTTCCTTCTTCAGCGCCCTTTTCGTTCTCTGAGACATGATGCTTGGTCTTTGTGAACGTTGTTCCACACGACAATGGCCTTCTTCATTAAATTTCTTGACAATATTATTAACCGTTTGATGATTAACCTGGAAAAACCTAGCAATTTCTCTATTTGACTTACCACACTGATGCTATCCTATTATTTGCCCTCGCTGCAATTCACCAATTATCGGATTATCGACTTCAAAATTAAAATTTGGTCACATGTTTGCTTTTACCGCTTTTTAGTAAACAATCGTAACTGTATTGTACACCTACCAGAATATATCCAGTGGACATCTTATCCTGTGAAAATCCACTCAGCCTCAACACAAATTCAGAATCATCGTTAGTGAATATAATCCAAATTGAAAATAATCGAAACCATTGATATTTTCTTTCAAAAGAACACATTTTCGAGACACCCAGTGAGGATCGAACTCACTACAATCGTAATGGTCTACTCGGTTAACTAGTTAAACACTAACCCATGAGAGTTATCTTATAATATTTACAAATGTCCAGAGAAATCGAAAGCAGTCTGTTTACGTGTATAAAACTGTGTAAATGTTGTGAGACCGATACTTTCCTACAACGTGGACTCTCCCAGTACTATATTATTATGTGAATGGTAGTATCATGGGAGTAGCACCAGTAATGCGCAGCCGCGTACGATACCAATATCGGACACCACTGGATAGTAAGCTCTGCTTACTCTTACACTATTCTTTGTAACTTTTCTGTTTAATATATCTTTCTTACCTCTAACCCGTGTTCCGTGTTTTCCTTCCGTGGCCCCTACTTCGGGTCCACATCACTATTAATCTTTATTGTCAACATATACTTATGTGTATGTATTATGGATATGCATATGTATTTATGTATAGCCGTTTGTGTTTTCGTATATGCTCATATGTATGCATTTGTGCATATATATATAGATATAGATATATTTAGATATATAGATAGATAGATATTTGTGTGTATATAGCGTGCCTATGTACATAAATATATGCGTAAGTTTTATTCATATATACTCGACCACATGAAACCATAATTTTAAATCAGTTAATATATATATATATACATATATATATATATATATATATATATATATATATATATATATATATATATATATACTTACATATTTAGATATATAGAAAGATAGTATCAGTGTGTAATTATAATATATTTATGCGTTCATCTTGCAACACACACACACTCTGAAATATATATGAAGAGAGTTAGTGACAGAATTTTCATCGAATTCTACGCATGAGGGTCAAGCAGATTAGTTCCTATGAAACTGACAGCCCGGCACCAGAATAATGAGATTTGGTTATAGTGCTCTACGTGATACAGTGTCTCCAAACAACCCTCCGTAGATTTTGAATTCAGAATTGCCATTCTCCTTGACCAGTTACCATCCAAGGCTGTAAAAACCTGTCCTTCTATATACCCATAGCTGGAGGGAGAAGAATCCGTACCTTTCCCTAGGGTATTAGCACGTAAGTGAATGTAATGGATTCGACAAGAATTCGAATTCAGCTCTCGGATTCCTCAATCCAAATGTCTATCCATTACACTACCGTGCCCCCCCTCTCTCTCTCTCTCTCTCTCTCTCTATATATATATATATATATATATATATATATATATATATATATATATATATATAAGTGAATATTGAAGTCAACACTTAGACGCCACAGGTTGTTTCATGCTAGAAACAGCCTGTCGGTGACTTCAATGTTCACTTTTATATTTATATTTACACACGGTCTATCTCTAATATTGAGCACTTCATCCCAAAAATATAGCACACCTTAAGAGTATTTTTCTTCATATATATATATATATATATATATATATATATATATATATATATATTCGTAATTTTATGTTTTAATCAGGTAAAATTGTTCTTATCACTTTATTTCATCAAATTTTTTATATTAAAATGTTTTTTAACAAATTTCATAATAATAATTTACTATTGTTATGATTATGATTATTCTTATTTCCATAAACATCAACTTTTTTTTTAATTATAGCGATTATAATGCTCTGACGTCATTCCACTACATGATATGTATCTTTGTTTTGAATGTGTTCACCATTTTTACTTGTCATGACCGGGAAAAAGACGGGTATATCCAGCTCAAACCGTCGAATGTTTCTTTTCCTCCACAGCCGATGTCTATCTCTCCCTCTCTTTCTCTTCCCCCTAAAAATACATTATACATATATATATATATATATATATATATATATATAAATAATAGTAAAGAAAAAGTAAAAACAGAAAGATATATAATCCGGTGTTCTTATTGACATTTTTATTTTTACAAAACAGTATTCAATGTAAATTTACAGAGCATAAATATTATAAATTGACTGATTTAAATAAATATTGTTTTATCGCTACACAGGAATTACCATGTTTCAAAAACAGAAAAAACTTCAAATACAATAAAATTCGCTTGAAGATGAAAAAGAACTAATGCTTTTAATTTAATATAATTGAATTTGAAGTTTTTTTCTGTTTTTGAAACATAGTAATTCCTGTGTATCGATGAAACCATATTTTTAAATCAGTTAATTTATATATATATATATATATATATATATATATATATATATATATATATACACACACACACACTTACATATTTAGATATATAGAAAGATAGTATCTGTGTGTACTTATAATATATTTATGCGTTCATCTTGCAACACACACACTCTCTGAAATATATATGAAGAGAGTTAGAGACAGACTGACAGGGCGAGGGGATGAAAAGAAAGATGCAAAATTTTCATCGTTTTTTGTAAAACTCTTTTATTCCTCTAAATCCAAAGCATCGTTATTTAATCATTATTTTTTCTGTTGGTTTCTTGTGCCATTTTCCCCAGTACATTGTGTAAAGTTTTGTTAGGGAAGAACAATTCTGAGTATATTCACCGAAATCGTCGGGACAATTTTCTTCTTTATCTTAAAATGTTTGCAACCTCTGACCAAACAAAAAATGTGGCCAGAAGCTAAACAAGTGACAGTTGAAAGGAGATAGGCTTGAGAAATTCGCTGCAAATGGAAGAATTCTTCGCTCCATTTGCAGCGGGATGACAGACATTCTCATGCAAAAATCAACATTCGACTTCTGTTTCAAGAAAAAAACGATTTTCCGATTCGAGCCATAATTCGAGCGAGTAAATTGCTCGGTGTAGCGTTTGTAATTTGGACATCGCGCCCAAAATGGCGTTGTGAAAAGTGTCATCAACCACAAACGCTATACTGGCAATTTTGCGACTTTCTACTTTCCTTCTTTGAAAACGACCAACGATGGTCGAAAGTGTTGGGAACATAACATCTACATTGGGCAAGCTTACATCTGACATCAAACGACTCAGGCGAAACTTAACTGACATTCCGTTCTGCGCAATAAAACACGTTTTAAGGAAAACACACAAACTCTCCCTATATATATCTTACTTTCACTCTCTAAATATATATATATATGTGTGTGTGTGTGTGTATGTGTGTGTGTGTGTGTGTGTGTTGGAGATAGGTTGTGTGTAGGTATAGACCGTGTAGAGATCAAAGTTATCAGTCATCATGCATTATTGATTTCCACAGACACGCAAACACACACACATACACACGCAAACACACACATACACACGCAAACACACACACACGCAAACATACACACACGCAGACATAGCGATGCGATTTTTTATTCCCTTTCTCTTTTCTCCTCTTCATTTCTGTGAATCTAAGTTTATATTCGCACGCGCACACACATACGCGCTCATGCAAACTCGCACATACACACACACGACGTTGTGTTGAAAAGTTTTTGGCTCATTCCGCTTCATAAAATCTTGCCAAATACGCAAATATCAGAATTTAATAAAAGTCAGGTTTGAAACCATTCATCACTTCGTGTGTATATATATATATATATATATATATATATATATATATATATATATATATATATATATATATATATATATATATATATACTGGGCTCAAGCCACTAAGTTCATAGGGACCGACAGCCAGAACCTGCACATATGATTTGATTATAGTGATGAAGCCTTTGTGTAAAACCAATAACACTTTGAGGAAGAGTCAAAGACAGGAAAATTGGTCCTCCAAACAACCCACCGCAGGTTTCGAACTCAGAATTGTATTTCTCCTTGACCGGTTGCCATCCCAGGCTATAGGACCCACTTTATCCTGCTATTTATCCATAACTGGAGGGAGGAGGAGAAGAGGAATCATAACTTTCCCAAGAGTATTTATTAGTACGCAAGTGAATATAATAACTATGTCCTGAAGAAGGGCTACTAGACCGAAAAGTCTGATGTCGACATTGAAATAACATTAAAAACAGTAAACTTGCATATTAGGATTTTTTGTTTTTCCATATTTTTCCTCACACACACACATATATATATATATATATATATATATATATATATATATATATATATATATATATATATATATATATATATATATATATATATTATAAATTAACTGATTTAAAAATATGGTTTCATCGTTAAATTTGCATTGAGCACTCTTTTGTAAAAATAAAAATACCAATAAGAACACCGGATTATATATCTTACTGTTCTTTCTTTTTTTACTATAATATATATATATATATATATATATATATATATATATATATATATATATATATGATGAAAAATATGGAAAAGACAAAGCAATATCCGAATATGCAAGTTTACTGTGTTAATTTTATTTTTCTGTCGACGTCAGACGTTTCGGTCTAGTAGACCATCTTCAGGACATGGTTATTGGAAACATATTTATATTTAAGTCAACATGAAGAGACGATAGATACAAGACTAGTCAGAAACAGAAAAACTGAAATTTTAAACTCAGCCTTCCCTTTTTGTGTGTGTGTGTGTGTATATGTGTATATGTATATATATATAGAGAGAGATGTATATATATATATATATATGTATATATATACATGTACATATATATATATGTATATGTGTGTGTGCATATATATATATATATATATATATATATATATATATAAACATATATATATATATAATTATTTATTTAAATATTATAACATAAATATGTTATAAAATCACTACAAAAATAGCCATTTTGTTTCAACACTTCTGGTGTCTTATCAAGTGATGATATTCAAGACACCAGAAGTGTTGAAACAAAATGGCTATTTTTGTAGTGATTTTATAACATATTTATGTTATAATATTTAAATAAATAATTATATCTGCTCTACTCTGTATTGAGCACTCTTTTAAGAATAATAATTTTTTGGTTATTGGAATTTATTCCGTATATACCAATCCTATACTTGGGTATATATATATATATATATATATATATATATATATATATATATATATATATATATATATATATATTGAATGATATAGACAATCGGAAAATAGTACTCAGTCTTTGCGGAACATTTCGCGTCATAAAATCAAATGATGAGAAAATTTAAGATGTTTAAGAGCCGCAAGACATGAAAATAGGATGTAAATTCTTAAATTTTTCTACTAACCATGAACATTCGATTTCTGTTTTTATCCAATGGGCGTCTCAATTCATATCCCGTATATAATTATAAAGCTTGAAATTTTTCTTATTTAAACTTTATATTGACTGTGATGAATAAACGATTTCAGCCAACATATTTCCACGAACCGCATATTAAAAGATAGAGCCGCGTGTGGCTCGCGAGCAGTGGTTTGATCACTCCTGATATATGCACTACATTTCAGATGTAGAAGGTCACTTTGCATTAAAATAGTAATACTAGCTGTCAGCCTTCCACACGTTCGAACAACCTTTAGAAATCTCAGTAGAAATTGTTTATAGTCTGCCACAAGGATTCAATAGCGTGGGCTCCAATGCGGATAGAACTCACTGAACTGACTTAACGATCAACTAAACATCCTGCATTGGTGCTAAATTTCCTCAGCCCGTCCAAGTTGCCCAACCCCCAAAATATAACTGTTTAGTCATTTCCTGAGATTTTAGGCAGTGGGTTGGACTGAGAGATTTTAACACCACCTAGTTTAAGCCTAAGATTCTATCGTGTTGTCTACCCTGCTTTAGAGTACTGAATCTTGAGTTATCTAACAGCAGCATGACATTTCCATCAATATTAATGGGCATCAGAATTATTTATTTACCAGTTTTAAAAGAATTCAAGCAAAGATTCTACTTTTCATTAAATTGCACATCAAACAACATAACGCAGGCAGACTACAGACGGGATACATTGACTTCCTAAAAATACCGGGGCAAAGTAACAGGAGCTGTCAACAGGGTAAACTGGCAATATAAAGGTTTCCAGGGAACCTACCTTGCTGATGCAAATCACGCAAATGGAGTTGAGAAAAAAGATCGTGAATGTATAAGTGAATCTGTATCCAGTAATTAGACATTTGCCTAAACTTCGGCTAAAATTTGACCTTTTTCTTTAATATATGTTCGTTCGCAAAGCCGCGACAAGAACAATTACTAAGCAGAGCTTGACCCTTTTTTGTAATCATTTCATTCATCCCAAGCAAGGCGATAAAGCCACTAAGATACAAAGGGTTATAACCGAAGTAATTTAAGAAATGAAAGGACAATTATATATATATATATATATATATATATATATATATATATATATATATATATATATATATATATTAGAAAAACTAAAATAATAAAATACAATAAGTATAATAATAAATAATAAGTTGTTCTGGAATTGTCATCATTCGTCGACTGAACTTGCTTTGTTTCAATGACTTTTGTTTTGTTATTATTAGTTACTTTGTTCAATTAAACGAATTATTAATGATATTGGGAAATACAATAATAAAAGCCAACTACTGAATCAAAAGAATAAATTGGTTTTTTAAATATAACTTATTTTTGATTTAATTTATCTTTAAATTCAAACTTTTTTCTAATGTATAATTTATTTTATTTCATATTTTTATTTTTAAATATTTCTATTCTTTAATATAACTTATTGTTTTTATATTAAATAATATTTTTTAAATATAATTTTACTTAATTTTAATATAAATTATTTAAATATAATTCATTTTTAATTTATTTAAATATATCATATTTTTAAATATAACTTGTCGTTGGAAGCGTATTTTTAAGTAGGAATTTGTATTTTAAACTTAACCTTATCTATATAATTTTTAAAAAACACCCTTTTCTTTCCTCTTAGTTTCAAATTAACACTTCATACATTCATATAACCCGAATTTAAAGTCATAAGATTAATATCCGGGCTTAATTTTATAAAACCTCTTCCCTTAAGGCTAATACCTTCCACCTTACCCTGACTACTGCCTCGTGCCTTTCGTCTGGCTGAAACATTGAAATGGATAAATTCTGTATTAATTTTTCGACAGCTGTCACAGTTAAATTTTTATTCCGACGCGAACACTGTTTATATACCGGGGTTGAATATATATATTTAAACAAAAATTTTGTACCACAGAATTTATATATGGTATTGCAAATGGCAGAAGACGTTCTTTTCAAGGGACCTTTTTCGTCCAATACTTCTTGAGAAAGATTGATGTTCCAACAAATAATAATAATCAACATGGTGAAACTGAAAAGAAGTAGATACAGGTTTACTTAAGGAGCCACGACTAAAATGAATGTATTACTAAAAACAAACACATCGTTGTAAATAAAAAAAATTACTCACAACCCACTCATGAGAGAGAGAGAGAGTACGAAGAAAGTTCTCTTCCTGCGTGCATAAAGTCGGACAATATAGCTTGATATAAACAACTTCTAAAAACCGTGATTGTTTTACAGACCGGGCCATGTGCAGCACCCTGAACAAACCGTCAAATATCGCACATTGAGTGCTGATGCTAATAAAATAGCACTCGATGTATTAAAACAGAGCTCAAATATACAGGTTTTCCTCTCCGATTGCACAACTTTGAACTTCATGTGCCATACAATCCTACTGATTGAAAACTGGCCACTGTAAATATTGATATTATACTCACTATTTACATGATTCGGACTATTGTCCTCATCTTTGTCGCCATGTTTATTACAACGTTGAAACAACAATCTAATCTGTGCCACTAATCTAGTAATCTTAATTCTAAATCCATAAGGTCTCGATAACATAGAAGAAATTTATCAGAGCAATTACCATGAACATATTTATAGAAAAGGCATATCAATGTACGTTACGGCAGTGCGAAACTGACTGAAGCCGAGATGCCAGCTCAAGTCCAATAACATTGAAGATTCTCCTTTTGAATTTTAGGAATTATCTATTAATTAATAATAAAAGGTTATAACGGCATACTTACTTCAAACAAGCACGATTCAATTATTACTTTTAGTTTCGTCACGTGCACAATATTTATTTGTGTACGGCACGCTTATTATATTTCAAATCATTTTCTCCGCGATACGATTATTTTCTTCCAGTTTTCTTAAGCTTATACTCTCTTTGAAAACTTTCCCACCGGCACGTCTATACCAGACGGCCGTTTTATTTGGCAAAAAGAGAGTTTGTTGTTAGTTGATAGAAACGTACAAAACGAATATCGACATAGGTCAGTACGTCGTTAAATCACCGAGAGATTTGGCATTTTCAAGCCAAGACAGGGCATAAAGAGACTGATGAAGAGTAAAGATCGATAAGCATAGGTACCAGTAAAAGACAGTTCTGAAAGTTCAATTTTGGACTAATTTCTCTCGGCATTTATTCATGAAAAGCGTATTTATCCGTAATCAATTTACAAAACCGAAATTGCTCTCGTACGGGTGGATGTATTTGTGGCGTTCACATTCAGGTGGGAGTGAATTGTAGAATGGTCGACATTATTAAATATCGATTGAGAGAAAAATATAGTCATGCACATCTTCAAGCTTGCATACATACAAACATTATTCTATCATTAAATGCTATCACAGACACTTGTCAACCCAAAAATTCTTTCCAGAAAAATATGCGTATTCCGGCGGCATATTTTTCAGACAAGATTTCTCGAATATTCAGGGTCGGTAGATTTAGTTGGATAAAACTGCTGTTTAAAAAACAGAGCTTCTATTCGATTATGAGTATCCATCAAAAATAACGTTTAAACAAAATAAATTTAAAATAATATATATATATATATATATATATATATATATATATATATATATATATATATATATATATATATATATATATATATGCATATACAGTTTTAAGGAATGCTATATTTATAGGTTAAAGTGCACAGTATCAGGGATAGAACGTAATTAAATATAAGTCAACACCACTTATATATATATATATATATAGAGAGAGAGAGAGAGAGAGATAATATTAGTGGTCAATACACACACACACACACACACACACACACACACACACACACACACATATATATATATATATATATATATATATATATATATATATATATATATATGTATGTATGTATATATATATACATATATGTATATATATATATTAATTCCCAAGAGGATAGAATCCAGGTAGAATTCCATGTCTAGGACAAAGTAAGAATATGATATAAAAGACTCAAACACTAATATTCCATCGTTATAATTTATTACATTGGAATCGTAATCATGATCCAATTCATCAGACCTACAAATTCAAAGAGGTCTGATGAACTGGATCGTAATTATGAGTCCAATGTAATAAATTATAACCATTGAATATTAGTGTTTTAACATTTTATATTATATATATATATAAAGAGAGGCTATATTTTGGGGCAAAAGTACTCACTATCCGGGATAGCGCGTGTTTAAATCTAAGAGTCGTAAGTTTGCAAAGGGCCATTATCTCCCTTTGGTTGAGACGAAGTCACGAGTCACGTGTCGTCCGGTGAGTGACATCAGTTGATTGATTGACAAACACCAGTTGCTATTTCTTCTGCCGTAGGCAACACGTGTCTGCTAAGGCCAGTTGCTATGGAGGCGGCGAAGAAGACGGACGTCACAAGCCCACAATGTTAGGGTATACAGCGCAAACCTCAGGGTCTCACATCACACATAGAGTACACCACCAGCCTGCTCGTTTTACAATTTAGATCTACACTTTCTTTGCCACCATTCACACTGCATATTTTATACATATGTTACTTTCTCTTTGTGGAACAAATTAGTAACATTCATAACGATATAAAAAATCTCTTTCTGAACAATGCAGGCTGTCATTCCTTTCTTTCATCTATTCTGTTCAATCCGTGTATTTATGTTTTACTATATAATGGATAAAATAATGCACATAATGGGGGAATTCGAACTGGTATGATTCGTTCTTGAATGGCAGCCCCATTTGAGTGAACACTGACGTCAACACGGCTAGACTCTGTTTTATGCTTAAACGCAATCTTCGTATATATGGCAAACTCATAACAGCTGACAAGACTAATTTCATAATCGCGTTTCTGTTCGATTATTTCTGTTTCTATTAGGCATTGACATATTCCCAAAGTACCAGATGAGACTGAGATTTAAGAATTCAATTATTTTTTCTTCTCTCTCTTCGACTCTCTTTGGAAGCAAACAATGGTAAAACGATGAAATTCTTTTGCAACATTCGTTTGAGAATACGAGGAAAGACGGGGAAATTCTTCGATGATGGGAATCAAAAGAAATATAACGATTTTGATTGGTTTTAGAAAGAAAGAAGAAAACGATAAAAATAAATTCTTTCGAAATTTCTTTTTCAAATGATCCCTATTAAAAAGAAAAGATTAATACTGTTATGGTCCAATATCTTCGCACCACTGTTATGGTCCAAGGTTAGGACCAAGGAAGAACAACACGAACCCAAGAGTAGAAATAACAAAGATATATTACACAGAATAATAATACAAAACGTTGAAGGTGTTAGTATGACTGTCAGTCTGGTTTGGAGTGAACTACTATTGGCTCGACTCGATTCTGTCTCGACTCGTTCCACGTCTCTCTTGAGTCGTTGTACGCTCCGGCCTTCTTCAGGTGGTTGGAATGTCGAACTGAACCCTTTATTTCGCTCGCTGGGGTAGACTGTTCTAGTTCCACCTGCCATGTCTAATGGATGTCCGTTATCAGTTTTCTCCTGTTAATTGCCCTCTCCAAGTTCTTCGCCGCCTTAACCAGGTATTGAACTCACACTCTTTGGGTCCTGTCACTGGATCTAACTAACGCCTTCATCCACTGTGCCATGTGTCCTTGAGGACATCTGTGTATGAATTTCTGGGTATTATAAACCTAATGTCTTCAGCAACCATTTTTACCAGTTCTCATATTGCAATTTTTGCTGTTATCATTGCATGTTTTTTTACCAGAGCTCATATTGCAATTGCCATTGTTAATAATTGCTTTTCTCTGGCACTCCTTATCACTGGTTCCCATATTGTATTTGTTGAGTCTTGACTCATTGTTGAATCTCGACTAATGCATGGAATAATAATGCAACACAAAATGTACTTAGAACAAGAATGTATTATAACAAGAAAGTGTACACAATATTTACATATAGTATTTCTGTATATTTCTGGGAAGACCGTTCCTGGAGAATGGGTTGACTAAGTCGCAGTCGGGCAGAGTCTCTAGCTGGATCTCTGTATTCGCTCCCTCGTCTTCCGGTACCAACCATTATTTATATAGTCGGTAGTCACCTATGCAGATTAGGTGGATCCTACCACAACAGTATTCATTTCTATGCTTAAGGCGGTGGAGAACTTGGAGTGTTCAGTTTGACATTCCAATCACCTGAAGAAGGTTTTGCGTACAACGGCCGAAACGTTGTGATAAATATAGCAACAAAGATGAGGATGATAGTCCGAACAATGTAAATAGTGTACATAATACCTCATCTCAGAAATATAAGCAGAAACAATATCTATCTACCTATCTCTCTATATATATATCTGTTTATATATGTGCATGTGTTATGTTGGGTTATATATCATGAAGCAGTTATTTTAAACATATTTTGTATTAATGATAATTATATTTTATACAAACGTGATTACTGATGAATGTTTCGAAATTAAACCTTTTTTCAGTTCTTTTTTATCGTTTTTTAAAAAGATTCAACGCTATTTCACGACGATCCCACAAAGAACAACTTTTTTATTCGCGCATTCAAGTGCGACATTTTCTCTCAAGAATACATCTCAAGATGCATTAATATTGGTGATTCCACGGCGCTGACATCATAAAAGATATTGATCACGTAGAGCTTGCCTAATTTTGAGCCCAGGAGTCATTTGCAATCGAGAAGTAGTAATAGGAAATAAATAAAATTGTGTTAATACACTGACATTTGGACTTGAGGCGAACTACGCACATGTTTTATTCCAAACGCAATACATTTCTGATTATCGCATGAAGTAATTACTCTTCCAATTCCCAAACATAATAAATCTTATTTCGAAATGTAAATTGAACAATCTTCAAAGGGCAAAACAATATTGACCCAAACACATCTACTTTCCATCTTTTCGAAGTCAATATCTTTCTTTACTCTTATTTATTTACATACATACATACCTAACCACGTTGAAACACCAGTTCTCGTACGAGCACTGAAGTTAAGAAACGTCGAGCGTGTTCATTGCTTAAATGGGTGACCGCTTGGGAAAAACAGCTATCGTAAGCTTGGAAGTATTGCTGATGTAATAGATACTGGCTCCATATCGGAAACCGGATAACCGAGTTCCAATTCCAGTTGGGTTTGTATCGGCAAATCGTTATTACAGTAGAACCTCGGTACACGAATTTAATGCGTTCCTGCAGCCCGTTCGTAGCGCGAAATGTTCGTAAAACGAAACTATTTTCCAATAGGAATCAATGTAAAATGGATTAATCCGTGCCTGCTCCCAAGATGATTGCTTATTTAAACTTTTACAACAGTACTTTGTGCACAAGTTTATACACAAAACTAATGAAAAGCATATAATACATAAAAATAATGATAACCATTAAATCTAAGGAAAAAAAACAGCACTAAAGAGATAAAATATAGATGACCACTTCAACTTTACCGTACCTGTATGTAGGAGAGTTGATGACGAAAGTGAATGGAGAAGGAAAGAGATGTTATTGTTTGAAAAAGGGAAGGAAAAATGATCATTTCTTTATTTACAAGAATAGTATAGTCGTTCATTTTGCCATATGAAACTCAGTAGGAAGAGACAATATCATCAAGAATTGTTTTTCTCTTAACTTTTCTTTTCCTTTACCAATATCACTGCTAGCTTTTCTTTAGAGCCAAGACTGAGGACTAATGAAGAGAAGAAAAAAATGGCACAGTACAATATATTTGGAAAAGAAAAGAAGAGCACAACACACGAATGTATACAACATGGCGGTCGACTCAGAAATGATTCCTTTCGGATTAACACGGTTCGGTTTGGTTCGGTTTGGTTCGGTTTGGTTCGGTTTGGTTCGGTTCGGCAATGTCGTTCGAGAACCGAAATTTTGTTCGATAACCGAGGCATTTTCATCTCGAATATTCTGTTCGAAAACCGATATGTTCGACAAGTGAGACGTTCGAGAACCGAGGTTGCTCTGTATCTTCAAAAAATACTTAGAATCTAAAAACATATGCCTGTGGGTATTGGACAAACACAAATGTGCATGAATAGGCGTCTGCAAAATGGGTTAGCTACCCAGACGCTGTTGTAGAAAGGCATCCTCAGCCATTTTAGACATATATATATATAGAGAGAGAGAGACAGACAATATTTGTGGTAAATATACACATACATACGCAATTATATATACACATACATATATTATTTAAAGACATTTATATTATGTTTAACGTTCTTTTTATAGATACAAGTATTTAAGCAAATAATACATGTATCTATAAAAAGAACGTTAAACATAATATAAATGTCTTTAAATAAATTGTCGGGCTATGTCCAATTCTAAAATACATACATATATGTATAAAAATAATTCCAAGAGGATATGATCCAGGTAGGACTCAATATCCAGGACAGAGTAAGGATATAATAACAAGACTTAAATACTAAGTCTTTTTATTATATCCTTACTACCATGAAATATTAGTGTTTAAGTCTTTTTATTATATATATATATATATATATATATATATATATATATATATATATTTGTGTGTGGTGGGGGGTGTACATTTTTTTCATCCCCGGTAGCACAAGTTGTATGCACAATGTGATATATAGAGAGGGAGTGCTGGATAATGGCTAATAACACAGCGGAAAGTACTCGGGTATACAAAACATTTGGACAGTTTTGACACTAGTTGTCTCCTCCAAAAAAATGAATTGTACGAATGCAATAAAAACTGAATAAAAAAACTTAATCGCCGTACCTTGTCAGTCGTCTTTAAAAAACATAGATACACACACACACGCATATATATGTACATAGATATATATATATATATAAAGAGAGAGAGAGAGAAAGAGAGAGGGAAGGGAGAGAGAGAAAGAAAGAAAGAAAGAAAGAAAGAAGGTACATAATACTCGTAGGAATCAACACTACATGGTGACCCACAATTTTACGCTTGAATGGAATGGAGTGTGAAGGTCGCATCCAAAAGTGAAAACTACACTTACTATAATGTCTATAATGTCTATAATGTCTATATATGTAAACTCTCTACCTCCGACACTGAGTATACTTTCACTATAAATTTTTAAATATATATATTGTTGTGGTAGGCTCCACCTAATTTGCATAGCGGAGTACCGACGATATAAATATGGTTGGTACCGGAAGACAGGGAGGCAAATCAAGAGATCCAACTAGAGACTCTGCCCGACTGCGACTTAGTCAACACATTCTCCAGGAACGGTCTTCCCAGGAATATACAAAAAACTATATGTAAATATTGTGTACAATTTCTTGTTTCAATACATTTTTATTCTAACTACATTTTGTGTTTGCATTATTATTCCATGCATTAGTCAAGTTTCAACATATATATATATATATATATATATATATATATATATATATATATATATGTGTGTGTGTGTGTGTGTGTGTGTGTGTGTGCGGGCGATGGATAAATTACAGAGAAATGAACATGACACTGGCATCTTAGTTTAACAGATATATTTACCAAAATTACACAAAAATATCTTGACATACTAAACAGGTAAATTTACGCAATACAATCGTCATTGGCTCCAACGACGGCCCCCAGACTACGTCGCAGTCTCCAGCAACTCTACTGAGCGGTCTCCTTGGTTGGCGAATGCTGCCAAAATCATTGCCTTCAGTTCATCTTTTGTATTGCAAGGGATTTTGTTGGCCTCTAACCCAACTGCGCACCACACATAATAATGAAGGGGCCGGCAGTCTGCGGAGTTAGGTGGCCAGATGTAAGGCGGGATCAGGTCGTAGAAACTGTCTCACAGATATGACTGGGTTCTCTTGCTTGTATGACATGGTTCAGAGTCATATAGGGACTTCCAGCAACCACACCCTCTTGAACTCGGGCAGCACTACACCCTCGAGGCACTTCATGTAGGCCTACGTATAGAGTCTGAGGCCCCGTGGGTTGACTAATGGAGCCATAACGTCGCCATCACTAGTGATCACTCCAAACACCTTCGTAATCACCATTTGACTCATCCAACTCTTTCTGAATCCTTTGACGCACAAACACTCTGAAATGTTCATATTGGAGCTTCCGGTGCGAATGCCAAGCAGTACAGCATGCCGTTTACAAATTTCTGACGGGGTGTATTGTGTCATGGTGATCTTTGTCTCATAGACGGTGCCCAACTGACCTTACTATACTGGGCAGTCGACAAAATTAAAAACAAACCACGCACTTGTGCGAAATAAAGAATATATCGTGACAATTTTCCCCATCACACCAAATTGTAATTTTAGATTGACTTCTATTAAAATATTCTTTTTCTTCTTCTGTGTACCTCAGGGCGTGGGTGGTCGTAGCCCCCCCAACTTCTTATCTCTTATGGCTGTGAACAGTGTTTCTCCAGCTGTCAACCTTGTCATCCTCTGTTCCGCCATCATTCACACAAGCTCCTCAGGTAAATAGCTCTCTCTCTCTCTCTCTCTCTCTCTCTCTCTCTCTCTCTCTCTCTCTCTCTCTCTCTCTCTCTCTCTCTCTGATTCTATGTTTTCGGCGACCTATCAAAACACGTCACCATGACTGACAACTTGCAACGTCTGGGTCTACCTTGAACGTGCACTGAAGATCTATCTAGCCTGTATGAAAAGTTTCACAATAGTGAAAACAACAGACATCTGTTCACTATAACCTGAATGGCAATTGTCGTAGTTGTGGATTGGGATATCGAATTATCTCAATCGTGTACGATTCGAGCCGTCATTCGATAACAGCAAGAAAATGGCCACTCTACAGATCGGGCACCGAGAAGAACGTCTTCGTAAAATAATACAAAAGCAGCTGGGTCAATTAGACTAAAGACATAACCCAAGTCACTCACAAGCCGATAAGAAATTTAGGAAACCCACCAGAATTGAGTAAGGATACAATTAGTTGAATACTCTATTATCTAGGACAGAAGTCTTTGACGTCTAGTAAGACCCCTCCGCTGAAGATTAAGCTCTCGAAGGTTTGTCTAGTGTTTTTCCCCATCTTCATCTTGAGAAGTCTGCTTTATTCTGAGACAAACTTATGGTTTGACAAGACTGAAATCGAACGCTTTGGTGTAGATACATCGTTACATATTTGAAAAAGAGAATGATATTTCATATGACCATCCCGATAGTTTGCGTTGATTATTGTATTTTATTATTCTAAGCTTTTCTTCTAAACACAGGTTACACCTAAGATTATTAGGATTATGAACGAAACCTATAATTTTCCAGTCAATTTTAGGGTTCAGACCTTTCTCCATCAATTCCTAACTTTTTTTAGAAAGAACTGTCTAACATTTTAATTTAGTACTGGTAAAAGAGTGCCTATGAGTATAAAATCTATGTTTCCATTCGGTCATAAGTTTAATATCCGTGTTGATTTTGTGGAACTTCTTCCATTTAAGACTGATATCTTCCGACCATCCCTTACCACCGATTCGGGCAAGGCGTCGAAATGGGTAGGTTTTGTTTCAATTTTTCGACTAACGTCAAAGTTAAATATTAAATCTCTAATTCCTTCACGAATACAGTCCATACACCGGGGTTGAATGGCACTTACGTACTTCGCGTTGGTTGAAATAGATCTATAACCATATGAGATAATTTTGGATTTTGTTCTGTAATATATATATATATATATATATATATATATATATATATATATATATATATATATATATACATAATTAAGATTGCTAAAAATATCAAATTTGTCACTAGTAGATTGTTCGGACTATTGTCCTCATCTTTATTGCCATATTCGCGACGTCTCCGTCGTTATACGCTCCGGCCTTGTTCAAGTTATTGTAATTTCAAACTGAACCATTTATTTCGTCCACAGAGGTAGATTGTTCCAGTTCCACGTGCCATGCCTCTTCATGATGTCTTAATTATCTCCCTTTAGCTCACATTCCCAAGTTGTTTTTTTTTTGGTTTTGTTCACCACTGCAGTACCCAGGTTTTAAACCGTCCAATTCAAAATTCCAATCACCTGCGGAAGGCAGGAGCTTCCAACGACGGAAAAGCTGTAAATATGGCAATAAAAATGAGGACAATAGTGACCGAACAATGTAAATAATGTAAATAATTATAATACCTCATCTCAGAATTATAGACATACTGATTTACCATCCAGACTCTAGAGTTTCGTAGACGAGCCATCCAGCAATCAGTCCGGGTTTTCACTCGTCAGGGGATATCAATAATTAACTCTCTCCCTCTCTCCCTCTTTCTCTTTCTTTCTTTCTCTCTCCCTCTCTCTCTCTCTCTCTCTCTCTCTCTCCCAATATATATATATATATATATATATATATATATATATATAGTAAATGTAATAAATCCGTTGGTACTAGTAATATAAAATATTATAACTGATCCCAAAATGAGATCCATGTATTTATTATTACGGACCAAATAATTAATAAACAAATAAATTCAAAATTACCTCATATGAGGAAGAGCCTATTTCGGTAGACGAACATATATCTCGCCTGTTTTATCAACCCCGGTGTGAACTGCGTTCGTCTCTCTCTCTCTCTCTCTCTCTCTCTCTCTCTATATATATATATATATATATATATATATATATATATATATATATATATATATATATATATATATATACATACATACATACATACAGAATGAAGTTGGTTGTTTTGTCTAGCGCTAATCAACCTCTATGCCGTAAGCTAAATATTGTAAATGCAATTACTTTGGTAAGGAGATAATAATGGTTTTATCTGTTTTCAAGCCAGTCGTATAGCCAAATAAATCCTTATCTGTCTGTGTGAACCTGTACTTATATTTTTGACTCTTGTGCAAATCTGGCCCATATCTACACATTTACTCTAGTATGAACCGGATTGAAGAGAACTAGAATTTTTATTATGGGTTGTTAAAACTTTAATAACGTGAGATATGCCGATGACTCCATATTGATAGTAAACACAAAACAAAATGCAGTAGACAAGTTAGCGAAGTAATGATTTACTCTTTTTCTACATTATCAAGCTAAATAATTCGAGAGAAAATAAAATCAAACTGATAATTAAGCGCCGAATTTTGCGGTCTGTGGCCTAAAATTGGCTGTTATGTGATTCTGTCTGTTATACACTAGAATGCTGACAGAAATGCTCTATCAAATATCAGGAATTAAAGCAAGCGATATTAATAATATATGTGAATCAGATCAGTTTGTTGCTCTCCTAATGTCTTCGTAAATATTTAAAATTCATTTAAAAACAGATTAGTTTCAGTTAGTGAAGTAATTTTCTTTTCCTTTAAATACGAAAATTGATTTATTCGACTTACATGCTTTTTAAATCAAACCCAATTAAAATGAAAATGAAAAGTGAAAAATTTTCAGTGTTTTTTTTTTTTGCAAAAACAATACTTGATTGAATGAATAGATGAGCAGCTTTCAGCATTGATATGACAGTTGAATTGTCGCAAGAAATATGTATTGTAAGACACTACCCACTGACTGGTAATTCTTTGCTCAATTTAACCTCCATATTGTTTCATTTTGATCATGGCTTTCTCCTTGTATATTTTAGATAGGCGTCATTCTCTTGTTCAAATTTAAATTTAAATGAAAGGGAAAAAATTCAATGGGGGTTTGTGCCACCACTCTCGTGGGACATCCTTTTATCAAAATAAAATATACTTATCCAAGTACCCGGGGTAATGTAGTTTCTGAATATATATGGTTAGCGGGGGGGGGGGCTTTCTCCAAAATCCTAGGAGGAGTTCGATAACAAACAGAGGCTACAACTTTATATATATAGATAATACAGTAGAATCTCGGTACTTGAAGGCTGTTCGTGATTCGAAATGTTCGTAAACCGAAACGATTTCCCCCATAGGAATCAACGTAAAATGAATTAACCCGTTCCTAGACACCAAATGTTTGCTTATTTAAACTTCAGCAACAGGACTTTGTTCACAAGTTCATACACAAAATCAATGAAAATCATTAAGTTTAACAGAAAAAGATAAACTCCAAATCAGCAACAATTTCTCCAATTCTTCAATCACCTGTGATCTTTATTAGGGTGGAGGGACTGTCATTCCTTTTGAAACATCGGCTCTCTTGATCGTCACTTAATTCTTGAGAATAGTATAGATCGTTGATCTTGTCATACCAAAATGAATAACAAGATCAGAGACACGAATACCATTTTCATGTTTGGCTATGGTTTCTTTCTTCGCCTCTATCGTGATTCGGGATATTTTTATTTTTTTTGTAACTTTTGCTGCTATCATAATATTTCTTTGACCTCATGCTGCCTCATTTAATAATTTTTAAAAATCGCGATGCAAAATGAAATTCAAGAAAATGCAAAGCTAATTCGAGTTTGCATGTGTATGGAGCGAAAGCTACGCTGCAAATGACGCTGTCTCGCCGATACCCCCGGCCTGTCGCCCCACGTTGACGCCAGCTTGCGTGCTCGTCGCTCAAGACACTGTTGGTTACTCAAGAACCGATCTGTTCTTGAGGAGAGTGCTAATGTTTATATTAATAATAATAATCATAACAACTATAGCAACAACAACAGTAAGAATAACGATTATTATTATTAATAAATCAAGCCTCTTATTTGTTCATTTCTTTAAATAATCCGGTAGAGTTTTAAGAAAAACTCAAGACGATACAATCACCTCACTAAAAAAACACCACTTTTCTCGATCACGTTGTCGGCCTCTCGTTCAGTAACAAACCGGTAGCCAGGTGCGAGATCTGTGTGGTGGCTCATGCACGAACGCAGACACTCCAAACACTTGTCTACCTTGATACTTACGTTGTACAGAGAGTACAAGAGAGACAGATTAGTATAAGTATATATAGAGAAGGTGTGAAAAGAGAAAGCAAAAAGAAATCGTGAGTAAGGAGTGACGATGGAGTAATGGATTGCGGTTCGAACTGAGGAATCGGAGAGCCGAGTTCGAATTCCCGTTGAGTTCATTACATTCACTTATGTGCTAATACCCTTAGGGAAACTTATGAATTCGTTTCATTTCAAATCCTTCACCCCACCCCAGCTATGGGTAAATAACGAAACAGAATGGGTTCTATAACGTTGGGTGGCAACCGGTCTACCTTCTAGGAGAATGACAACTTTGAATTCAAAACTGTATGTAGCCCTGGCGAAGCACATACCATGCAGCTAAGGAAAGGATCGTTCGCATTGACTCGATGATCCAGACTACGGTCGATTCCATTTTTGATACTTTCTAACTGAGTCTTATCTGAATAGAAAAAAAGAAACTCAATTAGTTTACTGTTTTTTTTTTTTTAGATATTAAACATTTTGTTTGGACGGCCAATTATGCTGTTACACCATTTGGACTATTCTGCTGTTACATCCGGAATATACATATATATATATATATATATATATATATATATATATATATATATATATATATATATATATATATATACGAGGGTCATTCAATAAATAAGGTGAATTTTTCGGTATAAGGACTTCTAATACAGATAGAAGCTTACTCTTTTTTATTTTTTATTTTTGTTTTACATCTTTTTGACATGGATTTAATTCTTTTGCAGATTAAAAAAAAACTTTGAGAGTTTTGGCGATTAACAAAGATGGCCGACCAAGAAGCATGCTCCAGGATTGAACAGCGGTCAGTTATCAAGTTTTTGGTTGCTAAAGGGTGCAAACCAGTTGAAATTCATAGGAGAATGTCAACTGTGTATGGTGCCACATGTTTCAGCCAAAAAATGTCTACAGGTGGGCTAAATTGTTTAAAGAAGGACGGAGCAGTGCTGAGTATGAAGACAGGCCTGAGAGACCTACAGAAGTGAGGTCACCTGAGGTGATCGAATCAGTCAATGACCTCATTCAGTCTGACAGAAGGGTGACAGTGGATGACATTGCAAGGACTTTGAGCTTATCTGTTGGGACAAACGCAGGGGTCATCAGTCAGAAGGAGTCATTTTGCATCATGACAAAGCAAGGACTCACACAGCAGCCCAAACGGTGCAGACCATCATCATCTGCTCCCTCACCTCTCTTACAGCCCAGACCTTGCCCCTTCAGACTTTCACCTGTTTGGTCCCTGGAAAGCGTTAAAGTGACGATGAAGTCAAAAGTGTTGTGAGCGACTGGCTGAGACATCAGTCCAAAGATTTTTACGCTGAGGGAATACGGAAGCTTGTGGACAGATGGGAGAAGTGTGTGACAGTGCTGGGAGACGACGTTGAAAAATAAAATTAAAAGTAAGCTTCTATCTGTATTAGAAGTCCGTATACCAAAACATTTACGTTATTTATTGAATGACCCTCGTATATATATATATATATATATATATATATATATATATATATATATATATATATATATATATATATATATATATATATATATATATATATTAGAATTGGACATTGTCCGACAATTTATTTTAGAGACATTTATATTATGAAAATTTCTCGGACATTCAGGCCGGTAAATGTTATTTAATACTGTTTATTATAAAACAGAGCATTTGCTTAAATACTTGTATCTATAAAAAGAACGTTAAACATAATATAAATGTCTCTAAAATATATATATATATATATATATATATATATATATATATATATATATATATATATATATATATATATATATATATATATAAACATCGTACTAAAAATCATGGCAAGGGACGAGGTAAAGGTAGGTTTTAGAAGTCTAAATGAAGCTCACCTGAAGAAGGCCGGAACATACATAGGCCAAAAAGTCGTGAACATGACGATAAAGATGAGAACAATGTAAATAATTACAATACCTCGTCACAGAAATATAGACAAACAATCAATGCTTATTATGTAAACACGTATTTAGAGGAGACTAATTGATTGCGGCTCGGATTGAGGAATCGGAGAACCGAGTTCGAATTCCAGTCTAGCTCTTTATATTCACTTACCTGCTAATACCCTTGGAAAAGGTAAAATCCAATTCTTCTCCACTCCGCCCAGCTATTGGTAAATAGTGGGACAGACTGAGTTCTACAGCCTTGGTTGGTAACCAGTCTATGAGATGGAAAACTCTGAATTCAAAACTACGGTCGATTCCTTTTAAATGTCTAGCAAACCGAAGTAAACATAGTTTGTTTTTTTCTTTTAAAGTCAAGAACGGAAAAATAAGCCTAAGAAAGATTATCTTGACAAGGATTATCCCTTCCGTCGAATAAGACGATGGGAGTAAAAGTGGATCTTCTAAATAAATAAGTGATAATGATTCTACAGTTACAGAGATAGTTACAGAGAAGTTTTGCTTCGTTGGGTAACTCTGTCGAAGACTTTATCAGTGTCAGCGAGGAATCGATTCATATGTTAGGCACCATAGGCGGTGTCTTCAGTCCTTTCAACTTGACGCAATTTAGTACTAATCTATTTCTGCAAACACGTATGTGTCATTAAATTCTGTCAGATCCGTAATACTTTTAATTCATTTTTACATTTCCTTTTTTATGAAGTGTTGCCTTCAAATTCAGGAATATTTCATCTTGTCTTGTAGAAACAAACTCCAGAAAAATGCTTCTCATTCAGTAGCCCTCTACCTTGAGTAACTCTTGGGCCTTGCATTTGATGAACAATCGTATAAAAAAGAATAAATAAGGAAATAAAAGGAAGACTGTGATAAACCAAACTTCCTACCCATTCATGAGCCTTCGAAAACGTGATGTTTATACGAGTTTGGACACTCCTAAGGAAGATGAAACTACTTCAGCTACACGGTAGATCTATAAATTATTAAGTACGTTCAAAATATTCCAGCACAAAATCTGGTTTTTAAATACAATAATCCGAATGTAAATAATTTTTTTTTTTAGTTATTTTTCAGGGAGTAGGCGATCATGACTCTCTACAGCTTCCTTTTTTAAATTACTGGTTCTTATCATTTTACAGTTGGAATGGCGAGATGTAACCGTAGGTCCTACGCTAATAGTTTCTTCTCTCGCGCTTCTTGGTTGTATAATTCTCTTCTGGCTTCTTACTTTGATCTGTCAAAAATTACATGCAATGTAAATCGTTATCGCCTGCCTTCTTCATTTTTGCTCTTTTGTTGTTCTCGTTCCTTAATATTATTTTCCTTTTCTTATATTCTTTTACACTTAGTACCCACCTTAGTGGATTTATTGCCTTCTCAATGGTTTTTCAATTCAGCTCAATTAAAAGTTATGTTTAATGCCGTGTCTATTCAGAACGTAGGCGATCATGGTTCTCTACAGCTTCCTTTTCTTTATTATCTGGAAATTTCCATAACTTCTTTGGAAAGATAATGGACTGCCTTGCAACCGCATACTTTCTGGTTTAAAATTCTGACGGTTCCTTCTCTTAGACTGGTTACCACCCAAGTCTAGAAAGATTAGTCTACCCTGCTATTTAACTCGCATTAATTATTGTGGAAAGCGATTGAAAATCAGTTAGCAAATGATTGCCAATGGTCATGAACTTAAGCAAGAATTAATCATAGAATAAGGCTAATAAATGTATAAACGAAAATCTTTCGAATAATTTTACGATAGAAATACTTTGTAAATCAGAGAGAAGGGAATTGCCAATGGCCAGTAATTAAAGCAAGCACTACACAATAAATAAGTCTAATGAATATATAAAGTAAACACTTCGAATGATTTTACAATAGAAATACATAAGAAAAAAGTCACGAAGAGAAAGGATTGTCTGTGCTCAGCAATTAAAGTAATCATTAGTAAAACCCGCCTGTTAAATGTATGATGTAATTTAATGGCGTTTTGAGTCTATTACAGAAATGAATTGGAAAACAAGAAAAGGCGGTTGTCTGTGACTAGAAACTAAGGCAAGAATTACTAGCAGAATAGATTATTGTTTGCATAATTACATAGTTTAGTTTGTATATTTTTAAATCTTGTATTACTCCAGCCTTGATAGAGTTCAAAAGCGTCTCTAACCCCTTGTGAAGAATTATTCTCCGCCCTTTAACGTCTCTCCCACAGGCGGAATGTGTCAAGCCTATCGCCGGTCTACTGCTACTTCCACGGAAGGTGTTCGAACGAACTGCACACCCTCTTGTCCCGCCAGTTCAAACGTTCATCACAAGGACCCACTATGTCATTTACATAGTAGCAAACCACCCACATTCCCTCCGTATTCCATCGGTGAGAAGTAAGTTCCACTCGAACAGCTTCTTCTTGCACAAGGCCGAATTTAATATGAGGTGAACCGAACCCGTAGACTTAGGCAAAAATTCCCCGTAGACCCCGTATACACGGGGTCGGGTAGCTGTCTACAATCCCTATAGGAGACTCTCCGTTACGACAGCCATGTCTGGGTTCCTCAGAGAGTTTTACAAGCACACTTGGAAGAGAATCCAACTGAACCCAACATGCAGTATATGCCACTGTATTTAAAAGGATTGGGACATACCCATTATAATCCAAAGGTATAACAGTTATTTAAAGCCGGAACAATTTTTTCTTGTTGAGTGTAAAAAAATTTGCAAGTGAACATTGCATTAACAATTTCTTTTGAGAATAATGAAGAATTTTCAAAATATGCCCTAATATTTAACCCATAGATGGGGGAACAGGTGTATTCATATCTTTTCCAAGGATTTTTGCAAGTAAGTGAATGTAACGATCTATATCACGTTGAAATACCAGTTTTAGTCCGATCACCGAAGTTAAGCAAGGTTGAACCTGGTCATTACTAACATGGGTGACTACTTGCGAATACCAGGCACTGTAAATATGAATGTGCGGTGGTATGATGGATAACGGCTTCGAATTAGAAATTGGAGAGCCCAGTTCGAATTCCTGTCGAGTTCGTTACTTGCATTTACGCGCAAATACCATTGGGAAATCCAGGTGCCCTTCCTGTTTCCCGCCATCTATGGGCCAAACAGTAGGACTGAGAGTTAAAAAAATTTCTCTACCAAACACGCTTTGGACCAGCACAGAGAGATAATGGCCCATTGCTCGATAGGGTACGACACTACACTCTAAAACTGGTCGTTGCTCTTGGGTTACCAGATTTAGACCAAAGTTCCCAAACGCACCTCTGACTTTGATGGTCAAGACTAGTATATGAACGGCAAAGTTAGCGAGATTTGTGGAAGTGCTACGACCAACAAATCGCCTTTTCAGGCTGAAAATGAATAAACGAATAAATGTACAGATCCAAACAAGAATAAGGAGGTCGGTTGTCCGAATTCACATTTCGATATTAACATAAATATATTACAACACACGCATATCGACCTTAGAGAGAGAAGAAAAACCAAAGAGGAGTGGTTAGTGCGCTATGTTTCTTATTATTCTACAAAATTCATTGTAAATTCCCATGATATCATCAGGACTATATAATGTGCGTTGTATACATTGTTATCTAAATAGCAAAAAATGGTAAATAACACTGACATCTAATTTCAACATATATTTACCAATATTACACAAAAATATCTTGAAATACCAAAGAGTAAATTTATTCAATAAAATTACCATTGACTTCAACCACAACTTCCAGACGACTTCGGAATCTCTGGCAACTCTTCTGGGCGGTCTCTTTATTTAAGTAGGTAAATGCGCCCTGACACTTGCTTTCAGTGCATCTTTGATATTACAAAGGGGTTTTGTTGGTCTCTCGATCAACTGTGCCCCACCCATAATAATCGTCATTGGCTTCATCCACGATCTCTAGACTACTTCGGAATCTCCAGCAACTCTACTGGGCGGTCTCCAGGTTTAAATTGGTGGTGAATGTTGGCAAAACAATTGCCTTTAGTTCATCTTTGGTATTACAATGAATTTTCTTGGTCTCTAACTCAACTGCACCCCACACTTAATAATGAAGGGACTGGCAGTTTGGGGAGTTAGGTGGCCAGATGTAAGAGTTGATGTGGTCGCAGAAATTGTCTGACAGCCATGACTGGGTTCTCCTGCGTGTGTGGCATAGTGCAGAGTCCTGTTGCCAGATATAGGGTCTTCCAGAAGCCTACATCAAGTGCCTCGGATATATATATTTAATTGTTGGCCGCTCGTATCATGCGTGTGTGGCATAGTGCAGAGTCCTGTTGCCAGATATAGGGTCTTCCAGAAGCCTACATCAAGTGCCTCGGATATATATATTTAATTGTTGGCCGCTCGTATCATGCGTGTGTGGCATAGTGCAGAGTCCTGTTGCCAGATATAGGGTCTTCCTGAAGCCTACATCAAGTGCCTCGGATATATATATTTAATTGTTGGCCGCTCGTATCATATAAACGATGTTACAATAACTTTGATCCGTCTTAATGAAACACCCTTATAGATAATCCGTCTTATATATATATATATATATATATATATATATATATATATATATATATATATATATATATATATATATCTGTTGGCAGATATAGGGTCTTCCAGAAGCGGCCAAAAATTAAATATATATATCCGTAGGCCTCCGTATTAAGCCTGATGCCCTCACCAACTAATTCGGGAGTTCTTTTCTTAGAACGATCCGAGTGATTTTTCCTTCGTAATATCCATTAAACTCATCTAACTCTTTCCGAATCCTCTGCACTGTCATCAGATTGACACCCAAGCACTCTAAAATGTTCGTATTGGAAATGCCAAATGCGCGAATGCCAAGCAGTACAATATGCCGTTATCATGGCGGAGTGAATTGCCTCATGATGCTCTTTTTCTCAAAGACGGTGACCAACTGAACCTATTATACTGTGCAGAAGACACACTCAAAAGCAAAACGTGTGCATGTGCGGAATCAAAGTTCCAAAATGGCGACAATTTACCCATCATAAACTGTAATCCTTCCAATTCTATTGTGTTGTTTTACAGAAGAAAATATATTTTTGTTAAAATTGATCGACCTTTATCAATTTTTATAAAATGGAAGCTTCTTTCTCTAAGTATTAAGACTTTTTTTCTATGTGCCATGTGTCTCCCGGACGTTGTCGTTCATGGCTCTCCACTATTTTCTGTCCTTTGTACTTAAACAAAAAATGTAATTTTGTTATCTCTCCTAAACTTTGTTCCGCCATACATTTACTCAAGCTTGTTAGATAGGTTACATATTGTTTTTCTATGTTCCTCGTGCCTTCATTTAGTCCTGTGAGTGTCAAATTTTCCAAGCCTTCTTTCTTCTTTATATGCCTTAGAAATTTCAGCTGTAACTTTCTTATGTTAAGTATAAGTGTCCTTTTCGTTTCCATTTTCTCTAAAACTTCGTAGTTGCTCACATGTTCGGTCCATGGTATCCTCAGCATCCTTCTGTAAAGGCACATTTCTGTCACTTCAAGTCTCTTCTTCATCTATAAATAAATTGTCTGGCATTCATTGTCATATAAGATGAGTGATATTACGTAACAGTTCAGTACTCTTTCCATTATTTCTAACGAAATTTTTCTATTTCTTAATACTTTGATTAGCTTTTGTATAGCATCTGTCGCTATACCAATGTGCTTTTAGATTTCAATGTCACAATTTCCCTCCTCTGTTAATACAATTCCCAGATGCTTGAATTGTTGCACTTAATTGATTTTGGTATCTCCGTTTTGTAATTTGCATGTTGAGCTGTTCCTTTTGCTAACAACCATGCATTTTATCTTCTTACAGTTGATGGTTAGTCCTTTCTTCTTGCTTTCCTTCGTTACCTTTTTTTAGGAGTTCTTGTAGTTTCTTTTCTGTGTTTACTATCAACACTGTGTTATCTGCATATCTTAACTTAAAAATTAAATATCCGGATTTTTGACGGGTGAATAAGAATAGAAATTCCAAAAGAAGTACCAACATCCAATGAAAAAAAAAGTAATACAAGTTGTCCAGTTTTATGTTAGAGTATTATGTTGAGAAATACTGTTAGGAAAAAATCCGTTCATCACCAGTTGATGAGAAGGCAAATTTCTTGCTTTGCGTCATCTCTTATTTTCTCATTAAAAACATTGCCGCCGGGTAAACAAGAAGAAGACAACGCCTGCTTAATCATATTAGGTTCTCGACCTATTCCCAAGAAGCCAATTTTTGGAACTGTGCGTCAGCCAAAGGAAAGGCAATCATTTTCTTGTTCTCTAGTGGAACGTTTATCCAGTAATGGAATATTGATTTCACAAAGCAAACTGCAAGTTCGTTACATTGGTTCGAAGATGGCCGATATTTGAAAAATTTGAATCGCAAAGCAACTAGTTCTTTGGACAGTAATGTGCAAGATCATCCTTTTCCTCTAACACCTTCAGATCTATATCCATTCTCTATTTCATTATACACATTTATATATATATATATATATATACATATATATATATATATATCATAAAGAAAGAATTTATACAAAGAATTAATTAGAAATATTAATGTAATTAAAGGCGAAATAACTTCGCTAACAAGATTTAATGAGACATTAACTTACTATCAATTCCTTGACTAATAAGATTCTTATATTCGTGTTGTTGTCAGATGGAAGACACATGCCAAGTACTTTCGACAATTTCAAATTGTCATCTTCAGGGCACAATTTTCCCATATATAGGCAAACACCAAAGCGAAATATGAGCAGACCGGAAGATTTTTTTTTAATTATGTTATTTATTGACAGTTAAATATATGTTTTGGAGCGTGCGACTCAATAGTTCATGTTCAAATCAATCAAATGATAATTTTGTTTGCATTTTGAAAAGTAATAAATCCATGAATTTTTCTTTTTATATGTATTTCACTGTTAAAGAGACATGGATTTAAGTGTAATCCAATTAGTAGAGTAAAATGTCATGGTAGTTTTCCACAGAATGTAAGAATTTGATTATCATTACGTACTGCGGATCTGATTTCATAAATATATTAGAATGTGCAGCTTATAATTTTTGTTTATAAATAAAAATATATAAACAATGTATACAAAGAATTAATTAACAATGTTAATGTAATTAATGGTAAAATCACTTCGCTAACAAGACTTAATAAGACATTAAGTTACTATCAATTCCGTGAATAATAAGATAATTGATAGTAAGTTAATGTCACATTAAGTCTTGTTAGCGAAGTGATTTCGCCATTAATTACATTAACATTGCTAATTAATTCTTTTACAAATTGTTTCTTTATTATATAAAATAAGCTGAACACCAATATATATATATATATATATATATATATATATATATATATATATATATATATATATATATGAAATTTTGTAGACAGGGGACAATTATAAGATAGATATAGTTAATATGATGTAAAAATGAAAATATATAAATTAGAATTAGTTATACATTTGACATTTTAAGTGTTAGAGAAATATCTTAGCTAATAAAGTAAAATTTATATTATGGAAATTTGAATTTTTATGTCGACATTTTAAAACCAATTAATTCTTTTGATTCAATAGTTGGCTTTTATTATTGTATTTTATTATTCTATTTTTTCTAATATATATATATATATATATATATATATATATATATATATATATATATATATATATATATATCACGCCAAAGGCTGGTGTTGATAAAATATTGCTCGAGCCAATATAACAGAGCTATAAATTATGTATTAATAAATATACATTTTTTCTCAGCTGTAGCACGAGTTGCTGAGTTAAGACTGTTACATAATTTAAATCTTGTTAAATATATCTGCTTGTCGCAATGAGGAGAAAGTCTATATTATATACGACGATTGTTGTTGTTTTTAATGTTGTATTTAAAATAAACCCAACTAAAAGAATATGAATTGTATATGTAAAATAAACAGAAAAGCAAACACGCATTCGCACAAATTATTGAGTGACAGAACTAATTTGAACTCGGAACTAATTTCAAATCGGAACTAATTTCAACTCGGAACTAATTTCAAATCGGAATTAATTTCAACTCGGAAATAATTACAACTCGATTTAAAATCAAAGTTATCAATTTCCGTGAATTCCGAAACAATGAATTGGTGATCATTTTTTAATTTAGCCTTAAAAATCCTTAGTAGATAAGATAATTCAGAATTCATTTTTTATGAAACTTACATTCTTTTTTGTTGCAAAACCGAGTTGAAATTAGTTCCAAGTTAAAATTAGTTCCTAGTTTTAAATTAATTCTGCACCTCAAATTATTTACTTCATGTTATAAAAGTAGAGATAAAATATAAATATAAATATTCACATGTAAATATTTATAAAATAATCATATGTATACACACATGTGCATATATAGGGTGTTTCATTAAGACGGATTATATATAAGGGTGTTTCATTAAGACGGAGCAAAGTTATTGGAACATCGTTTATATGATACGAGCGGCCAACAATTAAATATATATCCAAACAAGTTTTATTCAATACCAAATAAAGGTTTGTCTATTCAACATTCAACTTTACAATTTCCGAATGCGGTGTTTTAGATCAGGATTAAAGCTGTTAATAAATTAATATATATTTTATATATATACCAAGAAAAATATTGGGGAAAAACAGATGACAAATGTAGAAAAGGTATACGTGTGGTGGGTTTCCTCCTTTAGGACATCATAAGACTAAATCTGTTATGTCAGTGTGGCTACACATGCACATAGGAAGAAAATGGGTAACTACCGACACCGAGGTTCGATCGTGACACTCAGAACATAAGAATATCTGTTTTCCGCCAGGTGTATAAATAGCGGTGTCAGGCTACTGACTGCAGTGATTATTGAGTGACTGTTTAGTGGAACTATCCAGTTAAATTAGTGTGAATTATTGTGCGTCGATGATTTGGGTTTTGTTTTATGATTTATCAACGGAAATCAACGGACAAAAACGATCTAATAAATTTCTATTCTCATCATAACAACAAAATAAAATCCTTGGACTCTACTTAAGAGCACTCAGAATCTGCTACCCTCCATATTTAAATGAAGAGGAGAAATACATTCAAAACACTTTCAAGTTTCTTAAATACCCTAATTATTTAATATTCAATGCGACAACAAATGGCTCATAAAATATTCCAAAATAGAAAAATGTCTCCTCCTGACAAACCCATTGAAACAAAAAATATGTTGTCCTACCAACTAACTACATCACATCTACAATTGAAAAGGAATTATCTAAACTCAACATCAAATTTGTTACTACTACATCTAAAACAATAAAATGCTTAGTCAATACTAGACAAAACAATAAACTAAAACATGAAGGATTAATTTACTCTGTCGCTCAAAACCAGTCAAAAAAGAAAATACATAGCAGAAACCTCAATGAATAGAAATAAAGGATTTTATGAAAACAACGGGAATATTTTCCAAAACAATAAATCAAAGGCGTTGGTTGCCCTCCATAAAAAAAAACTGGCCACAATTTTGTTATAAAAAATGCTACTCTGATCAAAGGAGAAAAAAATTCACTACAAAGAAAATAAGTGCCTTGATCGCAAGGTCATCTGCAGTAAATTTGCGCCCTTGCTCTTACAATATTTCACCATTCCTGGTAGATCGTCTATTATCACAGTGTCGGGTAGACAAAAGTAATGGGAACAAAAAGAAAGAATCTAAATGAAATCGGCTGGATTATATTTTAAAAAATGAAAATTAAAACTTCCCAGCACCCCTTTTCGTGCGCATGTGTAGTCGCATTAACATAAGAAATTTACTCCGATGAAGGACTAAAGGACGAATCACGTCACACGAAAACTTTTTCTACTTTGTCATACATTTTCCCCCAATATATATATATATATATATATATATATATATATATATATATATATATATATATATATAGTCGGCTATCCCGTCATATTCAACGTATGAGGGTCAAGCTGCTCAATTCCTAGAAACCGATGCCCAGATACCAGCACTTATGATTTGATTATAGTGTTGAAGGCTTTGTGCGGAAACAACCACACTTTTTGAAGGGTCGAATACAGAGACCTGGTGAACTACGTGCCACAGGTTCCCCCAAACGGAACTCTGCAAGAGTTTTCCTTATCCTAGACCAGTTGCCATTCAAGGCTATAGAACCCAGTCTGTCCTGCTATTTACCCATAGCTGGAGAGAGAAGAAGGAGATTAATACCTTTCCCAAGGGTATTAGCACCTAAGTGAATCTAATGGATTCGACTCCGATTGTTCAATTCGAGCCGTTATCCACCAATCCATCGTAAGCAATCAAATGCTGATATATATATATATATATATATATATATATATATATATATATATATATATGGAAGCAGTCAATTGCTGATACCCATTGAAGAGTTAACGGACAGATCTGTCTACGAAACTTTGTAGTCAGGATGCTAAAAGTAACCTCACTCAGCTAAGTGACAAACTTTTACTTATATTAATTATATATATATATATATGTGTGTGTGTGTGTGTGTGTGTGTACATTTTTATATGCAACTCTCCTCATCCATCCTCTTTGACAAACACACATACACACACATACACACACACACACACACACACACACACACACACATAAAATCTCTTTCTCTTCTTTTAAATGCTATGCCCTTTGTATTCAGTATTTGGTCGATCATGTCTCTCCCAAACTTCCTGTCTTTGTTGCTCTTAGAATTTTTTTAAACTGAAACTTGTTTAATGCTGTTTCCTCTTCTCGTGCTGTTTAATATATCCTACGGGTATCACATTCTCTAAGTCTTCTTTTCTCATTATGCTTACTACCAGGAGTAGTTTAAGTATCTAATGACAATCTATTACGCAAATATATTTCTTTTAGAATAAAAATATATTTTCAGAATAAAATTAAATGATAATTTTAGTAAAATTGCGAAGGAAAAAAAAACAAATTATAACAAATTTTAAAACCATTCTCTTCCTTTGTGGACACAATCCGATAGTCCAAGTTTGTCGTTTATAATTCGATTTGTTCATGATTAGTCTCCGTAAGAAGTAAAAACCCCGTAGCATTTTAAATGTATATTTCATTATGTCGAACGAAGTGTAATGTTGGCCAGTAATTGCTTGATAAAAATGCAAGATAAAATTTTACAGGAACAATAATTATTCTTTGCCATTACATATATTGTTTTGTTTTTTTTATATTTTTCTATTTATTTATTTATTCTGTCTTCACGTGTTTGAATGCGTTTTATCAAGATTTCCCAGCGGCTTTCACGAGCACTCAACTTTAAGAATGTATTTTAGTCAGAAAAGTAGTTTTTACAGGCCAACCCGTTCGTTGAAAAAATGTATAAACTTAACTTTCTAAACTAGTCAAATACTTGTCCTACGAGCAGAAAAAAAGTAAGTTTTATTAGACGTTATCCTTATGTTTCCTTAATAATAAAATTTAATTCAACAAGAGACAATAGTAATTCATTTAAATAATTCTGTAATCTTGCTGTTGTAATAATAATATTCATTAAAAAAAAGTTTATTTCCATTTATTGAAATATTTTTCTTCAATAAAATATGAGAAAGTAATTTATTTTATTCAGGCCTCTTTCAATTGAATTCAATTGAAATGGGATTAAAATTCGATTTATTTAAATAATTCTCTAATGATTTTATTAATAACTCAAAAGTAACGTTTGAATTATTAGTAATATTAATAATAATAATTAATTCAGTAAGTATTTTCACTTGTTTAAATAATTCGGTTCAGTTTTAATAAAATCTAATTAAGCAGATTATTTTAACGCATTTAGATAATTCCATAATTTTATTTAGTCTCCGTTTAACTAATCTGTATAGATGTGAAATATCAGACAACAATGGTTGCTGTGGATGCTGCAAGTAATTTGGGGCTAAAATCCAAGAAGGCAAGATTACGTTTATTTTACGGTTTTTTTTTTAATGTAAACACGCATATATATTTTGAATGGATTTTGAGAGATATAAATTCTTTCTAAACAAACACGATAAATTTAAAAAAATAAACAAAATTTATCAACAGAAATATTGCTTATATGTAGCATGTTTGTAAATTTTGTATTAAAAACAATGCATGAAATTATTCATTAAAATTATTCATTAAAATTATTCATTAAAATTATTCATTAAAATTATTCATTAAAATTATTCATTAAAATTATTCATTAAAATTATTCATTAAAATTATTCATTAAAATTATTCATTAAAATATGCTTTTAAAAGTCGTTAAGAAAACTAAATGTTAAAGTTAAAGTTAAAGTTTTAAACGACAATTGTTAGTAATATATCTTTTAAAAAGGCCAGTAGAAAATGATCAGTTAACGACTGCTGCGTTGCTATGGGATATCCATCCTCTTATCTTCCTAAGGCTGAGGAGAAAACTAGAGGGAGAAGAAATGTAGTTTTATAGAATTCTAATACTGGGAAGTCCATGGGAAGAGTGTGTAAACCATAAGGAAGTCTTATAGAAAATGACAATAGAAGGAACACTTAGACTCAGAATCAGGAAAAGAGCGCTGAAATTCCTTGAGCACATAATGAGGGAGTAAGTAACAAGGTTGGTTGTTTGGTTGTTTTTGTTTAGAAGCACATCAAACTCTGTGGTTTATTTAATGCCGAAATCTGGAATTGGAACTCGACTCTCCGATTAACAATTCCGATCTGTTATCAATTACGCCACCCGCACATCCAAGATTATTCTTATATTTGTGGCTAATATGAATTATCCTGTTTCACGTTTAAGACGTCTTCTGTGAAACCATGTTCAGGTCCTTCATTCCCACTGTTATTTGTCAGTTTAAATTCGAGCGACATGTGTCAAACATGAATAAAAAGTACAACTCCATATGTAAGATATGCAATAGTTTACCAAAGGTGTTCGATATGTCTAATGGAATCATATTCGTGATGTCTCTATGATCTAATGCCTTCCTGAATCTGCTAATAATGACAGGGTATCAGTAAGGACAAAGCAGATCAGCATCCGTATTGTTTGTCGCTCAAGTGGTTGTTTGAGGTTGATTAAATCCTCAATGAGTTTGCTAATGACACTAAGGAGACTGATCGGCTGATATTTTGACAGAAATGAGCGCTCATCTATATTATTTAACGCTGGGCATACGCTTGACACCTTGCATAGACTTGGGAATGATGTCTTTTTCACGCAGCGATTAAAACATTTTGCTAGTTGTGGAGATAATTAAGGGCTTATATTCTGAAGGGATTTTATCTGGACCAGTTTGAGATTTTATCTGGACCAGTAACCTTCTTAGGATTAAGGCTTTTGATAAGTCTTAATACTTCCCGCGTTATGATAGAAATATTACTAAATTTGTGCTCCCTGGGAAAAGGCAAGTCTGGAATGGGGTTACCCTTGTCATCTAAGAAGGAGTTAGTAGAAAATATATTTGCGAAAAGTTTTGCATTATCTGACGAGGATGAGATAACTTCAGGCTATTTTATGATGGTAAGGACTGACGCTTTGCCCATATTAAAGATTTAGTTAGAAATATTTAAAAACTAACAGAATCCAAGACGTTTACGTTGGATATTGGCTTGGACTGCTTCTGCATAGCTGCACTTTGCATTTTCAAGAATTCTCTTACAATGATTCCGGGGAGTTTTGAATTCAGAAACGGTCCTGCCACACCGTTTATTTTTATAGATATTGTCATAGAGGTCACGGTGAGTTATGGCTGCAACACTTTCTGAAGAGAACCAGGTTTAGTTTATGTTATTTTATGGCATATATACCTCAATGGGTTATTTAATACCGAGAAGGAAATTAGGATAGAATGCATATTCTTTGTAAGAAATCAGTTTGGAGATCAGGTTTTTATTGATGTATTTTCGTAAAGAGGGTTTTTGATTAGAGTCAAGTTTGCTGGTAATATTTTTTCTCAACAATGTATTGCTGGTATTTTTATTATAAAGGTCAATTTTTATACTTTCATAGTGTTTTGACCCGAGTTCTGGAGTTAACTATTTGCCCAAAACTGGGACTCAAACATGTGCTACCATTCCGGGTCAGAGTGGACCTGGAAACAACAATAATTAAGAGATGGTTCCACGCTCCTCAAAACCTTATGATCAGAGGACCTTGCTACCGGATGTAATTTATTGTCATACCCAGGAAGAAAGAACCAGGGATGTCTATTCGGTGTTTTGCTTTTATTGTCTGCGGTATAAAACTCCCCATGTCAGAAAGGATTCATTCAGAGATGAGGGCAGCAGTTCTAAAGGTTCTACATTTGAAGAATGCTCAGAGGGGAGCTTCAGCTATTCTGACCAGTGAATAGTCTGAAGTGATCAGTGGAGGTAACACTGCAGTAGAGCATATTGTCAAGGAAGGGTGTGAGGAAGAGATGCAGCAGAATCGCGTGATGTGCTCTTGTATCGGGAATACGGATTGAGGAATCAGAGAGCCGAGTTCGAATTCCAGCCGAATCTATTACATTCACTTAACTAATACCCTTAGGAAAGTTATGAATCCTCATCTTCTCCCCCAGCTATGGGTAAATAGCAGGACAGACCGGATTCTATAGCCTTGGATGGCAATTTGTCTACTGCAGAAAGAAATGGCAACCCACCGAGTAAAAAAAAATCTACCTCGTCAGTCATGTATCGAACGATACATGATCGCCTAGGCATGTATCACGCATGGCACATAACTGACTTATCTGTTCGTCGGTGATGTTGAAGAAGCGTTGGAGTCGGTATTATCGCACCATTTCATCGGCCGTCCTGGGTATGACGATAAACTACATCCGCCTCCTGGGTAAGACGATAAACTACGTCCAGCAGCAAGACCTCTGATCAGGAGGTTTTGAGGAGCGTTGAACCACCTCTTAATTGCTGGTGTTCTCAGGTCCACCCTGACCCGGTATGGTAGCGCCTGTTAGGGTCCCATCTATGGGCAAATATTTAACACTGAAACTTGGGTAAAAACACTATGAAAGTGTAAAAATAGGTTTTAATACCAGAAGTACTTTAAAAAATTATTACCAGCAAATAAATTTTTGAAAAAAAATATTACCAACAATGTTTTTAAAAAATAAATATTACTAGCAATACATTTTTTATGCGTTTCCATAGTTTTCATCCGATTTCGATGAGATTTTTTTTGTTTGATAGATAATTCTTCAGTTCCGGTTTTGAGTCCAAATTGTCTGGAAAAATTACAACCTTGAAGGTGAAAAATCGAAAAAACTGAGTTTTTACAATTTTGCGCAAACAATCAAAGGCAAAATTTAATGTCTGTAAAAAACAGCTTACAATCAATTTAGAGATTTGAAATCTAACGCAAAAGGTTATTAGAATTATAAAAAAAATTATATAATAAATAAAAATTATCGTATATTATTATTATGACGGTCCATGGAAGAGGTTCCTTCGTTACAAGATTGAGAACGCAAAACTGCCCCCCTTCAAATTGTTACCCACCTCCATTTGGGGATGTGCCTCTGTTGCACCCGGTTGTTGTTACTAATATTGATTTTCGGGTGGGCTGACTTTAAACTGAAATTGCTCCAATTGAACAGTAAAAATTCCCAGTAATGAAAGACCCAGTCGAAGACGGGTTATACTGATAATATGAGGTTACTTTTAAACTTTTTCAAATGTTTGAATGACACCGTGTATACGAGAATCTAAAAAAACACATAAAAACGGCAAAGCAAAAAAGAAAAAAAGAGAGAATGATAAATTGACTACAACTTTATGGCGAATCAAATTTAAACGATTATGCGAGATGTCACGGAAATTATTATCAACAAAATCTGTTTAATCACGCAATTTCTTTCTGTGTTTTATTCCGAATTATTTCAGACTGATATGCCGATTTAATAATTCGGTTGACATGATATTGGACGGTTCGAAATTCATCCATAATTAATTTGCATGTTTTTAAAAAAAAAGCGAAAATGGCTGCGATTAAAAATTCTTACGGCTTATTCAGATTAAACTGGTAATTTAGATTTTTATTTAACTTTTAAAGCAAAGATAATTTGAAAGTGATTCCGTATTAGGAATTAAGAAAAAAAACAACACAACCGAAAATGAAGTCAAATGAAATCTAAGTTGCAGTTGTAGAGATAGATAAGAAGTCTTTATAAACGATGCAAGAGAAGAGAAGAGAAGTCTAAGGTCTTAAGCTCAGAATGCACCGGCATAGTACATAATACGAATAAATTATAACTCATAAGATTGTGATGCATCAAACCGGACAGGTTGTGCAAAGCTCGGAAAGTAACACTCGAAATGCAAATTTTTGACACCCTGTCGATTTAAGTCGGGAATACGCCGATTGCATCCCTAGGAAGAGGGATACTCACCACCAAAAAAGGTCTACGTATTTGCTTAACCAATGTCTATCTTTTTGACTTTCGTGTATACCAAACCTGTCATTAACATTTTAGGCGTTTAAGTGAAACCAAGTCTTTATCTACATTTTTATTGTGTAAGGAAACAATACAGACGTTGTGACGCAATTTAACCAAACGAGGAGAAGGGGGGGGGGCAACTGTTTGCTTTTGTTCACCTCTTTTTGATATCCTTCCTATTTAGTTTTGTAAAGGCAATAAATTGTTGGGATTAATCATCAAGCAATATTGAAAACTCATTGTATGTATCAATGAAAATAAAACTGATCGTAGTTATCGGATAATATAAAATTGGTCTGATACCAATCAATGAATATAAGACTTGTCGGAAGTATGAAGGAATTTAAGGCGAGTCGTAAGTATCAAGAAAATAAAAACTGATCGTAGTTCTCAAACAATATAGGACTGATCATAGGTTTGAAGCAAAATAAAACTGTTTGGATGACTTTGTTTAGCGGCATATTACGCTCTATGTTTAGTGCCGAAATCTAAATATTTTATATGCATTTTTTTCCTTTTATAGATAATAATGGTTTAGTGATGTGTCTTACTAATTAACACATAACTGGAGGAAGGACGTGTAGATATATATCTTTCCCAAAGGTATTTGCGCGTAGATGTATGGGAATCGATGTTTCAACGTGATGTGGTCGTAAACAAAATAAGATTGATCACAGGTTTCGAGGAATATAAGGCTGATAGGAGGTATCAGGAAAGTAACGCTAATCATAGATATCAAGACTGATCCTAAGTGTCAAGGAAAATAAAACCGATCACAGGTTTCAAGGAATATAAGACTGATAGTAGGTATCAGGAAAGTAACGCTAATCATAGATATCAAGACTGATCCTAGGTGTCAGGGAAAATAAAACTGATCATAGGTTTCAAGTGATATAAGACTGATAGTATGTATCAGGAAAGTAACGCTAATCATAGATATCAATACTGATCATAGGTATCAAGGAAACATATTTATTGCAGATAAATCTATAGGAAAATAAGATTATGTAAGAAAATAAAACTCATCTGGTGTTGAGGGATACCAAGTCATGTATGACGAAAAAATAAAACGTGACTATGTATCAAGGAAAATAATTGTGATTGAACATATAAAAATTTTAGACTAGTATTAAATAACCAAAAAATTAACACTAGTAATAGGTATAAAATAAAATAAGACCGGCAAATGCTATCAAGGAGAATAAGACTGATAAAAAGTATCAAAGAAAATAAACTGGTAATATGTATCAAATAAAATAAGACTGGTAATAGTTACCAAGGTTAATAAGGCTGGTAATAGTTATCCAAAAATAAGACTGGTAATATATATGAAGGAAAATAAGACTGATAAAAGGTATCAAAGATTAATAAGGCTGCTAACAGGTATCAAAGAAAATTAGATCATAGGTATCCAGGAAAAATTTACTAAGAAAGATATGACTGTTCGTAGGTGTCAATGAAAATGATCCTTTGTGTCAAGGATTTCATAGCGGATAAAGCAAAAAAAAACGTATTGAAATAAGTTTTCTTTTATTAACAACACTATGAGTCATTAATAGATTAATACTAGTGCGTTCTTCGCTAGATAAGTCGTATAACTGTCGATGGCATTTAGTGGAAACCTAAAAAATTTGAAACGACGCCATTTTGTTTATTTTACTTTGCACAGCAGGTGAAAAACAAATTTCTCCAACTTTCACATTTCTATCTTCAAAACCTCAAACGATATCAGTACAAAACAAAGAAAAAAAATTGGATAAAGATCACTTTAGCTTTTAACATTATTATTATTATTGTTTTTATTTCCTTTGATATCTGGCGTTTACACATTTCTTTCCAGGTCTCGCACAGGGACCTAAGGTTAGAAATGGCATCATGACACTTTCCACTGCAAAACAGAAAAAAAAATAACTACATAGATAAAGCCCTTCGTAAAGTGTGGGCTGTACTTGTCAGAACAATTTTTTGTATCTCTTTGAGGCATGGACTTCCAGGGATCCCTTCAATCAGCCTACTGGAATCTTTTCCAACCAGTCCAAGGGCTCCAACTACAACAGGAATTGTTGATGTTCCCATGTGCCACATTTTTGAGATTTCTATTTCAGGGTCCTTGAATTTTGACAGTTTTTCGAATATCTTCAAAGACACATTGCAGTCTGCAGGGACTGCCATATCAATAAGGACGCACTTATTTTGTTTGTGGTCTTTAATAACAATGTCTGGCCGGTTGGCTTTGATTGTTCTGTCAGTGTGTATTGTGTAGTCCCATAGAATTGTAACAGGTCCTATCTCCGTAACCGGGTCAGGGTGGTGTTCGTACCAATTTCTTCCAGTTTCCTTCCCATAGGAGTTGCAAATTTTCCAGTGCAGATATTGGCCCACTCTGTCATGCCGGGTTTTATATTCAGTGGGTGCCAAAATCGTGCAACCTGATATAAGATGATCAATGGTTTCTGGATATTTGTCACAGAATCTGCATCTTGGGCTAACACAGTATTTTAGTAAATGTGCTTGATAATTCCTAGTTAACAAGCATTGGTCTTGTGCAGCAATGATAAAACCCTCAGTTTCACCTTTCAACCCTGCACTACGTAGCCACTGATGGGTGCGGTTTTTGTCTACGTCTGCTTGTTTGGTACGGCCAGAGTATTGGCCATGGAGCGGTTTATTTTGCCATTGTTTCTTTATCTGGTCGGTCGCATTTCTCTTTGCATTCTTTTTTAAGTTTTTTGCAGCTTCAGCCGGTGTACAGTGATGTATTTGAATTTCTGTGCCCATTTGAAGCTCTTTTTTGAATTATTATTATTATTATTATTATTATTATTATTATTATTATTATTATTATTATTATTTCCTTTGGTTTCTGGTGTATACTCATTTCTTTTCAGGTCCCTACCAGAGACGTAATGTCTAAAATGGCATCATGATATTTTCTACTGAGCAGTTTCCAAAAGAACGCACATATTTTACATAGATAAAGCCCTTCGTAAAGTGTGGGCTGTGCTTCGGAGGACAATTTTTCGTATTTCTTTAAGACATGAGCTACCGGGGATTCCTTCAATGAGTCTATTGGGATGTTTTCCAATAAATCCGAGGGCTCCAACTACAATTGAAATTGTCAATGTCCTGATGCGCTACATTTTTGAGATTTTGATTTCAAGGTCCTGGTATTTTGATCGGGTTTTTTTAAGTTCTTTAAAGATACATTGCAATCTGCAGGGACGGGCGGCCATGTCAATGAGGAAGCACATTTTGTCTTTGCAGTTTCTAACCACGATGTCAGGGCGATTAGCTTTGATTGGTCTGTCTGTGTGTATTGTAAAATCCCATAAAATTGTTACAGGTCCTATCTCCGTAACCGCGTCTGAGATTATTATTATTATTATTATTATTATTATTATTATTATTATTCCTAATTCTCTGCGGCTCCTACTTTTGTCCACTTTTATTGAACAGTTGTGAAGCCAGACGATTCACCATTATGACAGGTCCAATCTTTTCATTGCATGCGCTTGTCATTCTTTACGTTCGATTCGAATAAATGAAGCGTGAGATTCTTGCTAGGAAACGTCAAGATACCGATTTGGCCAGTATTGCACTCCACTGATTTTATGCGGGAAAGGGCAGAAATCGGCATTGAACAGAATCGTTGCTATTCAGACAAAAGTATTTTCTATCGCATTCGGCAGAAAATTACACGCACCAAATTTTATATGCACGTAGTGTAGGTATTCACTTCACTTAGTTGTATACATATGTGCATAAGTATATACGTACCTATTTATACGCATGCGCGCACACACACACACACACACATATATATATATATACATATATATATATATATATATATATATATATATATATATATATATATATATATATATATATACAGTTGTATGCACTATACTTACAAAGTAAGTAACGTAAGGAGAACCGCTAAAACAATGAAATGTAAAATTTATCAAACTTGGAATAATTGACATTCGCATATATATATATATATATATATATATATATATATATATATATATATATATATATATATATATATATATATATATATAAGGTGGTTTGAAAGTCTTGTCACCCCTAGATAATATCATTTTCTATTTCAGATGGCTGAAACGAGTTTCTACAGACATTGACTATGTGTGACAGCGTCAGTAAATAAACTGAATCCAGTACTTGTATTACTGTATTACTTGTTTTATACTTCTCATTACTTTTTCGTTGGAGGTGACACGACTTTCGAATCACCCAGTATATATATATATATATATATATATATATATATATATATATATATATATATATATATATATATATATATATATATATATGTTTGTGTGTATATATATATACATGTATATATATATATATATACACGCAGACATATATATATATATATATATATATATATATATATATATATATATATATCTTCTATATATATTATATATACGCGGTACTTATTGGAAGGTGCTCAATATCAGAGACAGAGCTAATATATTCATTTGTATAGATATGATTTTATGACCCTGGTTTTCTCTCTGATCATCGCATAAGCATGAAACACAAGGTCACAAACTTATATCTATATAAATATATATATATATATATATATATATATATATATATATATATATATATATATATATATATATATATTACTCCGTTATAATGATCAGTGAGGTGAAATATATGTAAAGAATCAATAGTTTCTACATCCGTCAATATTTCATAATACCCTAAATGCTATTTATCGGCTATGTATGTTTGAGTATATGGCCTTTTTTGTGTCGGCCCGCGCAACTTTATTCAGACAGCTTTGAAGTCTCTCGATATTACAGGATATACAGAAGGCAAGGAATATAGGGGAAAGCAATGCAAAACCTCCCTAGCGGTCTTGTGTAAATGGATTACAGAACCATTTTTAGGAGAGATAACAAATAAAGGAAGATTTATTAAGATTGGTAAGGACAGGTAATTGTGGCGAGCCATGGTCGCCAACGTCCTGAAGAGATAGTCCATAGAAGGAGATTGTCATTTATTATGGTCGAGCTTTCTTTTGTGCAATTTCCTCTTCTCGTTTTGATATATCTGCATTCATAGCATTGATTAAACGTCAATCGTAAGATTTTTACTGCTTCGATGCATAAAAATCCACAAGCAAAAACTACTGTCTTCTTAATTATGGAAGGGAATTTCATGGCAGATCTCAAATAGCTGTTATAAAAAGACGATTAACCCAACAAAAAACAACTATTTCTTCGCATACATTATTTTATTAAGCATTGAGCAACATATAGTAAATCCTTATCAACAATAATTTCGTCTTCCACGTCGTCAACAAGCAAATCAAATTAGCCTTTAGAAAGAAATAACGCAGATAACCATCGTGATATAATCAGAAAGGAGAAAAAGTATCATTAACTTATTCTACTGTAATCAGATAGACCCTAACGATAAGCACGATGAAAAAGCCATTAAATATATAATTTCTCGATACATATCACTTAATTATTGAAATAAACACCTTAGATTTGTTATTTATAATACAAAAAGGCTAAAACATCAAAATTAAACATTACCAAAACATTACCAATACCTAAGAACTTAGTCAAAACGATAACGTTTATGTATTCTCGCTTTCCTTGAGAGATTGTATTTCTAAATTCTTACATTGGTTACATGCACACTACAGTCCCTCTTAGACTAATTTGTCTTTAATCGAAACCTATCACAATTTTTGCAGCTATCAATCATCACATCACATACGAAAAAAAAATTACGAGTATTAACATAAGAAAGATTTTCAGTAGATAATACAAAATGACTGTACAAGATACAGTGCAGTTAGGTTTACTATTTACATTATTCGGACTATTTTCCTCATCCTTGCCGGCATATTTATTACAACGTTTCGGCCGTTGTACGCTCCAGCCTTCTTTGAGGTGGGAAGAAAGTTTGTGGAAATATGCAAAGGAAAGGATAAGCAAATTTGCCGAGAAGTTGCAGCTGAAGAGGACGAATAATATAGAATGAAGATTTGGGACAAAACATTTTACTGTGCAAAGCAAGCCGGCTGGCGATTTTGCTGCGGGTAACCACCCGTTCTCGAGTTGCAAAGGCACTGCATTTAGTAACCGCAGGCCTGAGATTAGAATTTCTTTTACATGCGGCATGTTCTCGTGTTACCTTTAGATAGACAACTGTTTCACTGCATGTAAAACGCCTAAGTTCGATCGACGTTTCGACTATATCCCAAGAGATCTCCAAATATCTCTTCGACCTAAAACCAGGATTCCTTTTTTAAATGATTGAATACATATACACCCATGTGCAAATGAATTGAAGCAATCGTTTTAGTTTCCGTTATTTCACCATATGGTCAGTTTTAGACCCACTGAAGTGAGAGGGTGTAATCGATTTCTATTTTCCCCAGATTAGGCCATTTGCAGTGGTGTGCAGTAATATCTCTTTTCGGGGTGTATGATGAAATTTGATTGACCTTGAGAAATATTGCGTCATCTGTGATTGCATCAGATTTTATCACGCCCAGACACTATTGTCTAGTTTAGTTGTCCTACGGCCGTTGTCTGCGATGGACGTTACTTCAAGGGAGTGTACGAGAATTGTAACGCTGCACGAACTCTGGCAAGCCTTACAGAGTGATCGCCGATATTGTTAGTGTCAGCCTTTCAACTGTCAGTCGTGCCATCAAAGCGAGGAAACAAACTGGATCCATCAGTCCAAGACGTAAAGGAATATGCTGTCGGAATTGAAAATCAACTCCAAGAGACGACGTTTACGTGATCAGGGAGAATGTAAAAGATCCTAGGAAGACAAGTGACGCCATAAAGAGATTTACAAGTGAAAGGGATAAATACCAGCTCCTCAACGGTCAGGCGAATGCTTCTGGCTGTTCGACGCAAGACAAGTCGATCCGTGATAAAACAACTTCTGACGAATCCTATGAAGGAAAAACGCTACAAATTGGGACTGAAATACAAAAATTGGACGAAAGAACAAAGTAAAAAGTTATTTTCAGTTACGAGACTCATTTTTTGTTCATTGACAGAGAAGCCTGCATGTTCGCAGATCAACTGGTGATAAACTTCGAGAGCGAGACATTGATCAATTCGTAAAACATCACTTGAAAAAGATGTTTTGGGGCTGCTTTCGTTACTATGGAGTTGGAGGTTTGCATATCATTGAAGGACCACAGTAAATCGAAGATTTCCGAAGAAGAATCGTTCCAGACCTGAATAAGACGTTTCCTGGTATTTTTAGCAAGATTTGGCCCCATGCCATACCTCAAAACTTGTGATGGGATTTTTTACCAGTGAGCGAATGAAAGTACTATACTGGCCCGAAAACTCTCCTGATTTAAATCCAATCGAGAATCTGTAGTCAATCTGCAAGGAACGACTTCGTGGAATGGTCTGGACGACGAAAGAGAATCTCGTGACGGTTATTATACGGCGTATGGTTCCGTAGCCCCAAATCAATGAGGACTGCTCCAAATTTATGGATTCCATGCCAGATCGCATCAAAGAGCTTCTAAAAAAATAAAGGCGGATATACGAAGTACTAACATGTGCACTGCGTTATGCTTCACTGGAAAATTTCGAAAAAATACGAAAAAAGTAAATAACAACGAAATTATTCGTTTTGCTTCAATTCATTTTGCACAAAGGTATATATATATATATATATATATATATATATATATATATATATATATATATATATATAAAATTTGCACAAGAAAAAATAAGGATATGATCAGCGAAATCCCAAATAGTGGACAGTAATGTTATGAATTTAACAAAAATAAAAATGGCCCAAATTATCTCAAACAAGTGCATCGATTCTTTCAGCCGTCTTATCCTCCTCTTTTGTCCTGTATCATATAACTTGACTTCATTCGACTGTGGAAGATAAACGTAACTTACACTGCATACATGATCAGCCATGCATGATTTCAATGTGACTACCCGGACTGCATAATTTCTAATTTCTTCCGCCGTTACTTTTATTCTAATAATCTCCTGAGTGAACATTGCATGGATATGAATACTATCTGATAGCTTCTGATTAAGAAGGGACACATTAAAATTACACTACTTGAGTAGAAACATTACGTTTAAAGCTAAAAAGTGACATAACTAGATTGTCGTAATCTAGTGAATTAAGGCGTTGAATAAAACATGACAAGTTCAATCCCTGGATCGGGAAATATATAAAAGCTATATAATTTGTTCCGATGGAAGAAACTATAAAGTGAGAAATGGCAAAATAAACTAGTGGCAATTAAATGGTACAAGGAAGGCGACTTCCTTGTGTTATTGGAATGTATGGAGGTCGAGCCCAGCATGCGGCACCACTGGAAAGTGGCTGAAAACCAAGCCTTGTAAGTGAAACTGGAACTCTTGTAGGCCATCGATAACTGTGCTAGCACGAAGCCACAAGTCATCGTGGTCGAGGTCTTGAGCGTGCCAGCTTTGTTCAAATCGTTGATCAGGCTAGATAAGACGCTCTCTCCCAGAGGCTGTAACTAAGGTCTGCTCAGCGTAGTTGCAGTATGAATCACAGGGGGGAGGGGGCTCTGTGGGTGTTGAACAAACACAAATGTGCCTGAGCGAACGTCTGCAATAAGGATTGGCTAGCCGCCCAAGTAGACGAGTATCCTCGTATACGAGTGGCCAGCTATATATATATATATATATATATATATATATATATATATATATATATAAAAGAACTGAAAAGTTGCAAATTAAAAAAAATTGAATGTTTTTTTTGTGAAAGTATTTATTTATATTTTTTTATATATATATATTTGATATTTCAGATCGGCCCCGATCTTTCTTCAGAAATAGCTGTTTTCAGAAGTTTGTTTACATTAAGTAGCGTCCGTCGCGAGACGCGGACGTCACGTGATATGGAATGCAACTGTGTTTGAATATCTCTCACGTAAATCTAACTGTATTTATATTTTAGATGTTATTTTTTTTAAATTTTAACTATATCTAACAAAAATGTTTTGTTTAACTATTGAAATATTTATAAAGATTTAAAATACCCAAGTCTTTATTTAACCCTAGTTTATATGTATTTAATTTTAAAATCCAGTATTTTTCTTTTTTTCTGCGTGTGTATGTGGAACTGAAATCTATCAATACACATTTACAGTTTTCTAATGAGTGTCCTGGTTGGTTAAAATGATCAGCTATGGGGTAATAAGGATTGTTTTGAGTTAGAAATATTCAAACACAGTTGCATTCCATATCACGTGACGTCGACGTCTCGCGACGGACGCTACTTAATGTAAACAAACTTCTGAAAACAGCCATTTCTAAAGAAAGATCGGGGCCGATCTGAAATATCATATATATATATATATATATATATATATATATATATATATATATACTTTCACAAAAAAACATTAAATATTTTTTAATTTGCAACTTTTCAGTTGTTTTTTCTATATTATATACATATTAAAAAAGTATACGTGGCTTCTCATTATGCTATATATATATATATATATATATATATATATATATATATATATATATATATATATATATATATATATATATATATATTGGGGGTGTAAACAGGGTGTATATAGGCACCAATACTAAATGTTGACAGTGTGTTTTATGCTTAAACGCAATTTTCCACTACCATGTAGGCAGAGGTGTAATTTGATTTAATCTTCCACCCCCATATCCAGGGAATTGCGTTTAAGTCTGAAAGATATTCACCATTCAGTGTCGATATCTATGTCTACACTGTTTATATTTACATACGCCCTGTCCCTGATACTGAGCACTTTTCTTACATATATATATACCATACCTTAAACACTATATTATTAGGAAGGACATATATATATATATGTGTGTGTGTGTGTGTGTGTGTGTGTGTGTGTGTGCGCGCGCGCGCGAATCTGAACGTGCGTCTGCGTGCATTACACCACCATACATCCAAGATTTAAAAATAAATTCCTGAAAGAATTCAGCAAATTAAAAACGAAATCCTTGTTTTATGGTAATATTATACAATTTATCTAAACAAAAATCAGGCAGATGAAGCTCGATAGCTCAGGAAAGCAGTAAATTGTTATTTTCTGTCTTCTTAATTTTTGTTCTTTTATTGTCCTCTCTCTTTAATAGTATTTTTTTCTCATATTCTCTAACATTCAGTAAACCCCTTTGCATCTTAGTGGCTTTGTTGCCTTTCTTGGGGGTCAAATGATTCAAAATAAAGTCTATCTAGAGGAAGGAAAAGTCTATCTAGAAGAAGGAAAACTAATTTTAAACCTTCTTGTTCTTTTATTGTCCTCTCTATAGTAGTTTTTCTCATATTCTCTAATATTCGGTAAACCATTTGCATCTTAGTGGCTGTATTGCCTTGCTTTGGGTCAAATGATTAAAATTAAAGACTATCTAGAGGAAGGAAAACTAATTTTAAGCGTCCGTTGTCTTGCGGTCATATCCAAACACCGAACAGGGTATGGACGTAAATCCAGACAGAAAACCCGGAGTAGAGCCCTGAAGGTGGTTGGGCTGTTAACACTGGCTACTTTACGGTAACTCCTGCAGCCAAGCCAGGACCAAATGTAATGCTTTCTATTCCCTTGGATCTTGTCGGTACGGCCGAGGATAGGATCATGTAGTCATATACGTCAGATAAACAGATGCAGACGAACAGGTGCTGATTTTTTTTAAAAAAACGGATAAGCCACAGAAAACTATAAAAGATGCTTTCATGATTGATTGATTAATGTATGAGGTTATATACATCAAAGAGTTTGTCTATAGATTATGCTGGTAAATCAATATCATAAATTTGAACGATCGGAAATGTTACTCCGAATAAATCCCGCTGTTTTTTTTATCTTTATTATCATTTGACATGATTCTCTCTTACGATAGCTCCCAACCATACCTTCTTTAAAAAAGCTCAGTTAATTGATTCGTTTTTTTACTGTTTATCAACCCATTACAGCTAATTTAAAGCCAGAAAATATATTTAGATTGTAAGAATTGGAGGAAGAGATAATAATAGTTAAATGATACAAGTCATACTAATTAACCCATAGCTGGGGGTTGAACAGGTTGATTCCTACCTTTCATAAGGCTATTAACACGAAAGTGAATATAACGAAATCAACGGAAATTGTAACTCGACTTTCCGATTAACAATTTCGAGCCATTATATTCATTACACCATCTGCACGTCCGAGTTTACAGAAAGTGATATTCCCAAGCGGTCACTCATCTAGGTACTGACCAGGCTTGACTTTGCTCAACCGATGATCGTACGAGAGCTGGTGTTTCAGCGTGAGGTGGCCGTAAGCAAGCTCAGTTGATTGGTTGATCGATTCCCTTTCTACGGCATATCAACCCTTTGCGGACAATTTAAAGACAGAAACTAATTTTAGATTTTAAGAATTTTTATTTTATGCAGATAATAACGATTTAGTTATACATGACTTACTAATTAACCCATAGCTGCAAGGAGAATATATTTCCCAAGGTTATTTGTGCGTAAGTGAATATAACGAACCCAACTGGATTTCGAACTCGGCTCTCTGATTAGCAATTCCGGGCTATTATTCATTACACTACCCACATATCCAAGATTACAGCACCTAGGATTCCCATGGGGTGACCCATCTAGGTACTGGCCAGGCTCGACATTAAAGTCGGTGATCTTATGAAAACTTTTATGTTTTAAATGTATTTTATACGCCTTACCAGGTCTACGCACGGTTTGAATTTAGAGTTATTCTTTTCCTAGATTAGTTACCAACCATGGCTAAAGAACTCAGTCTGTTCTTCCATTTAACCTATTGCAGAGCGAAAAGAGATGGATCCATTACTTCCCCAAGTGTATTTGTGCGAAAATGAGTGCAGCGAACGCGGTCTGCTTCCCTTTGCGATCAGCTATTCGTTACATTAACGTACGTCATCACGCATATCTTGTGACTCCGTATAGTGAATGACCCATTCGTAATATTCAAACAATTTATAAACGATAATAACACTTCCTAAGACTCTTCCTCAATTCGGTTTCTTATATAGGCCGGCCACTGAAAAACTAAAGTCATAACTTGTTCGCTTTTCAACCTTTTTTATTTTTTATTTCATTTATTTATTTATTTGCAGGTTATAGAGCATCCCTTGTAGATTAAAAAGGCTACGCATGATGTCCAGCGACGAGTAAAACTCATGGGGTTTTTCTATTCCAATGAAAGATCAATTATTCAAAATCCGGCAACATTTTAATGTCAGAGTATTTCCTAGCGATAACATGACTCGGAACCTAATCTCCCGGTTTGAAAGAACTGGATCAGTCGGCGATCTTCCGGGAAGAGGTCCTAAACGCTCTGTGGGCATTGATGCTGCGATGGAAGCTGTAGGGCAAAGTCTTCTTGAGGATCCGTCAGATTCTACCCGTCATCGATCTGCTGAACTTGGCATCGCCAGAACTGGATTTTAAAATGTTTCTATACAAGATTCAAATGGTCCAAACTTTACTACTTCAAGATACTCAAGTGTTTGCAAAAGTTATTTTTTATCAGAAGCACAGAACATATATGGCAGCAGTAGTCAATGCACGGGGGAATGGTAGATTTATAAATGTGCATTTAAGATTCTGATGAAAGAAATTGTCTGACACGTTACAGTGAACCAACTTTCATAGCAGTAGACTTACCACTTCAGGTCTGTGGAAAGCGTGAGCACATGAAGGCGCAAAGAGTTGCTCTTATGAAGGTTAGCATTCCGTATCGTTATTAAATGAAAGCAGTTTTGTTTTGGAGGTGTTAAAATTTAGAAGCCATTGCTTGCCCCAGTTAACCACTGATTGGAGACCATTTCCGTGAGCAGTTTTTTACTTTGTCAGGCCTGTTGGACTTGCAACTAAAACAGAATTGAATATGTCCCCCAGCGCTTTATCCTTGAACCTAAGTTGTTTCTCTGTATTAAATTGAAATCAACTATAAACGTGTCCGTTCAACACGATCTATGATTTGCTTGGAAGAATTCGCTTGTGGAGAAGGCCAGCATACCAAACCCTATGGAACGCCCTAGTTTCTCCGTAGAAATTTTCAAACATCTTTACAATTCTCGCTTATTGTTTATTGTCTAACGGCTTTTAAATATTTACAATGGTTATATCGGGCGGACAAAAAGACACTATTCGGAAATAAATTACGGAAGTAAAATAATAAGTTCATAGCTTAGTGATGATAAAATAAGGTCTTAACGAGTCAGCAAAATTAATTCAGTCGTAAATCTTATTCACATCGATCAGTTAGTTAAGTGTCATACGTGATACACGCTTGTCGATCATGTCTGTTTGGATTCATGACTGCCGAAGGAGAAGATTTTCTGGCAGTAGGTTGCCGTTTCTTTCTGTGGTACACTTGTTGCTAACCAAAGCTATAGGACGCTGTTCGTCCTGCAATTCAACCTATAACTGAGAGGAAAATAGACCGGTTCATGCCTTTCCCAAGAGTACTTGCGCTAAGGTGAATGAAACGAAACCTACTGGGATTCGAACTCAGCTCTCCGATTTACTCAACTTTCAATTATAGTCACATCAATAGAACATTATATATATATATATATATATATATATATATATATATATATATATATATATATATATATATATATATATATATATAATTTATCGTCTGATATATAATTTATCACCCTGTCTTTCGTATTCAATGAAACGTGCATGAAAGAAGGATTGCTGCCTAAATACACAAATTTTAAATATATATATATATATATATATATATATATATATATATATATATATATATATATAATAGAAATTGTAAGGAGGATTTGGTAACTATAATTAAGTAATTCATTTAGTCTGAAAGAAACTTCAACAGAATGCAGAAAGCACTGGACGGCCGTTTCATCCTATATTTGGGACTCATGACTACCACGAATTGAAACCCTGACAGTTAGGTTGTCAAGCAAACACCATACAACTATTCCAATGGTCCTCGGTGACGAAGAGGTAGAAAATCAGACTCAATATAGCGCCGCTCACTGACATATTCTGTGGTGGATCTCAACTGAAGTTCTCTGTAACCATAGGACTGTGCCCCCGGAGCCACGACTACTATCACCAAGCCGCTCAAACTGAAGCATTAGAAGCTGGATCAAGCAATGATATACATATGATAGAAATATATATATATATATATTGATAGATCCACATACCTTCATCACTCACCCCATGTTGCTGTTGAAATTGGTTTCGTCAAGCACGATGTAGCAAATGTAACATGTCCCAATATTTATGATCATTATTTGCAAATATTTTATATTCACAGCTCATAACTGATCAGACTCAGAATTTTCCCCTAGTCTCGATGAACGGCCGCTCTGTCAATGAGTCTCCATATTTCGAATATCTACCGGGACTCAAGTTCACTTCAGACCTCAAGGGGAGTTGATATGTACGATCAATTGCCAAAGATGTTGGGAAATTGGTTGGTTCACGCTAACACTCCACAAAGTACTTGGCTTCTTCTAATAATCTTTTTCTATACGAGTGAGATTAGAACAAAGAAATGGACAGTTGCTGACATATCTCTGTTGAATATGCTCAATCCTCCCATTTCAACCTTGACAGAGCCTAAATTCCATGTGTGGGATGTCCTGTTTTTACCCTGCTGCCTCTTTCCTACATGTGCTGCTCTCGCTATTCAATCGCTATTCGCACGGCAAATGTTCGAATAAGCCCTCTTCATCTGATCCACCAATTCAAACCTATACAGCTGAGGCCCATCACGCGGCATCCACGAAGTCGAAACACTCCCACTCCCTCCGTATTCCAAATCTAACGATGAAGTTCCACTCAGACAGCTTTTTCTCCAAGAACTGCTGCTTTAGGGAACAGACTCCCGCGTGGATGTTACCCGAAAGCTACATTCTTAACATCGGCTGGAGCTGTAGAATACGCTTACTGCACTTCTGCAGAGGGATAGGACCCCCCCCACACACACACACACACACACACAAAATAGGGCATCTCGAGTATGACGATAAACTACATCCGCGTCCAGGGTAAGACAATGTCCAAGAGCAAGAACTCTAACAAGGAGGTTATGAGGGGCGTGGAACCACCCTCTTAATTGCTGGTGTTCCCAGGTCCACTCTGACCTGGGGTGTTAGCACCTGTTAGGGTCCCAGCTATGGGCAAATAGTTAATCCCGAAACTGAAGTAAAAAGCATTATAAAAGTGTACAAATAGATTTTAGTGACAGAAATACTTTGAAAAATATTATTACCAGAAATTAATTTTTGAAAAAAAATTATCAGCAATACGTGTGATTGTACTCAAAAATATAAGTAATTGAAAAATGGTTCAAATATATATATATATGTATATATATCTTTTTTACCAAACTATCGCTATGTATCTATTTCAAAGATTTTGATGGCATTAAATGACCCACTGAGGTTGATATGCCATGAAACAAAACAACCAAACAATCAACCTACTTCTTGCTCTAGTATTGGCACACCTCATTCCCCTCTACCTTGAGCGTCTCTTGAACATTTGGGTGAATATAAGTAAAGAAAAGGATGGATGAGCAGCATAAAAATGATGCATTCACATAACAACCTAAATGAAGTAAATAAAAGATAAGTGGCAGGAATAAGTAGTCGTTTTTGCTTGGATATGCAGCCGCATAACACTACAGTAGCTACGTACAAAAGCAATGCCCAATGCAAAATCTCTTTCTTGCCTCTTTCTTTTCGGACATGCAAAATGGCGGACATAATATGCCAAGCGTTACTGGAGGACTTAAATTCACTAACTTGCTTTTGCCCTACGTTTGTCAAACATCTCATGAACACACGTAGAGACATAATGATGTTACTGGTACGAAAACACGGTCTCTATATTTACACATTGTTTTCGTTGTTATTTCCTTCACATTTCAGCTTTCCTTTTATTCTGTTTCCTTGATCATGTTTACGGAGTATTCTCCATCAGAAATAGGAACATAATTTATAATAATTAAAAATTAATATAGAAGTTTCTTCGCTGATTCCGTCTAAAAGCCATGTTCCTGAAGCCTCGAAGACCAAACTGCAATAGAATAAAATCTGTAGTAATACAATAAAATAAAAATAGGGTGAAAATCTTTGAATATTCTGGATATTAAAAAAAGGTCATTAGAACTGTCTCACGAGTTTTATTTCTTTTCAAATGAATCTAAAATTTCCGAACGGAAAGTCTCTCAACATTTAAAATAAAACTCCGCTATGATCTAAGGGAGAATCTGTGTAATATGATGTCGGCTATTTCGAGTTCTAGAAACAAGGTATATCTGTACTGTTCAAGTGTGAAGATTACAATATTTAAGTGAATATGTCTTGATTTTGTCAATAATGTCGTCTTCAATAATGAAAAAAATCAGGGAACGACGTAATTATTCTCTGAGAATAATTTGTTTATTTAATTATAACCATTAAAACAAAAAGTAAAAAAGAAAAAAATGTAATCCTTAGACGTCAAATTGAAAAGAAAGAAAAAAAGGCTGGCCAATTTTCGTTCTTCAGTATTCAAAGGTCGATCGAGGAATTGAAATGAGTGTGTACGGTCACTTATTTATTTTACGCCAACCTCCTGACTCAACAGACTAAACGCACCCAGCTTTTCATTTAATCACATCAGATAAACATTTTCTCAGAAACGAAACCTTTAGAAGTTTAAATGATATCAGTGCAGTATTATCAGAATTCTTCTATTAGAATATTTAGATTCTTTCAACAAGGAATAGAATATTAACGTGTCTCAGGAAATATTTGACATTGCAAATCATGATGGCCAACATGATAACAACCCTAATTTTTTTACATTTGGAAAGCTTTAAATAAACCTCCCCAAAATAAGACAATACTTTTTAAACAAGCTTATATACTCGAATAGCAAACGATTAAATTTCAAAGCCTCACACTTGTTTCTTAATCATAATTTCAATTTTTTGCCATTAATTATTTAAACTCGCCATTGCATATTTAGATAAGGATATAAATTACATCATTTGTTGTCTTGATTAATTATCCTGAATCTTAACGTTTATAAATAGTGGCGACATCTTCCAAGCAGCAAGCGTCTAATCCTTTGCCGTTTCGATCAGTTATCCTAAATCGTAACATTTATAAATAATGTCCTCAACTTCCATCAAGCGCCATATTGTTTCATATCTTCTTTTTGCGCTATGTCCCTTCAGGATATGGGCGATCATGATCATCGACAACGTCGTATTTTTTTTCTTGTTTTATTACCGTGAACTTTTGACTCTTTACCTTTGCTTTTTGTCCGTGTTTTGCCATCCATTTAATTTAAAGTATAACAATAGTTACAATAGAAGCAATACGGAATTTAAAACAATGAATAAAATTAAATTTATTCATTGTGCCCAAGAGTTTTAGACCATGAACCCAGTTTAATAAATTATTTCTTATTTGTTTTTCCTTAAATATGCGCATTTTACACAACTCCTTCGAAATAAAAGAAAGATGATTCGAAACTCACATTCACAGAAATGTCTGCATTTATATAAAATGTTGTTAACATAGCGTTAGACACTGAATATCTCTGTTCTAGGACTTTACAAAAGAGGTTTTGATATATCTTTCTGTTGTGATGTCTTCGTGTCCGTGACCTGGACATCTTCCACCTACTGACGGATAATCAACTTATGTAGTAGTCACTGGACTATTCAAAATTTATTTGGCCTATGTCACTACACCTTCCCGAAACGTTTTATGACCTTCGTTCTTCTGTGACTTCTCCGAACAAAAGTATGAGAACTTATCTCTCTGTCTTGGATTGTGTACCGGGTTCTTTGTATTTGAGCCTAGGTCTGTACTGATCTTCATTCTGATCTTCCAACTCCATGTCAGATTCGCGCGAATTATCCGTCATTGTTTCTTTATTACTGTGTTCACTTTCGCCATCAGAAGCACACATGTTTTTCTTCTCTTTCCGGTTCCTCCTTTTATTTCATCCCGACTTCTTCATCGTCACCTCTAGGTTTTATTTGGTTACAATGAGAGAATAAATTTTGTCCACTTGTTGCTATTATTACGGTATTATATCCCTTTTGTGTAATAAGATTAACCTTTTCAGGTTTTGACTGTCTTTTTGTGCCACATTTTTCGTTTAATGAATAAGATATTGTTATAGGTGATCTAATTCGTCTTTCCGTCAATGAAAAGAGACTTTGCATTCTACCAGCATTCTATAACTCAGTAATAATCTCGGTAGATAATTATCTATGATGTCTCTGGATAGGGAAAATGTCTTCAACCGTATTTTCACCGTCTGCACAATTCTTTCTGCAATTCCATTTGATTGCGTGTTGTGTTTTATAAGGATGGCATCTAATTTATTTTAGATGGCATCTAATTTATTTTAGATGGCATCTAATGTTTTAACCCCGTACACAAAGTTTCATCACAGAATTCTGGTGCATTGTCAGAGACAAATGTTTTTGGCATCCTAAGTCTGGAAAATATTAACCGTAATATTTGTTTTACCGCTGTAACCTTCCTATCCTGAACTCTAAACTTTTCAGGCCATCCAGAGAATGAGTCAACCAAAATTAAAAATAATTCTAAGCCTTTAATAGGTGCATGTTCCATATAAACACGAGACCAGAGTTTGATTTCTTTAGGCCATGAATATATTTTCGTTTGGCGAATTTTATTTTTATTTCGTTACATTTTGGGTACATTTGTACGTATTTCTCTACATCACGAGAATACCCAGGCTACCATGCTTCCAATTTTAATCGTCTCTGTGTTGCTGTTATTCACCAATAAACATCATCATGTGCGCCTTTTAATACTTTTTTCGTAATGTTTCTGGTTGTATTAAACGATCTCCATTACATATAAGGCCCTTCTCTATAGTTAACTTGTGCCTTATCTCTTTATAGGGTCTCTGTTCTGTCGAAATCAAAGGTCATGAGCTTTACGGCCCATCTTAAAATCCTACAAGATGTAACTGTAGATAACTTCTTCCTGGGATTAAAAAATAACTTTAAGGGTTTATGGTCAGAACTAAGTAGAAACGTCCTAATAAAAATTGGCGATCTCTACCTGTGCTTCATGTGATAGCTAACGCTTCTTTTTCAATATGTTAATCGTTAGCCTCGACTGATGTTAATATTCTAGAAAGGTACATTATAGCATGATCTACTTGAAACAAAATTGCTGAGACGACAGGCTCAATTGCGTCCGTATTTAAAATCACTCCATTTTTTTTTCTTTTTTTGTTTTTACGACGGTTTTTTTAGCTTTTAAGTTCTTCCTTTAAGTTTTTTTAGATTCTGTATCTTGCCATTGAGTCCATTTAAATTCATTGTTCTATTTTCGTAATTCCTCAATGTGTTATCTCAATTCACTATACTTTGCCAAATATCCGCTCTAAAAAATTTGCCAACTCTATAAAGATTCCAATTCTTTTTTTTTATTTGTGAGTGTAGATAACTTTGTGATTTTCTTTATCTTTCTCTTTTATTCCATTCTTTAGAAATCTAATAACCTGGATATATTATTGTGTAGTAATTTAACATACATTTATTCTTGTTAATGGTTATCCCCATTTTTTAATTTGTTTAAAACGTCTTCTTTTTGTTTTAGATATTCTCTACTAGTAGAACAAATGCGTATATAATCTTGATAGATGACCATATACTTAACATCACCTGTTAATACATTTTCAATGGATCTTTGAAAAATAATACTTAGTGTTTTTATATCATAAGGTATACGCTTCAATCTGAGTAAGCCTGTTGGAGAGTTAGTTGTAATGATCTCTTTAAATCTTTAGATTCATGATCTATTTAAACAAAGTATTTCATTTCCGACAAGTCGTGAATAACAGTTTCAATGTTTGAAATAAGGAACGAATCAGAGCATATTTTGTGGTTTATTCATATTTCTTAATTCCCACATATTCTTAAATCTCCATCCGGTTTTCGTAAAACAACAATGGATAAGGCCCAATTACTGTCACCAGGGTGGAACATGCTCTAAAATTCCTTGACCCACCATTGTTTTAGTTTAGCAACTACTAAACGTAGAGGTGAAGAGGAAATCTGCGAGACTAAAAGTAAAAGCGTTTACTTTCTTTTAATTAAATGTTCATTCTGTATCCTTTTAACATGGCCGAGTCATTACTTACACAAGAAAACTAATTAAGTATGAAATTGTTCACACTTAATTTTCTTGTATCCGCTTTCAAGACACATACACCCACGAGTCCATGACTTTTACATTTCACTACAGCGATGAGAATATTTTCGAAGAGTATCTCGGTCTCAAATGTTCCTTCAAAACAACCTAACGTTTTGATGGAAGAGCTATCGAACTGTCTTATTTTAAGCTAGCTTTTCTTTAATTTGGTTTTGCCCGTTCGCTCCCAGAAATTTATTGTGATTTGGGTGACATTACTCCCAGTATCTATTTGCGTGGGAAAAGTTTTAGCCATTCAATTTAATTTTTACTCTGGCATTTTTTTTACTTTATCTCTTTGTATCGCAAATATAACTGAATTCTCCTGGAGTGGGTTTGTATTTTCTACCCTTTATATTTTTCTTTTATGCTGGCAAACTGACTGGAAATGGTTTTTCTTTTAACAATTTCAATATACTTGCCCTAAAGTCGGGCTTTTCTTCTTGTCCCGTTCATGCTTTTTATCACAGTATTTGCATAGTACAAGGTAATTCTATATGCTGTAAGCTTCAACATTACTCTTGGATGAAATAAATTTTTCAATTAACTCTAATTGTTGCAAAGATTCTATAGTTGCATTCAAGAACATTTTAGTCATTTGTAACCGTTCCAAAATGTGTTTGCATGAAGCATGACACATACCATCAATTGATCTCAACTGTATCGATTTATCTTCAATGGTAATTTCTCCAGTGCCATGTTATTCCAACTCACAGAATCTGGAAGCCTCTCGTAGCATGTGTACATACTGTATTATTGATTCATTCGACTCCTGTTTGTTGGCGAGAAACTTTGTCCTCTCAGCAATAACCAGCTTCTTTTTCGGTCGCAAATTTCTCTCAGTAATGTCCGCATTTTGCGAAAAGGTCAAATGATCCAGTTTTCTGGCCTACGCCATGACAGAGATCATTCTGATAGCCTCACGTCCTGCCGAAAACAGATCTGTAAACTTGTTTTATCCTCCGGCCGTTTTTCTGGTCTTTTAACTTCTTGGCTCGCGCACACGCAGCAAAGTAATGAAGCTATGTTTCCACAAAGCCCGGCTAATCCAATGTTAGAAATTCTATCGGCGATGCCATATTATTGTAACGTCTTCTAGCTTATGACGTAGAACTCCTGTATCTACTGAGTGACGATTGACTTATTTAGTAGTCACTGGACACCCTGCCAAATATGACAAGTTCATTTTTCCTGTCACTAAACTTATAATATTGGTTACATAATTTATAATTTTATAATTTGACATTGGAAAGAACCTATTCACTATGAATAAAATGATAATCTAAATTGAAGACAATCTTAAATAAGACTTCGAATAATCGGTTCGCCACATATAGACGAACTTCTCATTGATTTGAACGGAATAAATAGAATTTCTGGCCAAATATTCTACTTTCTCAAGACATGGAAGAAGGGTTCCCTTGATGACGAATTCGTTACCAGTTTTTACCAGTTTACTTTTCTGTCTTGTTTTTGTGCAGTTCTTTTTAAACTTCTATCTTCCTACATTCGGATGGCTAACAGAAAAAAAACATGTTCGAAAATGCTCTTGTTATAATTTGGCATCAATGACTCTTCCACAAGAGAATAAAAGAAAAAAAACAATTTAATTTTCTTCCGATTAAATATATCCACAGTCGACACCCCAGAAGTTAGAGACAGCACCAATTATAAACAGAATCCTATTTCCTTTTGGGGTTCTACGTTGATGAGCGCGTGGGCATGCAGCGTTTTTTTTTTTTTGTTTTTTTTTCTTCGTTCTCTTTCTATCTTCTAAAAATTGAAAGAAAGCAGACGTTACCACTTTTACACAGAAAACGTCTACCGATTTATTTTTAATCAATTTTCTTTAAAGATAAGTACCTTTTATAATTAAATATTTCTTAAAATATCTACCTTGCGTTTTATTTAATATTCATTGATTTTACTATGAAAATCTAAAAAATCATAAAATCGATTTTAATCTACTCACTCATTCCTCTAACTTCTATTGCCATCATAACAGCTGTTCTAAACTGCCCTTCTTTTACGTGCCTTTGAGACGCAGGTGAATATGGCTCTCCACCATTTTCTTGTTCTTTGTCGTTCTTAGTAAATGTTGCCTTTTTGCTATCTCTCCTAATTCTTATTCTGCCAACCATTTAAATGATCTCATTAGGTAGGTTGTGTGCTGTTTTTCTCTGTCCCTCTTCATTAAGTCCTGTGAGTGTCAAATTCTCCAAGCCCCAAATTCTCATTATGTGCACTAGAAATTTCAACTGTCTCATTCAGTTACTAAGTATAAGTGCTCTTTTTGTTTCCATTTTCGATAAAACTTTGTCGTTGCTCTCATGTTCGGTCCATGGTATTCTCATCATCCTTCTGTTGAAATACATTCCTCAAGTCTCTTCTTCATCTGTGACGAAATTGTCCAGTATTTACTACCATGTAGGAGAACTGATATTACATAGCAGTTAAGTACTCTTTTCTTTGTTTCTAAAGTATGGAGACATAGGCAAAAATGCATATTTTGAAGAAATTAAACTTTCATTTGAATTAATTGAATTAGAATATTAACAAATATCTTCAATATGATTTCCTTCATTTCTGATGCATAGATTGATGCGCTTTGGAAGATTCACGTGAACTTGATGAAATAAGTCCACATCGGTGCTAATTTTAGCACATTCGCTCTTTATGCGTTCAATAAAGTGTTGCATCTATGATTTTTATTGAGTACACCTTCTCCTTTACCCTACCACAGAGAAAGAAGTCACTTCTTTCTTTTAAAAAAAACATGTTTAATCTGTGGAGGTAAAAGAAATATAGTTAATGAGATTTCCTATGAGTCCGGACTTTAGGGAAACCCTGTATTTTGCTAAGGTTTTCGAAGACATCTTTCGCTATTCTACTGTATCTTCGAATTAAGGTATCGCATTGTTCGTCCTGAACCCTTATAAATAATACATTCATATTACAATCATACAGGGTGTGATCGATAAATTGCCGTCTAAATAACACAAAAAATAAAAATAACTCTGACATCTCATTTTAACAGACATATTTAACTAAATTACACAAAAATATCTTGAAATACCAAAGAGTGAATCTATATTCCATAAAATTGCCATTGGCTTCAACCACAGCCTCCAAACGACTTTAGTATCTCCTAAACTATTCTGGGAGGTCTCCTTCATTAAGTTGATGAATGCTGCTATAACCCTTGCTTTCAGTTCATCTTTGGTGTTACAAGGACTTTTGTTGGTCGCTCGCTCAACTGCGCCCCATATATTATAATCAAGGGTTGTTGAAGTCTGGGTAGTTAGGTGACTAGATGTAAGTGTTGATGTGGTCGCAGAAATTGTCTGACAGCCATGACTAAGTTCTCCTGATTGTAAGGCATGGTGAATGGAGGCATAACGTCGCCCTGTGATCATTCCAAACATCTTCGTAATCACCATTAAACTCATCCAACTCTTTCGAATAATCTGCACTGTCCTCAGATTGACACTCAAACACTATGAAATTTTCGTATTGGAGCTTCCGGTACAACGGCTAATCAGGACAGTATGCCATGTCCAAATTTCTGGCGGAATGAATTGGAGCTCTTTTTCTCACAGACGGTTCCCAACTGACTCTACTATATTTTGTAATAGGCAAAATCAAAAAACAAAAAGCGCATGCGCGAAATGAAAAATATAAAATGGCGACAATTTAGCCATCCCACCCCGTAATTTGTTGTTTGTTATCATTTATCTTAAATCTTAACAATGTTCAGAAATAATCCTTATCTTTTCTAAGTATCAAACTGAGGATGTTCTTTCAGTATCGGGTGTTAAAATGAAAACTATCCCAATGTTTACACTTAGCTTTATTCAAAGAAAACTAATAAAGAAACGTCTGCTTTGATAAAACGACGTCACGCTCACTGCAGTCTCGTTCACTCGACACTGTGATATTCAATGCCATTTCGACCCAACGCTTTCTAAAAAACATATCGACAGTCTTATAAATTGTATTCATCGGGACATGAAAAGACAGCGCCATAGGACTCAGAAATATGATTCAAATAAACTCTTTTCCTGTTTTAGTTGTAATATTACGCTGGACACGTGTAAATGTAATTTTCTTTTGTTGAGTATCTAATCTTGTTTTGTCAAGTTACTCTAATGTTACTACAAATTTAATCTGGTTAGTTTGGAAAAACTACTTGACTGCTCAAACTTATTTTCCGTCTTCCTCGCTTTCTCTCCTTTCGTCTATTGTATCTCGTTCACAAATACACGCAATCCTGCATCGCAAAGCCGGCTTACATAGACAGAGGCGTAGTTCTGGTATAATTTACGTCTGCAGACCTATTAGTTGGAATACGTCTTTTCTATCTCTTTTGTTATGTTTGCAAAATTAGATCTGCAGGCGATATTCAAAAATTGCATCTCGGAGAATAAATGAAATTTTATATCATGTTTATTTTAAGACATTATTTTAAACCACTATCCCATAGAAAATATCTATTGAAAAATTGAAAAACTGATAGATAGATAGATAGATAGATAGATAGATAGATAGATAGATAGATAGATAATGACTAAAGATAGATAGATAGATAGATAGATAGATAGATAGATAGATAGATAGATAGATAGATAATGACTAAAGATAGATAGATAGATAGATAGATAGATAGATAGATAGATAGATAGATAATGACTAAAGATAGATAGATAGATAGATAGATAGATAATGACTAAAGATAGATAGATAGATAGATAGATAGATAATGACTATAGATAGATAGATAGATAGATAGATATTGAGTAAAAATAGATAGATAGATAGATAGATAGATAGATATATATTGAGTAAAAATAGATAGATAGATAAATAGATAGATAGATATTGAGTAAAAATAGATAGATAGATATTGAGTAAAATAGACAGATAGATATTGAGTAAAAATAGATAGATAGATAGATAGATAGATATTGAGTAAAAATAGATAGATAGATAGATATTGAGTAAAAATAGATAGATAGATATTGAGTAAAAATAGATAGATAGATAGATAGATAGATAGATAGATAGATAGATATTGAGTAAAAATAGATAGATAGATAGATAGATAGACAGATAATGAATAAACTGAGATGGATAGGTTGATAGATTGCACGTAATGTAAGGGAAAATTTTCCGTGGAATTCTTTGAATCGATTCTAGTAGGGACTAACTCAATCTAAAATTATTTTTCTAAAAGCAGCCAAAGATTCTACGCTCTGAACAGAGGTAAACTGAGATAAACACTTGTGACGTCTGCTCCAAAGTGCATCAATTGTTGCGACAGTACATATTCATAAAATCACACAGGCAGGAAAACGCCATTTGGAAATCTACGATTTGTCCTGAAGTTCCCTCAAAATCTGATAAATATGTTAGTACAATATTGTCTTGAAATGCTCCCAAGTTTTTATTCGTAGAACAGTTACTTGATTTATTTTATTTTATGATCAGGAAACTAAATAACAGTGAATATTTGGGCGAGTTTACTAGACAGAATAGGATGGTAGATTCATAAGATTAAACATGGATATCAATCAAACATGAACATATATTAAAAATAGGTATGAAATCAAAAATCAGTTTCAAAACAAATAAGCAAATATATTAAATATAGATATGAAATCAGATATAAGAGTTCCATATGAACTTTGAATATATATAAAATATAAGAAATCAAATTCAACAATTCATTTGAAATGAAATATTCAATTTTCATATCACATATGAAAATGCATCATAGCTATGAATATTAAAAAATCATATTTCCATATCAAATATAGACTGTAATAAATATATAAAAATCTACAAAATATTATAAGTCTTTGTACAGACGACGTTTGTAGAAAGACAATTTTTGGTGGAGTATTTAATATTTTATTTAAAAATTGGTTGGATGCACACAAAGGAAAAGAAAGGGAATTAAAGGTATAGTGCGAAACGCACTCAATGGAATCCTGCTCCGGTTTCCCCTTAGCCTGTGAGGCTTTTTTTAGAACGCCTGCTAAGGTTGCTTCGCCTGGGTGTTTTTGCAGCCTTTGCAGAGCTGGCAGGTTGGTCATCGCCACGGCACGCAGAAGAGTGCAAAGCAGAGGTTGAAGTAGACGCTATATGAGCATCTGTAACGGGAGTTATTATGTTCTCTTCCGCAGTCGCCTGTTCTGCATGTGTAACGTTAACGGTGTTAGGGGTCTACAATTGCTGACGTACGGATGTTCGTCGTGTAGGAGCCATTTGAAGGGTTGTAGAAATGCTGTGTAAAAATGCTGTGTAAAGGTATACTGGGCTGCGTAATAAAGACAGAAGAGAAGTAGCTAGCGACAGCAGTTAACTGTCTAATAGCAAAACTGAACTACGAAAAGTTAGAAATAGGTATGGAACGCTAAGATGGACTGGGCTGCGCAGTAAAGGCAGCACGCGGAGATAAAATGGGTAATGCAAACGTTTAAGCAAATAGGCAGTGAATTACTGAAGTGTACTGGGCCGCGCAGTTAAGGCAGTACCCTTCAACTTACAGTGAAAACTGTAACGTGGAGGTAAAATAGATTGGGCAAACGATTGAGTAAATAAGTAACTTGCGACAGCAGTTAACTGTCTAATAGCAAAACTGAACTACGAAAAGGTAGAAATAGGTATGGAACGCTAAAATGGACTTGGCTGCGACGTAGAGGCAGCACGCGGCGATAAAATGGGTAATACAAACGTTTAAGCAAATAGGTAACTTGCGGTAGCAGGAAGCTGTCAATTAATCCAAGGACAGATGCGTTAATGGCGATTAAATCAAGAGGTGAGTGCGGATGCAGCCGCGCTGAAGGTATTTAAAGGGAGCGTGACTTGTCATTGATTGGTGTAGCCTGGACAATGGCCATGACTTAGACCAATGAATGAGCTCACGCAAAATGGAAGTTGCTAGCGCGCATTTACGCAAGCGCAAGGCTTGGCCGTAAACGGGGTCAAGCTGCCTGCTGCATATGCAGCTTGGCTCTAACGCACGTGATGCCGGCGACGAGAATGCAAGGAGCTGCAATGAAGCGTTTGCTCTTTTGCTTTGTGCGACAACGAAAAGCTGCTAACCGTTTGCCGGCATTAATGAAATGGATTGGGAGGAAGCCCTGCTGTTTTAGCACAAAAACTTCTCGTCAGGTCTGGGATGCGGCCTGGGCTAGAGGAAAAGGTTTAAAGAATTGGAAAATGGACTGCTGAGGGCGGAACCATTTTCACTCAGCACGTATGCGGGTTTTTTTCAGTAAAGACGCGAATAAAGGAAGTGCTTATTTTGGTAAGATGCGACGATTAAAGCAAAAGTGTTGACAAATGTCATTTGTGGCTCAAAGTCAGACCTGGTAGCAGGGATAAAAAAGCCGAATTTCAATGGCCCTGCACCCATTCCAGAATTTGAGGT
>OZ038488.1:96892231-96944731 GCA_964036315.1 Acanthosepion esculentum | reverse complement strand
AGCTGGTAATATTATTTTTTCAAAAACGTATAGTTGGCAATATCGTTTTTCAAAAACGCACTGCTGGCAACATTGTTCCTTCGAAAACGTATAGCTGGTAATACTATTTTTCCAAAAACGTATAACCGGCAACCTTATTTTTTCAAAAACCGCCTTTCTCTTGGTCGTAGTTTATCGCCGTACCCAGTATGCGGATGTAGTTTCTCGCCGTACCCAGGACGCGGATGCAGTTTATCGTCATACCCATGGACTCGGATGCAGTTTACCGTCATACCCATGGACGCGGATGTAGTTTATCGTCATACCCAGGACGTGGTATAGTCAGGGAGTTCACTATTTGCCCACAGATGGGACCCTAACAGGTGCTACCACCCCGGGTCAACGTGGACCTGGGAACACCAGCAATTAAGAGGTGGTTCCACACTCCTCAAAACCTCCTGATCGGAGGCCATGCTGTTGGATGCAGTTTAACGTCATACCCAGGACGCTGGATGTGATGTAATAATTTCATATTTACTAAGCAGTCTATTACTACAGCAATGAGTTCAACCATCTCTGGATATCCTACGCGTGTAGCCTTGTGCCATACTTAGCTAGGCTAAATAATATTGAAATATACTTCCAGGAATTATTTTTTATGCCTATCGGGAATTTTTTCGTGGCGTCATTAATGTATAAGATATATTATAATTGGTCTCATGAGAAGAATATACGAAACACCTGAGAAAGATTTTTCAAAATTCAATTACCACTCAAATAGCGAGAACATTTTATAACAATTTTTTTAAAAAGTAATAATATTTATTTGCTAATTAACTTTTTAAAGTGCGAGACAGTAAATGTAAAAATTATATTTTATTTTCTGATATAGTTTGGAACAAGACATCAGCGAAGTACACAGTGATGATCGAACCTATATATATATATATATATATATATATATATATATATATATATATATATATATATATATATATATATATAAGTAAATGATTGGTGTAGATGGAATAAAATTCCAATAACTAAAAACACTATTCTTAAAAGAGTGCTCAATATAAAGTAGACCAAATATTATTTATTCAAATATTATAACATAAACATGTTATAACATCACTACAAAAATAGCCATTTTGTTTCAACACTTTTGGTGTCTTCTCAAGTGATGGTGTTGAATGTAAAATAAAGAGTTTTTATTCTACATTCAACACCATCACATTGAAGTCAACACTCTGAGTGTTCACTTCAATGTTCACTTTTATATTTATATTTACATACGCTCTATTTCTGATATTGGGCAATTTATCCCATAAATATAGCATATTTTAAAACTATATTACTTAAACGGGAATCTGTAAGTCATTTAATGACCCATTTCCCTTGTGTCTACATGAAAAGCTGCATATTAAGTTTCATGAAAATATTGATCTATTAAATCAATGGAATTAACTAACTGTAATATGTAGGCATTGTATAATTTTCACTTTAAAATATAGTGAATAGAATTTTTCATAAAATCTATGTATTACAATTATATATCCAGTATTTTATTATATACAATGGTACAAATGGTACATATAATATTTATTTAATTCCTTGATTTTTAATTTTAATATTACCATGTCTTATGGCTCATTGAATATAATAAGTAATGTATTTTAGGTTCAACATAATATAATATATATATATATATATATATATATATATATATATATATATATATATATATATATATATATATATATGATTTAATTATACTAGGGCCCCTTTAAGATAGTTCTCAAATATATATATAAAATATTTTTAAATAAAATCCTAAAATTAACCTATTGTTAGATATATATATATATATATATATATATATATATATATATATATATATATATATATAATTATTTCATTGTATCTTAAAATTATATTCTTAACCGGATGCTATGGTCTAAAAATAACAGTTTATCTACACAAGTATGACTAACACACAAGCGCGCGCACACACACACACACACACACACACACACATACACACCATAAAATCTATATTTTTCACTTTTCTGTTTAGTTTTCACCTGTCTTTTGATTGGTCAACCAGGAGATACCTCTAAAAATTTTGAAATCCTGTTTCCCACTCCTTCTTAACTCTTCAATGAACTACCATTTTGTTTTCAAAAGTAAATCATTTTCATTGAATGTTACCTAACATGGCTTGATAATTGAACAAATTTAAAGTTCCGAAACATAGAAATTTCTGTGTCGTGATGTAAAATATTTTTAAAATAAAAATAATATATATATATATATATATATATATATATATATATATATATATATATATATATATATATATATATATATATATATATATATATATATATATCGCTCCGAAAAAATTAATTTCGGTCGAGCTCTCTGGAATGTGAATTCGTATACAGTGACTACTACAGTTGATATTACAAAACTCTTCCATGATTTTAGCCATCTACGTCACTGGCATGTTTATTCAAAATAATAAATACGTAAAATTTCAACTTCTCATCTACCGGGCGCTGATAGCTTAGAGGTAAAATTTCCTACTGATGCCAAATCAGTCGGGTTTCGATCCCAGCTTGAGGCTATCAGATGACTAGCCATACTGATGAGCTGCGATACAATCTATGGAGGACTATTTATGAATATATATATATATATATATATATATATATATATATATATATATATATATATATATATATATATGCGCTGTTCTTACATTTAGCTCTCTTTGGATGTATATCCTCCTTGGAATTATCTCTACCAGTTATCAAGTAATAGTGTATATGTATATATATATATATGGGTTGTGTTATAACACAGTACATTTATTCAATAAAATCGCCATTGGCTTCAACTACAAACTACAAACAACTTCGAAGTCTCCTGAAACTCTTCTACACGGTCTCCTAGGTGAATGCTGCCTTATTCTTTGCTTGTGGGTAGATGAATGGAGGCATAATATGGCCATCACTAGTGATCACCCCAAACACCATCGTAATCAACACTGTAATGTATTTTCTATCAACCTCTTACTATCTTTAAGGAAATGATTTGGCAACTTAACCCCTTTAACTTGTGAGTGCACTTCGTGCACACACACACACACACATATATATATATATATAATATATCATAATATTTTTTGTTTTAAAAATATGATGCTTTCGCTTAAAACAAAAAATATTATAATATAAACTCTACTTCTGTATTGAGAACTGTCTTTTTGGAAATAAAAGCAAAAATACTAAGGAACACCGGATTATTCACCTAACGTGTTCTTTCCTATTTTTCTGCATACCTGTATATATATATATATATATATGTGTGTGTGTGTGTGTGTGTGTAAGCAGGTAGTCAAGATATTTTATTGTATTTCCTTTTTAAGCTAACAAACCATATCTTTTTTGGAGTTAGTGTCTGTAGAAATTGCCCAAATGATAGTTCATTCGTATAGACTTCGTCTAATCTATTCGATAATTTCAAGGATTTGGGTTATGCTATTGGAAACTGTCTGTAGTTTTTATGGAGCTGCATATATTTGTGATTCCTCAATACAACCAGTACATTACGTGTTCGTAGTTGATGTTTAAAGGGTCGATTTCTATGATAAGGTTTTCAAATTTCTTTAGATTTATTTTGAACTCAGTGCTGCGGATCACGTGTTTTCTCGACGAACACTTTTCGTATCGATTATGTATATTATATCGATACTATATTTTTTTTATTCAGTTAGCTATTAACAACCTGTTTCCAGCCTATAGATAAAAATATAATATTAGAAATAAAACAAAATGTCTATTTTAAGGAATTTCTAAAATGAAAAACATATACGCCGAAGGGGACAACAAAGATTTACATCGGTGCCAATAGGGAAGATTTTAAAGAAAGACTTGCAACTATTAGCTATCATTCAAAAACAGAACAACATCATGTTGTCAAAATATGTAGGGAAACTGAAAATAAAAGAGAAATTACCGTTTGTAGAATCGTATATAAAAGTCAGAAATTGCAATAAAAAATTATGGAATTTAACAGTTTCAACGGTTTCATAAATAAAAGGATATATTTCTCACTGACAATACGGTGAGACATTCCTTTTGAAAAACGTGGAAACAACAATAGGTCTCGGGAGCGACCAAAATAAACAAGCACCCATTTTGACAAATCGCCAGGTGAGAAACTGTTAACAGGTAACTAAATAAAAAATGTTACGTACATATACACACACGCGGGCATTCAAACACACGCACAAATACATACATATATATATATATATATATATATATATATATATATATATATATATATATATATATATATATATATATATATATACAGGGTGTGAGAGAGTGAGAGAAAGAGAAATAGAGACGAGAAGAAAGTGATATAAAAAGAAAACGAGTAAGCTCACGCACACACGCACATGCACGCACACATATATATTACGATATATAATTTTCTATAATTTTATGTATCAACAAACATAATTTTTTTTCTCTCTTCTCCCCCTTCCCTTTCAATATATCACTTCCGTTAAGTTAACCGATTAAATAGATCAATGTCTGGTCCCTCCACCCCTAATACTAAGTATGATAGAAATATTAAAATAAACCCTCTCTAAACTCGATCATGTCTCTCACACCACCCCTCATTACACTCTCTGTTAAATTACATAAACTTAATACTACCCGTCAAAAGTGTAAATATTCATTTCATTTTTCATTTTTCATTTCACCTTTTGGAAGTGCAGTCTGATGATCCTACGTCCTTTAAAAGGGCTATGGTGAAATAAATTATTACATGGAGCCTTAAAGTGGTCTGTTTTTCTTTAAAATATATATATATATATATATATATATATATATATATATATATATATATATATATATATATATATATATGATGTTTTCAAGCATAATCTCCCGAAATAGTTTCGTATCGAAATGTAAACAAAGAGAATTTATTAGAATCGATTTTTTTTAATCTGATAGATTGGTAAACATTTTTATTAGTGGATGCTGCTATAATCCTAAACTTCAATTCATCGATGGTGCTACAAGGAGTTTTATTGGTCTCTCGTTTAACTGCTCCCCACAGATAATAATCATGGGGGTTGTAGTTTGGGGAGTTAGGTGGCCAGATATAAGGTGTGGTTCAGAAACTGTCTGACAAGCATGACTAGGTACTCCCGTTTGTGTGGCATGGTACAGAGCCCTGTTACCTGACATAGGGCCTTCCAGCAACCACCCTCTTGACCCAGGGCAGGACTAATACTTCAACTCAATGCAACTGATCTAAGTATCGGTGTTGAGTTTGAGCCCCTGTGAATGGAGGCATAACGTTGCTATCACTAGTGATCATTCTAAAAACCTTCGCAATCACCATGAGACCTACCCAACTTTTTCCGAATCCTCAGAACTGTCCTCAGATTGACTCCCAAACATTCTGAAATGTTCGTATTGAAGCTTTCGACGCGAATGCCAAGCAGTACAGCAGGTCGTTTCCAAATTTCTGGTGGAGTGAATTGCACCATGAGGTTCTTTCTCGACCAGACAGTGCCCAACTGACCCTACTATCTTGTGCAGGTACAAAATCAAAACACAAAAATACGCATGCACAAGAGGAAAATATATAAAATGGCGATGATTTACCCATCTCACCATATTAAATATATATATATATATATATATATAAATATAAAAGTGAACATAGAAGTCAACACTAAGAGGCGACAGTCTGTTTCATGCTAGTAGCAATCGTCGGGCCACGGTGATTGCATCTAGCATAAAACAGACTGTCGCCTCTAAGTGTTGACTTCTATGTTCACTTTTATATTTACACACGCTCTATCTCTGATATTGAGCACTTTATCCCATAAATATAGCACACTTTAAGACTATATTTCTTTATATATATATATATATATATATATATATATATAATGGTCAAAGTTATATATATATATATATATATATATATATATATATATAATGGTCAAAGTTATATATATATATATATATATATATATATATATATATATATATATATATATATATATCCGGGGTTATTCAAAAAGAATGAACCGATTTCATTACGCAATATTTTAATAAGGAAAAGTAATAGAAAACTCCAGCCAAGTCACAAGTATTCTATTCACAATCAAATTTTATTTCCTGTCTTACAAGTGTTCAATGTGGCCACCATCTGCAGCATGGGCAACACCAATGCGATAAGAGAATTTCTCCCAGACGTGCATCGGAATATCACGATCTACTGAGTTGTCAGTCGTTGTTATTCGATGCTTAAGGTCATCGAGCGGTGAAACATAAACGTGATCTTTTACGTATCCCAACAAGAAAACATTACACACGGTGAGGTCTGGGGATCTGGCAGGCCAAGCACCAAGAGCCAGGTCTTGGTACGTGCCTGAACGAAGCGTAGTCTGTAAGGTTTCAAATGTAGACGTCTTCCTAGCACACGCCAGATAGTGGACTGAGAGTGTACTCCCCTCAAATGCAGCACGGATTCTCGCCACTTGTTTCCCCGAAACTCGTGGTTGTCCTGGACGTGTTTCTTTACACAGACCCCTGCTCTCTTGAAACTGTTTAAACCACCGTCGAATGTTCTTAGGAAAGGTGGGATTAACTACACCGTGACAACCGTATTTGTTTTCGCCAACTCGAGAACGCAGGAACGCCATTTGCAGAGGACTCGCCATTCCGGGGGTTAGACAAACAACTGAACATTGCCAGAGATACAACGCGACTGCAGCACCCTTGGGGCAGCCATTCAAAACTTAGAAAACTCCTCTTTCAAATGCTCAATAACTCATTCCATGACAATGCTTAATAACTGAAGCAATGCGTCATGAAATCGGTTCATTCTTTATTTAATAACCCTGTATATATATATATATATGTAGTGAAGTCGTTGAATAGAATGCAAAATTCCAGGTGAAACTTCATTTTCACATCGATTATCTTGGGAAAGGCATGAATTAAACTCCCCTGTCACAGTGACATATCAATATTTAATTGTGTTGTCAGGCAATGTAAAACAAAAATATCTCCTTGAATATTTTTAAAATCACTCAACCTTACATATGTTCCGTGCATGCAATTATGACTATAATTGTCAAAACACACATCCAACTCCAACGTACGTTATGACAACGTGAACGTTTTCATTCGGGTTTCGCTTTCTTCAACATCGTCGCTTCTTCTTCAAAACAATCAAAGCTTATAATTAAGGCTGGAAACTCAGTGGCAAAAAGTAACAATTACACTTCTGTATCCGATACCGAATCATATTTCGCCGCCATTAGCTGATAATTATAACTTATCAGCAAGCCTAGTTCTACTAATCAGAAGGCTCATCGCGGGAACCAATCAAATTACAAGGTTTTCAAACTCGGTGCCCATCCCTTGACACATTTATGTTGCTTTCTTCTTTTATTTTTTCGAGCGCTTCTCGCAAATTGTAATTAACAAATCATTAGCTGACAGTCTTTCTTAATTTGTTAGCATAGAATGGAGATGGATGACTGGATAAAAATACAAACGTGTAGAAAATAAAGCTTGTTTAAATAGAGAGACGATATGGGAATTTAGTACAATATTTCTTTTTTTCCGTGTCCCTCCATGACGTAGGCGTTCATGGTCCTCCACATCTTCCGCCTCCCAAACCCTGTTCTACCATCCATTTAATCAAGCCCATCAAGTATGTTACGTATTGCTTTCTATTGTATTCTATCCTTCTATCCTTTCCCCCCACCTAATCTGTCCTGTGTGTATCAGCATTTCTAAGCCATCCTTCCTCATTACATGCCCCAAGAATTCCGGGAGGAGAGTGTCCGAACAACGGGTCCCGTATAGAGAAGGCGGCGTCCAGGGAGGGTTGTGCGGATAATCTTTCTCCTCCGAAGGAATGCCGGCCTAGGCGAAGACGACGGCGACGGCGAAAATCTTCCTGTAGTTAAATATAAGTTTCCTTTTTGTTTCCATTTAATCTAGAACCTCGCCTTTGCTCACATGTTATCTTCAGCATCATATAGTCATTCTAGAATTGTTGGTTGCTACAACTGAGCAATTCAAACTTAATCCAAGAACATAAATATTCAGAAAATGCCTATATACACATATCATCTCTTGTGTATGTTTAAGCATGTGTATGTATGGATGGATGTAGGTTAGAATGTTCGCTTTCTGACCATGAGTCCTGAATTGGTATCTCACGATTGTCGATTTGTCACATAACGGACTTTTTGTTGTTAGCCGCCTGGGGAAGCGACCCCAGTGTGCAGCACGTTCGGAAAAGTGTCTGAAAACTATGCTACATGTTATAACAAGTCAGAGTATGACGATAAACTACATCCGTATCCAGGGTAAGACGATAAACTACATCCAACAGCAACGCCTCTGATCAGGAGGCTTTGAGGAACGTGGCACCACTGGTGTTCCCGGGATGGTAGCACCTGTTATGGATCCAGCTATGGCCAAATTGAGGTAAAAAGCATTATAAAAGTGTAAAAATAGGTTTTAATACCAGAAATACTTTGTAAAAAATATTACCAGAAATAAATCTTTGAAGAAAAAAAACTATTACCAGCAATACGTTTTTGAAAAAAATCTTTTACCTGCAATACGATTTTTAAAATAATATTACTATCTATACATTTTTGAGGAAAAAAATATTAATAGAAATAGATTTTTGACAAAACAAAAATATTACCAGGAAAAAAAGTTATCGGCATTAAATGACCCATTGAGGTTTTGAAATGCCGTAAAACAAACCAAACCAAAACAGATGGAACAGTTTGAAAGCCGTCGATGTTTATGTTGGTATAAAATTGCAAGCCATCGTCACCGAGGGTTTGTGGGTACAGGCGTTGTTCAAACTGCTGATCATGCCAGATTGGGAAGCTCTTTCTCTCAGAAGCATAGTTTAATGTAAAACACTGATGGGGTCTGTGAGTGTTGAAGAAATACAAGTGGAGTAGGCGGCTGAAACAGAGATTGGCTAGCCGTTTGGGCAGACAGGTGCGATTCAAAATCGAGTAGCCAGTCAGTATGTATGCATAAATATTATAGTCACATGACTATATGCGTGCTGCTGGTAACATATAACCCAGTACTACCTGCCGCATGTTCGGGTTCTCAGCGAATAAACCGGTTCCTCCACCAGGCATATCTCGTGCGGAGGCTGGTGAGACACCGTGCAGGATTTGAAAAAAAACGGACCTGTAAAAGTGGGGATGAAACCTTTCACTCGGATCGACGGGCATCTAGCACAGATGGAAGGATGTATAAATATCGGGGTTGGTATCCAGGCGCACAGCGAGATCACTGGGAGTATTGGACGTGTTTTATCCTTCATTTAAGTACTCACCTAAAAAAAGGACAAATCTGTTGTAGCACCTATGGCTTAAGAACATCCCTTGATGTTGACTGGTTCTTCCAGAGAATAGAATTGACCAAGTGCAACATCTTTCTCCATTTTAAAAGAAATTCCTGCACTCTCATTAGGCCTGAGCATCAGTTGCATATTATGAGGATATGTAGGATAGATAAGTGTTGACTATCGACTTGACAGGTTGAACAGTGTAGTGATCAGGTAAGCAGCACCCTCGTGTGTCTGTTCCACAATGCAACAGTTCTGAGAGAGAAGCTGTCTCAGTGGAACTTAATCCATACTAATGGAATATGAAGTGAATGAGGATGAGTCTGCTCACCGTGTGGCATGGTGGATCTTAGCTTTGAAGGTCTGAACTAGTGGAACCAAGGAATATGAAAATAGCGTTCTAGTAGCAAAAAACTTGCAGCGTTTCAGTTGTGGGTAAAGGGCTGTAGGATGGGAAATTGTTCCTCGACTACAATGATCGCAAAGGCTTTTCAACTCGGTTGAGACGGGAGAGTGAATGTTGTGCAGCTCCGTCCCAGATTTTTGGTCATATCTGGCTCTTTTACAAATAAAGCATGTCAGGAGGAGGCAGTTGCTCTCTGGTGAGGTACAGTGAACCAACCATTTTTCCAGCGTCTTTAGCGATGTATCGTATATCCAAGATCCACTTGAGGCCTAGTGTGAGCTTGAGTCACATTAGACGCTCCAGTTAAGGAGCCTCATTTATAGCACAACCGTTCACTATGAGAAAGTGCTAAAAAAGCAGAAATGTTTCCTTATAATATATATATATATATATATATATATATATATATATATGTATATATATATATATATATACATACACACACGCATATATATATATATATATATATATATATATATATATATATATATATATATCAAATATGTGGTGCAGTTCAATATATATTACAATGAATCATTCATACAAAAAGTAAAGTTAATTATATAAAACGGCGAAATCCCTTCGCTAACAAAATTTTAAAGATGCATTAACCTACCAATCACTCGATGAATGTTATGATCCTAGTTTTGTATTTTTTTTATTATAAACTGTATAAGGTCTTTCTTAAATACGCAAGTACTTTCGTTTCACAAAAACAAAATAATTTCCATTCCTGAAGATGACTTTCCTATTTAAGGAAGATCTAATCCAGTTTAAAATTTTACAAAAAACAAGCATCATAACATTCATCAAGTGAATGGTAGGTTAAAATTTTGTTAGTGAAGGGATTTCTCCATTTTATATCATTAACTTTACTAATTTACTTTTTGTATGAATGATTCAATGTAATATATATATATATTTCTTTTTTTACATCCAGGTAAAAAAAGACATATCTATTTCTATACCTGAGGATGATTGTATGAACAATCGAAAGCTTGTAGTAAAAAAGACCTTATACAACTGGAATTTATAAACAGAGTTCATAACATTCATCAACGGGTTCGAGGTTAATGTATTTTATTAAAAATTGTTTGCGAGAGTGATTCTTGCCATTTATATCATTAACTTCACTATCTGCTTTTTGTATGAATGATTCATGTAATGTAAATTGAACTGCACCACATACTTGATATTAAAATAACTGATCCGATGTGCAAATTTCTGATAATAACGGCGACATTCCTCTATTTATTGAACAATGTAGTTCAAGCCACATTGACTGAAAAAAAAAACTACTCATACAAAAGAATTCTCATATTACTATATTTGTACAAAAACGCACAATTTAAAATTTAAAAAAATCAACCTCAGCGTTGCGACCGCACGTTCCAAAATTTCATACTGTTAACAATAACACATTACTAAAAAAACATATTTCGGAGTACATCTTATCTTTCGTTGTCCAGTTATTATCTGGATGTAAAAAAATGACATATCTATTTCAATACCTGAGGATGATTATATGCACAAACGAAAGCTTGTAGTAAAACAAGACCTTATACAACTGGAATTTATATACAAGGATCATAACATTCATTTACAGGATCGAGGTTAATGTATTTTATTAAAGATTGTTTGCCATTTATATTATTAACTTCACTATCTGCTTTTTGTATGAATGATTCATGTAATGTAAATTGAACTGCACCACATACTTGATATATATATATATATATATATATATATATATATATATATATATATATATATATACTGAACTGTAATGTTATATCACTCCTTCTATATGGCAGAGAATGGTAAACAATTTCCTCATAGATGAAGAGAAGACTTAAGGCAACGGATATTTTGTTCTGTAGAAAGAGGCTGGGAATACCGTGGAGAGAGCATGGAAGTTTTAAGAAAATGAAAAAAAGAACACTACTACTTAAAGTATGTGTTGTAATTTACGGGGCATATATAAGGAGAATATGATGTACTGCGGGAATTAGGTGAAAAAGTAAACAGCTAGCAACTTGCTTAACGGGCTTATGTAAAAAGATGGCCCAATATGAACTGGGAAGGATAGTTAAGAGCTACAAAGATAGAAAATTATAAAGAGTCATACATTCTAAAAGAACAAATCACATGAAATGGTGTGATCTTCAATGGATATCCTGTATGTGTGACTTTCTGCTGTATTAAGCCAAACTTAGCAAAAAACAGGTATATATTTTAATCCACTTAGTATTAGAGAAGTTAATATTAGAAAAGATCGGTTAGGAGGTAATAAAAAATAATTTACTTGAATGAAAGTTTAAACTTGCATTTATTTACTGTTGAGTCTTGACTCATTGTTGAATCTCGACTAATGCATGGAATAATAATGCAACACAAAATGTACTTAGAACAAGAATGTATTATAACAAGAAAGTGTACACAATATTTACTTATAGTATTTCTCTATATTTCTGGGAAGACCGTTCCTGGAGAATGTGTTGACTAAGTCGCAGTCGGGCAGAGTCTCTAGTTGGATCTCGTGATTAGCCTCCCTGTCTTCCGGTACCGACCATATTTATATCGTCGGTACTCCGCTATGCAGATTAGGTGGATCCTACCACAACATTTACTGAAACATATATTGGATTAGGACAAATTTTAGGATCGTTTTCTCCAGACAATTTCAAAGATCAGTCAGTCAGTTATGTGCCATGCGTGATACCCTATATATTCTAACCCTATTCTGAAAAATACCCGTATAGTGCAATCGGTCACCCAAAATGTATCATTTTTAACCTCTTCTAAAAATATATCTGTTTTGTGCGATCCCCGATTATAGTTTTTTTAGTAAAAACCGATAATACAAAGTCGTATTATACTCGATTATATACGATATTTAGGTCATAAATTTCATTCAGGTGTGAAACGAAAAGACGTTTTTAAACTCCAGCTATTGAGAATGGCTACAAAGATTTCTTAAAACCCAATAACACTTAGTGAGATCTGTTGGCGAAAATTCTAGTTGAAATCTAAATGGAAAAAATCTGCAATTTAGATTATACATTGAAAAGTCTGTTCGTATCATTTTCGACAAGAAGATATCTTTTTTATGGGTTTCTTTAACAGAAAAAACAAAGTTTTATCTGTCACTGCGATAATGGACAAAAGCCTGTCTATTTGACGTATATATCAATTGGTTTCAATCTGCCTGAGGTTATTGAATGTGATTGTCTGCATTGCACGCTTCTCTTACGCTGGCGTGTGATGGAAATGACAACGAAAAATGCCTTCCAGGTTTTCAAGATATAAAATCGTGCAGAAGTGGCTACCATCATGTTTTTGGCTTTTATTGACGTGTTAGAAGCACATCGTATGAGAAACTGTGATTTACAGTTCGGCAAAAAAAGGCTTCATCACTAACATGTTCAAGTATTTAAAGAACGGCGAATAAAAATAGCGTCAAATTTATATTTCAGTTAATCAGTGGCCATTTCTTTTATTTTAATCTAAATTTAATTGAACATCAATCTTTTTACATTACAAACATCACTGAAACAAACTGCAAACATGACAAAGAAGAATCTTCGATTTAATTTGCATGAAAACAACTTGTTTAATTTCGACATTTATTATTAGCCCCGGCCATTTTAGCTGTCTAGTCGGTGAAATCTAGAATACGTGGACTGCTTCTGCAGAAAGAGGAATATAACCCCAATATAACCCCAAGCAAAAGGGGTTCCACTCCCAGTTGAATGCTGAAAGATTCAAGTGTAAGTCTGATCAATTTTTATTTTTAATCCAACATTTTTATTTTTTCAAACATTAATAAAGTGGATAGTTCGTATTTTAAATAGACGTCCCATTTTTATTTATCAAGCCGTGTGTATTACGTCTGCTCATTCGAAAAATCAGTGTAGAAATATGGCGCATATTTGTAGGTAAAAAACAGTTTGGTCTAGTGTACTTTACAGCTCGGCAACGGGGAACTTCAGCAGCAAGCAAGAATTTGTTTTCCCTTTTTAAGGAAGCACGTCACCGTACGTCCAGATTATTTTATGGAAATTTTCATATCTGCCTGGTTTCGTATCTGAAACATAAACAAAACTATTCCTAAAAAATTAATGGATTCTTATTTTTAATCTGACATTTTTATTCAAAATTTATAATAGGGAATACCCCGTGTATTTGAAATAGCCTCCCCGTTTTTTGTTTATCAAACAATGTATTTTACATCTATTGGCCCACGCATTCGAGAAATCTTAGTAAAGGTAAATGCGAACTTGCGCCCAACTTTATAACTGAAGACAAATATAATCCCGTTTTCGTCATAGAAATGATTACCAACAAAGGTTATCGGCTTACGGCCACATCACGTTAAAACACCGGTTCCCGTACTAGTATGTAAGTTAAGTAACCTTGAGACTGGTCAGTACCTTTGATTTAATACTGCGTGCTGTAATCTTGAATGTGCGGGTGGTGTGATAGATAATGGCTCGGAATTGTTAATCGGAGAGCCGAGTTCCAATTTCCGTTGAGTCCGTTATATTTATTTACGCGCAAATACCTTTCGGGAAAGTATGAATCCACTTCTTCTCCCCCCGCTATGGGTTAATTAGCAAGACTTGGATCATTAAAAGCGTTATTATCTCCAAAAAATAAAAAATAAATAACATATTTAGATTTCTGCATTAAATAACCCATAGAGGTGAATATGCCACAAACACCTAGGTATTAAATCAACCAACCAAACAACAGACGTTATAACATTGTAATCATCTGTCGAAAGCCTGGATCGCGCGCATCTGATCACCTGACTAGCTCTCTCCTATGTCTCGGTTGCGTGCCAATGTCTTCGTTTCCGGGGGAGCAGGATATATTGACGAAGATCTTGTTACTAATATGGTACGGGATTTACGCCAGGAAAAACAAGATTGTCAGAATTTAAATTAATAATTGTTCTAAGGGAAATTTATCTGCGGTGAGCCCAATATGTACGCGATTCACCCTAAGACAGACCAAAATCAAATCTGCACTCATTGTCACACCGTAGTCTCAGAGAAACAAGTTACACCAGTGGGTTGACATAGGAAGTGTCCGCATAGCCACCAGGTGCAGAATCGCGCCTCAAAAGATGTCATTGGCTACCCCGGACATATAAACAGGTTGTCGGCCTCGCTGAGCTCCGGATGTGCACAAGTGGGAAAACCGGATGACGGATGCGACCAACACGAGAGGGAAAAGCGAAAGAATCGTTTTCATCTTGGCGAGAATAAAATACACGTTAGAGGAAAGCCACACACCCACAGGCCGATACTAATTGACTACACCCGGATGCGAGTAAAGAATAATTTTTACGTGGGAGAAATTCAATCACTTATGCTTATTCGTCTTTACACTGATATATCCAGGTCATGTGATTAATATGATTGGTGTCAGAGCAAAGATTCTTATCTTTCACAGGTATCGTGTAATCTAATCTTGGCTGAATCGTCTTATTAAGAATAGACTAAGAAGAGATAATTACTCTTCCCTTAGAAAGTTCTTGAAGGAGAATATCTGAGTCTGTCTGAGATGAGGTATTATGTTCAGTATTTACATTAGTCGGACTATTGTCCTCTTCTTTGTCGCCATTTTTGTCACAACGTTTCGGCCGTTGTACGCTCCGGCCTTCTCCGGTTGGAATTTCGAACCGAACCCTTTATTTCGATCACTGGGGTAGACTGTTCTTTGATGGATGTCAGTTATCTCCTGCTAATTTTCCCTCTGAAAGTTCTCCACTGCCTGAATCGGGTATTGAACTCACTCTCTTTGGGTCTATCACTGGATCTAACCAACGCCTTTATCCACTGTGCCATGTGTCCTTGAGGAAATCTGGGTATGAATTTCTGAGTATTATAAACCTAATTTTTCACCATCATTTTTTTACCAGTACTCATATTGTAATTTTGCTGCTATCATTGCATGTTTTTACCAGATCTCATATTGCAACTTTTTTTTGTTGTTATCATTGCTTTTCTCTGGCACTCCTTATTACTGGTTCCCATTTATTTCTATGCTTGGCCGACTCAGGAGATTTTTGTGGCCTAGCATATGTGCTGATTCCTTAAGTTTACGAATTTTCCAATGGTGTTCCCTATCTATTATCTCAACCTGATTCCACAGGGGACGGTGATCTCCCTTCTCTCTCCATATGTGGTCAGCCACGCCTGATTTTTCTACTTCTCCTCGCATTACAGCTTTCTGGTGTTCTTGAAGCCTTACCTTGAGGGGGCGGCCTGTCTCTCCTTTATATTCCTTTCCGCAGCTGCACGGGATAGCGTACACACAGTCTTTAGTCCTGTTCTCCTCTATGGGGGCCTCACTCGAGAGAGATATCTGCGAAGTGTTGTCACGCTTCTGAAGGTTGTCCTGATGTTATATGGACCGCAGATCCTTTGTATTTTCTCTGATAACCCCTTCACATAAGGCAGGCAGACTGTTTTCTGTTTCAGGATAATATCTGTATGGCATCATGAAGGTTATGGTACCAGGAATTTCTGTTTTTATTTCATGCTCACAACATTAGCGAAGATAACGAAGTCAATGTCGACTGAGTGCAAAATGCCTTCTCCGGTTAATCACATTTTTCTTTAACTGGATTCCTAAAAAAAATAAAAATAAGAAAAATAGCAGAAAGGTAACTGTTTTTACAATTATCCGACCTGTCTACTCCTTCTTGTTTGAAAAATGTTATTTTATAAACCACGCCAGAAGAAGGACGAATGTGTTTAACATGTTTTACGGTAAGAAGAAGAAAGTCATTTTTGTTTTCGTTCAGTCGAAATTGTGTTGATGGCCAAATTGGCATCGCTTTTCTCACGAAAAAAAAACTCTTTGATTTCCACCTTTCTTTATTTGTTTTTGCGATCTTATTTGTTTTATTTTTCTTCGAAACGTGCGGGGGGATATTTTCTTTGGCTTTTATGTATTTATTATTTTTTACATGCATTTTACATTTACCTGGAATTCCATCACTTTCATGTTTATGTCGTCAATGTTCGACGATGTTTTTTTTGGCTGCGTGTAGATGATAGCTGTGTTGTCAGTCTTGGCAGCCCCTCAACCAAAAATGCCCGAAGTGCAGATGCGACATTCTAACCTTCTAGATGGAAAGCGTAGCGGTATGAAGAAGCGAAAGAGGAAGGGGGGCAGGGGTAGAATGAAAAGGAGACGAGTATAATTTGAGATAGAAGTCAAAAATGTATTTTCAGAAGAATAGAAAAGAGGAAAATATCAATCCGATGGAATGTCACGTAACGAGTAATAAATAAATCAAATAGAAATAAACGAAAAGAAAGAATGGAAGAAAAGAATAGATCGACGAACGCGGGAAAAAGACGACAAGCGTAAAAAGCGGAGAAAGGCAACGCGGTAAAATGAGAAAAAAAAACAGATTGATACAAAAAGTTTTAAGGTGCTTGAAAAATAATTAAGTTTTACCAGAGCGGATATATATGAATGAAAGAATGAAAGAATGAATGAAAGAAAGAATGAATGAAAGAAAGAAAGAAAGAAAGAAAGAAAGAAAGAAAGAAAGAAAGAAGAGTGACAAACGCTGGAAGAAAGCCAACGCGGTAAAATGAGAAAAAAAACAGATTGATACAAAAAGTTTTAAGGTGTTTGAAAAATAATTAAGTTTTACCAGAGCGGATATATATGAATGAATGAAAGAAAGAAAGAAAGAAAGAAAGAAAGAAAGAAAGAAAGAAAGAAGAGTGACAAACGCTGGAAGAAAGGCAACGCGGTAAAATGAGAAAAAAAAACAGATTGATACAAAAAGTTTTAAGGTGTTTGAAAAATAATTTTTACCAGAGCGGATATATATGAATGAAAGAATGAAAGAATGAATGAAAGAAAGAATGAATGAATGAAAGAAAGAAAGAAAGAAAGAAAGAAGAGTGACAAACGCTGGAAGAAAGGCAACGCGGTAAAATGAGAAAAAAAAACAGATGGATACAAAAAGTTTTAAGGTGTTTGAAAAATAATTAAGTTTTACCAGAGCGGATATATAAGAATGAATGAAAGAAAGAAAGAAAGAAAGAAAGAAAGAAAGAAGAGTGACAAACGCTGGAAGAAAGGCAACGCGGTAAAATGACAAAAAATACAAATTGATATAAAGAAAGATTTTTATTGTTTTCGGAAAATAATTCAGTTTTAACAGAGCGGATATAAAAATGAATTTAACTTTAATTTATTTTACTTTCTTTCTCTACTTTTCTTCCTCTTTGATGAGTTTATATATTCTTTCCCTCCTTCTGTACATTCTTTCTTTCGTTTTCTACATTTTTGTTTCTCTTCCTTTTTTCTACGTTTCTGTATTTCTCTCTTTTTCTACCTTTCTTTCTTTTTTTCTATCTTTCTGGTTTTCTCTCTTTTTTCATTCTATTTCTTTCTTTCAGCGTTTATGTTAATTCTTGGATGCCATTACATTTTTTTCTTTCTTTGGTTTATTCATTATTTTTTCTTTTTCTCTTACCATCTTTCTTTCTTTTTTCTTTCTTTCCCTTTCTTTCACTGCTTATATTCACACTTAGTAATCTTTAAAATTTTCTTTCTTTCTTTTTCTTTGGTTTTAGTCTTTCTTTCTTTCTTGTTCCCATCACTTTTCTTTCTTTCTTTTTCTCGCCACCTTTTTTCTTTCTTTCTTTTCCCTTTATTTCAGTGCTTATATTCACTCTTAGTTACTGTTAAAAATTTTCTTTCTTCCTTTGGTTTTAGTCATTTTTTCTTTCGTTCTTTCTTTCTTTTTTTCTTTCTTTCTTTCTTACTTTCTTTCTTTTTTCATCACCTTTCTTTCTTTCTTTTTCTCATCATCTTTCTTTCTTTCGTTCTTTCGGTTCTTTTATTAGCTCCTAGTTGCCTTTCAATGTTTTTCTTTTTTTTTTCTTTGGTTTTCGTGATTCTTTTTCTCATCACCTTTTTTCTTTCTTTTTCTCATCACCTTTCTTTCTTTCAGTGCTTATATTAATTCCTACTTCCCTTTCAATTTTTTCTTTCTTTCTTTATTTTAGTTATTCTTTCTTTCTTTCTTTTTCGCACCATTTTTTTTTCTTTCTTTCGTCTTTTTTTTTCCTTTGGTTCAGTGCTCATATCCACTCTTAGTTGCATTTAACATGTTCTTTCTTTGGTTTTCGTCATTCTTTTTTTCTTTCTTTTTCTCGTCATCTTTCTTCTTTCTTCCTTCTTTCAGTGCTTATATTAACTCCTACTTGCCTTTCAATATTTTCTTTCTTTCTTTGGGTTTAATCATTCTTTCTTTCTTTTTCTCACTATCTTTTTTTCTTTCTTTCGTTCTTTCTTTTTCCTTTGGTTAAGTGCTCATATCCACCCTTAGTTGCATTTATTTGGTTTTAGTCATTCTTTATTTCTTCCTTTCTTTTTCTCATTATCTTTCTTTCGTTTTTTCTTTCTTCCCTTCTTTATTCATTCTTTCTTTCTTTCTTTCTTTCTTTCAGTGCTCATAATCACTCTTAGTTGCCTTTAACATGTTCTTTCTTTGGTTTTAGCCATTCATTCTTTCTTTTTTTCTCAGCAACTTTCGTTCTTCTTTCATTCTTTATATCAATTCTTATTTGCTTTTAGATATTTCTTTCCATTCTTTCAGCACTTAACACAATATTAACCTGCTTTTACGTCTTTTTTTGTTTTTCTTCTATCTTTTTACTTTCTTAACTTCTTCATCTCTTTTCTTTACCTTGTTATCATTATACTCTGGCTTTCTTTCTTTTCTGATTTCTTTGATTTATTTACTCACATATCAATTCTTACTGGACTTTGCATCTTCTTCCTTTCTTTCATTTATTCCTTTTTTGGTCTATCCATTTTTTTCTATTCTCCCCTAAATTGTTTTCTTTCTTGGTGATTTTATCGAGTCTTAATTGCCTTCTCTATTTTTCTTTCTTTCTTTTTTGATAGCTTCATACACTCTTTTTTATTCTCTCGTTCTTTCTAATTATTTTTTACGTATTTTTCTTGTCACTTTACTGCTTTTATTTTATTTTAACCGCAGTTGAGAAAACATTCTTCTTTTTTTTCTATTGGTATTTTCGCAATTATATTACTCGCTCTGCAAAATCATCCGCCTCTCATCCTTCGTCTTCCTTGCATAAATCCTCTTCTTTTTCTCCACACGCTCACACTCAACGGATGTTTTCTAATGTTTTCCTTCTTGTCATTTAGATTTTTCCTTTTGTCACTCTTCTTTCATCGTTGTTATGCTTTCTCTATTTATTTTCTTTTCAATCTCTTTACCGTATCTCCACTCTCCCATCTTTAATGGATTTCAATAGCCAAACAAAAGTTATCTACGCTAACGTTTTCTGTTTCAACCAATTTTGTTTCCTGGGAATTAATACAAAGTAAAATCAGCCGGTTCGATGCTTAACATCACTTGTATTCCTCTTAGAATCAACATTTCAGAAAAAGAGACATTTTCCTTTCATGTAAGCCACCTAAACATAAAGTAATCAAGTAATTTAGTAAAGTTATTTACAAAGAATCAAACTTGAATTCAGTCTTTGACTCTTCATTGACTAAAGTCAAAATAGACTTTACTCCATTGAACGATAAGAGTATCAAAATGACTATAGAAAAATAGCGCTTTCCCAAACCATAAATAATTCGTGGCTAAGTATGTTAAGGCGTCGAGTGTGTAAGATAAGCACCAGATGTACCGTAGGACACTCCATATTTTGCCAGGAAGCTACTTCATCATACTGACAACATTACGATAAACAGTAATTTAAGAAAATAGAGAACTTGTGGAAATACTTATTTGCGAATCTTCAACATATTAAAAACACGTGGGCTGGTTGTTGCGGATTTGCTTTTAACTTGACAAAGAAACAACCTTATTTGAAAGCGTTTACATTTTCTTAAACTAGCTTTGGGTCTCTGACGGGACTCAGTAAGGGAGAACTTAAAATCTTTTGGGAAAACATAATAAAAATAGCATGAGATGGAAAGTTAAATATCACGGTTCGAAAAGTAATTTAGTTTTAGTGAAAAAAGATATAAAAGTCACTTAACACAAAATAATCAACTAAAAGAACTTTTCTTTTCCAAGAATTCAAAATTGATCTCTGCTCCGTGCAAAGTCACAATACACGTGACTCCACTTTCAGATTTGCCGTTCTAGAATATAAGGGTGAAAGGAAAAGAAAACACGCATCAAATTCAACATAACTGAGAATGAAATCGTCGGAATACGAATTACAAACAAACAATGAGACAGAAAAAAACGAATGGAATATCAAAATAACTATAGAAAAATAGCGCCTTGCTTAACCATAAAGCTTTCGTGTTAGAGTTGGTTAAGGTGACGAGTGTGTAACATGAGCTCCAGTTGTATAGTATGACACTCCGCTTCTGTTAGAAAGCTTCTGTGGATTTACTTTTAAATAACCCATGTGATATGTACTTTATTTGAAATCGTTACATTTGCTGAAACGAGCCTTACATATCCAATCTCTGATGAGATCTTCTAAGTGACAACTTAGAAAACTTTCGGTAGAAAATATTATAAAAATAGCAAAAGTGGATTTAAATGTTATAGCGGTCGGTAAGGTTTTAGATGAAAAGATATTAAAAAAACAAATGTAAATAAACTTTATTTAAATATTATTTATCAAAAACGTAAGCACCTTAATTATCAACGACTGCGACTCAAGCTGCTCGATTCCAAGTACAATTCCAAGTATAAAAACATCTTCGATTCCAGATATAAAGAAACTTCGATTCCAGGTACAATTCCATGTATACAGAAATTTTCGATTCTAGATATAAAGAAATTTTTATTCCAGGTACAATACCAAGTATACAGAAATTTTCGATTCCAGATATAAAGAAATTTCGATTCCAGGTACAATTCAAAGTATAAAGAAATCTAGATTTTTCCCAAAAATTTTCGAAAGACTGTTCTCAACATCTATTTCTGAACATTCTATTCTAGTGGTGAGAAAAAATGAAAATCAGTAGTTAAATGCTAAATCTGGTTAGTATGGACAATGTGGAAGAACCTCCAAACCGATCTTTTCCCATAATGCTTTGTTTTTCACGATCAAGTTACTGGTAATAAATAACTATTAGAAGTGGGACAAGGCCGTAAGTATGGGGTACCCTGTGAGCATCAAACTCACTATTCAGTCGTAATTTTTCAAGCGAGACAAGCTTGCTAACCATTACACCGCTTCGAGGTGCCCCTGCTGAAACTAATATGTAATGGATGATAGCCATCATATGCCAATTGACACACAGCAAGGACCTCTGTAAATTGGGTGTTTGGTTTTCGGTTTGGGCATTAGTTTCTTATTTTATGATAATCAATGTCGTTTTTGTTTTCTGTTGTCCTGTAAAATCCATTTTTCACAACCTGCCAATGCAACCACATGCGATGCAAAAAAACATTTCATACCTGCTTAAAAGACTCTTGCAGTAAATGGTTTCTGGTGTTCAGATCTTAAACTCATGAGGAAAGCAATTTCCCTCTTTGCAAGTTTTTCCCAACTCGCTTGAGATGTCCGTGGGCAGCTGAATATGGCATATTTTATTTTTTCATCAAATCTTCAGTGCATTGACCTGGCTCCAATTCAGTAGCCTCCTTCAAAAGTTATTCTTTCTATTTAAACCACATTTGACGTGTACGATCCTTCACTTCATCCATCTACATTTAAGATAAGTTTTTAAATGAACTAAGCAACGCTAAACATGTTTCTAAAGTCATAATATTCCATAGAGTTAAACGCCCCAAAATACATTATAAGAAACATGTTAATGTTAGATGTTTCCTTATAAGGAAATGTCCGGCATTCATTGACAATACAGTCTGTGATACATTTGGATTAAATATATAAAACCCTTCTCTTAAAGCAATTTTCCAGGAAAATGTTTTACAAGTTCAGTAACCTTTATTGTGCTTTCCAGTGTTGCTGGAAGCTTTTTTCCTAAACCATTGTTCGAAGTCGTATGAAAGATCAGCGTCTTCATTATGTTATTTTCCCGTCAAATGACGAATATCTATTTTTGGTGTTTAAAGTCCCCAAGTGCCTCGGTTTTTGTTATTTGCTACAGTTCTTTGGAATACTTTGACACCAGTTCACAATCTTTGAGGAAGAGACCTACAGGCTTCATTCACTCAAAGCCACTGTTAACCATTGATCTTAGGTGATAAATTCATTTTATACACATTTTACTACCATTCTTAGAAGAGATAAGATGCGGACTGATGCTTTCAATTTGTTTTTAATTTAAACAGGTTTTTACTTTAAAATGTTTATTAGCATTAGTTTATTTTTCATATTTTTTTCAAATTTCTCGTTCAACTTGTTTCGACATTGTCTTTATATTATGACGATTTACTTAAGCATTTCAGGGCTATGAATTATGAGTTAATCAAACAAGGCAGAAAGAGTTGAATGGTAGGAAAATGCGTCTTCTATTCTGCTGTGCCATCTGGAAGAGTGATGCCGGTGCTGGTTTTTCAATTTATGAAATAAAAACCCCGGTTCAAATGAATGTGTAAGTGTAGGTTTTCTGGTACTTCAGAAAATCTGGTACAAAATATCCGGGACACGGAGAATATCTGAAAAAGATTAAGCATGCCACTCCAACTAATTTGCATGCCGGGGGGATGGGACAAAAATAGAATTGAATTGTTTCGGCACTTGTACTTGGCACACAAGAGTTCTATGAGCATTATTTGAAATCTGGCCACTCCTTTAATAACTCCAAATGGAATCCGTAAAAAATTGGTACAGTTGGTTTGGTTTACGGCATATCAAGCTCAATGGGTTATTTAATGCCAAAAAGATTTTTATAGCTGATAATATTTTTCCTCAAAAATGTATTGCTGGTAATACTTTTTCCTTCAGAAATATATTGCTGGTATTAAAATCTATTTTACACTTTCATAGTGTTTTGACCCCAGCTCTGGGGTTAACTATTTGCCCATAGCTGAGACCCTAACAGGTGCCACCAACCCGGGTGGACCTGGGAACACCAGCAATTGAGAGGTGCTGTCACTCTCATCAAAACTTGATCGGAGGTCTTGCCGTTCAATGTAGTTTATCGTCTTATCCAGGACGCCTCATTTGGGAGGGGAGCTTACCCTCTGCAGAGAAGCAGTCGGCGTATACTGAAGCCCCAGCCGACAGGGAATCGTACAGTTGTCCGTAAGCTTCAACAGGTGTGTAAGGCTTGTATTTTAGGATTTATTAATACGTGAAGTTAGGGGTTTCTGAGGGCCCAGGGTCATAAAAATTGTGTATTTGGCGAACTCACCAACCATTTCGTCTATACAGGGTAGTGGAGTAAATTGGTTGATAGTTTGCGAGTAGTCTATTACCATTAGGTTGCCGGCCGCTCGCGTTCGGTAGCGACCGGTCGTTTCTCGGCTTCAAGGCTAAGATCACGGTGTAGTATCTGTTCTCAGATTACTCGCTGGACGGTCGCCTATGGGGCTGAGATTCGATCTCTGATACAGGCCGGTAGCAGGGATTCGTCTACGTCTAGCTATGAACAGCTTATGACCAGCTAAAGACCAGCTTGGACAAGCTAAGACCAGCTAAAGCCAAAGCATTGCGGCCCGGGTGTAAACTCGGGTCCATTCCCCCTCCCTTCCCACGTTAAACCCCGACCTTGTGTCACAACCTGGCCCTGTGGGAGGTCAAGTAGATACCTAGTCTATAGCCATTAGCTTTTTTTTTTATTTTCAGAGGTTGTTATTAAAATTTGAGCCCTCCACGGGGATTTACTTCCCTTAATCCCGCTTAGTACTCTGGATGTTTCTGCTTGAATAATTTTTTGTTTGTAAGGATATCATCTAGATTTAATGGCTACTGATTTGCAGCCTGTACTCAGATTATCGATCAGAGGGATATTGTATGTCTATAGTGGCCAGAGCGCAGATATTTATCGCCGGTTTGGGGCCTCCGAAAGGGATTTTAACACTGGAGTAGCGCTTGAGTAAGTCCCAACCTAGTATAAGCGTCGCAGCTTAAGTCGGGGATTACTAGAAGTTTAATATCGTCGCAACTATTCTTTTATTTATATTCCGGCCAGGCAATAACCGATAGTTTGTGAAGATAGTCAGGCGTTTGCCACGGGTATTTTACTATAACAACGCATAAATGTCCAACGGCTTACGTTTTCACTCCCCGCATTGACCGAAACTTTGTGAGCTTCCAGTATCAGTTAAAGCATTAATGGTTACCCCGTTAATTTTCATTTTTACGATGCCATTTGAAGGGCATTTAGGAGACGTAATTGATACTATATTGGTTGCTAGGGTCGTCAGTGCTGCCGAACGGGAAGAAGAAACGGACCGGCAAACTTTAGAAAAATGCCACTTTCACCTTCTCCACACACACACACTTGTGGCATATCGACTCTCGTACAGGACAAGATGAACGCGGGGTGAGAATTGAGGTCACACAAATAACATTTACGCCGAGTTGAGGCAGCAATAATAGGGTTTACGAAATATACAGAAGTCAGTGTTGGAACTGTGGGATCGAAAGAACATGAGAGGGTGCAGCAACGATAGTATTTGAAGCCAGAGATGAAGTACCCTGGGCAGAAGAAAAATTTTGAACCTGAAGGAGTTTCGAGGTATGATTCCAGATTGTTGGTAAGAGGCAGATTGCTTCTGTGCTATGTTCAATAAGAGGGCCTGGTCATAAGCTGTTGCCAGGTTTAAAGATTTACTTTCAAGCCATCTTATTTGGTGGGACGATGTACCGTTAATAAATGCGTCCCTTATGAATTCGTCCATATCTTAGTTCCCTGTCAATGTCTTGAAATCGCAGTCCCGACTTAGTGTATTTAATGCCTGTAAGTAGTGATCCAAGTTTTCGCGCTGAGAGGACGTGGCAAGCGAAAATGGCGTTTTTCCTTTTGACGAAAATTCCCTCTAGAATGCCAACAACAGTCTTGTAGTCTTCGCAGGAAGACATATTGGTAGAATTCCGAGTGGAGACATGATGAAATAATACGGTTAGCTTTTCTGTTGCGTATATTCTCGGGAGTGGCCACGCCTATGACGCTGCGTTAAAGCTATCGAGTAACCTTTTCCGATTGTTTCACTTATCAGGTATCTAGGTAAATTGCTCGAAATCAATTGCTCGAAAAATAATTTCTCGAACTATCAATTGCTCGAAAGGCAGATTGCTCGAAGTAATTTCGAAGCTCGAAGCACCACGTAAACTGCGTCTCGCGACCCGTCAACGGAGCTGGATATAAAAGGAGTCACGACACTCAACTTTAGCAGTCCTGATTTTTTTTTCTATATTTGTTTTCTATTTCTATTTCAGTAATTTTGGAAATCTCGATCCCTACTGATGGACATAACTTTTGTTGAGAGTGAAAAAGGAAAGAAGAAGTTGTGTTTGAATGGATATCTATATATTAAGGACAAAACAGTGAACAATAAGATTTACTGGAAATGTGAAATGTGCAAAAAAAGGAAATGCTTAGCACGGATTTTCTTTTTTTCCACAGCTTTCGAGCAAACTGCCTTTCGAGAAAAAAAAATAAGAGCTGCTATATAAATGTACTCGTTCTTTAATTTTAATTGTTCAGTTAACAACAATAAAGTTGCATTATTTTATCTTATAGTAAATATTAGAACAATGTAGTTTTATTTTTTTAACTACATGTTTCGAGCAAACTGCCTTTCGAGCAATTGATAGTTCGAGAAAATATTTTTCGAGCAATTGATTTCGAGCAATTTACCGGATACGCACTTATCAGTAATGTCTAGTTAGATGTATCAATATCCAACCACTCGGGTTTCAGATACTCGTCCAGTTTAATAAATTGTAATGGAAATCAACCGCGGTAGTAGCTTTACTTAAAGCTTTTTTCAACTATAACTCAAATCTGGTACGAAACAAGAAGGAGCTTATTCATTTTATCATTGGCCCGTTGGGGGACAACTATGGTTGACTTCCACCACAATAGGTAATATATTTATTTTGTAAAAATACAAAATTGTAGCACAAGGCCGAAGGGGGAAAGTTTTTCAATAGCTATCCTATTCGCAGTTAATCCCAATCATGACCCGTTCTTTCATTGCAATTACACATTCTCCAAACACCACAATAGGTAAAGTGTAAATATTTTCGGCGTTAAGCGACGCGGAACCATGATTTCTTTTCAGAGTCACGAATTTTCTAACTTCGAAAATTGCGATAAGATTGAATAAACTTTACTTAAAGTGTTCAATTCTCTTATCTAAATTATTTTTTGTCTTTTGTGATTTAAAATGGTTACCTATTTATTTCTAAAACGATTGATATTTTTTGCTTTGTTAATTTTGTCATGAATTGTAACTTATAGTTTAGAGAGCGAATTATACGGAATAACGGTATACGATAAAAAAAGAAAAGAGAAAATCATCTAGAGGATAGAAAAGAAGGTGGAAAAAATGAAATAAGCCAAATGAATGACAGTGAAAAAGGGAAGCAAGCAAAAAGCGAAAGAAGGAAGTAAGCAAAATAATTGACAGACAGAATGAAATAAGCAAAATTTAAGAAAGCATAGAAGGAAATAATCAAAATAAATGAAAGAAACAGAATGAAATAAGCAAATTGAATCAAAGAAAAAGACTGAAGTAAGCAAGATAATTAAAAGATACTGAATGAAATAAGCAAAATGAATGAAAGTGAAGACAATATTAATTAAAAAAATAAATAATAAAAAAATAAATGAAAGAGACTGGATTAAATAAGCAAAATAAATGAAAGAGACAGAATGAAATAAGTAAAATATAGAAAAGCAAAGAAGGGAATAAGCAACATAAATGAAAGAAACAGAATGAAATAAGCAAAATAAATGAAACAAAATACTGAAGCAAGAAAAAGAAGTGAAAGAGACATAAAAAATAAGCAAAAGAAATCAAATCAAAAGTAAGCAAGAGAGTGAATGAAATAAGCAAAATAAATATAGTCGAAGGCAAAATTAATTTAAAAAAGGAAGTAAAAAATAAATGAAAGAGACAGTTAAAAAGACAAATTAAATGAAAGAGACAGAATGAAGTAAAATGAATGAAAGCAAAAGACGGAAATAATGAAGAAAAAAAAACAGAATTAAATAAGCAAAATGAATGAATGCAAAAGAAGGAAGTAAGCAACATAAATGAAAGAGACGAAATGAAATAAGTAAAATGAATGAAAGCAACAGAAAGACGTAAGTAGCATAAAACCCTGTAGAAAAATGTAAAAAACAATTCAAATATAGAAGCAAGGGTAATAAAAATAGGAAACATTAATGAAAATTAACCGAAACAATGCTGGTTGAAAAAACAAACGAAGTACAAAAGAAACGAGACCAAATAAGAGGTATGCTAGGAAACCCTCCAGCCATCTTGAATATCAAGAGAACAATTTGAAACGGAGATTGGCAATCAATCAAAAGAATCTTTACTGCGCCTACTTGAACAGCCGTTCTACTTTTGGTTACTCGGTCAACAGCGAGATGTTGTTCAGTTATCATGCCTATTAATTTTCATATGCGTCAGCTTTTGTTTGGAACTTGGAGTTCATCCACGCAAATTATGGGAATGAATTTCGGGAATTGTTCAAGGAACGAATCCCGGACAAAGATTTAGTAGCACCTCTTCAAATTTAGCCTGGGGTTCATTTAAGGAAATCCTAGTTTTGATGGGTCTCCAAGAAGCTAATATCTCGAAAATGTTGAACGACAGCAGGTTGCAATCCCATAAAATGATAGATTGACTAGATGAGACTTAGAAGATCCAGGAATTAGACGGACTGTTCGCAAAGTATCCGGCCATTTTCAATAACTTTTAGCCACGTTCAATCACAATTAATTGCACTAGTGGCCAATCGCATCTGCCTTATCATTTATTTACTAAGATTAGCTCAGTGTAGCAGATTATCAAATAAGGGTCTCGGGCATGGTGCGTTGCTCCAATTTCACAAGTGAAGAGCGCAGGGTTGCCTTGAAAATCAGCATCCGCCTTTATTCTTAATTTAGGCTTGAACGCTAAAAAATGACGACAGTGGGAAATTCGTAACAATCTATTCCACTAACCTAATCTGAGATGAAACGATAATACCAAAGAAAAATATAAACGAAAATGTTTTGAAGAAATATAGAAAAAGAAGGAAATGACGAATAAATTGCAAGGAAGGAGTAAGAAGCAAGAAGGGAACAATGGAAGCATAGAAGAAAAGGAAGGAAACAATGAAAGGAAGGAAGAAAAGAAATTAAAGGAAGGAAGGAAGGAAGGAAGGAAGGAAGGAAGGAAGGAAGGAAGGAAGGAAGGAAGGAAGGAAAATTAAAGAAAGAGGGAGGAACATATAATGCAGAGAAGAAAAAGAAGCAAGGAAAGCGACAAAAAGAAGGAAGACATTGAATGAAAGAATTACTGAAAGTTGGAGGAACATATAATGCAGAGAAGAAAACGAAACAAGGAATGAGGCAAAGAATGAATGAATTGAAAATAGAAACACAAATTTGAAGTCATATGGATGCGACTGAAAATGAAAAAGGAAAGAAAAAAAATAGGTAACAAAAGTTGGGAAAAGAAGACTGGCAGGAAGAAAACGAAGATTTTCGTGAGAGGAAAGGATAAAACTAGGTACCTCCACGAAATGTAAAAAAAAGAGCATAGCTTGATGAAAAAGACGCCAAACTTGACGAAAACAAAATTTTATCGTCTAAATGTTTATGTTATTATTAAGAAGAAAGATCAAAGTATTTTTGGGGGTTTTTTTTACGTTTTTTAATCATTCCTAACACGTCCGAAAATTTCGTTAAAAATCTTGTTTTTTTTTGAGTCAGCAAAATTGACCATTTTTTCCATTTCATAGAATCAATGAAAATCTGTTTGAAATTTTTTAAATATCAATTATCATTTTTTAAAAACTTATTTTAAGAAAATCAGAAATTATAATGTTTATTTAAAATATTTTGAACCAAGCTTAACTTAGCTTTTGCGTTGAAAAGATATAATTTGAAAATAAATCAAAGCAGGTCATAAACTTTCGCGTCATTTGACAGGTGTTGAATGACCTATTGATGGATTCCGTGAGGATAATTTGTTCTACGGAAGGAGAAAAGTGAAATATTTTACATTTATGTGAACAAATTATTTACCTCGTTATTTTTAAGGAAAACTTTCAGCGCTCTAATTTTATTTGTACTTACCTTTACGTTTATGATGCTGAAAAATAATTTTAAAAAATGTAAAATAAAATACCATGATAGAAGTAACTTAATAATTTATGAAATGATAATTTAATTATTATTTAATAAATCAAAATTAAATGTGACTTTCCAATCCAATGTATATAGTTTCTATCTGAAATACACCAGAATTTTTACTTAATGGAAATAATGAATTTAATCATTAAGCTTTTAATTAAATCTAAATTTATGTTTGTAAATAGTAGAGGTACCTATCTGGTAACCTGATTTATATTTTTTTATATATGTTTCATTTTATTTCTAATTATTGTGATGACAATTATTTTATTATTAAATTTTATTATTAATTACATAATTACTAAAACTTTTATTAACCCAATAAACATTACTGAAAAGAATCTGAACGGAAAATACAACCTGTTGGAAAGCAACTAAGAAGCGAAATGTTATGAAAAGTCTACGTGTTATCCATTTATTACAATAAATGGACAACACTCTTAGATCATGTGACCTTTTTATAATAATGGCAATTTCAGTTTACCATACATGGAAATAATGAATGTATTAATTAAAAAATACAACATAAAAAATAATTAAGAAAAAAAATAGTGCAACTAAACTTATTAATCTTTGCAATTTTGGAATCGTACATTTTGTTTCCGCTTAATTACTACATCACCTCGAGGAAACAGCCTAATACAGAGTTTTACACGATTTTAAACTATTATAAATTATTTAATTAAAATTTCTTAAAAAATGAAAAAATTCTTGTAAAACTTAATTATTTATCAGAAAAATTTTATTTCTTCAGACAATAATGTCCTTAATATTACTTATTTACAAAAGCAATTAAAAGCTTTTCTAATTAAGTAATATCATAGTTTTATTGGATTCATTATTTTTCAATTCAGAGCCGATTTTCAGTCAGATAGCTCAAATTTGAAAAAAAAAGTAGGTGATTTATCATCTCCAAAGACTTCTTTAAAACAAAAAAGAAATTTTCAGGAAACCGAAAGGTTTTGGGCGAAATTTCATGAAATTAAGTGGGGGGTAACATATTTTAAAAAAATAAAAAAATTACCAAACTTTTCAAAAAAGAAATTTTTCAAAAATAATTTCATTCATTTGTGAATAAGTTCTGAAAATTTCATTAAAATTGGACAATTACTTGATTTTTACAAAAATTTCAAATTCAATGTGTTTTCAATGGAAAAAAGCGCAAAAAAACTGTTATTGTCTCTGACATCGCGATGACGTAAACAAAAGATTTTAACCAAAATTTCGAACGTGTTAGAAAATATTAAAAAAATTTTTTAAATAATTAAAAAATACTTTGGTCTTTCATCTTAATAATAACATAAGTACTTTGACGTTAAAAATTTATTTTTGTTAAGTTTGTGGCATTTTTCATTACGCTATCTGTTTTCCCGCAAAAACAGTGAAGACGCGTAGATAAAACTGGAAGAATGAAGTCGAAAAAAGAAATCAAAGAGATAACAATGTCTAAAGGACAAATGGAAAATGAATTATGAACAGAAAACAATGAGTTAAACAGAGTTCTCACGAGATAAAGGAAGAAGGACATGAAAAATAATTATCTGAGCGTGGCCCCAAACAAAAGTAAAGGATAAATCAGCTCATCTATGGCAAGGATTTCAAATTTTAAATATTGGTTTGACCAAAAAGTCCATTCGCTTATTAAGCAGAAAATTTACTTAATAAACCGTAGGAAATTTTTGAACATCTTAATAAAAGCAAACAAATTATACTTGCCACTTGTAACTAAATCGGTTTAGTAAATTCTTTTTCTTTTCATTTGCCGCTGGTATCATAATGGTTTACTAAGCTTAACTTAGTCTGGCACAAGAACCTGCAATTGCATCCAGGTTCAGAGTCAAAATAACTACATAGGCCAATTTGTCTTCAAGATAACTAAACATTTCGTATAAGCAGTCACATCAGTAATAATAATAATAATAATAATAATAAGAAGAAGAAGAAGAAGAAGAAGAAGAAGAAGAAGAAGAAGAAGAAGAAGAAGAAGAAGAAGATGAAGAAGAAGAAGAAGAAGAAGAAAAAGAAGAAGAAGAAGAAGAAGAAAGAGAGAGGGAGTAATGATTGCTACTTCCATGGTATGTGTTGTGATGAGCTACATGCTTTAATACTACCACCCCTGACCTTTACACCTGGGTCTCGCCATGTCACGTACACAGGGGTTAATCATCTGCATTCCCTTCGTATTCCTACAGTATGAAGTAGGTTCCATTCGGACAGCTTCTTCCCAAGAATCGTTGCTTTCTGGACTCCTGACATGATGTTGTTCGAATCCCTAGAATCTTGACCTCCTCAAGTCTAGGGTTAACCGTTATTTGTAATGTATAATCTCATAAACTTAATCTCTTGCCTTTTCGTACGCTCATAAAACACCTCTCTGACATTGTTATATAGGAATAAAGTGTCGCTGCCGACACTGGAGTTTGAGCAAAGATCCCAGAGAGCAACTACAGGCCATCTCATTTTGAATAAGTAGATCATGTAACGATAATGGAAACATATATATGGGAATTAGCGTGGCGTCTAAGTGATCATTATACGGATTACTATTCGGATCACTCTTCGGTGGTTACTATTCAAGCGAGTATTATCGAGCAAATACTATTAGTGCGAGTGTTATTCGAAGGCGTCTGACACCAGTATTGTTCAACGGCGTTACTATAGTTGTAACTGCAATTACAAAGTCTCTACTACAACGAGCATTATAAAAGTAACAACGAGTAGTCGTTGACATAACAAAGGTCGCAACGAGTGTTCGTTCACATCACAAAAGTAATCCTCTACCTAGAGTTGCTCTTGGGACTTGTATTGAGTGAACATTAGTTTTAAAACAATCTAATTCCAGGTTGGGGTTGTGAACTTCCAGTTCAGAAGTACGTAACATTTGAACAACGAGGAAGTGCCAATGAAAGAGGAAACTAGAAAACATTCATATCTCACTCAAATCAGAAAGATAGTTGGAATTTCTGAGACACAAATGGATAACACGTGTAATTTCGTAGAGAAAATAACAACACGTTCAGGATGTTGACGTTCCACAATATATCAAACAAAAAGTTAGGAAAGGAAGCCCCATCAATCCTAGAAAGAATAATAAAATTTACTGGATATTAGAAAACTATTTTCCTGAGAAAATATTTTAGGATTTAAATTGTACAAATTTCAAGAGACAGTAACACTGGCTGGTCGGTCAATAAGTTTTCCATATAAAATCACTGATATTACGATTCCTATTAGAAATGAAGAGAACAGATACTATATTTTGTTCCCAGAACGAGGGCTAGAGATTGAAGAAGCGTGTAACTCGTGAAGCAATGAATGTTCGGTCAAGGAAGGTTGAATGTTTCCTTATAAGGAAACTGCTAATATTATCAAGCTGAAGAGTGGCTTAGTACAGGGTGCGACGGTTAATTTGCACATATGAGTTGTTTGTTTCTGATTTTGTTGACTGCACAGGATAGTAGGGTCAGTTGGGCACCGTCTGTGAGAAAAAGGTCACCATGACGCAATTCACTCCGCCAAAAATCCCAGCGTGCGGCACCTTTGGAAAGTGCCTGAAAACCATACCCATATTTTTTTTTTACCCAAGCCTTGTAAGTTAAATTGGATAGACTGAACAGTTGGGGGCCGTCGATAGCTGTCCTGGTACGAAGTCACAGGTCACGTGACCGAGGGTTTGAGTGTGCTGGTGTTGTTCAGATTGCTGATCGTTCTAGATAACATGCTCTCTCCCAGAAACTGTAACTAAGGTCTGCTCAGTATAGTTTCAGTATAAACTACAAGTTTGTTATGTGGGTGTTAAACAAACACAAATGTGCCTGAACGAGAGTCTGGAATAGGGATTGTCTAACCACCCTAGTAGACGGGTATCCTCGAATACAGCTATTATTATTTATTATGTATGTACGTATGTATAAGAAGCACTCACTCTTATTTGCCAACTAATATACAGTCTTGGAAATGTTGTGTATGTGAGTGCATGCTTTTGTCAGGAACAGTTTATGTAAACCTGAAAGGTCATCACAACTACCAGAAGCAAGCCAATTATGCCAACATATACCATTGTCCTGTGTTGTTTGCAATAAGGTTTGCAGATCATCATCTGGACTGAGTAGGCACATGGTAGTACACAGGGGAGTTGTAGGGCATGCCGATCTAATTAACCCCCGATCAAAGATACAGAGTTTATTCGTCATATATGCCTGATACCTATAAACTCGAATGCTGGTTTCAGGAGCGATCTTAGGAACCATGGATGCTTTAACAATACAGTGGCGATCACAAGTGATGCGAATAGTGATGGAGATGCTTTCATCTCAATAAGATGTCACAATCATCATGGACGTATTGAGTTACAAACACATTTCAATTGTTCTTCTTAAAAATCCATTATTTTATTATTCGTGTCGAGTCTCTTTCGCCATATCTCTGTTAAATTTTTATCGTTACTTTTAGGACCTTTTTACATTTATTTTATAATTATTAATTAAATTAAGGAGTGTATGAAGTGCATCGTCATTGTTAGTATCTTTGTAGCGAAGCGGTCGACCCTGCCTTACTCAGGTGAATTAAGGTGCAAAACTGTACTGTTAATCAGCCTACAACTTTCACACCTGGCTCCAAGAAGACACATGGGCAATCCATCGGCCACACCACGGTAAATGGCATCGAACTTCCAGTCAAACTGTGTGAGCGTATCCGGAAGGGTTTCTCGAACCGATCGGTGAAGCGGAACCCCTCTCCACAACCCACCTGTACCAAGTCGCCACCCTGGGAGTAGGAGCAGCGGCTCAGAGATCAACGGATTTACCAGTGGACGAAGTAACTTCTGAGAACAGGACGGTGTAACCTCAACGTCTCCGGTGCAATTACACTATTTTGCTTTGAATAGCATGAGCCACAACTACAGGAGAAATAATGGGAGTTACGACCACAGTGAAGCACAATGCGCTAACTGAATAAATGACGATGAATCTAAAGTACTTAACCCAATTGCATTCCTTACTTCCACCAGTTATAATCTTCACGACTAGGACCCAACATGCCACTTACATTATAGCGAACCATTCCCTCCCTATTATATTGGTGAGAAGTAAGTTCCACTCAAAGAGCTTCTTCCTGCGAGAAGAAACCAACTCCCAAGAGGATTTATTTTCGATCACTACACTATTAATTTGTCAAGTGTTAACTGTTATCTTCCCAACATATCCGCTTGTGCTTCTTACTATGTTGCCTATACCTCGAATGGCCTTGTACAGAATGAACCATTAGCTACTTCCGATTTCCAACACACCACTTTGGCCTTTACTTGGCCTAGACTGGTGGTCGGAGAGGCTCGCTCCCATCAATCGACTGATCATGACAAGCCTTAGCGCCTATAAGTATATCAATTTACGGAGTACGATATAACTAAATACAATACCCCAAATATACACCGGGATAAAATACCATCTCTATCCAATTTATACGCGTCAGAAGGCGATGGCTGGAGATCAATCAGTTCGAAGAGGTCTAGACTTAGACATGGCAGTAAACATACCATTTTGTACACTTAAGATTTGGGAAGTGCCACAAATGGTTTAACGAGTGTCCAGTCTCTCTCAAATACGAGTATACTAGTTTGTCTAGCCGCGACCTGTCAAAGTGACTGGATTCCCCACTTGACACCCCCCAATGTCCGGCTCCGAGGTGGCTGGGGAGCACAGTCAGTGAATCTTAATACACAAAATTTATGAATAATAAAAATAAAAAAACGAGAAATGTCTTTCAGATTTTGATTCTGAAAAAGAAATTAATATGGAATTTCAAAATTTCTTTTGTGCTCATGTCTCTAGAATAAATTCCACTGACAAATCTTTCAGCTCTATTGATTGAAAAGGTACTATCCTATAGGATTACTCCTAAAACAGTTAGAAAGTTGATGGCAATTTACTGGTTGATGTGGAACATAGGAAATACGTAGAAAATATAATAAAGATGAAGTCCTTTCATAATGTCAAAATTAAAACCTTCCTTCATGCAAGACTGAATACTTCTAAGAGATTCATTAAAAGTGAAGAGTTGTCTCTGGCCACACCTGAGGAAATTACATCTGCCTTAGGAAGCCAAGCTGTCAGCGATTACCATAGAATTTCAATTAAATGAAAAGGGGAAACAGTTATAACTGACACATATATCCTTACTTTAGCCACACCTGAAATACCCCCCAAATAAAAACAGGGTATAATATTGAGTCAGTGGGACTATAAATCCCTGCTAAATTAAGACTCTTCAGGTGCCAAAAATTTGAACATCATAGGGATAGATGCAGGAATCGCCCAACATGTGGGAAATGTGACGAAAGGGATTCAGACCATTCTGAAGAAGAATGCCATGATGAAATAAGATGTGCTAACTACCAGACAAATCATCCAGCATACTCAAGAACATGCGATTTCTGGAAGAAAGGAATTGGAAATTGTCGAAGAATATAAAAGAAACATCTCATTTTCAGAAGCAAGGCTTAGTAGTAGGTTACATGGAAGACCATTCCTACGCAAATTAACGGAAAATAAGACTAAAATAATGCCTGTGAACCTGACAAATACAGAGCCCTCGGTGAGAGTCTCATACACTTGGGATCAAATCCCTGACCTAAATTTCAAACTTACCTAAAAAGTCTACATTCCAATGAAATGATGCACTCTGAACCGCAAAAGAAAGACAATGTAAAATCTGAAATAATAAACAAAAACAAAACAAATGGAAAAACATCAGCTCAAACACAAACCACTCCTGCCAAAAATACCAAATCTCCTACTGAACAAAGGTCACAGCTATCTCTTATCCGTCGACCAAAATCCAGGAAATACAGAATGAAACGCTTAACTCCCGCCAAAAAACGGAATCAGCCAATCAAAAGCCGGAAATCTGCAACGTCGAAATTCCTACGCAAAATCGATTTCACAACCTAGAAAAGATGGCGGTTGAAAGCCAGAACCCTCAAATGGCTAAAAAACCTAAAATGGAAACCTAGTAAAAAGTAATTAGAACCACGTAAGCTAAACGCCGAAAACGTTTAAACAGCTATGTATGGGATAATTCAATGGAACTGCCGTGGAATAAAGATAAATATAAATGTACTGTTTCTGTTACTAACAGACCTGTCATCGGCAGTTGTTTGCCTTCAGGAAAAATTCCTTAAGCAAGGTGAATATAAAAGAATGCTAGCAATACAACCGTACAATTGACACTAGCCTTCGTGCCTCTGGCGATATATTTATCCTAGTTAGGAATGGTGTACCCCAAAGTAGCAATTTGACAACTACTTTACAGGTGACCCTACATAGGCCAATTTACTCGGTAAATATCCTATCTAATGAGTGAGTAAATGAAGCTGAAATTTACACAATTATAAGGCCACTCCCTGCGCCCTTTATGATACTAGAGGACTTTAATTGTCACAGCACCATATGGCGCTGTAAAAACACAAACCAAAAGGGAAGGACTTTACAAACATTTATAAACAACAATGATTTATGTATTTATAACAATAAATCTGCGACTTACATAAATTCATTTATTCTGCAATAGATTTATCCATTTGTGATCTGTCAATCTATATGGTTTTCTCTTCGGAGGTTATGGTGGACACATGCACTTGCCAAATGTTCTGCAAAATTCTGAACATAATAAAAATCCTCTCTGTTGGAAATTTAAGCGAAGCGAACTGGGACGAATTTAAAAACCAAAGTTCTGATAAACAAGCTGAAGTTAAATGCATGAAGACTTATAAACGTTTACGGAAATCATTATATCTATAGCAAACGAATGCATTCCAAAAAGTTCAGTATAAAAACATTTAATAGATATTGGTTCAATGATGAGTGTAAGGAAGCTATCAGAATCAAAAGAACTTTGGGAGATTTCGACAAACAGCCTTCAACTTCTAATTTGTTGCAATGTAAGCAACTTCGAGCAAAAGTACGGAAAATAATTAAACAAAACAAAAAAGAATGTTGAAAAACCTGCGTCACTAAAATTAATTCTGCCACAAAAACAAAATCTGTATGTGATATGATAAGTAAAATAGCTGTTAAACATCATACTAACGCTGTAAAACATCTCTCGATAAATAACTGTAAAATAACCAGCAAAAGGGATATCGCTGATAAATTAGCCAAAACAATCTCCAAAAACTCATCTGCCAAGAATGGTAGCCAACGATTTCTGAAGTGGAAAAACAATAATTAAAGTTTAAATCAAATAACGCTGAGAGTTATAATCTTCCATTCACTATAGAAGCGCTAAATGAATCTTAAAAGAAAGCTCACAATACAGCCGTGGGACCAGATGATATCCACTAAGACAGTTTCCCAACAAATTATTACAACTGTTACTAAAACATATGGACAAGTGGCAACTTCCCAGATGTGTGGAGACAGTCATTCATCAACCCTATCCCAAAATCTGAAAAGGATGACACAGACTCTGAAAGCTACAGTCCTATAGCACTAACGAGCTACCTATGTAAAATTATGGAACGAATGGTCAACGACAGGTTGACTTGGTACCTGGAAAGTAACAGCCCAATCAGTAATTAACAATGGGCTTTTAGGAAAAGAAGTACTATGGATTACTTAGTACGCCTCGAAACCTTTGTAAGGGAAGCCTTCATTAAGAAAGATTAAGAAAGGTGTACGATGCAACATGGAAATGTGGTATCTTGAAAGATCTGCATGGATTAGATGTAAAAGTATTCATAAGGAATTTTCTGAAAGACCGGAAGTTTCAAGGACGTATAGGAAGTAGACTATCGTAACTACAAGATCAAAAAGAAACGGTTTCACAAGGAAGAATTCTTTCTGTGACGCTTTTTTGCGTAAAACTTTACTCCATAGTTAAAACTCTAAGCCCAGGAGCGAGATGCTCTCTAAATGTCGATAATTTTCTAATTATATACAGATCTCAACATATGAATACCATTGAAAGATATCTCCAACAATGTCTCAATCAAATAGGCCACTGAAAATGGGCTACTGAAAATGGGTTTACGTTTTCCAAAACAAAAAAGCAAATTAAGAAAATTGCACAATGATCCGTGCTTAAAATTAGACAGAGCAGAAATCCCAGTCGTGAAGCAAAACACAAGTTTCTAAGCATTATCTTTGATGAAAAAAAAATTAACGTTCATTCCCCGTCTAAAATATTTGAAATCAAAATGCAGTAAATCCCTACAACCCTGCGTGTAGTGAGCTATACTGAATGGGGAGCAGATCGACTAACATTAATCAAGTTATACATATCACTACTTTGCTCAAAACTGAATTATGCTCGTTTCATATATGGAGCGGCTAGAAAGTCGGATCTAAAAATCTCAATACAACCTATCATCAAGGCCTCATACATTCAGAACATACACAGTAGCTAATGAAACACCTCCAAATTTACGGCGCACTACAATACTATGTAAAAATAAAATCATGCTCAACTAACCCAGCTTACCTTAGAAGCGAATTACTGCGATCTATTCTGACAAAAAGATAATGCTATACAACCCTGCGGATTCAGGATGAATTCCATTGCCGAAGAGTTAGGCACCTCACTCTTAAATGTACAAGAAAAAATTGCAGCCATTATTCCACTATAAACTATCAAGCAACCCGAAATTCTGCTAGAATTACATAATCTCCCAAAACAAAAACGCACCCGCTCACATACCAGGATAAGTTTCAGGACATATTGTAAAACTTTCCTAACCATAAACCCATCTATACAGACGGGCCAAAATGTGAGGACAAAATAGGATTTGAACGGAGCCAAAATATTACCAAAAAAGCGCCTCCCAAAGGGGAAACTCTATTTTCACTGCAAAGTCCTATAGCTCTCAAAACTAATTCAGAGAGCAAACAAAATATTTAAGAAACCATTGATCATCTTATATCAGGTTGCACGATATTGACACCCACTGAATATAAAACCCGACATGACAGAGTGGGCCAATATCTGCACTGGAAAATTTGCAACTCCTATGGGAAGGAAACTGAAAGAAACTGGTACGAACACCACCCTGACCCGGTTACGGAGATAGGACCTGTTACAATTCTATGGGACTACACAATTCACACTGACAGAACAATCAAAGCCAACCGCCCAGACATTGTTATTAAAGACCACAAACAAAATAAGTGCCTCCTTATTGATATGGCAGTCCCTGCAGACTGCAATGTATCTTTGAAGATATTCGAAAAACTGTCAAAATACAAGGACCTTGAAATAGAAATCTAAAAAATGTGGCACATGGGAACATCAACAATTCCTGTTGTAGTTGGAGCCCTTGGACTGGTTGGAAAAGATTCCAGTAGGCTGATTGAAGGGATCCCTGGAAGTCCATGCCTCAAAGAGATACAAAAAATTGTTCTGACAAGTACAGCCCACACTTTACGAAGGGCTTTATCTATGTAATTATTTTTTTATTTTATTTTATTTTTTTTTTTGCAGTGGAAAGTGTCATGATGCCATTTCTAACCTTAGGTCCCTGGGCTGGACCCGGAAAGAAATGTGTAAACGCCAGATATCAAAGGAAATAAAAATAATAATAATAAATATGATTCCGGCGACACACGAACCTTTAACTTTCGAGAATCTCTCCTATAAAAACGCATTGCGAGTTTGGCTAGGATCTTTCAATTCGCAAGTGTCTTTCAACTTCGTCCCATAACTATTAGAATAAGATAACAGCTAGACCATTGAAGAATTCATAATAATAATAACAATGCTTAACAATAAGAGATTGAGGCATTTTATAAATAATCAGGCTCAAGGAATCATTGTGCTTTGAAATATGACTTTATAAATGAAAATTATGCTCTTTTGATTTAGTAAGCAATGACCTAGCATTAATAAATTATTTGGAAAGGTTAAAATTAGTGACTAGAACGATTTGGACAATTTGGTTCGAGACTTTTGGGCGCTAGACATTTTGGTGCTAGAAAATATTCGATTGCATTGTCATTGTTCCAAGTTAAAAACAGGAAAATAAGTCATATATCTTTGGTGCTAAGAAGAGTAATGTAGCTTTTAACAAATATTTTTCTAAGGGTAAATTCAGATGTAGCCTGTTAAGCAGGAACAGTAACATTATTTATAGCTTAAGATAAAAAAAATAAAATTCATTAGTTCGGTAATTTTGTATGAGTGATTAATAGATGTTGTTTAGTTTCAAAATTACCAACTTCTGAATATAAAATTATGTAGAATAAAGTCCAGTTTTCAAAAGCAAAAATACTTACTAAAAATGTCAGATGCCAATTTGGCCGGTGACAAAAATGGAATAGCGAACAAAACGGCTATACCCAATCGGCAGCACTAAAATGTTCTCCCACTTTTAAATCTTGTGAAAGATTAAAAGATTAGTATTCCAAAGGACTACCATATGGCTCAAAACTTGTACATATGTGCCAATTGTGTTATATGTCAGTGTTTGAGTTATATAAATACCGGGATCTCGAATGTTGATTAAAGAAATACAAAGAGAGTGTTGTAAATTGAAATATAAGTTCAACGCAGTGTTTTTCTGATTTTTTTTTATCCGACCTGAAGCCGTACTAAGCTTTGCTTAATAAAATACGAGTATTTGTAAACAAAAGATAGTTTTTACAAGATGACATTTCAAAGAATCAAACATACTCTGAGGAAATCTTGTAAAGGCGTTTGTTAAAATTCTTGGGGTGAATGGATTTTAAAAAAAAAGATTCCGGTTATAAAAACGAGATTGGATATCTATGTTTTTAGGAAACTTTGTAGATTATTTTCGTTTATTTTCTTTTAATTTTCAGAGAAATCAGTATTTCTTATGACTCTGAACGTCATTCTTGTTTTGAGCTGATATTCCTGTTTTCTTTCTCCATTTTATTAAACAGTAAAATTCATAATCCGCCTGAATTGAACAGTCTTAATAAAGAAAAATTCCAACAGAAATCGAACCTGAATCTCTTTTTTATATCAGGGAAAATACTTCATAAGTCATGGTGTACATTAACTTGTTCAGCCACGGATTCTCAATGATGGAAAAATCAAAATAACCTGTTAAGGAAGACATGTTATTTTCATTAAGACTTCTAGCTAGCTTTAGTTTCGTAGCGGAAATGTAAACAATGTTTTTAAAAAGATTTTTAATCGAATATTTATTATATGTCCAAGATATTCCAACTGCCTCTTACTGATTTTAAGTATAAGCGTCTTTTTTTTTGGAGGGGGGGCTTAAAACTTCCTTACTACTAACATGTTCAGTTCATGGTATTCTCAACATCCATTCTCAGCATTCATACATAGAACCACATTATCCAGTCTCTTGTCCAGCCATATATGAGGACCAATATTACGTATTACACTCTTTTCTTTTTATAATGAAATTTTTCTGTTTCTTAATATTTTGCTTATTTTTTGGAAGGCATCTTTCGGTTGATTATATCAAATCTAATTACTATATTTCAACGTTTTGAATCTGATTGCTTAGCAATAATTTCCGTTTGTAATGTTCTTTACCTTTAAAGTTTGAATAAGAGTTTTTCGATTCCATAGAAGAGGCATGTGTCTAAACGAGATTTTACATCCAACCAAATGCGAAATCAACGAGCTATTTTTTTTTATTGGGTAATTGTGGGCTGTATTGTTTTCAATTTAGAATTTTTTAAATGTAAAGCAGGAATTTGTAACTTCATTATGAAATAGATATTTCATTAATTCACAGCAATTTCTGATTTTTCAAGTGAGGCTAACGGATTGAACGTGAAGACGTATATAAAGTGATATGCATTGATGAGGTAGGCAGCAAAGAAGGCGTGACAAGCAAGAAATGCAGGAGATTAAACTAAAGACAACGACATTCAATTGAGCATCCAGTATTTTTCTTGTGGGCGACGTGAGCCGTTCTTATTTGTACTTGCTTTGCCTATGTGTAAAGCCCGTAAACTGTGGCAGGTAATCAACCCAATGTACACATTTGGTAATTAAACAAACACTACGACTACATCAGCCGTCCAATTCCCTCGTGGGAAAACGGAACAGAGAGGTTTCAACTTTATTGGTAAATTGTGGATTCCTCCAAATCTAATGGTTATTCTTGGTCGAACAATAAAAGGCAGTGTAAAAACTCATGGTCAGGGGTATCGGTTAATGTTTTTGCCGACAATTTGTCTGTCTAGTTTTCAGGCTTATTTGAAGCACTAATCACCGGGATTAGCTAAGCTAAATGACATTGACTGCGAATTCTCAGACAAAAATAAGAACAGGTTTAAATTAACCTCAAGTTCATATAAGATATACAAATGTTTAGTCATTTGATTATGGAATAAGTAACAGTAAAGCGTATATAAACTTTGTAAGCATAAATCTTTAGAAAAAAATTAATAAATTGTCTATCCGTGTCTAGATGACACTAACTTGTCATTCTTTCTTTCTTTACACACACACACACACACACACACGCACGCACACACACACACACACACACACACACACACACATATATATATATATATATATATATGAAGAAATATAGTCTTAAGGTGTGCTATATTTATAGGATAAAGTGATCAATATCAGAGATAGAGGGTGTGTAAATATAAAAGTGAACATTGAAGTCAACACTCAGAGGCGACAGGCTGTTTCATGCTAGATGAAATCGTCAGGGCGTTTGACGATTGCGTCTAGCATGAAATAGTCTGTCGCCTCTGACTGTTGACTTCAATGTTCACTTTCACATATATATATATATATAAAATCACTATAAAACTAGACATTTTGTTTCAACACCTCCGGTGTCTTGTCTTATCAAGTGATGATGTTGAATATATATATATATATATATATATATATATATATATATATATATATGTATGTATATGTAAAAATGTCTATGAATATATATATATATATATATATATATATATATATATATATATATATATATACATACGTATATATATATATATATATATATACATATATATATATATACATATATATATATATATATATATATATATATATATATATATATATATATATATATATATATATACTTCCCATATAATTGTAAGCTAGATGAAGACAACATTGCCACTAATGTTTTATTTTTATGTGAGAAGTATTTCTATTATATGATATATATATATATATATATATATATATATATGTGTGTGTGTGTGTGTGTGTGTGTGTGTGTGTGTGTGTGTGTGTAGACAGATTGGTTCTTAAAAACGATATCGAACTTTTAAAAATTCTAACACCGTTGCTAATAGATATTGTATAATCTTTATTAATACCAAAGGTCCGCCCAATATAAGGCTCGAGAACCATTCAAGATAGAGTATAAAATCTAACTACTAATCTAGTGCTGCGCTTAGCTTCGTGAAGGCAAGTTGCCAACAAGGAAAGCTGATCAGCAGAATTACCGTGAAAATATTTATAGGAGACAAAGAGAAGCTACGACAGTTAGGAGTGACTGAAGGCAAGATGTCATTAATCCGTGGATGATAAATACCCAATTCATTCCTAAATAAAGAAGTAGATTACATTTAGGCCTTTTTTATCATTTCACTCCAAGCAAGAGGCAAATGCCACAATGGGTTATTGAAGGTATAAGAATACTTTTGATAGGAGAAGTTTCGAGAAAGCGAAATAAAAGAAGAGCATTCAGGAAGACAGAAGATGGCAATTTGCGTTCCATTTAATTTTGAAGATTGTAGGCGGTTGAATAGGAAGAAATCAGAAGGGGGTTGGTTTATTAGGTCATTTCAATAAAAAGACCTGATACCAACAAACAAATTATTATTAATATTTTTAATAAGGATAAATACGATAAGCTTACACAGTATATTTCTCATATAAAGAAATGCTGGAATTGTTTACAAATAAGTTGATTTATATCATTTGTGCTGGGAAAGCATCCAATTACACAATACACTCTGACATCTAGTTAGCTATCTATCTATCTATCTATCTATCTATCTATCTATTTCCGTTTATCAATTATCTATTTATCTATCTACATACCTTTACTTATTATCTATCTATCTATCTCTGTTTATTCATTATCTATCTCCGTTTATTTATTACTTCTTTATCTATCTATTTATCTATATATCTATCTATCTATATATATATATATATATATATATATATATATATATGTGTGTGTGTGTGTGTGTGTGTGTGTGTATAGATCTTTAGTTTATTCATTATCTATCTTTATATATATATATATATATATATATATATATATATATATATATATATATATATATATAAGGTGTATCAAAAGTAATTTTACAAAAATTGGGAGCGGCTTCCTCAAACCAAAAGAAGGACAAAACTTCATATTAAAAATTAACCGCAAATCCATCGTTTTTGAGTAATTAAGTTTAAGGAAATTTAGAGTAGATGGTGCTATGTTGCCATGAGCCTAGCTTATATTTCGTGTACATTTTTGCTTTGTCAGTCTTCAACGTTTAACGTGTATCGTAATGTGTTAACTGAGAAGTGTTTAATAATGGCAGAATATTCATAACGTGACCAGGCAGATATGATTTTTACATACGGCCGAACGCGAATGGTAATGGATGCGAGACTGCGCGGCTGTATCCGATTGTATTTCCACACCGAAGGCAGCCGAGTCATGTAATATTTGCTGATGTTTATCGTCGCGTTGTCAGGTTCCCGACCCCAAAGTTTGTAAAAGTATTTTGGGATTATATCTTGGATTGTCCATACGACAGCATCTACTGTCAACTTTAAATTTACTAACTATGGATTCGCGGACATAAGTTTATATGGAATTTGTCTTTGTATTAGTGTGGGGAAGCCACACAAAAAGTGTGTAAAAGTATTTTTCATACACTCCGTATACAGGTTATCCATAAAGTCTCTTTACAATTTCAAAATATATTACAAAGGCAATTGATGTGGCATCACAACTAAATGACCTTCAACCAACCATATTTTTCCAGCAAGATGGTGCACCACCACATTGGGAACTGCATGTTTGTAGGTTCCTAAATTAAACATTTCCAGACTGGTGGATTGGAAGGGATGGTCCAATTCCCTGGCCATCTCATTCACTAGATATCACTCCCCTGGACTTCTTTCTATGGGGTTATGTTAAAGATATTGTGTATCGAACAAAGATATGGGACATCACTGATCTTGAAGCAAAAGATCACTGATGTTATTGTCACCCTTGATGAGGATATGCTACAGTGAACATGGTAAGAAATTCAGTCTTGTCTTGATGTGCTTTGTGCAACTAATGGCAACCATACACAGGTGTATTAAATCACTATTTACATTATTCGGACTATTGTCCTCATATTTGTCGCCAGGTTTATCACAACGTTTCGGCCGTTGTACGCTACGGCCTTCTTCAGGTGGTTGGAATGTCGAACTGAAACCCTTTATTTCGCTCACTAGGGTAGACTGGTCTAGTTCCACGTGCCATGTCTAACAGATGTCAGTTATCTCCTGTTAATTCCTCTCTGAAAGTTCTCCACTGCCTTAACCAGGTATTGAACTCACACTCTTTGGGTCCTGTCACTGGATCTAACTAACGCCTTTATCCACTGTTCCATGTGTCCTTGGGAACACAAGGCACAATGAGCGAAATAATGGGTTCAGTTCGACATTCCAACCACCTGAAGAAGGCCGGAGCGTACAACGGCCGAAACGTTGTGATAAACCTGGCGACAAAGACGAGGACAATAGTCCGAATAATGTAAATAGGGTATATAATACCTCATCTCAGAAATATAGACAGATACTGCATTAAATCTGTTAAAAACATTTAATATCTACTCTTCATTTTATAACAATTTCTACATTTTTATCTGTTAATTTTCTTTTGTAATAATGTTTTTTAAATTGTAAAGAGAACTTATGGACACCCTGTATATCTGATTGATGTTTTTTTAAATCAATTTGATTGATTGCCATGTTTTTTCGGCTTAACAACATGGCAAGGAATCGAGTACCGTCTTGAAATGCTTCGTGCAATTAATGGTGCCTATAAACAGATATATTAAATTAGTTAAAAAAATCTTCAGTACCTACTTTTCATTTTGTAACAATTTCAACATAATTGTCTGTTCATTCTCTTTTGTAATAGTTTTTTAAATTGTAAAGAGATTTTATGGACACCATGTATATGTATGTATGTATGTATGCATGTATGTATGTATGTATGTGGGTGGGTGTTGCGGAGTAAAATAGTACACCCCCGGTGAATATATTAATTAGTTCATTACAATAAGAAGCTCCAGGTCAGAGGTAAGACCGATAGCCGTTTCGAACCAGGCAGTTCGCTGTTTGGCTTGCGACTGATAAGAAATCTGTCGTCGGGTAGTGGGCGACTCTGTCTGTGCTCTTTCTGCTGATAGAGAATCGGCTGAGAAAAACAGACGTAATTGTGGTGTTTGGTAAATTTTGAACCCACGGCCCAAGGGTACGTGCTCATGTTCCCCACGTTAAACCTGACCTTATGTCGCATTCCGTCTAAATCGGGAGGCATGGGTAAATAACTAACCATTTTGAGTCAGGCAGTTTACTGTCTGGCTTGCGACTGACAAGTCCTCTGTCTTCTCGCAGAATGAATAATTCGGAGCTCTCTCTACGCATAGATACTCGGCTGAGTAGAACAGTCACGCAAAGTGCTCATTTACTGCGGTTACAAGGAATGGTTAAATTTTGGACCAGCGGCCTGGGTGTACGCGCTCTGTTTTCTCACGTTAAATCTGACCTTGTGTCGCATCCCGTCTAACTGGGGATGAATAGCTAAATACCTAGCCGTTTGGCGTCAGACAGTTCGCTCTCTGCCTTGTGACTGACAAAACGTGTGTCTTCCGGCAGAGGATGATACAATCTGGACCCTTCTACTGATAGAATCTAGGTTCAGTCAAACAAAGTGTCCGTTCCCCGCAGTTGCAGTGTGCTATAGCGTACCTTGGACTATAATGAGTAATCCTCATAAATACAGTGGAATATACTATCTGGGGGAATTCACCACTAGTTCATCACTGGCAGTGAATTACGTACTACATGGCGCTGGAGAATTCTGTATGTTGTTAATATTATAAATATTATCGTTCCATTTCCAACTTTCGTTTTGGTTATTCTTATTCAATAACATTTTCTAGGTTACAACGCAGGGAATCAGTAAATTTTGAACCAGCGGCCCGAGTGTACACGCTCGTGTTTCCCACGTTAAATCTGTCCTTTTGCCGCATCCTGCCCAATTGGGGAGGCCTGGATAAATACTTAGCCGTTTGCTGTCAGTCTTCAGACGAACTATTACATGCGTCACGGCAAGTAGCTGAAGCACTACCTATAGAATTTTTTTATACATGGTACGTTATAATGATTTTCTAAGCACAGCTTAGATGTGGCACAAGTCCGAAAGTATGGGGCACCCAGTGAGGATCGAACTCACTATTCAGTCGTAATAGATCTAGCAAGACATGCTTTCTAACTATTACACCACGTCGAGGTGCCATATACGAAGTACGTTATATAAGTGTGTGTTATAATGTACGTTATATAAGTGCGTGTTATTATGTCTTCATAGCTATAAAATAAGTGTCATAATAGTTTGTGTGTGTGTTCATTTTCTAAAACTAATTTAATTTCACCCCCTACTATTTTTCCAGATTAGATTCTCTTGTACGCTTTCAGTGACAGCACTGCTAAGTGAAAGTGACATTTTGTTTCGATTAAAAACTTCATTTCTTGTCGCGTAAAAACTGTAAAATTATCCTTTCTTATTTTGTTGTCCTGCTTTTCTGCAAGACTTTCAATGTGACTAACATTTATTATGACAAATGACAACAAACCTGTCGACATCAGTCTGCGGCTATATCAGTCTCGTTCTATTTATCTACATATTTAATTCTTTTTTTTATATATGTCAGGTCACTTCACTCTTTCTCTGTATATCAATATATTCATCTATTTACCTCAATAGGGAGATTGTTTATTGACGTCAATAGCGAAACATTCTCCCATCGATGCTCATAAGAAAGCAATTTGTCAAATGTATTTTTTTTTACTTTCACAAGAAAATCTCATCCACACATATCCATGTAAGTGTAACATTTTTAGATAGATTATATCAGTAAAAGAACAACAATATGAATAATGACAAAACAAAAAACTTAGCCGACGCTTTACGTACTCCGAGGAACTTTATCAAGCCATATTTGCCTTAATAATTTCTTTCAGAGGAAAAAACGCATCAGATTTCCTTTTTGTCTATTTATATCAATGCATATATATTCTATCGACGTTTAGATAGTGTTGTGACTAAGTAAATGGTTAAAGAAATAACAAAACAAGTGTTACAGATATATCATATATTAAACAGTAAGTACAACAGAAGAGTATTACACGACTAGTGAGTGTGTGTCGGATGACTCAGCGTTCAATCTATTCGACTGTTATATTTAACAGCTCCCCTCCTCACACGGGCTGTATGTGGCACAAGGCCGAGTTTAACGTGAGTTCTCCGAGCTCGTAGGCTCGGCCAAAATTATTCCCTTAGAATCTGCATAAACGGGTTCAGGGACTGTCTACCGCCCCAGTCGAAACTTTGCACTTCGGCAAAGCCTCGTCCGGGTTCCTCCCTGCTCGAAGCAGAGAGTTTGACAGTTGAATAATCTATGCGACTGTTAATATTTAACAGCCCCTCCCGCACGAGGGATGTATGTGGCACAAGGCCGGGTTTATCGTGGGTTCTACGAGCCCGTGGGTTCTACAAGCCCGTGGGTTCTCCGAGCCCGTGGGTTCTCCGAGCCCGTAGGCTGGGCGAAAAATATTCCATTTGAACCGCCTAAACGGATTCAGGGACTGTCTACCTCACCGGACGAAACTTTGCCCTGCGGCCAAGCTTCGTCCGAGTTCCTCTCTGCTCGAGGCAGAGAGTTTGACAGTTGAACAATCTATGCGACTGTTCCCCCAAGGCCTTCTCTCCTACTAATCTTATAGTAGGCGGAAAGTCGACATAGACTCTTTAGGGGGAGAACACCACACAATACTTTTTATTCAAACAAAGAAACCCTTTTTCACACAAAAACAATTCAGAAACAACCACTTTGAAAAAGCTATATACAGGAATTTTTTTAGTTTTACGACAAACATTTTACGTGTTAACAACAGTTCCTTTTAATTAAGGTCTCTATTCATTATTCCTAAATAATGAAAAATCGGAAAAGTTTAATGGTAAATTATAATGTTAATAATTTTCAATAATCCAATGCGTGTTGTGCTCTTCTGGTAATTCAAAGTTCATAAGTGAGGAGATTATTTTTTTAATCATTCTTTTCCTTTTTCTGTAGACATGGTATGAAATGAAAGATGTTTAATATCTTTTTCTTTTCAGGTTAATTTCTAAAGGTTCCGTAAATTTCCTTTTTCCTTTGGGCCTTCTGAGCTCTGGCACTGATTGCGGTATTGGAACCGCAAACGTGTCAAAGACGACATTCATAGTGTCATCTTCTATGGGATTCCTGTTGACTACGCTTTCATACCGTTTTCTAATTTAGTTTACATGACGTTTGTGTATAAACTTCGGTCCCTGAACCATGTAAATCATGTCACCAATTTGTCTGTCTATTGTTCCTGTCACCCAGTGAGCTTTATTATTTCCAACTACACGAAAAAGAAAACATTTCCACCGATCTTAAAGCGCTTTTTAAGCACTTTATTCCTATTTCCCGCTTTCGTTTCACTCGGAAGGAATTTGTCAAATGCCGATTTTATTTTCCTGGTAAACATCACCTCCGCTGGTCTCTTGGCAGATGGAGCACTGCTATTAGGGGTTACACGATAGACCTGCAAAAACTGCTGTGTAGCCGTTTTTGTGGGAGTACCTCTCGCCTTCTTCAGTGCTCTCTTGAAAGTGTCCACAAAACGCTCTGCCTGTTCATTACTTCTTGGATGATATGGCACCGTGGTAATATGATACAGATATAACATATATTAAACAGTAAGTACAACAGAAGGGTATTACACAACTAGTGAGTGTGTGTCAGTTGACCCAGGCTTCAATCTAATCAACTGGTCCCCCAAGGCCCTCTCTCCTACCAATCTTATAGTAGACGGAAGAGTCCAACATAGACTCATTAGAGGGAGGACACCGCAACAGATTCGATAGATAGATAGATAGATAGATAGATAGATAGATAGATAGATAGATAGATAGATACCACATTTGCCTTGATAAAGTTCCTCAGAGGACGAAACGCATCAGAATTACTTTTGTCTATTCATATCAATATATATGTATTCTATGGACGTTATCAAGAAAGAATATTTATAGAAAAGCCATGGATAAGCTACGTTACGACGGTGGAAAAGTAACTGTAGCCGTGATGCCAAGTCAGAATCGATAGCATTGCAGATTCTTCATTCAATTTTGTCAAGAATCTCTAGATATATGTCGCAGAAGCATTAGACTAGATGTAGTAGTAATATTTGATTCACGATAAATAAATAGACATAAATATGAAAGATAGATACTGACAAGAGAAATAGATAGATAGATAGATAGATAGATAGATAGATAGATAGATAGATAGATAGATAGATAGATAGATACCACATTTGCCTTGATATAGTTCTTCAGAGGAGGAAACGCATCGGAATTCCTTTTGTCTATTTATATCAATATATATGTATTCTGTCGACGTTTAGATAGATAGATAGATAGATAGATAGATAGATAGATAGATAGATAGATAGATAGATAGATAGATAGATAGATAATGAACAAAGATAGATAGATAGATAGATAGATAGATAGATAGATAGATAATGAACAAAGATAGATAGATAGATAGATAGATAGATAGATAGATAGATAGATAGATAGATAGATAGATAATGAACAAAGATAGATACATAGATAGATAGATAGATAGATAGATAGATAGATAGATAGATAGATAGATAATGAACAAAGATAGATAGATAGATAGATAGATAGATAGATAGATAGATAGATAGATAGATAGATAATGAACAAAGATAGATAGATAGATAGATAGATAGATAGATAGATAGATAGATAGATAATGAACAAAGATAGATAGATAGATAGATAGATAGATAGATAGATAGATAGATAGATAGATAGATAGATAGATAGATAAAATAAATATATGTCGGAACAAGTTTTAGGTGTGTCTGTGGGTGTTTCGCCAACCCAAAGATCCCAACAGATGACGATTGCAACAAATCTCAACGGTGAACCAGCGGATGAAAAGGGCACCGAAATTATCAGAGAGTCAGTGGCAGTCCGTTCCGGTTTTTGTAATTGGATTCTGCATGTCCCATTCTATATGCGTCGCAGGCGAAGGTCATGAAATCAAGGGTGTGGGTCA
>OZ038488.1:96864731-96887231 GCA_964036315.1 Acanthosepion esculentum | reverse complement strand
TATATATATATATATATATATATATATATAATTTTTAATTTAGAATCACCTGTTAGCGACCACAGTTTAAACAATTAAGATCATCGAGAACTTTGTCATTGAGTGAGTTTTTTATCGGAAATCTGTTCTTCTATGTGGTTAGTTAAAAAACAGTATTGCATTTGCATACTACTCAGGGGTATTGTAACAAATATTTCCTTATATGGTTGCATCAATACTAAATGTGTTTTCTGATATTCAACACTGATGGGGGTGAAAGAGAGGAGCCAACAAAGCCTGATGATGTCAGAACTTATTCTCGGGGCATTCTGGGTTTGATGTCAGGATTCTAGGACAAGAAACCGTGCTTGAAGCCAGGATCATCGTCTGAAAGTTTTGCTGGAGGCACCACTGTTATTGCTTCAGTCGTTGATAGAAAGAACGAAAGAAAGAAAGAAAGAGATAGATAGATAGATAGATAGATAGATAGATAGATAGATAGATAGATAGATAGATAGATTCTGCGTTTTACGAACAAGAATTCAATGAACAAAGTTTTAAGTTCAATGTAATCAACCGCCAGATTCTGTCCGTTGAATATAATAAACCTCTCTCTACCTCTACCTCTCAATATATATATATATATATATATATATATATATATATATATATATATATATATATATATATATAAACAGAAAGAGCTGATTTTGAAAATTTAATTAAAAAAATGCTAAGAGGCAGAAACACATTTAACACATTACTGGATAGGAAAATGTTCAAAGTTAATTTACAGTTATACTTCGTAAATTGCAGCCCACAAAAAGATTTTTCTTGTGATATGGCCATTTTAAGAGTTGACACAAATTATAACAATTTAAATTTATACAAAATCCGACAAAAACAACAAAAAGAATTATTTAAACAAGATTCAAAAACATTTTCATTTATTTTAATAACTTTGAAAACCTTTTCGTCTCTAGTAATGTGTCGAATGTGTTTCCATCTCTTCGCCTTTGTTTTTATTAAATTTTCGAAATCTACACTTTCTTTTTGAATATATATATATATATATATATATATATATATATATATATATATATATATATAACCCACAGTCATATGTGACTTGTATGAAATACTTAAATGAAATATGCGTCAGTGAACAAAATAATATACAACTATTTCTCAGAATGTACATGCGTGTATTGACCTTTTTCGATTTCTATATACTTGGGTTTCGTCACGCCTATCATAGGCGCCCTTTGAAGTTCGACAAAACATGCGACACAGCCGGTAGGAATGCCTAAAGGCGAAAATTTCAGAATAATACATGTTTCATGATATTCTTTTAACAAAAGTTGGTTAGAATGTTCATTTTGTTGTGTTTAGTTGGGAATTGTATATCATTACAACTGTCATATCAGGCACTTGTTTTTTAAATGTCAAAATTCGGATATCTTCATTAATTGATCATAACATTGAAGTTGACAGAAAATTCATCATGTGTTCGATATCTGATTCTTTTTATTGTAAGAAATGCAAAATAATGTGACATAAATGCATTATAAAGTATGTTACCTTCATAGAGGATTTTCTGTAAATGATCGAACGTCTGACTGTTTCAAGCTAAAGCTATGATGTTGCTAGGTTGAATGGACCCGTTGGGCTTGATGACAATCAAACGAAGACATTATCTGTGAAGAAACAACTTTATACAATGCAAAAATAGCCAAGATATCTAAAATATTCAAATGAAGCGATGAAAATAATTCGTGTTTTGTTAGTCGCTTTGATAAGTAACGTTCGTATAAGTGGAGGGATTGAAAACCTACTTGATAAGGTTTCCATTTGAGTGACAGAACTAATTTCAACTCGGAACTAATTTCAACTCGGAACTAATTTCAACTCGGAATTAATTTCAACTCGGAATTAATTTCAACTCGGAATTAATTTTGACTCGAAACTAATTTCAACTCGATTTAAAAACCCTAACTCTAACCCTTAGTTCCGAGTTGAAATTAATTCCGACTTGAAATTAATTCTGCACCCCCTCCATTTGCAAGTAATAGATTGGAAACTAGATCTCATCGCTGTTGAAATAGCTCTATGTAACTGAAGTTCTATTTTAATATTATCTTTTTATCGTACTTCTCACCCCCTGGAACACACTTCCGATTTGTTGTTTCATTTTTTTCAATAAACTGTGACAAGCGACGTAAAGAAGACACCTTCCAACAACTTAAATCGCAATATATCATAGAGCGAGCGGAATGAACGGCCACGAACTGTAATAAATGCCGCTATTCAGCCATATATCGTATGACTATAATGTATTCCTCTACTATGAACACGTGACCTTCGTTTAAATCTACCATAGAATATTGCTGTCACACTTGGTCTGGTGCTTCGGCGATATATCTCGAGATTCTTGACAGAACCCACAGATGGATCTGTAATGTTATCGGTCCTGACCTGGCATCTCGACTTCAGTCACTTTCCCACTGTCGTGACATGGTTTCCTTCTGTCTTTTCTATAAATATTTGCATGGCAATTTTTCTGATGAGCTCTCCTCTTTTCAGTGCTAGTTCTCTAGCAAGCGTCAAGACGTCGAAGTCTCTGCATTCGAGAAGAGAGGAACCCAGACGAGGAAGCTATACTGAATGGCAGAGTCTCGTCTGGGGAGGTCTACTGGGAATTTTTGCCCGAGCTTACGGGCTCGGATCGGCCTACATAAAAATCGGCTTGTGCCACCTCCTGCCTCGTGGGGCGGTCGGGTAAATATCGCTCTCCTCGTTGGTACCCCAGCCGCCCGAATTCAATCATACTAATAGATTGGAAACTAGATCTCATCGCTGTTGAAATAGCTCCATGTAACTGAAGTTCTATTTTAATGTTATCTTTTTATCGTACTTCTCACCCCCGGAACACGCTTCCGATTTGTTGCTTCCCTGCCACCTACACTCTTCAAAAATTTAAATGCAATGCCAATCGCAATCTTCCGTCTGGCTGAGTTCTGTTCTTTTATTGTCTTTTCTCTGCACTAACGTCTTATCCTCTTCTACTCCCAGTTACCCCTTGCGTCTTCGTGTCATTTTCGGCTTACTTGGGGGTAATTCTCCAAGCCTCTTTCCTAATTATTACGTTAAACTGTTTCTTTCTAAGTGTCATTTTTGTTTCCTTTATTTACTTTAAATTTCCTCCTTCCTCCCTCTAATGCATTCTCAGTATTCTTCTATAAATCCACATCTCTGTTGCCTCAAACCGCTTCTTCATTGTGCAGAAATTGCCCAGCATCTTTTGCCATAGATGTGGATTAACATCACATCAAATTTCAGCAACACTTTTTTGTTGCTAACAAAAGATTCATGTTTTTTGACACTTTGTTTAGTTCTTGGAAGGTAACTCCCGCTATTCTAACGCGTCTTCGGGTTTCTTTAACATTACGTGTCGTTGGTTAAAATACTTCACAAAGATTAAATTTATGCACTAATTGATTTTGACGTTTCCAATTCATAGTTCGCATCTTGAGCTGTCCCTTTTGCTAACGACCATACATCCTGAAAAGAAAGGGTTAATTATCAATTGTAATAAATACAATTGATAATTAACCCTTTCTTTTAGTTCCTTAGTCTAGGAGCTCCGGCAGCTTTCTTTCTGTCTGCCGTCAACATTTTGTCATCTGCTTATCTTATGTTGTTAAGAATACAAGTCAAATCATCAAACGCAGAAAATCAGAATTCAAAATTGTGGCTTTTATTTAAGCTGAAATTATTCTGTTCACTGACGTGCTGGACAAATAAATAACACTGCTATATCAGATCATTTTTATTGAAGCCAAATGTTGACATCCACAAGGCAATAATAGTAGGAGAGTCCAATGAAGATTACATTCTCTACACGATCTCCGTCGGTGTACATGGCATGGAGGGCTCTAGCTCTGAGATAATGGGATGGCGGAACTAAAGGAGGTTGTGACAGCGAAGAGAGTCGGGAAAACACACACACACGTATATTTTTTTTATTGAAATTGGTGTGGATGTAGGGCCAAGGGTCGATTACGACCAGCCAGGTTTATCTATATAAACGCGTAGTTATGCTGAAAAAAGAGGTAGTTTTTGGCTCGACTGTCTTCGAGTGCAGTCGAGCTGAGTGGAGAGATGTCGGCGATTGAATGTGAGCAGAGTTGAATTGAAGGGTCGAAGCAGTACGAAAGTGACCTCAGAGATTGGAACAAAACGCCCGCTAATATGTGCTGTTGATATAAGAACGAAGAAGCGAATTACTCCTCCAACATCTAAGACTACTGCTGCTACTATTATTACTACCACTGGGAACGGAAACGTCGAACAAGCCACCCTCTCCTTTAGCGAAATCACACAAAATAGTTTCTGTTGTTTTGTTGATCATCGTTTATATACGAGAGACTGAAGATAATTCTTGGAGAGGAAATAGAGAGAATTTTGCCCGAGCAAGGCGAATTATTCTCTCCATCTCCTTGCGGAGACGGAAGAGGCAGACGGAAGAGAGAGACAGTGGAGAGTCGAGTTGGAGACTCGAGAGGGAGAGGAAGTGACGTCAGAGATTGGAACGAAGTGTCCACTAACATGTACTGTTGATATAAGTACCGCTGCTTCTGCTACCACGAAGATTACTACTACTGTTAATGATGCCGAGGCGGAACTTTAAGCCGCGCACAGAAACCTTTATCTCTCCATCGCAAGAGTCCTATATCGTTCTGAGACGATTTAACATCTCTCTCTCTCTCTCTCTCTCTCTCTCTCTCTCTCTCTCTCTCTCTCTCTCTCTCTCTCTCTCTAGATGAGTTTTTACGTCAGTTACTTTTCTGTAACCCGTTTCTTTTCTATACTATTCTTTTCTGCTATATAAAAGACATTAACAATTCAACCATTGGATAGTTGTTTGTCCGGCTTTCTGCAGATATATATATATATATATATATATATATATATATATATATATATGTATTTTTTTTTTGTGGTGCATTCTAAATTGCTTAGCACAGACTCTCCAGCCGTGTCTACATCTTCAGTTAACTGTGAATGGATGAACATCACTTCTGCTTTCTGGATCAAACCAAACACAACATGGGCAGGAAGCAGGATTAAACCAGTGGACCGGTCGAATGATCTATGGATGCTGAGGGGAGCTACGGCCACTCCCTTAAGTTCGGTTAAGACCGAGTAGACACCTCAACCCAGAGAGTAAGACGTCGGAGGTTGAGGGGCTGGGGCGAAAGTGTTAGAAGGTAACACGTTTGAGAATTTGTTATAGTAATCGCTAGCAATGTTTCGTCTGGAATAGAGGAATCATGACTTTTCTACTTATAAACGTGGTGGTTCAATAAACATTCTGGGAATCCGTTCTTAGTGTAATAGACTCTAGCAAAATAACTGTGTCGCCAAAAAGATTATTTGCAAATTAATAAGCAAACCATACTCATACTGAGTATGACGATAAACTACATCCAGCAGCAAGGCCTCTGATCAGGAGGTTTTGAAGAGCCTGGAACCGGCTTTTAATCCCTATTGTTCCCAGGTACACCTTATCCCGGAGTGGTAGCACCTGTTAGGGTCTCAGCTATAGGCAAATAGCGAATCCCCAAACAAAAATCCCCAGTACATTTTTATAATAAAATAACATGCAATACATTTTATAGCAAAATAACAATCAATGCAACATTAAAAAATATAAAAATACGTTTTTATAGTGTTGTGTAGGATCCACCTAATCTGCATAGGTGACTATCAACTATATAAATAATGGTTGGTACCGGAAGACGAGAAGGAGAGGAATCACGAGATACAACTAGAGACTCTGATCGACTGCGACTAGTCAACACATTCTCCAGGAACGTCTTCCCAGAAATATACAGAAATACTATATGTACTTATTGTGTACACTTTCTTGTTATAATACATTCTTGTTCTAAGTACATTTTGTGTTGCATTATTATTCCATGCATTAGGCGAGATTCAACAATGAGTCAAGACTCAACATATAGGAAAATTACTAACAAAACATTTTTTGATCTGCAAACTATATAAATAAAAGAAAATACCTTTACGCTGAAAGTTTAAAATTACGTATAAGATATCTGTAGTTGAAAGCATAAAATTACGTACGAAATATTTAGATTCTGGCATTAAAAGACCCATAGAGGTTGATATGCCGCCAAACAAAATCAACCAATCAACAACCAACTATACCAAATAAGTCACTTTTATCGGTGAACAAGAATTGAAGGAAACAGTTTAATCGTGTCGGTACTTTTATTTGGAACACAAGAATACCAGTCATTTACTTAATGTATTTTAATATCCAATTCGCGACCCTATCTCCATATGTCATCCTTTCACTAATATCAGTTCATCCTCTCACTCATTCTCTCTCTCTCTCTCTCTCTCTCTCTCTCTCTCTCTCTGTATATATATATATATATATATATATATATATATATATATATATATATATATATATATATATATAAGGTTAATGGTTAGAGTTGAATCAAACCAAGAAACAGTAGTGTTAAGTGATCAATAAATGCGTGAAAAAGTAAAAGTAAAAATAACATGTAGATCTTTTAACTTAAAAAATCATTTAAAATTTTAACTTTAGTGGTAGAATCCCCGACTGACACCACAATTCAGTCAAGTTTCGATCCTAGCTAGAGGCAACCTGACGTCTAGTCACACTGATGAGTTGTGATATAGCGAAATAGTCTGCCTGTGGATGACAATATATATATATATATGTATATATACTTCAATAATCAGGAGGGCAGCTGATTCTGCTTCCTTGGTTTCAACCTTACGGTATCCTCAAGTGATTTTTATATGAGGATACCGTAAGGTTGAAACCAAGGTAATGGATTCAAGTGACTTCCTGATTATTAAAGTATATATATATATATATATATATATATATATATATTCTCTGTATTTTGACAGCAAATATTCTTTAAATTTTTGTGTGTCGATTAATTAAAATGATCGATTATTCCAAACTATGAATAATCCTTCTCAGACATAGAGAGAATTCCATCAAATATTGTCTGAAGTTTAATTCGGAAAAAATCACGAGAAATATGATTCAATCTTTCGTCTTTCTTAAGTCACGTTGTCGCCAGTTGTCTCTACCTACATTGATGATGACTTTTGAAAGGCGAAAGCTTGGAAGATATTTCTTGTACATTTCGTGTTCTTGCTTTGATTGCCACATATTTAATAAGAGAAACATAAATCTTATGAAAATGAACACGAATATTTCACAATTCCAAAACTAGCCCACGACATAACTTTCTATTTCAATCAGACCATGTAGTTCTGTCAATTCTCTTCGGACCGGCGATGAACTGGATCCCTATCCTTTCCCAGTCATCCTGGTCCATTTCTTTTCTTTTCTTTTTTTTGGGGGGGGGGCAAAATTAGCAGATGAAAAATGAAGAAACTGTTTAAAGTGTAAACTTTACAAATTTAAATAAGCCAACTCCGAGTAGAAAATTGGTCCCAAGAAATTCGAGTAAAGTAGTTTATAAACGAAAAAGATTGCCATTTCCAAACTGTATATGTCCTGGCTGGTCACACGTTGGATATATTTAAAACTAGCAGCATTACCCGGCGTTGCCTGGATTTATTCAAAAAAAGATCACGAACCTCATCCAATCGTTAAAGTTAAAATAAAAAAGATTTTTCTTTAGTGCCTCTTATCTATATGGTGTAAAATTATAATGACATGAAGTGGGAAAACATTTATAACAGGAGAAAGTTGTTTTTTTACAGACGCACAGACGATACTATAAATGTATAAAAAATACTGCTACAAAATACACTTGAAAACCAATTGAGGCATCAATGAGTTTATAGGCTCATCCTGGGGTCCCCTCATGCATTTTTAAAAATCTGACAATCTGACTATCTCATTGTAAGAGCGTAACAAACATGCAAAATTTCATCAAAATCGAACCAATTTGAATTTTTTGGGGTCCGTTTGGGGCACCCTGGGGTTCCCAGTGTCGAGAGAAACGAAAATCAATATAGCGTATAATAAGCGTGACAGTAAGTTGCATACACTTATCAAGTTTCATTAAAATCGGCCTTAGGGTTTAGACTTCAAGTCTGAAAGTTTAAAAACAACCACACTAATGGAAATTCCCATGTAAACATTATATTTATCGATTATCGGTTATTGATTTTTGAAAAATGATTACTTTTTTGCTCAGACACACATAGTATCGAGTAGAATCTATGTTCCAAATTTGGCGGAAATATGCCTCATGGTTCTCGAGTAGCTCGCGAACACACACACACACACAGACACACACACACATACACACACATAGTCAATTTTATATATATTATACATAATTGTTTCTTGTTGGGCCACAGTCTCAGAATATACTATTAAATGCAAATTCTGAACCAGGATGTTTTCAGAGCTATCTGGCACTATTTTAATTTTTATTTATATAATTTTGTGATTTTACTTATTATATTTCCTGCCTTGGTTATATATCCTAAAGGGCACATCGGAGAGTTGTGTTAAAATGAAATAACTGAGACATCCGGAAGGGACATGGCACGTGAAACTAGAACAATCTACTCTGGTGGACGAAATAAAGGATTCGGTTCGAAATTCCAATCACATGAAGAAGGCCGGAGCATACAACGACCGAAACGTTGTGAATATGGTAATGAAGATGAGAATAACAGTCCGAATAATGTAAATAATGTAAGTAATTATAATACCTCATCTCAGAGATATAGACAGATAATAAACAAGTCTCCTGAAATAAGAATTTATTTTTAAGACACTACATTGTATATTTAAGTACGTTTGTGTGAAACATGTGTTTGATGTGCTTTGATGATTTTTTTTAGAAATGTTAGGCCTCATCTGTGATGAGCATACTCTCATTTCCTCATAAATGCATGTAAGCTTCGATCTATTCGTGAAAGATTAACGAATTTAGACTCCAGTTTAAAATGCCAAATAACAAAGACATGACATAGACATGGAAGCTATGGGCTTTAGCTTTTTAAAAATAAAGATTTTTTTTAATATAAAAATAATTCATAAATTACCCTTCTGCTAACTTGGGGCACACCTGGCTACCTTTCAGGGCGCGTTCAGGGTGGTCTTGATAGGCAGCAATTTTGAAAAAAGGATTATGGGTAAGAAAAGTAAATGTGGCTCTTACAAATTTTACCCTGGGTTTTTAGACATTTTATGGATTGGAGCTGACAAAAACAAGGAAAGCAGGGAATACGATTATTTATGAATTAAATAAGAACAGGCATCACAATTATTGACTCTTGCAATAAAAAATAAGTACGTTAAAAATAAACTTTGATATATTTCTGTAAAAATTATATTTCTCTCTCTCTCTCTCTCTCTCTCTCTCTCTCTCTCTCTCTCTCTTTAAGTCTCTTTCTATCACTTTCGCCCTCTCTTGCTTTTTTCTATCACTCACGCTCTCATTCTCTACAGCTCTTTCTCTTCCTCTTTCTCTTTCTTTACTTCTCAATCGCTCTCTTTTTCCTTTTCACTGTCTCTCTCACTCTCTCTTTCTTGCATGTTTTCTCTCTCTCTGTTTCTTTTACTCACTTTCTCTCCTGCGCGCTCAGTCTTTTTTTCTCTTTCGAGCCCTGTCTCCTCTTCTCTTTTTAGCAGTCTCTGTCTTGCCTGTATTCTCTCTCTCACTCGATATATTCCTCTTTTTTCTTTCTTTCTCTCTCTCTCTATTCTTTGTCTCACTTTTTTCTCGTCCCTCTCTCTCTCTCTCTCTCTCTCTCTCTCTCTCTCTCTCTCTCTCTCTCTCTCTCTCTCTCTCTAACACACAAATACACACATACTCTTTCCTGAGAGTAGGCTGTTTATCGAATTGTTAGAGAAATTTGATCATCTTATACGCGTAAATTATTACACGAAGTCATTTGTATGTGTTCTATTCTTGTGCGGTCCTCTCCACCAGCCCCCACGGAAAAGACGAAACATCGACAATGAGCTATATTTAATAAAGAATAAAAAGGTACATTTTTTCGCTTCAGTTGCACGCATCAATAAATTACAAAAACTCCTACGATATTTTTTTTATTGTCACCTCTCTTCTAGAAATTGTTTACCTTATTTTTCCTTGCATTCAACGTGAACAAAAGGCGTGTTTATTACCGAAGGAATGCGGAGTCTACGAAGAAAATTTTAATGCAACTTTCCCAACATAAAAATGCACCTGACTAAAAATATTCCTTTAGGCGCCAACCAGTTAAAAAAGCCAAGTCCCCATTTGTATGGTCTTTCATCACATTTTCACATTAAATAGCTGATTGGATCTTGTCATCGTTGACTAGCAGTCTTCAGCTACTATTGCTTGTACGTGTAAGTTAATTATAAGTAATCCGTTTGGCGCCTGAGCGTCTCATCTAATCAGTTCGCTTTCGACCATCGTGACATACCAGTGATTAACTTTCTTTCTTGCCAGATATCTGGAGATAGGACACAGAGCAAAGGAAAGTGCCTCACCAAAGAACATTACTCTAGAATGAATAGAAAAATACTCTTGAAATATGAGCGTTGTTTACCATTTCCATATATCAAGCGGATAAACGTTTTGGTGATGGAGATGGTTTCGCAGGCCATTCGTTCTTTGACTCACTTCTGTTTTCATTGAATGGACTGTTGACGATTTTTTTTCATGTTAAATGTCACTAAACTTGGCGCCAGCTATAGCATGGTGAATAACAGGTTTGTCTCACTAGACAATACGATCTCCGTGGTCAGCTCAGCTTTTATTGCCATATGACAGGTTTAGACAAGTTTAATAAATATCGATTTGTGCCTCGCCGTGGAGCGATATTTATTAAATTACCCTAACAGATTATTACGATCAAAGAAATTTCAATCATTTAGTGGCTCTCAGAAAGACTATTTAATGTTTGATAAATATATGGGCGCCTTCTGACGATTAAAAGTTATCAAGCAAGTCTTGCATACCATTGACTATTAAAGGGCATTCGATTCTCAACCGATACAGTATAGTGATTTTCCAAGCGTAGCTCAGATGTGGCACGAGGCCGAAAGTATGGGGCGCCCAGTGAGGATTGAACTCACTACTCAGTCGTAATTGTTCTAACGAGACAGGTTTGCTAACCATTACACCACCTCAACCGATACAGTATATACCAAGATTAGTACATACGACGGATTACTAAGAAGCTTCCAACCCAAACCAAATTCTTAAAACCAAATTCACAGAATACGGATCTTGGGAAGCGGCTTGATTAATTCGCTTATAGACCCTTATATTATAGGCATTTTTATAGACCCTTTGCGGGTTATTTAAAACCAGGAAATATTTTAGATTGTAAGAATTCTTTTGAGATAATAATGGTTTAATGATACAACTCTTACTATAACCCATAGCGCGTTGGATGCAGAGGTGGATTCATACCTTTATCAAGGGTATTTGCGCGTGAATGAATCTAATGAACCTAACGTGAATTGGAACTCGGCTCTCCGATTAACAATTCCGAGCCATTATCGTTTATACCAACCGCACATCAAAGCTTACAGCACTTGTTATTCCCAAGCCGTCACTCATCGAGGTACGGACCAGGCTCAACATTGCTTAACTTCGGTGATCGTACGGGAACCGTTTGGGAAACCGAGTTGCCATTACTTCACTGAGAGTCGAGAATGTGAACATAGGTCCGGTTTGTACGAGAGTCAAAAACGTAGAACTAGATACGAGTTAAAATGGTAGACTCAGATCTCGTTTGCGTAAGACATAAGTGCAGCAAACAGGCGGCCTCTTTTCAGTTGGGTAACCACACTGCACGCGTATGCAGTAGGTGTATTCTTGATCCCAATCAATAGGAAGTAATTCGTCATGAACAGGTCGTCGTCGTATTAAGCTTAACGATGACCGGATAGAAATAATCCTGTTAGGGTTGCAGAATTTAATGAATTCAACTAAATTCAAGTCATTCAACTGTTCGCCGTTATTTAAATAAATAAACGGTAAATTTTGTCTGTCCGTCTGGACAACATTTACTCTACATAAATAGAGTTATCTATTATAATTATAATATTATATCTTTTTTTAATCTAGATGATCCCCGGATTGAAAATCTACCATTTCATCTGGTGCTTGAATATCCAGCATTCGGATTTCTGTCCGGATGAGAAGGAAACAGTTAAAAATTCCAATTTTAAAATAACTGAAAAAAAAATCGTGATTTTAAAAGCTTTTAATATATACCGAGTTTAAAGTAATACAAAAACATTGTGAATTTAAAAGATTTTTGCTTTAAATTCAGCTTAAAATATCTCCAAAACTTTGCGAATTGAGGAAATCAATTTTATTTCTTCAAAATGCGAAGGAATCATAGTTAAAGTGAGAGGTTTCATGACGTTAAGTTTTGAAGTTGCACGTAATTTGTAATTTGAAGACCTCAAATTTTCGGAATGAATTGAAAATTCGGCCCAAATTGGAGTTTCGGCCCAAATCAGATTGTTGGTCTAAATCGGTCAATTGATCAGAATTGAACTTAGATCCCAAATCAGAGTTAAAGTGAGGTCTTAAAGTTCCATTGAGTGAATTGAGGAATTCAAAGTTATTTCTTCAAAATTAGCATTGATGTTTCCTAAGCTAAACAAGAAGTTCCTTTAGTTTTGGGCCGGAATTATCCCTGCACATGAGCTAGCCTACGAGTCTGCACGGAGTCCGCCTTTTAAGCTAGTCTATAATAACTTGCGGAAAACGGCTAAAAGTAGAAAGTGTGTCTGCTATGAAGCTAACCGTAAATCAAAAATGGACATCTGCATATATTTTCATTCCCATGAAGGCGTCGACCACCTTTAGAAAGATTAATGACTGATGATGGAAAATTGATATTTTACAAATCAAAACAAAGTGAAAAATGATTTAGTAGAAATAAATAGACTAAAGTATAACCAAAAAGAGATTTCTATATAAGGAGAATTTTGGTACATGATTGATGGGATTACGTTGGCATGGTCTAATTTGAGATTATTAGTTTTTGTAGTCATTTCACCCTAAGCAAGGCAATTAAGGCAATGAAACGCAATGAGCTATTCAATTTGAGATAATATGATAAAAAGAAAACATTATTAAGGAGAGAACAATAAAAGGACCTAAATTAAGAAGACAGAAGATAATGATTGATATAGCATTTAAATTTTTGAAGATCAAAGTTCACTAGAAAACAAGAGGCCGATAGAGAGTTCCATAATCGAGAAGTGTGAGAGAAGGAACTGCTAGCATAAAACTTACGGTGTTTCATTAAGAGGGATCAAAGTCAGCCGTAAATAAATCAGTGTTATTGGTGAAAATGTATTTATTTCTCTATTGGATAATGTTATTTAAGTCATGGCAATTATGTGTGATAAATAATATCGCCTAAATGTCCACCAAGGCTTAGGCGGCACACCTCCACTCGATGGTCAAAATTTTTGATGACGTCTCTGCATAGTTGCTCCTCGATCTCACCAATATGCCTTATTATCTCATCCTTCAGCTGTTGAATTGTTGCTGGCCTGTTGATGTATATCTTACTTTTGAGATGACCGCAAAGGAAGAAATCTAAAGTCGTCAAATCGCACGATCGTGATGGCCAATTAACTTCGCTGTTTCGAGAGATGATACGACCTGGGAACTTCTCATTGCATTTCTGTTTGAACGTCCATTTTTGTATTAGGATTCGATAACTTTAACACGTTGTTTGATTATTAATCCTTCCATGGTTGAAATTGCCAAGGACTTAAGTTATTAAATCTGATAGAAAAAGAAATAAAAATCATTAGACGCTTAAACTTAATTCACATTTAAAATCGAACCAACTTATTGGAACACTCTTTACATCTAGCAATTGCAACTGTAAAATGATGAGATCTTACCGCCAATTTAGTACTGCGCTTAAATTCAAAAAGTCTAGCTACCATAGTCAAAATTTTATCAGAACAATTACCATAAAAATATCTATAGAAAAGGCACGGGGAAGCTATGTTATGACGGATGAAATAGGGCGGCAGTTCACATGCCATATCTGGACCAATAACATTGCAGATTCTTCTTTGCATTTTAAAGAGAGAGAAAGCAATAAAACAACAAGAATTAAGACAGAAGTTAACGATTGACATTGCATTTAAATTTTTGAAGATCAAAGTTGACTGGAAAGCAAGAAGCTGAAGTAAAGCTCCACAAGCAAGAAGTATGAGAGAATAAACTCTTAGCATAGAACTTACGGTTGTATCGAAATACTTCAACTATAAGATGATAAGACCTTGCGGCTAATCTACATAGTAGTACGATTAAATTCATGAAGTTGACGTACCAAAGAGGATTGGTCGGATTGCATTGGTAAACTCAACTTAGAGTTGATACGTGTTAATTTTACAATAGACATCTATTTTTAGGAGCTAGAACGTTTAAACTTTATCTTGGAGAAAAAGAAACTAGCTTTGATAAATCTCAAGGACGCGTTGTTCAATCATGAAAATTGTCTTGTCGCAGGCATCAAAGATCTGAAAAGATGAGTTATGTTAAAAACAGAAATAACGTGTATCCATTCTGCAGTGTAGGCTTCCGAACGGACATAAAAGATCTGTCACTAATAATAAATGATGAAAAACTGATTGAACTGATTAAGAGTCATCTTACATGTCAAAATGGCAAGTTAAAAATGCCCAAAGAAAATGGCTGTTGTGTAAGATCGACTCGTGCACGCTAGATTCATACTTTCCCATTAGCAACATTAAATCGATTAAAATTACAATAGATAACATGTTTAGTTTCTTTATTTCTCGAAAATTAAAACAGTTATTTAAAAACAACAAAACCTTACAAACATGATCAAGCCCAGACAAAATTGAAACAACTATTTTCAGAGATTTTTAATTTTAGAAAATTTCATTAAATTATTAGAAATCATATAAAAACGTTTAACATTTACAAAAAGTATTTGTCTATATTATTTAGTAAATAAATGTTAAAGTAATATCTTGCTTTTTTCTTCTTCTTTTTTTTTGTTTCTTTTAATCTAAACGTCCCAAGAAAGATAACAATGTCATTAAGATGCAAAGGCTACAGTGTATGAAAGAGAATGAAAAGATTTTAGAAGGAACCGGAAACCTGAAGCTGCTTTCGCTGGTCCCTAGGCCTCATGAATTTAAACGTCCTACGAGGCTGGCATCCCGTTCCCACCCCTTCACCGTTGAAACTGTTAGATGTAGACGTATCTTCTACTCCAATAGCTTCATGTCTCGCACATCTCGCCTGTGGAACTCCCTTCCCTATTCCTGTTTCCCTGACAAATACAATCTCCAACTATTTAAGTGTAACGTCAATCGACATCTCCAGTTGCCTTGATCTATCCACTTCCCTTCTCCACATCCTTTCACCTTTCATTCCTATCTGCTCTCGCTCCAAATCTTCTGTAACCCCCTTGCCTTGATCGATCCACTCTCTTTCTCTTTCTCCACATCCTCTCCCTTACCACTCCTATCTGCTCTTCCTCCAACCCTTCTATAACCCCTTGCGTGCTAGTGGCTTCCAGCCTTGCTTGGGGTGATACGCTTAAAAAAAAAAAAAAAAAAAAAAACAGATGATAAGTAAAAAATCTCTACTCGTGTTCAAATATCCGGAGACGTATATTTTTTTTTGTTCTTTTGGTTTGTTTGGAGGGGGCGTCAGTTTAAAAGTCTCCTATCTATAGTATATATCTAACCCAGTTGTTTTCTCTTTGCCTTAAAGTGATTTTAATTCTCAAAAGAATTATTTTTAAAACACATAACACTTATTCCTGGTTAAGTAGAATTTTACTGGAATTTCCTAAGAGGTTTATTTTTCCATCAAATAGACATTTGTGCTTATTTATTGCACGAGAATATGTTTAATAAATTTACTCGCGGTGAAAATAGAGAATTTTTTATTAAATTCCTATAATGAGATAAATTTCGACAGATTTTTTCAAATTCAGATACATCGGGAGTTCTAATTCTATTTGTATTCATTTTTCATTGCTATTTTTCACAGCTGAAAGATTTTTAATCACAAATATCTCCGTTCCTCTTTCAATCGAAAATAAATTGTATACCAGAATCTACTCCAATACCCAATCTAGCAAGGACATTTATAAAAATTGAATCGACTTTTATATATGATATTTGTCTTCGTAAAACCAATGAAAATAGTTAGGCTTTTGATGCAATGGAATAACCAGTCACCCCATGAATGATTACACTATAGGTAGTAAGTACGTATAAAGTCTACTGTCTACGAGAGACTTGGAGAGGGAGTGAGAGAGATGACGCATCACGTCCGACCTTCCAATTAGTGGCACTCACTACTAGATTGACCTGTGTGTATAACTGTACTGTATTTCATATTTTACTTGTGTACAACAAACCTTCTACTATCCACCTAGTGTTATGTGTTTATTCCCGTAGCACGGAATATAACAGTGGCGACGAGGATATTTGAAACGAAATCACACCAATATAACAGCTTTATTATTTATAAGAGTCTATTCTTTTCTGGAGATCGCGTGATAGATCCATCTTCATAGCGCTGATTAAGAAACCGTGTGCAGATAAATGCGAGCTCCATCGGACAATCAGCTTAATGAAATATATAATTAAGCTTATCATCCAAATTCTGTTTTTATTAAAGCGTTTAACAGAATTAGACGTGAAATAGGGAAAGAACACCCTGTTTCGTATCCTTATTTTTCATTTAATAAGGTATGGCCCAAAGATCTATTTGAACTGTTAGGGAAACTCGATTTATTTGAGAAATATATTATAATAGCTGAGAACATTTACTGGGAACAAAACGCCTGCATACATATAGAAAATGAATTGAGCAAGTATACAAAAATAGAATGGGGAGTAAGACAAAAATGCGCCTTTTCAACAGATTTATTCAACCTTTGCAGCGAGGTTATGCTAAGAGAACTAGAAGTCCTACTAGGATTTATTATTTGTGGGTGCAGTCTTAACAATATAAGATACACAGATGACACTTATGTTGATGGCAGACACAGAAAGAAAACTGAAAGAACTCTTAGAAAAGGCAGTAATGAAAAGCGGGAAGAAAGGACTACCTATCAATTGCAAGAAGACAGAGTGTATCGCAGTTAACAAGAGGGTCAACCCAAGATGCGCGCTATGAATTGGAGGCATGAGAATCAAGCAACTACTGAAATTTAATTATCTGGGAGGTAGCTTAAGAAACAGAAGTATTAAGAAACAGAAAAAAAATCGTTAGAAAAAAAAGAATACTAAAATTTTATGTAATATCCATCCTCCTATATGTTAAGGAATTTTCCTCACAGATGTAAAAGAGATTTGAGACACCAAACATTTCATTCTACAGAAGGATGCTGAAAATAACAGGAACGGGGCGGTTGTGAAACAAGAAACTTTTAAAACGGGAACAAAAAGAACATTTATACTTAGGGTCAGTGAGAGTTAGTTGAAATCTCTAGAATACATAATGAGGAAGGAAAGCTTGAAAAATATGACACTCACAAGGACATATTGAAGAAAAGAGAGGCAAATGAGAACAACGAGTAGCCTACCTAACGAGCTTTTGTAAATGAATGCAAGAACAGAGAATAGCAGGGGTGATAGGAGACAAATATTACTTAGAGCTACAGAAGAGATGGAGGCTGTGGAGTGCCATAACCACTCACTAACAAAATTGAGACAGCGCATAAAAGAAGGAAGAGGATAACAGTGCTGCAGTTGGACGCCCGCTATAGCTAAGAATTAAAATTGTCGCGTAGACTAATTCAGTAATGCGGAGAATTCGGTCCATATCAGGTATTTCCATATTGTAGCCTCATTCTCGGATTAAAATTATGATGACGTGTCCAGCAAACCATTAGAATCTTCTAGGCTCTAGAAAAAGATAGTCTATCCTTATTCAAACTAGTTTTAAACTCACAGTTTTCCCTTTTCTTATAATGGTTACCAAAGTCATTCCAGGCCATTGCTAGAGGAGAAAGGAAGTGAACTTATACTTTTTGTAGTGATATGGGGTCTGGCAGGACACAACACTTAACCCGGGAGAGTCAGTCGTGATAATAGTATTCAATATTTAGTTAGACAAGTCACTGCAATCTTCATCCTCTTAGACAATTACTCAAGACTACTTATCATGAATGGATCAGTCCATTCATGATAGTAAGGGAGGTAACTGGCTTTTACCACAACACTTTTTTCCAAATGAATTCGTAATAATAAAAAAGAATAAGTAAACATGCACATATTAACATCTAAATCTAGCAAGGTTTACAATACCAAGTTAATAAAACTAATTTTTGAAAATACTAGAAAGAAAAAAAGTCTTGAAAGCAAAATTAAATTATTTTAAAACTTACTTGCCTCCCATTACAGATCATCTAATTGCAGACGTCCGAGCTGTTAATCCTAATATTATGGGTGCTGGAGAGTAGGAAGTATCTGAACAAGCCCGTGGATGAACGTTTTTAGCCTGATTAATGACAATTCTGGAAATATTTCGTGAATCTCCTAAAATTCTCATCCGTAAAAGAAAGAAAAAACAGAATAACCCACAAGAGTGTGGATAATTAAATGTGAGGAGAATTTCAAACATATTCCATTATTCTGAAAACGTCTTCGCCAAACAAAGTTGATTCATTATAATTCTTAGCTGAGGCGACGATGTCAACTTTGATTTTTAATGTAATCAACAACTATAAAATCCTGAAAACTAATAATACTAATGCTGTTATTATTAACATTGCTACTATTTCTACTACAACTAGTACTACTGCTACTAATAATAGTAATAATAAGAAGAAGAATTTTAAAAACCTTCAAATCAATTTTCATCGATTCTCCTAAGGTTTGTGCCGTTCGAGTTTTATTATTAAGTTTATTTTCAATTGTATTGTTTTATATGAGCGTATTAAAATGTAATTAACTTATGATTGGCATCGCAAAAATAGACTAGATTATGAAGTTGTTCTGGTAAACAAATATATGGAGAATAATAAAATTGCTTTATTGGAATTATTAGTCCAAAAAAGGAAAATTAATTATTTTTTAAGTTATAATCATTGAAATTGAAATATTAAAATTTCGTCTATTTTTAGAAAAAAATCTCATATGTTCATATGAAAAAGCTGATCACAAGAGATGGGTATCGGAACTTGACTCATCTAATATACTCTAGCTGTATAAGATCAGCTACCCAAACCTTTGGCTGGGATGTCATCGTACGTCATCGAAATAATTGTAGCGAACTTGGAACTGGGAATTCAAGTTCCGGAGCAGCCTTTCCCCAGTGTACTACAATGGTCATGGATTGCCTTTACGACTTCATAGCAAAGATCACAAGTTGAAGAAATTCTCCTCTTTGCTGACACATACACAGTGTAAGACCCACAATAAACCGACGTTCCACCTCTTGTGGAAGCGAATAAAATTTGGGATCAGTCATGTTTTGAAAAATAATCTCACTCAGTCTCCAATGATAACCAACAATCGTTTGTTGGGAACATACAAATACAAAAGAAAACAATAAATCAACAACAACAAAATACTACTACTATTGCTATTGCTACTACTACTACTACTAATAATAATAATAATACCGGGTCCGAAACAACACCTGTTCTTAAATGATTGATAGTGTTAACGTTTACTACCCATTATGCTTCAGAAGTCCGCATTGCTTTGCACAACAATTATCCTACGAGGGGTGCTATCTTTTTGAGACCGTACAACTTGATTGAGAACATCCATAATGCAAGATCTCCAGTTGAAAACGAAAAACCTAGCGAAAAGGATTCCTGGAAGCCCATGCCTTAAAGAAATACAAAAAATTGTTCACATGAGTATCGGCCACACCTTATGAAGGGCTTTATTTATGTAAAACATTTTGTTTTATCAGTGGAAAATGTCATGATGCCATTTCTAACCTTAGGTCTCTGGGCGGGACCCGGAACGAAAGGTGTACACACCAGAAATCAAAGGAAATAATAATAATAATAATAATAATAATAATAATAATAATAATAATAATAATAATAATAATTTCCAAATTTATCGAAAACATTTTTTTAGGTTTGCAAAGGTATATATTTAAGTATGAGTCGATGTTACAGAAAGGCTTTGGATAATTTTTTTTCTTTAAATTCATACCCAACAATGAGAAGCCGAAAAAATCTGAAGTGAATATACATCTTAATAAGACTCTAGAAGGACATGAATAACATTAGCAACAAGAATCCCTGCTTCTCTTTGATGTTGTGATCTTGTACAACGTAAATCTGGTAAAGAAATATCAACATTCATTGAATTGCGAAACGTAAGGGTTATATAAGATTTCAAGTGGCCACTGGCATATTAGATGTCCATTAAAACGAAATATAATAGCCGCCTTGATTAGATAAAAGGTGAATCATATAGACAAGAACGACAAATGAACATCCTTAAGCATTGCACATAATCCACGGGAACTCCTCATATAAAGTATTAGCCGTATCTTTTGTTGAGCTATGGTTGCTTAGTAACAACAGAATTTGGGATTGCTAAATAGATAGAGATTGTACGTATAACATATATATATATATATATATATATATATATATATATATGTGTGTGTGTGTGTGTGTGTGTGTGTGTGTGTGTGCGTGTGTGTGTGTGAATATATATATATATATATATATATATATATATATATATATATATATATATATATATATGCAATTTATTATATATATTATTTATATATGCGCGCTACTTATTGGAAAGCGCTCAATATCAGTGATAGAGCTAACATATTTAGTTGGATTGATGTGAGTTTATGACCCTATGTTTCATGCTATTGCTATCGCCAGACAAACTGATTAATTTTTAAATTTTGGATTTATATAGGGTTGCGTATATCGGTGTTTGTATGGAATTGGGAGAAAAAATTGTCGTCGGACGCCACTCATACTTACGCAAACATACATACACGCCCATAGACTCATTAACATACGCAGACACACACACATGCACGCTCACCCACACTATGAGACTTGGCATATATACGTATATATGTGTCGTTGTGTACATACGTACGCATTTAGTCGCTGTATTCAATGTTGGATTGTGTAGCGAATATTTTTTTGATTGTTGCGCTGTCAACGGGCAGACTGTTTGTCTATTTTTGTTTGCTGAATAATGTTTTCTGGCACGCACGTATATACGCATAATGGGGTCTGTATCACACTATGATAGGTAAAAATTGCTATTATTTTTAATTTTTTTAACGCTGTTTTGTTATTATTTTAAAGCCGGTTATTTGCTTCGTTTTGGCGATTGCGCATATGTAAATGGTAGAAATTCCAATTTGTAATACTTATGAATAATTTTGCGGTGGTATTAATTTTACCGGGGGAAAGACAAGTGATTATAATTGTGGGATGATACGTTAATGGTAATTGCGGATTAATAGGGCAATAGTAATTGTGATGTGGTTGTAATGATGGGGGGCGTTGACGATAATAACAATTGTAGGAGCAAATAGTTATTGTAAAGTGGTAGAAGTGATTAATAATCGTGGTGGAATGATAATAACAATAATTGCAATTATTATGATGGTAGTTTGAACTAGAAAATAATTGATGGCGTTATGGCGTCAGTGGTTTCTTCTTTCATTTTTATAGGGTCAATGGTCGTTTATGTGGTGGTGTTTGTTGTTTTTTTTCATCCGTTTGGTATAAATTCTGATAATAGGTATTTATTTTCATGCCTACATTTGAAAATTATTTCTGATCTTATGTTTAGTAAATTCTTTTGTTGGATATGAGAAATTATTGCTACCTTTTCGTGTAGGCATTTTTTGTAATGTTGTTGTAGGCAGGTGCTTATTCTTGGTGTAATGTTTCTGTTTTTAGATGCCATATGTATGTGGATAATGTAGTGCTGTTTGTGTATTTTCTGTTGGAGAATGAAAGGCCGTAGTTATTTTTTCTCTTCTTGAATGGTCCCTCAGTGGCACCAATGTAGTACTGTTGTTTGCACTTACCTTGGCTTTATAGATTGTATTCGTTTGTTGGCAATTTCCCTGGAGTGAACATCTTCTATTTCTGTAGTTGCATTGGGGTTCCTAGGTAACATTATTGTAGGTTGTTATTTTTTGTTGTGACTTTTTATTATTTGTGTTATACTTTTTGTGCAGCTGAAACTGATTTTAATGTTATTTTTGTTGAATATTTTTGCTAATCGGTTTGTTTCAGGGAAGTGCTTATCTATTAAGTTTAGGAATGTCCTACCAATGTTTGTTTTGACGGTTTTGTTGTATAGTGGATTAAACCAGATAATATTTCTTTTTTTGCGTTTCGGTTGCAGAGGTGTGTATTGTAGTTGTGTGTATCCACTTTCTTTTAGTGCTTCGTCGTTTGGTGCTTTTTGGTATTGAAAATGTCTATGTTAGATGAGTTTTCAGATAGTCTGCG
>OZ038488.1:96854731-96859731 GCA_964036315.1 Acanthosepion esculentum | reverse complement strand
ACTCACAGAAAGGGGAAAACTATGTTCGTTGTGCAACAACATGGACCAAGTCACTTCTATTACAAATTCACAGAGAAACACCGCTCTTTCTTTAGAAGGCGGCAATTGTACTGATTCCCATTTATGAAACACCGCCCAGTGTACCAAACAGGACTTGATTTAAGTGGGTTGCACAAAGGAAAAACTAAATAAAACATTCAATAGCTAAATATTCTTCTCTTGCTGATAGATTTCTTTTTACTCCTGTGGCAGTGGAGATCGATGGCGTTCCTTCGGAGGATTGCAGCGTGTCTCACTGGCGCCGGTTCGAGGTAATGCTTTCTCCATCATAGCGGCTGGCAGAGGATAGAAAAAATTGTTTATAGTTACGTTGTTCTGGAATTGTCATCATTGGTCGACTGACCTTGCTTTGTTTTAATGACTTTTGTTTTGTTATTATTAGTTACTTTGTTCAATAAACATTCAATGCCTGCAAGTATGACGTCAGACACAATATGACATCAACGAGGCTTGTGGAACATTTTATGACAAACGACGGAATTTTCGAAAAACCTCTGACAGTGCACATCCTTAGAAAATATTCATAATCTTCCGACCTAGCGAACCTTACAGTGCATGAGGATAGTTACATATGCAAACTAGTAACTTCTCTCCCCCCTGGGGGGGAAACAGAATAATAGAAGAGTTCCGTAAGATTTATACTAAAGCTATTTTACTAAATCCTCTTAGTAACTAATCAACTAACGGAAAGTTCTAAGATGAGCAAGATCGCCATCATATTAAGCATGTTTCAGTTGCATACCTTCACACTGGAGGTTTTTAATTCGTTTGAAACGTTGATTACCAGTACAGCCGCTTTCTCAAAACAAGCGATATCTCTAGAAAGACTTATAACTTTTGTAGATTTTTTTATATTTTTATACTTGTAAAAACATTTTTAAACATAACTTGAAAAAGACAGACATTCTGTTGAAATATTAACATTGTCACTGTCTTTATTTTTTTTTTTTTTCTTTTCTTAAATCACGCTTTTCTCTAAGTGTTAACAATAATAATAATTATTATTATTATTATTCAATTAGTAAAATGGACAGGGATGTTACGCATGCGTGTATGTGTGTTTATGTGTGTACTATATACCGTACCTATGAACACTAATGAATATGTCCCAAATCTCATAAATACGTTGGACACTATTGTAAGTGTGGGTAATATGGTTTCTAAGTAGTTCGCCACTAGCATTGGTTTACCTACTTATAACCGCTGGCGAGTATTGTATTTTGTTAATGTTATGAAGATTTTATTTCCAACCTCCTTTTCGGTTATTTCTCATTTCGTAACCGTTTCTAGGTTACAACATTGTGTTTGGATATAGTCCTTGGTAAATGTGCCATGTTAAAGTTTATTCAGATGTTGTTTGTATTTTTTAATAAATATATTTTATTTATTTATTCCTGTTTGTTCCGTGCTAATTTGGAGGCAGGGATAAAGTAGACATACTTTGAATTTGGTGGATTTATTTGTCGAACATAAATCTAAATGCCCACTGGCATCTCTCTTGTGGCCGGGTTTCGTATTTGTAGACGATGAATTGTTATTTTGTTTCTGAGGATGAGTTTGGTTTGCCCGATGTAATCCTCGTCACACTCTTTACTTTTGATAGCATATATTAGATTCTTTTATGAAAAGTTTGTCCTGGATCAAATTTATACACTGTGTCTTAAAGCAAGTCCAGCAATACAGGCGACCACACTTTGGCCACAGTTGGTGTTGGGTTTAAGGTGGGTAAATTGTTGGGTAAAAATTTGTGTACCTGGCTACTTACAATAACACATTTATATACATATAGACACTCATGTACAATTCTTGTTTATTTTGCATCATCACCATCATTATCATTACTATTATCGGTTTTACGTGTTATCACATTAACTTCCACATTTCTGCATATACATATGCATACAAAAATTTAATTCTTGTACATTGAACATTTTGGGATTGTTCTAATAAAAAGAACTCCTGACACTTGAACTACTTAATATTTTGTTGTCATGGTGAGTAGTTTTTTGAGGGGTTTCGTTTGGCTTTTGCTCTTGGTTATTTTGGGTTTTCAAGAGCTTTTTTCATATTTGGATCTTCTCTTAATAGTGGGATGTTCTTGTGGATAATGTTGTATGCTACTGTATTACTTGGGTTGTGTGTTGAGATATAGGTTATAATATTGGACGTAAGTGGTGATTTTTTTCCCTGATTCTTTGATATCTATGGCTTTGGCACGTTCTATTCTGTTATCTATTAATAACTATGGGTACTATATTTAAAGTAGAATTTCTTAGAATTCTTGGAACCTTTTATTCTGCGTTTCACAGTTTGAGACAATTGCGCAAATATTTCCCGAGAAATTAATATGAATATTCTTCATGTGCTTTAGATGGCTTCATGTTAATAGCAAGTATTGTTTAGAACATTTTGACTTTTGGTGGGTGTCAGTTTCAATGTGTGTGTCTTTTTATGATTAGAATGTCAAGAAAGGAAATTTGGTCTTGACTCTATTCCATTATAAATTGGATATTATTATTGATGCTGTTAATTAGGCTCTTTATTTCATTGAGTTTGTCGAATCTGTATGTCATAAGATTAATGCAGTCATTCAAATAACCTTTCCAGTTGTCTAGCAAATATGCATGGAATTTCAAGTCGTATTTTAAGTTGAATTATTCATATATCTGGACTTCCAGGTATGCCATTACTAAATTATCGTAAGTTGGAGCAACATTCGTCCCAATAACGATCTCCGATATTTATTTCTAAATGTTGCCTTTGAAATAAAAAAAAATGTTTTGTAAAATTAATTTTAGCCCCTCAAGGATGAAAGCATGTTTTATTCTTTCCAGGGGCCTCATTATGGATTTTTTTCACCCAGAATCTTATTGACTCTAGTCCGTATTAGTGTGGGGTTGTAGTGTAGAAGTTTACAAAAGTTACAATAATAGTGTCTGTGTTGACATGTTAGTGGGGGTGATTCAATAGGTTCAGTTCCTCTCTTACAAGATTTGGTATGTGTTTGGGGACTGATTTCATTAATATGTCTATAAAGTTACTTAGTATATGTGTTTCACAATTTGGGCCCGCTACAATTAGTCTTAATTTAAGGTCCTTGAGGTGTTGTATGTTGAACTGAATTTTTTACAGGCATCTTTAAACATTTTGCTCTTTTGGATTTTCAGAAGTCCATAAAGATAGCTGGTTCTGCATTCAAAATACGTTAAATAGTCACATTCTTTTTTTGTTTTTGGCAAAGCCTTTTGATGTTGACAAAAGGATGTGTTTAGTCTGGTCATCATTTTTCATTGCTGGTAATTGTTTACCATTCCGTAATAGGTAGTGTCTTTTCAGAGGGAAGATGTATAATAAAAGCTAAACCATATTGGCTGTGTTTAAAATTTAAATATTAAATATTGTAACATTAACTTTCCCACATACGAAACGCCACAAGCCTGTCGCTGCTCTATTGCGATTTCCATGGAAAGTATTCAGACGAATTATATTCATTAGTTTCGCCTTCGTTCTAACCAGTACGGCTAAGACCGGTCGTGCCAGGCACACTGTAGCGAACCACCATCATTCGCTTCGTATTCCATCAGTGAGATATAAGTTGATCTCGAATAGCTTCTTCCCACGAACCGCTAGTTTGTGGAACCGAGTCCCAAAAGGATTCTTCCTTGAACACTTCAATCTTAACTTGTCCAAGTCTAGGGCTAACCGTTTTCCTCCCCACATGTCCTCATAAACTATTCCTCTTACTATTTAAGCCTCTACCTTGAGCGGCCTTCGAGACTTGTACAGAGTGAACATTATAGTAAAAAATGTTGATATAGCCAGCGTTTATTGTACTTCTCTTTTTGTATCTTGGGTCAACTCCATCAATTAAACCATTATTTGTCTGAAGACGTTTTTTTCTGAAGGAAACGTTTCACAACACATTTCCCTCTTGTCAGTTATTCATTCACGATTATCTATAATAGATGCAAGTCTGAATGGTTAAAATGATCGGTTTCCGAACACGACACCCGAATTCCCATCTTAGGCAATTTGTCAAGAAATCGACTTCTTGTTATTGGCCTGAGTAGATGATCCCAGTGTGCGTCAAAGTAAGTAAAAACCACGTTGGAAATTGGGTAGACAGAATTATTCGATTTTGGGGCTGGCACGATGTCACAAGTCATCATGGCCGGAGGTTTAAGCGTATTGGCTGTGTTCAAACTGTTGATCACGGTACATTATGCGCTCTCTCCCAGGAACTGTAGCTAAGGCTCGCTGAACCTTGGCTCAGTATAAACCCCAAGTAGCCTTTGTGAGTGCTGAAGGTTTGAGTAAGCGTCTGGATAGTCGATCTAACAGACGGGTATGCTTGAAAGCGAAACTGACTTAAAACACGGAATCCTCTTCTTACGCTTTTTTTTTGTAATTGTCAATTCTCAACATGATGTTGCAGTCGATAGAGATAAATTTAATTTCTATCTTGAATTGGATGGTGCGAAATGAAAGCTTAGCTTGTAAAATAATTTGAAAATAATATAAATAATTATATAATTATTGCTTCCAATTTCACTGGGAATGACTGTAAAACACTCTAAAGAGATACAAATGCCAAGAAATTGTAAAGAGCTATGATCGCCCACTTCCTGAAGGGACATGTACAAGTAGTAGTAGTCAGGTCTCCCTACGAGAGCTATTGGTACTGCCGCGTGGTCTGGTCATCGGCGACTAATGAAGGTGGTAAGGGACCGAGCAGGATTAAATAAAATGGACTTTCAAAGGGCGAATGGACCATCTTGTATGATCAATGGCAGTCTAGCACGCTGGTGTAGCCTGGGATTCATTGCTATGTATGCAACCAGTGCTGTAATGACACGGTATCACTGGTAGGAGAGTTTTTTAGACTTGACATCGGTCAGACAGGAAGCTTTATCCAATGGAATTGCCAGGCAAAATAAAGC
>OZ038488.1:96812231-96852231 GCA_964036315.1 Acanthosepion esculentum | reverse complement strand
TTTCGGGGTGTATGTTGAAATTTGTTTGGACTTGAAAAATATTGCATCATATTTTTATCCCGCTCAGATACTATTGTCTCGATTGTCGATTAGTTGTCCTACGGCCATTGTATGCCATGGACGTTACTCTAATGAAGCGTACGAAAATTATAACGCTGCACGAACACACTGGCAAGGCTTGCCACTTAGAAAATCGAAATACAGAAATTTACCCGGAAACTCTCCTGATTTAAATCCAATCGAGAATCTGTGGTCAATCTGCAAGGAACGATTTCGTGGAATGGACATACGAAGTACTATCATGTGCACTGGGTCATATTTCATTGGAAAAATACGAAAAAAAAGAGTAAATAATAACGTTATTATTCATTTTGTTTCAATTAATTTGCACAAAGGTGTGGAATTATAACTGACGTTTGTTGTATTTCCTTCCCTCCCCCTACATTTTTAGGATTCTCTCGATAAAAATTCCATTTAGTCTGAAAAGTTCATTTAAAAGTTGAAATTCATAACACAGGACTTTTTTCCATTTTGACATTTAATTACATGCTATTACGCTGATATATGTAGCGTTCGTATATACTATTCTCCCAAGACTAATACTAACAAATACTAGACTCACTTTTTGTATCTGCTCAATTACTATATCTACTACCACTCGAAATGTTACTATTCACCGTTACCAATTACCATTCAGTGCATATGTCTATTTACTCCTGTCTTAATAGCAAGTCTGATCGGTTCCATAAGGCCACATAAGTAACTGATCTGAAAATCTGAAAATGACCTACAATCTGTTGTTAAATGGAACAAGGAATGGCTTGTTAATGTTAACGTCTCCAAAACGAAACTGCTCTCTTTTAATCATCTAAAAGAAACCATTTTGCCTTTCAGCAGTATGGCTGATGCTAACCTCCAGGAGAGTGTCTCATTATTCCTTCTCGGGCAAACGTTTTCAGCTGACATGAAGTGAAAAGAGTATATTGAATAAATTGCTAAGTCTTCAGTCCAGAAAGTTGGTTCACTATGTTGTGCTAGATAATTTTTCTTGCCAAAATCTTACATATTTATAAGTCTATCATTCGTCCTTTCTTTGAATATTGCTGCCACTCTTGGTTTGGTGCTCCTCTTATATATTTAGAGATTATTCATAAAATCCAAAGAAGAATTTGGAATGTTATTGGATCTGACCTGGCATCTCGGCTTCAGTCCCATCCCACCGCCGTCACGTAGCTTCCCTGTGTCTTTTCTAAAAATACTTTTATAGCAATTTTTCTGGTGAACTTTCCGCTATGATACATAGACTTCGTGAATTTAAGCGCAGTATTAGATTGGTGGCACGTTCTCATCATTTTACAATTGTCATGCCTCGATGTAATCGTAATTTATTTGCCAACAGTTTCTCGCTTGAGGGACTCTTTTCCGTCTTCTTGCTTTCCAGCTTCAAAAATTTAAATGCAACGTCAATCGCTATCTTCTGTCTTCTTAATTCTTGTTCATCTATTTCCTCTCTCCTTAACATTAATTCTACGCATAGGATTTAACACTCAGTACCCCGTTTCGTCCTCGTGGCTTTATTGCCTTCTTGGCTAAACTGATTTTTGTTTCATTTCTACACAGTGAATATATTCTGAAAATGTTTGCATTTTGCAGTTGCTGGATTCGTATATACTATGTGAACGAAAACAGTTCTTAGCAACCCCCTATTGGAAAAACTAGACACAGAATACACTATGAAAAGTAGACGCTGAATGTAGCCTACAAACTAAATTTTGCATGTTTTTTGGTTCTTTTAGGTGGGTATTTGGAGGTTTTTTATTGGGGGTACTCTTTTATTTTATGGTATTTGTTTTGGGGTATCTATTTTGGGGGGATTTTATTTTGGCAGTAATTTGGACGATATTTATTTTTGGTTCTTTTGTTGTGCTTTAATAAATTAAAACAATAAAAACGTTTATGCACACCTATTTTCGCAGTGTCACTATTTATATATGCATAAGGACGAATTCAAGTTTTGAGTATTTGTTTCACAAATCCTACCCGTGATTACGTAATTTCATTATTCTGGTTCGTAAATAAATACTATTTTCTACACTCCTTATATGTGCAAAAGAATGTTACATTGGTTACCGAAACAAAGAATCCAATCAGAAAAACACCTTTTGCTTGACCCTCATATGTAATGGTACACTCGCTAGAATGGGGCATAATGGGTTTTAAAGGTAAGACGGTAGATTATTTACCCCAGTTTTCTGTTTGCGGAAGAATATTTGTATTCATAATTCGACTCGCACGAATTAGAGTCGACGGAAGTATACGGAAGTCGACGGAAGTTTCCAGATATTCTGGTACAAATTACTTTCAGGTAAAATCTTTCCAGCCATACAACAATTCCAGCAAGTCTGCAGTCTGCAAGCATTGCAAACAAATCAATCTTCTGCTGCTCTGGTTTCGGAAATAGAATAAAATTTCCTCTGAGATTAGTTCTGCGGAGACGATATATACCTGCATAGAGATTCAAACCTAATCATTTTTTATGAATATATAAATGTGAGAAATATTTACGGAGACATCCTATAAACGTCGGAAGACAGAAGAACGTGTGAGAAATCACTCTACAACCTGCTGGAAATGCCTGTATTTGCCAAGCAAGTATACATGCTTAGAAAAGGCGATCAGTTATCCCTATTCATAAATTAATCTCAAATCATCTTCGTAAACACAACCAGATGTGACCATTGAAAAAATAAATGCTGTAACGGCAAAATTGTCCAAATCGTGTACCAGCATGAAATAATTGTCCATCCCACAAAATGTTTAATATCTAAAAAAAAAAAACACTAAACTAATTGAGTTTCTTTTTTCCATGTTTTCAGATAAGACGTTTAGCCATCTTGATACCATTTGTTTTAAGAATCACAGAAAAACCCTTTGAGTTTTTCAACTAGAATGAAAAAAAGTTAAAATTGTTTTATGTCACACCGACTATCTTCTCAATTGAGCAATGGTGAGAAAAAAAAGATCATTCAGGCCTTCAGTAATGGTACCAATATTCATACTCCGGCTTCCATCTTCAAAGTTAATTCAAGAACCATCAAGAGAACGGTGAATAAGCTTTAAAAAGTGGAAACATTACAGAAGAAATCTGGATCAAGAAGTCACAACAATAATAGAGATCATCATTTCAACTTAGAGCTGAAGAGATCAAATAGAATAGATACAGCTCAATCCATAAGATGTTTGGCACGTGAGAGGAGTTTTAGCTATGGCAGTCCAATGGGCATTGAAAAAACACTTGAAAATGAAGCCTCTAAGGCAACTTGTTACTTTAGGACAGATAGAAGGTTAGAGAAGTCGAAGATCATCTTGAATAATTTGGGAAATGATTCTGGAATTATATATATATATATATATATATATATATATATATATATATATATATATATATATATATATATGAACTTTATTTCAATCGTTCATGACCCTCGGATCCTTAGCTATGAACATGTCATTTTCGTTTATGATCGATTTTGTTCACGATTATTCTGTTATTCTTGTAGAGTAATTATACATTCTTATTGTTCAAAGTAGAATCAAATAGTGTTATAAAATGCTCAAAGAATTCCAGTAAAATATCTTTAATCATTTCTAAGATACAACGGTTCAATGCTTAATCTAGCAGATGGACAATTTTGCTGTTACACCCGGTATAACGCTCACAGAAAAATAATGGTAATGCTAACAATAAAAATAATATTAAGCGTTTCCTTATAAGGAAACATTCAGCGTTCTTTTAGCGAGGGGTTAGTGTGACTTTCTGTTGAAGTTTATCACATCTTTTCTAATAAATGAATCGGCTTCTCGAGTCTATTGGAATGTGCGTTGTGGATATCGGCTCTGATTGGGAAATTGGAAAGATGAGTTCGAATTACTGTCGAGTTCGTTACATTCACCTACGTGCAAATAGCCTGGGGAAAGATGTGTATCTGTCTCTTCTCCGTCATCTATGGGTTGAATAGCAGAACAGACTGGGTTGTATAGCCTTGATTGGCAACCAGTCTACCGCAGAAAAAAATGGGAACCTACTGCAGGAATATCTTCTACATAGTCAGTCATGGTTAGAAAGAGACATGATCACCCAACCGTGTATCACGTATGGCACTTAACTAACTGAAACTTGTTAACTTATCGCCAGTTTCACGTCTGCCATTCGACGTCATTTTTAACCATTTTTAAATATTCTTCTCTTGCTCGTAGATTTTTCTTTTTACTCCCGTGGCAGTGGAGATTTCAGGGGTTATTGGCCCTCGTTCGATGACGTTCCTTCGGAGGATTGGCGCGATTGCGTCTCGATTAAGGAACGAGCCTCGCGAAACGGAGTGGCTCTTGCAGCGTGTCTCACTGGCGACGGTTCGAGGTAATGCTTTCTCCATCATAGCGGCTGGCAGAGGATAGAAAAAATTGTTTATAGTTACGTTGTTCCGGAATTGTCATCATTGGTCGACTGAACTTGCTTTGTTTCAATGACTTTTGTTTTGTTATTATTAGTTACTTTGTTCAACAAATATGATATTTTTAACCATTGATTTCAGACATCCATATGAAAGTCTCAATCCGACGAAACTATTTTTAAAAATGACTAATGTTTTCAGGTTAATGTTTTGGTGTTGTATCATTTGACAGTGATGATCGAAACGACTCTTAGCACAGCCTATTCTATGTTCAATTACCTTATCACTTATACTATTTTTTATAACTGATCCCTACACCGAAGTATTTGAAGTGTATCGTATTTACTACATCTTGAAATTCATGATGGATACAAGGTAGGTACCAACACCGATTTCATTCCAATTGCATATATGGATGTAAAAGGGGATGGAAGGAAATGTAATTTATGAGGTTTGCATAAGACAGACAACGGCAGCCCCTAGACTTGAAGTTGTTAAGATTATACTGTTCAGGGTATCATGGATCGTAGTTATGAGTTCGACTTGAGGCCTGGTGTGAACTTGTGTCCTAACAGATGTTCAAATCATGGAGCCTCTTTGATGATACAACCGTTTGTAGCGACTAAAAAACTCAGTCTGGTCGTTCTGGTGAAATAGTACTATGTTGATTTCTGAGTTATTGAAATTTGCCAGACAATTTTCCTCATCGAGTTCTTAGGCTCTGATTGTCTTAATTTTTAGAGCTGTGCTATCTTCGACACACATATTTGCCAATAATCTAATATTCCTAGTCAGATCGTTAATAATAAAGCAGGAGACGATAGGATCAAATAGAGAGACGTCTGCATGTATGTAATGGGCTTCAGACAGACAGCTGGCTAATTACAATGACCTTCGTGGACCTACCTGAGAGAAAGAACGTGATAATTGCGTCGACTCTTCTGGTGATTATATAATTGGAGAGTTTGTTCCGCAACCCACTATACCAAACTTTGTAAAAAAAATATATATATGTAAGGCAACAGCTCTCGTAATAGAACTTTGATCAAGTGCTCCACTGTTTCTGTGCGTAATGACAATGGACCTAAAGGAGCGAAAACCATAACATCCGTCTCTCAGCGGATGGTGTTTGAAGAGTTGCGCATCTACTTCTTTATTGCTGACAACATAATTCAGTCATTCTGTTATTAAAGTAACCTCATTTTATGTCCGGAGAGAGGCGTTTGCATCACATTTCAGTCTTCTTCTTCTTCTTCTTCTTCTTCTTCTTCTTCTTCTTCTTCTTCTTCTTCTTCTTCTTCTTCTTCTTCTTCTTCTTACAGTGGAGTAATGGATAGCGGCTCGTATTGCGGAATCGGATAGCCGAGTTCGAATTCATGCTAATACCCTTGGGAAAGGTATGAATCCTCTTCTTATCCCCCAGTTATGGGTACATAGTAAAACAGACCAGGTTCTATAGCCTTGGATGGAGGCAGGTCTACTGCAGAAAGAAATGGCAACCCACTGGGGGAGAAAATCTGCCTCGTCAGTCATGTATCGAAATATACATGTTCGTATAAGCGTGTATCATGTATAGCACATAACTGACTGACTGTAGCTCTTAGTTTATCTTTTCATTATCTCTCCTAGTCCCTGTTCTGCCAAGAATATGCACAAGCTCGTTAGGTAGGTTATGCGCTGTTTCCTCTGTCCCTCTTGCCTAGAATATGTCATGTAAGTGTCACATTTTCTAAGCCCTCTTTCTTCATTATGTGCGCTAGAAATTTCAACTGTCTCTTTCTGGTGTTAAGTATAAGCCTCCTCGTTGCTTTCATTTTCTCTAAAATTTCGCCATTGCTCACATTTTCGGTTCATAGTATTCTTAGCATCCATTTATAGAACCATATTTATGATGCATCGAGTATCTTCTACATCTGTGATAACATTGTCCAACATTCATTGCCATATAGGAGTGTGGGGTCACTCACATCATACCAGCAGGGTTATGCCTCGTGTTCACAGGAATAAAAACATACAAAGAAATAACACTAAGATTGTAAATTAAATCATATAATTTTATTTATTTGTGTGTACTAGTGTGTGTTCATTTTAGTTATGTATGTTTTACGGTTGAGTGTAATAGACAAAGCAAGGTCCCGAGGAGACCTCTTTGAGAGTCGGTAATGAAGAGAGTGAGTCCGGCGTTTGGGGGCATGAAGTATCCATTTCTCTAACAGGAAAGTTTTCCGTTGCATACCGAGAGAACCTTTTATTATTTTGGTTTCTATTTATTTTATTTTAAACAAATATTTAATGTTATTTGTTTTATTATTATAATTATTTTAAATTTTATTTTTTTAATAATAATGTCCTTACAGGATAACCGATGTTGCCTAACAGTTAATTACTCTTTTCTTTGCTTCTAACTAGATTTTCCTGTTTCTTAATACTTTGCTTAGCTTTTGGAAAGCACCTTTAACTACGCCAATGCACCTTCTGGTTTTTGTATCGCATTTCCGTCCTCTATTAAATCACTTCCGAGATATTTAAATTTTCGTACTTGCTTGATTTTCAAATTCTCCAATTTGTAATTCACATGTTGGGCTCTTCTTTTTGCTGACAACTATACATTCTGTTTGGTTGTCACATTGTCGATAGCAAACGGGAAGAACCGTGAAATAAAGGGGAGTAATCCTGGTTTAAAGGGAAGTAATCAACGCTGACATCTTTATTAATACGTTTGTAGGATATAACAAAACCAAATGTTAATTTTTAAATATTCATTTTTTAATTTTGTTCATAAAAATAATAATAAGAAGAATACATGTCTAATAATTAATGTAGTTAATTTGAGTTTTTGAATTAAAGAAAAAAATCAAAAATAAATTTTATTGTTCTAAACGATTCGTTGACTGTGCCATCGCCAAATATGAAAATCAAAACGACCACCAAATTATTTATTTGCAACACTTGTGTTAATAACGTTTTACGGTATGCAGAAATATTTAAGGCAATCAAATGATAAGTAGCGTAGCAGAAAGAAAGAAAGCAACGCCATGTCAGTCTGTCAGTTAAGTGCAGTCAGTTAAGTGTCATATGTGATCCACGCTTGGGCGATCATGTATCTTTTGATACATGGCTGACGAAGCAGATTTTTTTTCCCCGTAGATTGCTATTTCTTTACGCGGTAGACTGGTTGCCAACCAACTCTTGTGACCGTCTGTCCTGCTATTTTTAACTGGGAAGGTGGAGAAGAGAAGGATTTTTATCTTTCCCAAGGCTATTTGTGCGTAAGTGAATCTAACGAACTTGACTGGAATTCGAACTCAGCTTTCCGAACTTCTCACTCCGCGCCGATATCAATTACACCATGTATCGTTCTTATTACAGATACAAACACATACAGAGAGAGAGAGACAGACAAACATATATATTAAATATGTGTGTTTGTGTTTGCATGGGCAAGAGTATGTGCGTGTGTTTGTGTGCGTAGATGTATTTCAATCAGTTGATCAGACTAGTGAACTTATAGGCGCCTTGTTGCTGCCACAATGTCTCAACCAATTCTACAGCCTACGTCACGTGCATATTTGTTCAACAAAAGGAATGCAAAAAATGAATTCAGTTGTCCGAAAACTCATTCCAAAATCATAGAGCCTGCACACAAAACACAGAGGCACAAACACATATGCAGACCTCACACACGCACACACACATAAGTATTGTATATATATATATATATAGCGGTAACGGTGACACTTCAATTTGGTATAATGGTTAGCAAGCTTGTCTCATTAGATCAATTACGACTGATGCGTGAGTTCGATCCTTACTGGGTAGTCCACTTTTACGACTTTGTGCCACATCTAAGTTATGCTTTGAAAATTACTATATTGCGGCAATCATTATTTTATGCATGTTTCATTGATTGTGACGAAGAAGGAAAATTTGATAAGCTTTGTTTTATTCAGTAGCGTCCTTACTGAGGTATGAGAGTATGTAGTAACCTATCGAAGTGACTATTGCCTTCTGAATGTTCAAGTAATTACTTGACAACTTCCAGGATGTCGAATCTCTCTCTCTCTCTCTGTCTCTTTCTATCTCTCTCTCTCTCTCTCTCTATATATATATATATATATATATATATATATATATGTTTCATTAAAGACGACCGACACGGTACTGCAATTAAGTTTTTTATTTAATTTTTCTTATGTTCTTATAAGTGTTTTCTTTTCTGGTGTGTAAAAGGTGTGAAAATGTTCTATATATCCGAGTGTTTTCGACTATTCTATTGACCATTCTCAAGGATCTCCTTTGTTTTTAGTTTAACTGAATGTTTTTCTATACGTTTCTAGAGTGATGGGATTATTCCTCTTTTGTTTTCTTTTCTTTTCCTAACAAGATCAGCACATTGCTGCCGTGTTCGTAATTGATGTTATTAAGTGTTGGATTTTTCTCTTTTTTATTATTATTCTTTTTTCACACGTGGATAACTCTACTGAGCCTGTATTTTCTACAATTATATTGCGCATGGTGTTTCGTAGGTTTCCGTGTATGTTTAAATGATTCCTAATTGAGCCACAGTCAGAGATGTGCAAGGGGGTCTTTTGGAAATGCATGTAGTGGTATGACCAATATAATTATAACGTAGTTCCTTAAGGTACATGTGAATTCATAAATAATGGCAGTACCTTAATGAAACTTGCACAAAAGAGGGATTACTGTCCAAATACACAATTATATATATATATATATATATATATATATATATATATATATATATATATATATATAATATTTTAAAAAATTATTAGATCGCACGAGAAATTATATAAAAAACTAATTAAAAGCACCTTGTCAGTCGTTTTTAAGGAAATGTGCATATATATATATATATATATATATATATATATATATATATATATATATATATATATAAGTAGGGTCCATATAGCATAATGAGAAGCCACGTATACTTTCTTGATAGAAATATTCAAACAAAGTTGCATTCCACATCACATGACGTCCGCGTCTCGCTACGGACGCTACTTTTAAACAAACTTCTGAATACAGTTATTTCTGATGAAAGATCGGGGCAGATCTGAAATATCAAACATATATATATATATATAAATATAAATAAATACTTTCATAAAAAAAACATTCAATTTTTTTTAATTTGCAACTTTTCAGTTGTTTTCTCCGTATTATATATATATATATATATATATATATATATATATATATATATATATATATATATATATATATATATATATATATATATATATGAGAGGGTATTGTTTAAATTTTCAAATTGTTCTATATTTGTAGAAGCAGAGATATGAGAGAGCGTTTATAGATACAGACAGTGTGAAGATAGTGTGAATCAACACAAGTAATTTTTCACGCTTCATTGAGAATTCAAACGCCAATCCTGAATATATATATACATACATACAACCACTTCTTTATCTATCTATCTATATTTCTCTCTCTCTCTCTCTCTCTCTCTCTCTCTCTCTCCATATATATATATATATATATATATATATATATATATATATATATATATACAGCTTCAATTTGTTGGGAAAATTTGATTGCTCAAGACGAAATGTCCAATTTTATTTTAATGTTGACTTTTATTTTTGAAAACAATAACATTTTTTTTTTTTATTTGAGAATAAATTTGTCACTCCCCATAATAATTCCATGACTTTCACTTTATCTCACCGCTCTCTGCAAAGCTATGCCAAGACTCTTAACACATAAATTTCGTAGTTTGTGCTTGATTGAGTTCAAAATGGTCCCAACTAAATTCGCAAATGCATTTGTTATTACAAATAATGCATACAATTATATTAGAACAATTTGTTTTATTTTATTTCCTAACACTAAAATGTAAAGTTCTCTTTAAAGAAACAGAAGGAAGGTTGCCAAAGACGGTGATAAAGTCATGGAACAAAAAATAATCTTAAATCTTCCGTTAAATGTCCCAAATCAAATAGTAAATTATTGATTAAAATTAATTCTTGTTATTTAAGAATAATTGTCAAGAAAAACAGGCTCAATGAATGGATTTCATTTTAACTAAATAATGAGTAAATTATAGAAGCATGAGGTTGTGTTAATCATGTTTAAAAATGTAAAACTGATTCTTACTTGAACTGACTGCAATAACCGAAAGGATACGTAATGAATGACTATGGGCGAAAAACCGAAATGTCTGTCATTATAATGCCTTCCAGTTTTAGGAGTTTAGGGTTGATTATAGGCACAAATGGTTCAGAAAATTAGAGAATGAAACAACGCATTCATCACGTATTTAGTTTCGCGAAATGAAAGAGCGCCATTTTGTTGCATCTCAGCGACCACCCTTTATTACAAAACTGACGTTACTATTTCTAGCGTCTGGTTAAGTGCTGCTTGTTCCCAGTAGTTTTCATTTGTTCATCTATTTTTTTTTCTTTTTGGAGAAGTGGGTGGCTGTTTTGAAAATCTCGTCTCGTTGACGAAAAAAGCATAAAACAAATAAGACTGAGATCAAATCATTTTTCATGCTCTTCTATGTGGTTGTCCCGATCCTGATCCCCGATGGGTGGCAACTAGTCTAGGAGAAGGAAACTCTGAATTCAAACCGGATCGCACTTTCCTAAAAATGTATATATCAATTGCTGGTGACTGCTGGTGAATCCAAATTCCCACTGAAACTCCTACTATGAATTTGCACATCTATGTGGTAAATTTATTTGATGTAGTCAATTCAAACGATCCCAGGTAAATGCCACAACAATTACAAGTAAGGCATATAATATGCACCTAACAGAGATCAGTGTCAGTCAGTTATGTCCCATGCGGGATACTCGCTCAGGCGATCATGTATCTTTCAATGACGAGGCAGATTATTTTTCTGCGGTAAACCAGTTGCCTTGGATGGCAACTGGTCTACCGGTCTTTCCTGCTATTTACCCATAGCGGGGGAAGCGAAGAGGATTCATATCTTTCCCAAGGGTGTTCACGTAAGTGAATGTCATGGATTCGATTGGAATTAGAACTCGGCCCTCCGATTCCTCAATCCTAGCCGCTTTCCACTACTCCACCGTGAAATCAACGGTGATCAAATTAATTTACTGTTTCACTTTTTCCTCTTGGGAAAGACATGTCTGTCACTTCTCCCTAGACTGTGCTATATAGCCTTGGGTGGCAACTATTCAAAGAAAAGGAAAACTGAATTTCAAACTATGGAGAAAGAAACAGGAAAACACTCTGGTACCTCTTCCAAGTAATCAGGGCAATTGACAGATAATAAATGAATCTGTGGAGAGTTTTAATTGCCTACATCTACATCCTTAGGAGACATGGCATTATCAGGAAAAATTATCTAGCAAAGAATGTTTAGACAAAAAACTAATATTCAATTTTCTGTTTCCATACTTCATTTATATATATATGTGTGTGTGTGTGTGTGTGTGTGTGTGTGTGTGTGTGTGTGTGTGTGCGCGCGCGTGCGTGCGCGAATAAAGGAAAAAGGATAACTTATCTTAGACAACATATTTCGTCCTCTGAGGGACCTTATCAAGTCAAATGAATATCTATACCAGTGGCTGGTGACTGCTGGTGAATCCAAATTCCTACTGAAACTCCGACTAGGAATTTGCACAGCAGAATGAATACAGCCTCTACTACGATTGGTCAGCTTGCGTACGGACGCGGCATGTCCATTAGACGCATCCGCCTCAACTGACAGGGTGAATGCCGCAAAGGGTACAGGTAAGGTAAATATCCCGATCAGAGCCCAGTTCCATATTTTTTCACACATAAAGTTAATTCAAGGACTTATGTATATTCCACCAAATGTCGACGCATATCTTAGCACGAATGTTGACATGCCTTGGCGCAGTAGACATTTTCTATCATCCACCGATATTTTCTATTCAGTATCAGAAAAAATAAAGATTTCGTTCATGATTTTAAAAGCAGCTAGATACTTTTCCTGTAAAGATTTACGCAATAAAGTGTTCCTAAACAGATTTATTTGGGAGGCCTTATGTCAGACAACAATCAACTATGTTAATATATATATATATATATATATATATATATATATATATATATATGAAACCAAATAAAAGATGCCAAAATCACAGGCTATCTTACGTCGGTCCATTTGGTAAGCAGCTGGAATGTATCGCTGTATTGAACTGCATGAGAGTGCAAACAAATTAGAAGGCGAATTAGTCAGCAACAGCTGAAACAATAGGCTTAGAATGCGAGGAAAAAAACGTACTTTTAAAGCTTCTGATTAGTGACATCGACTGCGTCAATTGTGATTCGTTTGGTGTTAATACATGATTTTCTACGCTTCTTATTTGCACAATTCTGTTATTTGCACGACGTAAAATAAGCAGACGAAGTCCGCGGCCATATTTAGTTTGCGTTTCTCTTGGGAGTTGGTTTATTACTTTGTGTTCCATTTGAGCGACAAGCTCCGACGTGTGAAATCTTTTCTATTGAGACCTAATTATTGGTCTGTCAAAGAAGAACAATAACGAAACGACAATGAAGACAAATGGAAAGGTTTATGAGATTGCGAAATGATGCAAACCTGTAATCAAGTGAAGATTCTGTGTTCTTTCTCATCTCTACTAAACACGCCTGATCAACGTGACTTTTGTAAGAAGATACGAGGAAAGTAATTTTGAGTTGACAATATGAATATAATAGCGTTTCCTAAATTCTTCCAGTTGCTAAGGTCATTTTGTTTTGTTATTATTAGTTACTTAGTTTTAATAAATTTATTTCGTTTTTGTCTTGAAAAAGTCCACACTGGACGAAACGCACCGGCTAATATTACGGTTTTCCTATTGTCTTTTACATTTATAAATACTGTCTTTTTCTACAGGTTAATACAGACATTTTTCATATATATATATATATATATATATATATATATATATATATATATATATATATATATATATATATATATATATATATGCATAGATAGATATATATTGGGCCAAGAAATTGCGTAGTCGGAAGAACAATAATTCAAGAAATGTATATTAATTCACAGTAAGTAAATTTTTCAATTTAAAAATTTTTATATATACGAGGGTCATTCAATAAATAAGGTGAATTTTTCGGTATAAGGACTTCTAATACAGACAGAAGCTTACTTTTCTTTTTTCTTTTCAACGTAGTCTCCCAGCACTGTCACACACTTTTCCCATCTGTGCACAAGCTTCCGTATTCCCTCAGCGTAAAAATCTTTGGACTGATGTCTCAGCCAGTCGCTCACAACACTTTTGACTTCATCGTCACTTTTAAACTTCGTGCCTCTCGTGATCGCTTTCAAGGGACCAAACAGTTGAAAGTCTGAAGGGACAAGGTCTGGGCTGTAAGGGGTATGAGGGAGCAGTTCCCAGCCCAGCTCGTTGATGGTCTGCACCGTTTGGGCTGCTGTGTGAGGCCTTGCGTTGTCACGATGCAAGATGACTCCTTCTAACTGATGATCCCTTCGTTTGTCCCAACAGATAAGATCAAAGTCCTTGCAATGTCATCCACTGTCACCCTTCTGTCAGACTGAATGAGGTCATTGACTGATTCGATCACCGCAGGAGACCTCACTTCTGTAGGCCTCCCAGGCCTGTCTTCATCCTCAACACTGCTCCGTCCTTCTTTAAACAATTTAGCCCACTTACACAGTTGACATTCTCCTATGAATTTCAACTGGTTTGCACCCTCCAGCAACCAAAAACTTGATAACTGACCGCTGTTCAATCCTGGAGCATTTGTTAATCGCCAAAACTCTGAAAGTTTTTTTAATCTGCAAAAGAAATTAAATCCATGTGAAAAAGAAGTAAAACAAAAAAAAATAAAAAAGAGTAAGCTTCTATCTGTATTAGAAGTCCTTATACCGAAAAATTCACCTTATTTATTGAATGACCCTCGTATATATATATATATATATATATATATATATATATATATATTAAAACCTATCTTAATCGTGTTCCAATTTTCCCTTCTCATTCGCTATTTACTAATGTGTATTTGATTGTTTCCTGCTGCTCACCAACGCTCACCACCTTTTGAGAAATTGTTGACTGAAAGTGTCCCTTCAAAGTAAAAAAAATAATGACGTCCGTTCTATATATATATATATATATATATATATATATATATATTAATACCCGCAAGCGCTTGATCATATGGCTTGTTCCTGAGTACACTATCTACCACCTTACATATTTTTATTTTTGGGACCGCTAATCTAACTTTTAATAACCAACTTGCCTTGTCTGAGATCAGCCACTCTTCATCACACTTGAAATGCCTTGATAGATTTTTGTTCGCATATCCAAACCAACAACACCGATAGATATGTGTGTGTGTGTGTGTGTGTGTGTGTGGAGTTGATTATCATGGCCGACAACTTGTTGTCGAATATAACCATAACAAAATGGTCATTGTAAGACTTAGTATTTAGCATGTAAAATAACAGCTTAAAATTTCTACCAATGACTGCATTAAGTTTGAAACTGCAGAAATACACTGCAATGTGTCAGTCCCAAGTTCCGAGCCAAAAGAAGCAACGGTCTGTATCATTTTACGTTGAAAGATTCTGATATTTCCCTTCTTTGAGTTAGATACCTTAACGAAGGCTATGGGGACGAACACACCCAGATACCAAAACTGGTATTTTGACATTGCTATAAAAAAAGGACATTAAAAATTGGAACCAATACAACTGTTTCTATATATATATATATATATATATATATATATATATATATGGTGGGATGCTTAAAATGTCTAAATTACGCAAAAACGAAAATAACACTGACATCTCATTTTAACATATATGTTTACAAAAATTACCAAGAAATATATTGATAATACTTAAGAGTAAATATATCCAATAAAATCGCAATGGTTCAAACCATAGCGTCCAAACGACTTAGGAACCTCCTGTAACTCTTTTAGACGGTCACCAGTTGGTGAATGCTGCCATAATAGTTGCCTTCAGTTCATCTTTGGTGTTACAAGGAGTTTTCTTGGTCTCTTGCGAAACTGCACTCCACACATAATAATCAAGGGGGTTGCAGTCTGGGGAGCAAGATGGCCAGATGTAAGTGGTGATGTGTTTGCAGAAATTGTCTGACAGTCAGGACTGGATTCTCCTTTTTGTGTGGCATGGTGTAGAGTCCTGTTGCAAGACACAAGATCCTCCAGCAGCCAACCCCGTGACCCAGGGAAGCACTACCTTCACAAGGCACTTGATGTAAGCCTCTGTGCTGAGTATGAGGCCCTCACCAACAAATTCAGGAGTTGTTCCCTTATCAAAACGATCATAATCACCATTAGACTCATCCATTTCTTTCCGAATGCTCTGCACTGTCCTCTGATTGACACCCAAACACTGAAATGTTTGTACTGGAGCTTCCGGTACGAATTTCCAATAGTACAGCATGCCATTTAGAAATCCAGGTGGAGTGAAGTCAGTGTAAGTCAGCAAAAGCAAAAACAAACAACGTGCAAGCGCGAAATTAAAAATATAAGATGGTGACAATTTACTCATCACACACTGTACTTACATACATACATACATACATACATACATATATAAACAGAATTAAACAGCACGTCCCTACCAAAATCAGGAACCACACTTTGCCGTTGAATGGACTCGTCCCAAACACCTACGGGTCCGCCATATGTGAGCACTTATTAAAGAGCAGATCGTGTGCAGCTAATTTTAGTGTTGACCGGTTCACCGTGTTGTCCCGGTCACACTTGTTATTTCACCTTAAGGTGCTGGAGGCACTTTACATCGGGTCCCGCAAGCCTTCCTTGTGTAAACAACATGAGTGTTTGTTGGGGCTCGCTGTCATTTGCCTCTAGCTCCTTTTGCTCATTTTTCCCTCCTATGTCCATGTTCAAAGTTAATATTATTAAGTGTTGGTTTGTTTATTTTTATAAGTAAGGCTTCCATTAATTTTAGCCTTTTTTTGCAAGTGGATGATGCTATTATATTAGTGTTGTCGACAAGTATATTCCGAATATATATAATAATATCTTGACCGTGTTTTGAAACAAAAAAATGAATCACTTTATAAAACATACACATAACAAACTATTTCTAATTCTAACAGTTGAAATATAATCCTTGATAATGGCTAAATGTATAGCCGAAAGCGCTCGGAAAATAAGAACATTCGGACAATTTTTATATAATTTATCCTCTGAAAAGAAAAACTTTATTAGATCGCACGAGAAATTATATAAAAAACTAAATAAAAGCACCTTGTCAGTCGTTTTTAATATGTATATATATATATATATATATATATATATATATATATATATATATATATATATAGATAGATAGATAGATAGATAGATAGATAGATAGATGTACATATGTATGTATGTTTGTAAATATGTGTGTGCATGTATTTATATTCATATATGTATGCATGTATGTACATGTATATACATATATGTATATGAATTTATGCCTTTACTATCTATATATTTGTGTGTGTGTGTGTGTGTGCATATATATATATATATATATATATATATATATATATATATATATATATATATATATTGGGGAAAATTGTATGACAAAACGGAAAAAGTTTTCTTGTGACATTTTCCCCCAATATTGTTCCTGATATATAAACATATATGCCGTTATCTCATATATATATATATATATATATATATATATATATATATATATATAATATAATATAATATAATATAATATAATATAATATACGTATGTATATATATGTGTGTATTACATTTCTTATTCATTTTGTTCCTTTACTCAGACTATCTATCTGAAAATAATTTACATATATATATATATCTATATATATGTGTATATATATACATATATATATATGCATATATATATATACATATATATGTGCATATATATATATGCATATATATATATATATATATATACATATATATATATATATATATATATATATATATATATATATATATATATATATATATATATATATATATATATGATGTATGCATGTGTAAACTGTATCTCACATTTGTAGCCACTCCATAATTTATTGATATATAAAATAAATACTTGTTGGCATCTCAAGGTTTATTTTCTGAGTTCTGAAAATATCTATCTGTGCAGCTAATTTGAAAGCTGTTTTTTTTTTCTGCGCTGATATAAACAAACAACCACTTGAATGAAATGCCATGAAATTAACATTCTCAATGGCCACGTTGCGAATTTTAAACTTTAACGTGTGTCATAAGGTTGATTTGACTGGTAAAGAGAATTGCTTAATAGTTTCTGATAATGCAAAGGCCAACCATCATTTGAAATGGAAAAACATTATCGGTTGATAGAACTGAAGCCGTAAAAATGTCACTGAATATTCTGGATGATTCTGGTACAGGTCTGATAAGTGTTGGGTTGATGATTTATCATGCCGGTTTATGTCACGTATCACAAGAGAAGTTATGAAAAATAGTCTTTGTCTATTCTATAAATTTTATAAGCATTCTGGCAGGGAGAAAGTGTCAGAAAACACAAAATGCTGTCTCTTAAATCTAGTCGCAAAACGTGTGAAACCGACCAATATGCCGTCTTTAAAAGATATCCATAAGGAAAATCGAATGAAATTCGAAACACTTTACATTTGACAAAACGAAATATGCACATAATTAATGGATAATTTGTCATTTAAATGACGCAAAAATGGAAATAACACTGACATTTCATTTTAACAGATATATTTACCAAAATTACACAAAAATATCTTGATGTACTGAAGTTTTAATTTATTCCATAAAATTGCCAATGCCTTCAACCACGGCCTCCAGACGACTTCTGAATCTCCTGCAACTTTTCTGGACGGTCTCCCTGTTTAAACTGGTGAATGCTGCCATAATCCTTGCCTTCAGTTCATCTTTGGTGCTACAAGGAGTTTTGTTGGTCTCTTGCGAAACTGCACTCCACATATAATAATCAAGGGGGTGCAGCCTTGGGAGTTAGGTGGCCAGATATAAAGGGTGATGTGGTCGCAGAAATTTTCTGATCACCATGACTGGGCTCTCTTGCTTGTGTGGCATCATGTAGAGTCCTGTTGGAAGACATAACGTCTTCCAGCAGACCTTTCCTTGACCCAGGGAGGTACTCCCTCCTCAAGGTACTTGATGTAGGCCTCCGTGTTAAGTCTGTGGCCCTCACCAACAAATTCAGGAGTTCTTTTCTTATCAGAACGGAGTAAGATTTCCTAGTTGACGTATCTTCGTAATCAACATTAGACTCATAATCGACATTAGACTATCCGAATATTCTGCACTGTCCTCAGAAATGTTCTTATGGGATCTTCTGGCGCTAATTTCCAAATAATAAAGCACGGCGTTTCCAAATTTCTGGCGGAGGGAATTGCGCATCATGCTCCATTTTTCTCACAGAGTCAACAAAATCAAAAACAAGTAACGCGCATGCGCTAAATTAAAAATATAAAATGGTGACAATTTACCTATCGCACGCTATCTATAAGTCTTTGACGGGGAATAAATAATACTTAGCAGTATTAAGGTATGTATATACCGATTCGGAGGTACGTAATCGTATACAGATTTGTTTAAATTTCTAAAAACGTTTACATGAAATCAGATTGAGTGAGCGGGGAAACGAATATCGATTGAGAAAGTAACTGGACGAACAAAGTTGATGTTTCTACTTTTACGTCAACGTTACGGTTTTCTTTTTCAGTTTAATATCATTTTTATTTCATTTCCTCTCTAATTTCTCAGCTTGATTATTGGGATTGAATTTTGACTTGAGCTCGACGGATTACAAAAGAACATTTAATGAAATGCATCAAGTTTTTACTGCGAGCAAAAGATCTTCGTTGAAAAATAAATGTCTGAAACACCTCATTCATATTCCCCTTACAGAAATTGTGACCAAAAATCCATGAAAAAAACTAAACAATAAATTTAATATTCTCTTCAGCGTCTAAACATTATATAAGAGCGTACATTTATGCACATACACAGACATATATATATATATATATATATATATATATATATATATATATATATATATATATATATATATATATATATATATATATTTAAAGAATCGATGAATTTTTTATACATTTCCTACTACTCGAAATATTATTTTGTAGTTACCAATGCTTTAGTAGATGTACTGTTTTACTTTTTTATTTTTATTTTGTCGTGGTAAACTTTCGAGAACATATGAACGAGATCATGTGTGTCTTTCGAAAGTGTAATAGAACCTATCCGAGCAGTGTAATGTACGCCAGATAAGACGGTGATTCTACGTTACAGGTTCGAACCTTGTTTGAAAGTATTTTTTATAGTCTCTCGAATGCGTCGCCCCAAAGAAATAATTTACTCTGGAAAAAAAAACTCAAGCGTAGATATCCACAAAGTAACGTTTGGAATAGTAAAAATTCATACATACATACATATATATATATATATATATATATATATATATATATATATATATATATACGAAGAGTAAAATTTCAGCGTTCAAAACATTAATTTAAAACAGGTCTCAATACAAAAGCAGAGCAATAAATATTTATTTATTTATTATTCATGTACATAATCCACTACAAAACTGTACATAATGTTTCCACGTTAAATTAACGTCTGTTCAGGTGGAAAAACAGTACCATCATGGTTTCTAATGTAATAGTGCATTATATATATATATATATATATATATATATATATATATATATATAGTGCATAATATAGTGCATAATATATATGTGGGGGGGTCTGATCAAAAGTATCGGAACTGTTGCTATGGTAACGGAGCTGAAGTACTCAGAGTAAAACCGCTTGAAACAGACTGACCTTAAACTCTCTCGCTCCCTTCCGTTGTTTAGATCACAGATTGGAAGTGTGTGGAGTGTGGTCGTCTTACCACACTACAGCGGTTCCATCAATGACCATGGCTTGAGATTTCAGCAGAAAATCTGAATCAAATTTTGCCAAAACCTGGTGGCACCTGCGCAGAAGAACTCAAACTCTCCAAGACCGAAGAAAGCACGAATGAGTTTCAGTAATATGAAGACACTTTTAACAGCTTATTCGACTACAAGGGCATTGTCTATGTCTTTGTAAACTAAACTTGAGTAGAAACTATAATACATATTCTCCGTCTACTGACATGCTGACTGCTAGAAAATTACAGGCATTCATAAAACAACGTAAGTACGTGACACTATGTTTATACACATTCTATTTGTTTTGTCGTACTAATTCAATTGATTCGGTTGTATTGTGAACAAAGAAAACAAAATATTTTCGTGTGAATTTGTTTCACAAGGATCTTAATAACTCAATAATAAAATTTGTTTAAAAAAATTTAGATACGTCTTTGAAGATTATTTCTGTCTTCGCTTAAACACGCTTTTTCCTCTCTCCCTCTCTCTCTCTCTCTCTCTCTCTCTCTTTCTCTCATTCTCTCTCTCTCAATTCTGGGCTAGCGGCGAAATCTCAGCAATTTAAAATTGAGCTAGGTAGATCTAGCAGTAACTTCTATGCTAGGAGTTTCTTTTCTCGAACCTCTGGCTTGTGAAACTCTCTTCCGTTTCCATGCTTACCAACACACTTTAATCTGACAAATTTAAATGCAATGTCAATCGCTAATTACTGATTGATCTTTTCTACTCATTACTAATGTTTTTGTTCCTAATTCCTCCACACCTTATATCCACTTACGTGCTAGTGGCTGTACTGTCTTGTTTAGAGCAATACAGATTAATATATATATATATATATATATATATATATATATATATATATATATATATATATATATATATAGTTAGTTTTAATAATAGAAAGTACAATCTCGTTGGGGCCAGTGATAGCCACGAAGTAACCAGGCCTTGCTGTCCACTCGCGGAAACATGTAGCAATTGATCTTCAACCATTCGAGCAAAATGGCTCAACCACACGTTCCATCTGTCTAAAACACCTGTAAGCCTCGGGAGACTCATGCATTTCCATAAAATTTGAGCACCTCTTTATTTTACTGAGCACTAATTTGTCGTCAGCGACGAGAGATTCCACCAAATATATATATATATATATATATATATATATATATATATATATATATATATATATATATATATATATCACCACGAAATCACTATAAACAACACATTGACAACCTGACAAAGAGGTGATTCCTGTGATATCATTATATGAATTACAGCATCCAAAAGAAGCTACTGCTTTAGCTACATTATTTTATTCTATTATTTATTAAATTATTCTATTCTCAAACAATATTTCTCCGGGATGCGGTTCCACGCAAATGATACTGTTGTTGCAGAAGTGCAAAGAGTGGCTCCAGTTGTCTGGGCCAGGTTCTTTGAGCTTGGTATGTATTCTCTCGTCAACCGATGGGGAAAATTCATTAATCTCGTTGGCGACTGCGTAGCAAAACAGCTTAGTGCGACTGGTCGCACAAAGTTTTCTTTGTACAACAATAAATATTTTGGATAAGTAAATCGTATATTAATTTTAATACGTTTCGAATATTTCATTATAACATTAGAATAATGGAAAATTCATCAAAATATGTAATGTAGTCGTTGCTCCGACGAATGAAAACATGTATCTAAATATCACATACCTACCAATTAAATTTTCTTTCTCTCCACTGAGGTGCGAAAAGAGAAGCGATGGCGCGTGATGGAATGGCAGTAACTGTATTCAATAAACGACAAGACGGGAAACAGTTCGAAAACCAGTTAGATATAATGACGAAAAAATTAACCTTCTGTTAAACCTGCCCTGATCAACATGGTACAATGAAATATACATAAATACATATATATATATATGATAGAATTAATTCTTCGAGTCTAGAAGAAACCTCAACAGAAAACACTGGACGGCAGATTCGTCGTATATTTGGGATTCATCAGCAGTACGCATCCACTACCAAGAATTGAAACACCCGGACAGTCACGTTATCGGGCAAACGTCATACCAACTGTTCCAACGGGTCACGGTGACGAAGAGGTAGCGAATCAGACTCGATATAGCGCCGCTCAAGCACATATTCCGTTGTGGAATTCATCCGAGTTTCTCTTTTACCCATAGGACTGTGCCTCCACGAGCCATGACTACTATCACCAAACCGCTTAGTCCAGGGCATTAGAAGCCGGTTCAAGAAAGGATATAGAAATTAGGAGGTTTTGAGACAATTATAATTAAGTAATTCTTCGAGTCTAGAAGAAACCTCAAAAAAATGCAGGAAGCACTGGACGGCTGTTTCGTCCTCAACGTCACCCTGGCCCGGTCAGGAGGTCACAACAGGAAGAGATGGGTCATGATTTCAATTTAGAGCTAAATGGATTTATTAGAATAGATACAGCTCAATCAATAATTTTGTTTGGCTCACGAGAGAGGAATTTCAGCTATGAGAGTCCAAAGAGCAATGAAAAAAATACTTGAAAATGTAATTGTGCGGGAAACCTGTGTGGCAACTTGTTACTGCAGGACAGAAAGCTAGAATGTTAGAGAGGGCGAATATCATCTTGAATAAGTTTGAAAATGGACCTGAAATAATATATATATATCCGACGTGCATTTTTCGGATAATAACTGTGACATTCCTGTATATATTGAACAGCTTCGTTCATGCCATATTGACTGAAAAACCTACCAGTACAAAAGAATTCTCCATTGCCATATAAGTACAAAACGCACAATTTTAAAATTTAAAATAATTCGACCTCAGCGTTGCGAGTGCACGCTCAAAAAAATCTCTTACAAGTAACAATAACACATTTCTAAGAACAAATTTTGGATTATAAACTACTCTTTCGATGCCCTGATATTACCTGGAATTATAAAACAACAAATATTTTTCTTACCTGAAGATATCTGTAGGAACAGATGAAAGCTCGTAAATATATCAAAAAAGACCTTATTCAACTGGAATTTATAAACAGGGATCATAACATTCATTTACAGGTTCGGGGTTAATGTCTTTTAGTAAATTTGTTTGCGAAGATGTATTCTCGGCATTTATATCATTAACTTCTATATCTGTTTTCTGTATGAATGATTCATTGTAATATATATATATATATATATATATATATATATATATATATATATATATATTTGAACTTCAATACTTCATGAGCTTCCAATCCTTAGCTATGAATTATTAATTAGTATTAATTAATGATGAACATGATATTAAGCGTTTATGGTCGATTTCATCACGATTCTTGTGTTATGCTTGGCGGCGGGGGGGTAATTATACATTCTTATGGCTCGAAGTAGAGTCAAATAGTGTTATAAAAATCTCGGAAAATTTCACTAAGATAAGGTTAAAAATTTCTAACATACAACGATTCAAAGCTTAATCAAACAATTGGACACGTTTTTTGTTACACGTTTTGAATAATTTTGCTGTTATACCCCGTACACACACACACACACACACATATATATATATATATATATATATATATACATATATATATATATATATATATATATATATATATATATATATATATATATATATACACATAAGCAGAAGAGAGAGAAAGAGACAGTGTGTGTGCGCATGCGCAGTCGTGTGCATATAAATAACAGTTAAACGTTTTCTTCCGAGGTACTTCTTCAGATAAAATGACGGAATCAGTATTATATATATATATATATGAAGTATCATACTGACGGGGAGAAATACGTAGAGGATGCGACAAAAATACCTCCCACGTGTACCTCCTAGAAATATCTCCTACATAATTGTAAGACGTTAGGCAGATGAAAACACCATTGCCACGTTAAAATATACCTTCCACCTTCTAAACTATCAACTATGTGGCGCTAGTGCGCTTAGGCAAGTAACAGTGGTCCCTTCATATAACTAATATCTTACCATTATGTAGGAGCTATTTCTGCCGCACGCTATGCAATAAAATTATCTTCCTTTTTATTCTAAATGATTGAATCTTTTAATTTTTCTATAATTCAGCTAGGAACTTTATCCTGAAACTCATGAACTAATTTTGGAATACGCTAAATTTTCATCCCTGATCGTGTAACATATCCGCCTTTCCTGTAAATATTGCTACTAATAAGATGTGGAATAATTAAAAACAAGCCTAATGTGACTGGTTAGGTTTAAGATTTACATACATCGTATGTCAAAACTTACTTTTTGTCTTCAGCGTCCCTGTCTCTTTCACATTTCAATGTAAACATAATGTGATGTTTCTAGTATTGCTCTTTCCCTCTTTGAATATAGGATCGATTTCCTATTTTTATGTTTATGCATGACATTTTTCTCTCTTTATATATATAACCTATTCCTCTTTATGTAGGTTATATACCGTACCTATGAACACTAATGCCCCAATCCTCATAAATGCGTTGGACACGATTGTAAGTGGGAGTAATATGCTAAGAAATTCACCACTAGCAGTGGTTTACCTACTCACGCCGCTAGCGAGTATTATATTTTGTTGATGTTATCAAGATTACCATTTCATTTCCTACCTCCTTTTTGGTTATCCCTCATTCAGTAACCCTTTCTAGGTTACAACAATATGTATAACTGATTTATGTATTTCTTGCTATTTATAGAAATGAGGTCATCAAATTACCGTTATTTTTATTAGGAAAAAACTCCTATGAACGAAATACATAGTTTTTCGTTACATTTATTTCCTCACCATTATGCTGATATATATTTTTATATTTTTATATCATATTATTTTAAATATTTGTTGGGGGCGCTGTCGGGTTAACGGAAAAGCCAAGACTCAGGGGATGGACAAAGTAATTGAAACACTTGTTAAATTCAAAGAAAATGTATTTAATATGGAGTTGGTCCTCCTTTAGTCTCACATACAGCTTTAATACGTCTAGGAATGGAATCATACACCTTCCTAACTTCATCCAGAGGAATTTTCAGCCATTCTTCCATTAGCACCTGCTCCAGCTCTTTAAGACACGGCGGAGGAGGATAGCGACTCCTAATTTGTCGCTCCAAAATGCACCACAAATGTTCAATAATATTGATATCTAGAGATTGGGGAGGCCACTCCATCTGTTCTTGATCACTTTCCTGCTCTTCATACCAATTCTTAACCACTCTTGTGGTATGTATTGGAGCATTATCGTCTTGGAAGATGCAGTCACCATCAGGGAATAAAATCTGGGCCATTGGATGAACATGATCTCCCAAAATGTTCAGGTAATCTTTTCTGTTGATTCTACCATGCAGGGCAACTATTGGACCGAGGCATTTCCATGATATGGCGGCCTAAACTATCACTAATCCACCTCCATGCTTCAATGTTGGAAGAAGGCAGTCAGGGTTGTAAGCTTCTTTGGGCTGCCTCCACGCATAAACTCGCCCTGAAGTTGGGAAAAGAGAAAAACTGGACTCGTCTGAGAATACGACTTGCTTCAATTAGTCTGCAGACCAGGCATTGTGATCTTTGCACCACTTCAACCTCTTCTGTATTTTGCGAGTGGAGAGAAGAGGTTTCTTTACAATGGCTCTTCTATGATATGCAGCTTTATGGAGCTCACGACGAACAGTTTTAGTAGAAACTGGAATATTCAGATGATTATTCAACTCAGCAATCACTTTGGCCGCAGTAGACGGATGATTTTTTGCACATCAGTCCTTGTCAGTAACTTTGCAAGTCCGGCCCGAATTGCCACGGTTGCTAGAGGTTTTGCCCTGTTTCTCTAATTGCGTCATAGTTCTTGATATGGTAGCTCTTGAAAAACCAAACAGTTCAGCAACATAAGTGATCGAGGCTCCTGCCATGCGAGCTTCAACAATTTGCCCTTTTTCAAACTTTGGGAGGTTATAAATTTATTTTAAATTTTACTAAATTCTAAAAATAAATAAGACAAAGACAGTAAATTAGATAAATAAACGTATTTACAATAGATATAACCTGCAATTACGAAGTTTTAATTAAAGTTGTTAATATAATAGGTCTTTGAAATATAGTAGTGGAATTTGCACCTGTTCCAATTATTTTGTCCAACCCCTGTATATGACCCCAAAAAATTAAAAGAAAATGGTTAAATCTATATCATGTTAGTCAAAACATCTAAAACATAAATCAAACCCAGTCAAAAATAATTTAAATACTAATTTACATATATACATCCATAAAAAAATACCTTCCACACATTTTCGTTTATTCGGCTTCAACTCATCCCTCACGTCTATGAACTTGCCTGACTTTTCAGTTGCCTGATGAATATTCATGAGCACTCCTATACCCCAAAACTTTGGAAAACCAATAAAATTTTTGCTCTTGTATATAAATAGTTATCACAAAATAAAATCATAACATTTGCCTTAATAAAGTCCCTCAAAGAACGAAACAGATCGGCTAAGATAAGTTTCCCTTTTTTTCTTCTTTATTCACATTGTACTTTTACAGATATACTCAATTTTTATTTTTTTACATACATACACACACACATAATAATAATAATAATAATAATAATAATAATAATAATAATAATAATAATAGCTGGTCACTCGTATTCGAGGATACCCGTCTACTAGTGGGGCTAGCCAATCCGTAATTCAGACGTTCGCTCAGGTTCATTTTGTGTTTGTTCAGCACCCGCAGAGTCAACCTGTGGTTTATACAAGAGCATTAGTTACAGTTTCTGGGAGAGAGAATGTTATCTAGCGTGATCAACAATTTCAACAAAGCCAGCACACTCAAACCCTCGGTCACGATGACTCGTGACTTCGTGCTAGCACAACTATCGACGATCCCCCAAGTGTTCCGTCGAAACAATTTCACTCACAAGGTTTGAGTCAACCCGTGGTATGGTTTTCAGGTACTTTCCACATACAAACACACATACACACACACATAAATATACGCTATCTATCTATCTATCTATCTATATATATATATATATATATATATATATATATATATATATATATAGCATAATGAGAAGCCACGTATACTTTCTTAATATGTATATATAGAAAAAACAGCTAAAAAGTTGCAAATTAAAAAAAAATAAATGTTTTTTTTGTGAAAGTATTTATTTATATTTTTTTATATATATTTGATATTTCAGATCGACCCCGATCTTTCTTCAGAAATAACTGTTTTTAGAGGTTTCTATAAGCTACTATTTATTCTGCACAATATGTCCTAATAGTGGATATATTGGGGAATCTGGAAATAATTTTAGATTTCGCTTCAACAATCATAAACTAACCATACGTCAAAACAATCCTTATTCCCCCATAGCTTAACATTTTAATCAATCAGGACACTCATTAGAAAGCTGTAAATGTGTATTGATATATCCTGATTTCAGTTCTCATACACACGCAGAAAAATAGAAAAATAATGGATTTTAAAATTAAATACATATAAACTAGGGTTAAATAAAGACTTGCGTATTTTAAATCTTTATAAATATTTCAATAGTTAAAAAGACTTTGTTTTAGATATAGTTAAAAATAATTTTTAAACAACATCTAAAATATCATTACAGTTAGATTTACGTTAAAAATATTCAAACACAGTTGCATTCCATATCACGTGACGTCCGCATCTCGCGACGAATGCTACTTGTAAACAAACCTCTCAAAACATTTTTTAAAAATATAAATAAATACTTTCACAAAAAAACATTCATTTTCTTTTAATTTGCAACTTTTGAGTTGTTTTATATATATATATATATATATATATATATATATATATATATATATATATATATATATGTATATATATGAAGAAATATAGTTTTAAGTTTTATGGGATAAAGTGATCAATATCAGAGATAGAGCGTATTGCGCCTAACATGAAACAACCTGTCGCCTCTGAGTGTTGACTTCAATGTTCACACACACACACACATATATATATATATATATATATATATATATATATATATATATATATATATATATATATATATATATATATATATATATATATATGTGTGTGTACCATCTTTTAAACAAACACTATAATGGCTTCGAGCGAAAGAAACCTGTTGGTTTTCGCGAGAACCATCTTTCTTCGAGCCTTGTGAACTGTCGCTACACAATTACAGACAATACCACACCACTAGAGGACTTTCAACAACAGCAACAGCTAAAATGGTCAGCACATATATATAGAAGAGAAAATAATGACATAACCGAGATGTTGACATTCCACACTACTTCAAACAAAAGTTTAGGAAGGAAATCCCAGTCAATACTCCTTGTAGACTTTAAAAACACATTTTTCTGGAAAATCACTTCAGCAGGAAGATTTTATAAATTTCAAATTAAACTAGCACTGGCTGTTCGGCCAATGAATGCCGAATGTTTCCTTGTACGGAAACATAATATTACATTAACTATCAGTCTATATTTCTGAGATTAGGTATTATATACACTATTTACATTATTCGGACTAGTATCCTCATCTTTGTCGCTATATTTATTACAAAGTCTCGGCCGTTGTACGCTCCGGCCTTCTTCAGGTGGTTCGAATGTCGAACTGAACTCTTTATTTCGCTCACTGGAGTAGACTGTTCCCAAAGAGTGTGAGTTCAATACCTGGTTAAGGTGGTGGAGAACTTGAAGAGGTCAATTAACAGGAAATAACTGATAACTGACATCCATTAAGCATGGCACGTGGAACTAGAACAGTCTACCCCAGTGAACGAAATAAAGGGTTCAGTTCGACGTTCCAATCACCTGAAGAACGTCGGAGTGTACAATGGTCGAAACGTTGTAATAAATATGGCGACAAAGATGAGGACAATAGTCCGAATAATGTAAATAGATTACATTTATTGTTTAGGCTAAAAATGTTTAATTATCCGCTTTATATAAATTAAGAAATCGCATCAACATTATTTCTTTGAGAGATACACAAATATATACCTCGTTTATTTGTCAGTAACCATGAACTTTTTATAGAAGCGTCTTGTAAAAATTAATTCGTCACAGAGAATAATGTCTATTCAGTGAACGTTCGTTCTTCATAATTCTATTGAAAGAGCCAATAGGCTAACTGATGCCAACCTAATAACTTACTTAATATTCAGGTGCAGCTAGGTACCAGGTTCTTTTTAGGATAGCTGTTCATTCATGTGACATCCGAAAATACTTGTGTCGCTCTTTTCCACCTGGAGCTGTCGGGGCTTATAGAGTCTTTTCCGTTGCTGCTTTCGCCCTAAACAGACCCCCTGTCTCGCCTCACTTGAATACAACAAATTGCCAAGGAAATGTTTTCAACATTTCTCGCTGCAGCTGCCGGCAAAGTGACTCCCAAAAGACAGTTGAAAATCTTATTGACGCATCGTTAACTTTCACACAACGATCGATTGCTAGAATGGATCAGAGCCAAATTATAGAAAGCAGTTTAAAGAATGGTTTACCACACATCTCTACCTGTGATTTATTATTTACTAAAATCTTCGTATAATGACCCATTTATATAATATGATGAGTAAAATTTACAGAATGGGGTGTCTTCGTTATGTAATCATCAGAATTTATTTCATTTTCTATATAATTACACTAACCGAATATATATATATATATGCGTGTGTGTGTGTGTGTGTGTTGCCATCGACACACAAATATATATATATATATATATATATATATATATATATATATATATATATATATATATATATATATATATATATATATATATATATATAAAAGTAAGATGAGAACGAATAGAGTACAATTCCAAAGTTAGTAACCTTTAAAAGAGGGATCAACACAAAGTAGAGTAATATTCTTTATTTTAGGATAATTCATCAAAAAACATGTCAAAATCGCTAAACAATTGCAGTTGTGTTTCCACGCGTATCAACGTATCTCACCAGGTGTTTGATATGCATCAAAGCACGACTGCAATTGTGTAGCGTTTTTGGCATATTTTTCGATGTAATATCCTAAAATAAAGTATATATATATATATATATATATATATATATATATATATATATATATATATATATATATATATATATATGGTATAAAATGGCAATTGGAAAAAAATCTTAGATTTTGCCGACGCAATTTTCCAATTGTCATTTTATACCAATTTGTCCTGTCCACAGAATTGATCTGGGAATTTAACTATATATATATATATATATATATATATATATATATGTCTGTGTGTGTGTGTGTGTGTGTGTGTGTGTGTGTGTGTGTGTGTGTGTGTGTGTGTGTGTGATACAACGAAACAGGCCTGTATGTGGATGACCATATTAAGTATATATATATATATAGAGAGAGAGAGACAGAGGGGGAGAGGGAGAGAGAAAGAGCGACAGACAGACAGACAGACAGACAGACAAAAATGTCATCAACGGACTTTGGATGCAACGCACAAAATCCATAGGAATAAAAACTTCCAAATTGTCAGCGATATATTTCAAAATTTGCGCGCTTAGCGGAACAAGTCGTATTAGTTCTCAAAGTGGCCGCTTGGCGTCGGTGGCGGGCCTTTCACTTGTACACGGGTGTACAGTATATAAAGTACGATGCATTAGCGCCTGCGTGAGAAAGTACTTGTGAAAAATCTATTATTTTTGTTATTTTGATTAATATACCTGTATTAAATACATATTTATTTATTCCATATATACATGTCTATAGTATTTACATTATGATAATAACTATTGGCAATTACTATAGTGGTTTTATAATTAAAATATAATCCCTTCCCATCTACGGACAATCGGCTTTAACGGACCACCCATCACCCCTATTAGTCCGATGATGAAAAACAGGATTAAGGAAGACCGAAGATGGCAATTGCATTTACATTTTCAAAGCTTGTAAGTGACAAGAAAGCAAGAAACAGTAGGAGATTTCCATGGGTAAGAATTGCGAAATATACGAGAAAAGAAACTATTAGAATAGAACTTGCGGTTACATCTAGCTATTTCAGCAGTAAAACGCGAGACAGTGAAATGTGCTTAAATTCATGCCGTCGATGTACCAAGGAGGAAAGCTCTTTAGAACAAATGCCATGAAATTATTTATACAAAAGACAGACGGAAACCAGTTGGTAAATTTCTCTTCTTAACCGCAATGATAATTCGTAATATATCCCTTCGTAATATTGATATGAAATAAGTATTAGCTCCCCATTAAATTGAATTATACATCATATAATAATTATGCTTACCCCTCCCTTCGTTAATTAATTATTCAGTTAATTAGCACAACCGTTACGCCATGCCAATATTTCACAAATACTGGTAAATTATGTTTTGACCGCATGAAATGACGAAAATGATATATCAGTGATGCTACTTAGTTTCAGAAAGAAAGAAAGAAAGAAAGGAAGGAAATATAGAAGCGATTAACGTCCCAATAGCTCATAAATAATGGACTATTCCATTTTGACTGCGTGGAAAGACATATAAAAGACGTCAACTGGATATCGATGCAGAAAATGAAATGGTTGAGCCCACTTCAAATTCACTCTTTTGGAAAATATGAAGCCGACTCTTATCCTCCATCTAAAGGTTAAATAACAGTCGGCAGTGTATGGGAGCCTTGGTTGACAACAAGTCTAACAGAAGGAAAACTCTGAATTTCGACCGTGGTGAAAGCAACGGGAAACTACTCTATCTTTGCGAAGTCACGAAAAACCAAAAGTAATAAAGGAAAGGAAGCTGTGGACAGTCATGATCGCCTGTAGTAGTAGCTAAATATTGGAATAACAGTATTCTGTTTGTTTGATGTCAAAGTAGTGAGTCTATTGAAATTACCTAATGAAATATCCTTTTACAAGAGGCGCCTTTTGATAGCGTAAGTCTTGTGGCTTCTGACTCTACTTTATTTCAACCGCAAATGGCGAAGTACCGAAATAGAAGAATATTTCCGGTGATAGTGAGACATAAATTCCACAATTCATTTGAAGTTTCTATCAGTAAATTCCACAATTCTCACTTCATTAAAACCTCGATGAGAGTGAATATTAATTTCCTCGTCGAAGAACACATACATACATCTATCCCTCTTTGGACAAAGTCGGCATCGACAAGATCCCAGAAGGGATGAAGGAAATATACGACACTGGCAACATAACGCGAGACCTCAGTAGATCCATTTTTATACGATTACCCAAGTGCAAATGAATGGAAATCAGCTTAATGAGCCATATAATCAAGCTAATGATCCGAATTCTGGAAAATAAAGCCTGAAGTAGAGTTACGCTAAAAATAGGACAAGAACAGTGTGGCTTTGTCAAAGACACTGGAACAATAAGTGTTATATTTAAAATTAAATGAGAGTAATAGAAATGCTGAACGCTGTAATAATGATGTCTTATAGATTACACAAAAGCATTTGGCAAAAGCCGACACAAGAACGGATAGAAAAGGATGTTAGAATAATCCGGAATTTAAACTGAGAGCAAACTGTCTTCATGCGGTTAGAAAACAGCAGCCATACAAAAATAGAAAAGGGTGTAAGACAAGAATGTCTCTTCTCCTTATATCTGTTTAATATCTACAAGGAGGCTATCCTAATAGAGTTAAAAACCCTACCAGGAATTATTATCGGAGGCGCAACTTTAACAATATAACATGTGTTGATAGCAGATACAGGAAGAAGACTACAGAATCCGCAAGACACGGCAGTAAAAGAAAGCAAAGAAAAAGGATTGAACATCAACTGTAAGAAGATAAAATATATCTATATGCAACACTTGACGACCTATAGACAGGATGAAATCCGCGAAGAGAAACAAAGAACCAGATTGATCACGTAACTCTCAACCAAAACATTCGTAGTTTTGTATTGTAAATCATACGCAAAGACAGTAAGTGAAAAAGCCCAAGATGCGAACTACGATTTGAAGATGTCAACATCAAACAATTACAAAAGTATAAATATCTGGGAAATGTTTTAACAGAGAATCTAAAAAACGATATCGAAATCTGTACGTGCATTGGATTATCGAAAAATCTATTCCAACAACCAAAGTATTAAAAACCGTGCATTCAATCGTCTTGTATGGCAGTGAATGCTGAACCATCTCTCCACAGATGAAGAGGAGGAAACAGAAATGTGGCTCGACAGAAAGATACTGAGAATTCCATGAACGGATCGAGTGAGTAAGAAAGAATTCTTTAATAGGTACCAAAAAGAAAATTCAATATCTGTCTATATTTCTGAGATGAGGTATTGTGTACACTATTTACATTATTCGGACGATTGTCCTCATCTTTGTTGCCATATTTATCACAATGTTTCGGCCGTTGTACGATCCGGCCTTCTTCTCACACTCCTTGGGTAGTGTCACTGGATCTAACTAACGCCTTTATCCACTGTCCCATGTGTCCCCAAGGACAGACTGCACAGTACCCAAGGAGTGTGAATTCAATACGTGGTTAAAGCGGCGGAGAACTTGAAGAGGGGAATTAACATGAGATAACTGATAACTGACATCCATTTGACATGGCACGTGGAACTAGAAGAGTTTACCCCAACGAGCGAAATAAAGGGTTCAGTTCGATATTCCAACCACCTGAAGAAGGCCGGAGCGTACAACGACCGAAACGTTGTGATGAATATGGCAACAAAGATGAGAACAATAGTCCGAATAATGTAAAAAGAAAATTGATACACAAAATCAGAAAAGGCTGAAATGTCTTGGACATATAATGCGGAAAGAGGGCTTGGATACCGTTACTCAGATGAGACATATCGATGACAAAAGAGATAGGAAAAGGCAGCAGGTCACCTACCTGACGATTTTGCGTGAATGGGTGGTTGAACTGGAGGCTTGCCAAAGTTAGAAACACTGCTGAGGTCTCTAGAGATAGGTTGTTGTGGAGAGCTATGATGGTCCGAATCCTGAAACTACACGGTAAACGGAAGAATGTCCTCTGGCATTTCACCGTTGTCATATATTTCATTAATCACTCAGCTGACTTTATCAATCTCAAAATCGTCTATGCTTTCCAAGTAGTTTTATTACGATTTTGTTTCATCTTTCGACTTTGTCGTTCTTTGCTTTAGCTGACGCTTACCTAACCTAAAATTCTAGCTTTACGAGTCCTCCCATGCTTTTATGCACTGTAAGTTTTTATCCTCTGCTTTCGTAAAAGAACTCGATTTTGCATTCATTCAGTCTCATCGGTATCTTTATTTATTTCATTCTCGCTTTGTATTTTATGCCTTCTGTCAAAGATCCCATTTTATGTTCTGGTGCTTCTGGTATTTTATCGTGCATACCGGCTACATCCATATTGTACACTTCTTTGAGCTCGCATTTCACGGTAAGACATTCTTCTTTTGCTTGTTTGCTCTTATTTCTGTTTTAACCTCATATATTCTGCACCATTATATCATGTTTTTCTTTTGTTAAGTCAAGAATTAACATGTCAACCACGTCACTTATTTTTCTTATTTTTCTTTCTTCAGAATGGCTTCCTTTATTATTACTGTTACTTCTACTCCCCTTAAGGTAATCCCACTTTGAATTCGTTAGTTTTTTCAATGTTTTATATTTTTTCTTAACTACAACTGTATAATGTTCATTTGAAAATGGAATCCTTCATTTATTTTATTTATTTTTTGTCTTTTTTCATATGGCAGTTTAAGAACTGCTTTGGGCTCCCTTAACATTTGTGATCATTCTTACATGCAACATTTGGTTATGTTTTTTCTGTAACGCTTGTTGATGATTAAACAGTCTATCTAGATTTTCATGTGTCCTACCGCTTTTATCCAAATCCACAGGCATGTTGGATGTTGGTTATTACTTGCTGTTGTAGTATACCTACGGCCGATAATGGGTATGTCCGTGACACCGAGAGAGAAGGCCTGCTCGATAGTGACGTCACAAAAGTAGTCCATGCAGTGAAACAGACAGTCATCATAATATAACGAATAATTGTAAGAAAAAAATTGGTTTTAGAAAACTTTTAAAAAATACATTTTTTATAAAACAAATAAACAGAATTAGATTTTATACAGAACTTTATTATTTCATATTAATTTTTTTAAATAACCGATAAGAAAGAAAATGTTGCTGAATGTTTTGTTAAAGAAATTAAACATCATGTTACATTTCATTAAATTTTAAAGACTGAAATTCGTTCATTATTTTATTTGTTTCAAATTTGAAAACATTTTAAAAATCATAATCAGTATTGTTTTAATTTGCATGTTTTTATCTTAATGTTAGTAATTATACTGTAAAGTTACAATATCGTAATTATTAATGATTATTATTCATATACACTCGGACAGCAACAACTCTATTATGAATTAGGAAACAAACAATTAAATAAACAGACGAGCAAATTACAAGTAAATGATAAATAAACGAATAAAATATAAATAAGAAACAAATAAACTAAATCCATGAATGTAAATAAATTTGATACAAAAAAGAGATTTAAAATTCAAATAATACTTATAGAAAAGTAGGTTACAGACAGATAATTTTAAGACTGAAATTCATTCATGATTTTAATTGTTTCACATTTGAATTTTTTTTATAAATCATAATAATCAGCATTGTTTTAATTTGCATGTTTTTATTTCAATTTTAATAATTATTCTGTAAAGTTAAAATTTTTGTAATCATTAAGAGATTATTACTCAAATACAGTAACAACTGAATTATGAATTAGGGAACAAACAATAATTAAATAAGCAAATTATAATTAAATGATGAATAAAGAAAATAATTATGATGAATAAATAAAATAATTAAACATAAACAATAAACAAATATACAAACAAGCAAATAAACAATAGATTTAAAAATCAAACAATAGATTTAAAAATCAAATAATACTTTTAGAAAAATAGGTTACTGATACAAAATTTAGCTGAATGTTTGAAGTTTTCTTTTTTTGCTTAACTTGTTATTTGTAATATTATTATTTTCCCTAGAACAAAAATTATTTAAAAGGGCATTTGTAGAGCTCCAGACAAACATTCTTTGTATTTTTTCTATATTGTGACCCTCATCACAAGTGTCAACTTCAAAAAGAACCTCATAATCTGCCAAAAAAAACATTCAATGTTATATGCATGGCTAATTTTCTTTGATTTACTGAATAAAGAAAAGAATGATTTTTTATCAGCTTATCAATGACTACATAATTATTCAGAACAAAATTTATAGTTTTATCATTAGGATATAAGAGAGAACCTCTATTAATCCCCTGAAAATAGCTGCTTATTTCAGGTATTTCTTCCACATTATCTCTTACATTTCCAGATATTAAATCTTTGCAACTATTACATTTAATTTTCTTAAAAACTGCATTACAGCAATAACCTGCTAAGTATAGTATTACAGGTAGAACTTCTCTACAATTATTAACATCATCCTCTTTAACATCATTTCTATGTTTATACATATCTAACTTTTCCCCCTCTGTCACTTCATCCCAGTTTGGTTCTTGTAAACTCTTTAAATCAATTTTAATGCATTGCTGATTAAATGGTAAACTCAATTTTAAAACTGATTGCATTCTAATAATTTTTTCACACTCAAACACTTGCTGTATCGAGATATTATACTGATCCCCAGTAAGTTGCCGGTATTGACCAAACCTTGCCTCAAAGTGATCAGTTTGAAATTTGCCTGGTAATATGCATAGCATTTTCAGTTTTTCTATGCAATACTTGGTCAGTTCTAGAAATGCTCAGGTTGTATGATGCAAAGCAGTGACGTTTTCCTTTGTTAATTTGCCATTTCTTCCAGAAATGCTATTCCAAGATTCTAACCAGTCACAGAATACAGAGAGAAATCTAAAATTTTCTTCATTCATTCTAAGTGGATTGCAGTATTTATTTCTAAGCCGACAGCCTTTATATGACATTTTAACATTCATTATTGTCCACCAAATATAAAATATATTTATATATTCTGGAACTTCTGCAAAATTAGGCAAATATTTCTGTTTTCCTAAGGTCAATAATCCTTGAATAGTGTATTCATTAAATATTTGCAGAACTAAATTAACATTTTGCCTTTCAAGATTAGTAGGAGAAAGTGCCTTTGAAGTTAATTTATAACAATATTTTTAAATTGACTGAGATTCTAAGGCATGAAGTTTCTGTAAGGTAGAAAATGGGGCACTTTGGATACTATCTAATTCATGATTTCCATTATGACGAAATTTGGGGAACAGCATGCATTTATTTGCATCTTTTTGAGCAAGGCAATTATTTCTAATGCATTTTAATATATGGGTACTGAGTCAAAAAGGAAGAAAAGGGGTCGAGACTTTATAACTGGGTGTGGATATACAATGGAAAGCTTTGGAGGACTGCAAAAGTAAGATATAGCTTTTTTATTTATAGCATTATTATCTGTTATGATTGATAATACTTGAAAGCCTATCTCCTCTAAACCAATTATTATACATTTAACCATGTAAAATAACTTCTCAGCTTTAAGACATTTAGTTGGTATAACATGCACAACATTTTTATATTGTGAGAATACACTGCTAATCCTGAAAGCAAAAGCACTTGTTGCAGCTTCACCGCTGTTATCAGATAAGCCAAGAATATTACCACCCTTATAATCTAAATAAGGTTTTAGATGAATTTCACCAACAAGTAAAGATACTGTGATGTCCTTCTGCACTCATAGCTTAAATTTATTTTTAATATACATAAGAAAATTTTTATGTTGCTCAATCAAAAGATTCATATATGTTGATAAGGACTTAGTCTTTTAATGGTTGAATAGCTAGGTAAAATTATATTTTTGCTGTCTCTTAACCATCTGTACCCTTTAGAGCAGAAGATATGTAACACTGAAGAAAATATCATTTCTGTTGATAATCAAGCTTATTTTGTGTCATTAAATTTAGCTGCTCATATATAAATTTGATTGCATTAATTTAAAATGTTTGATTCTTCTTGCACCAATAGTAGAAATGACATTACCAATTTTAATATAAAACTCATATTTCATATCTGAGGTTCAGTTTGCTGTTGTTCTGTGTCCATTTTTTCATGTTTTCTATCAGAATTTCAAGAGTATTTTCTTTAAAGTTTATTTTCATAAAAATTAGATTTCAGCTTTTAAAAACTTTCGCAACTTTCTTTTTAATGTGTTTTGTGAATTATAAAGATAAAAAATTATTTTAATTCTCAAAGTTTCAATTGAGTTTAATAACTTTTTAAAACAAAGCTGTTATAAAATGTGTTGTGAATTACAGACATGAAATTAAATTCAATTAAAGTTCCATTTAGTCACGAATAAAACAATTCTAAAAAATCGTTAAAATTATTAGAATTATTTTTTATGTATATAAAATATTCCTTTAGAAATTCATGAATTAATTTATGTCGAAAATTTATTTTCTGTTTATTTCTTAAAAATGTGGTTTTAGATTTTAAAAAAGCAACACGTACGAGAATGAATGTCTACTCTAACTAAACTTTCTCGCTAGATTTATGTCTTATTAACTTTATGTTATTAATTACAAAGACATGGTATTAATTTTATCATTAAAATTTCAATAAAATTTACTTATTTATTAATACAAAAAATACTCACTCTGCTGAATTAAGTAGATAAAAAATGATCTCTTCTGATTGTACGAATCCAAACATCAGATAATTCTTTATCTTTAGTTAAAGAAAATATATATATACTCTAGGGCCGTTTTTATAGTTCCCTTTGCAATTGGTACGACGCATCTATAAGGCATTGTTTTTGTTTCAAATTAATTCAATATATTATTAATAAATAATTTAAAAATGCCGCTGTAAAAAATCTGATACACAAAACAAACGACACACTTCTTGAAAGTCGGACTCAATATGATGATGTCACATTTCTCAACAACCAAATGAAACAAGCCTTCCATCTCGGTGGTCACGGTATGTCCCCATTCGCATAAATACAGTAGTAAATACTGTATGTTGGTCTGCCGTTGGAGATTCGTCTCCAGCTGTGCTGGTCAAACTTTCTGCCTCCGAGCAAAGAGGATCCCCAGACGAGGGCAGAGTCTCATCTTGGGAAACAGCTACCCGATCCTGTTTTATACGAAGTCTACGGGGAAACTTTGGCCGAGCCTACGAGCTCGGATACCCCACATTAAATTCGGCCTTGTGCCATATCTGACTGCGTGTGGCGGTTCATAGATATCCTACAGTTGAAGATTGATTGTGGAATCAACTTGACTCACTTCTAGCAGTTGACTACTTCTACGCGCCGCTGGCGAATCTTATATGTGTTGTTCTTGTTTCATGTATTATCGTTCATTACCAACCTCCGTTCGATTATTCTATTCAGTAACCTTCCATAGGTTACAACATTTGGTCATTCTCTGTGCATTAATGAAATCACATTTCTCCACGTTCTTTAAGTGATCAAAGTCCATACTTAGCGATTATTTCACGGTCATGTTCACTTCATACATTTTCATTTAGGTCCTCCAAAATCATGTTAATTTCATGGAACATGAAATCTTATGAA